>CAXIVR010000002.1:119863540-121063540 GCA_964035755.1 Teleogryllus oceanicus
CATCATAGCGCCTAGGGCAATTGAGGGTGAGAGGTTGCGGCAGTGGGGGCGAGGGTGGGGGCAGCAGGGACAGCCCAAGCGGTGGCCGCGGCGGCAAGTGTGTACCGGCAGTGATCTCGTAAACACCACATGCTTCCACAATCCGCGCCCCGCCACCCCTGTCGCTTCAGCGCCCTCGGCCCCCGGGTGATACACGGCCACCCCCCTGAGCCCCTTTCCTGCTGACACCCTTTTCCGCCCCTCTACCCCCTCCCACACTGTGATGCAGCTGGGCAGCGGGATGTTACTACATGTAACACCCGGCAAAGACGATGCCGCGTCTTTGGAAATAGCTCAGCAAGGCGGGAGACCGTTTCGGTTCAGTTTCGTGTATGCTCGCTTTGGGTTCCCTCTATTCGGGAACGGAGCGTGAAATCTTAGAGAATGCTTGCAAGAGATGAGAAAGGTTGACACAGAATATCACAAACAAAACTATACTGCCTCAATTGTTCATTTCTAAAAACGAACGACCTAAAAAATATAGCCAACCAAAAAATATGAAACGGCGTTGAATAACATGCTGGAATAAAAATCTTATTGCCTTTCTTAATAAACAAAAGTTACAGAATATCAGCAGCTATTAATTTCTACAGAGAAACATTTTTTTATTGAAGAAGAATGAACGCGATATTCAGATGCTAATTTTAAAGCTCGAGTGATCTTTCGGAGGCAGTGCATATTCTATGATGAAAAATGATAAAACAACACATTTGAAAAGGTGATAAAAAAGATGCGATGAGAATCGGACGACTTTATCGCACCAAAAAAGTATCGTACAAATTACACAAATGCTCGAATCCCAACCGGCAGCAGGGAATCGATCTCGAACAGACCACACAAGCCTCGCATTCCGGCCGCGGAGAACAATCGCGGAGCGACGTCCGCGCCTCCAGAGCACATCCAATTAACAGCCGCTTCGACCACGGCCTCCGATAACGCTAACAAACGTGCCCCTCGGTTCCCGCGTTCTAGGGAGCTCCAGTAGCCGCCGCACGTACTTGGAACAAGATAGCCGAGCATCGCAAGTGGCCAAGTAAGAAAAACGAGCGAGAGCTCCATTCAGGATGCGCGTGTGGCAACTTTCCATTCATTACTTTTGTCCGGCATTTTGTGAAATGGATGAATGGGCGAATATTTATATCAGTATGTTCGTCTTCACTGCATAATTCTTCATTCTATTTTAAAATTAAAACACTCACAGAACTTAACGTCATTTTCTTTTTAGATGTTAGAAGCAGTAGAAAAAAAATAGCTTCTATAGCTTGAAAAAAGTGTAAGCAAAAATCCACAAAAAGCAATTAAAACACACAAATTTATGTTCGGAACAGTGATTTCGTCCCTGAGATTATTAAAGCATTACACGTTTAAAGTGGTAACTTAATAAAACTCTAATGGCGAATTTTGCGTGTAAATTAATATTTTAGAAAACAAAAAAGCTACTCATCCACTTGAATAATTTTCATTTGTATCAAAAGTTTCATGTGAATACAACTATTTAAATGCTTCGTGTACTTTAACAATAGTTACTTGATTCATACGATTTCCGTGCAATGTATCTGACATATTTACAGCGTGTGCCAATTGAACGGCACTTTGCGTCACCACAACCTCCTGTAACTTCTCACGAGAAGAATGGTCAGTCCGCCGGCGAAGAAGTAAGGAAGCTGCAGTCGACAACCCGAGAAACACCCTCCGCCGTCCGTCTGTGGCGGCAGGGGCCGCTGTTTCGTCGCTGCCCCAGTGTCTCCGCGCTCCCCTCCTTCTCCATGTCCGCAACCCTCTCTGAACAGCACTTTGTTTTGTTTGTTAAAAGCCGCCCGCGCCCGACGCGTATAAATACGCCCCCTCGCGGTCGGCGCCGCCGCGGCGTGGCACGCACGGGCGGGACGAGGAGAGGGGCGCGGACTGTGTAATGAACGAGTAGAACGGAAAGGGGGCAAGGAGGGGACAAGAGGAAGGGGGAAAAAAGGGGGGGAAGGAAAAGAATAAAAACATTAAGAAAGGTGGGATATGCGTAAGGATATGTGAAAGGAGAGGGACTGGATCGATGAGAAGAGAAAGGGACAATGCGAACGTGAGAAAAGAAGCGGGTACGAGTAACGAGGAGTACAACAAAGGGGGGAAGGAAAAGGAAGGGGGAAGGGAAAGAGGAGGCAAGGGAGTGAGGAAGACAAGGGAAGGAGACACGGCGGGGGAGGGGGCAAGGGTTGGGTCATGCGCCGGACGCCCTTTTCGTGCACGTGTTGAAGAGTGCGAGGGGCGGCGTGCAGGGAAGGGTAGCGCACTCCCTAGGTGGTCGTCTAATGAATGAAGAATGTTAGCGGGGCTACTGTTTCTACATTCACATTAACTTAACGCGAGAAAGATACGCCTCTCTTTTGTTGGTCTCCTGAAAAAAAGTCAGGTACTACGAACTGGACAATACTAATGAAATTGCTCCTGCTATTGCTACAAGAGTCTGATAAAATTGCTTCTCTGTAATGCTTCCAAAATTAAATTTTGTCCCGTTTTCTTACCAATTTGACAGGTTGAGAAACTGTGCCTATGAAAGACTAATGGCATTAATCTTGCTTACTTAGTTTTCCCCAATAAATAAGTAGAATTCATTTTCAATTTTTTATGCTCATTATTACAAACTGCAATGGTGGAAACTTGCTCAGTAAGTGAACATTTAACAATTTATTGTAAATTCATAAATGTCTCTCAAATTTTACATTAATATTTGCTTATCTTCAATGTTATTAACTGGATGTAAAAAATTAAATTCTAATATTTCCTATAGAGTAATAAACTTATTGCCTAGACATCGACTTGCAATAGAGAAACGTTACATGAATCCAGTATTACAGCCTTTCCAATGATGTCGTTCCAAAGTCATGGTATATCTGAGATGACAAAAATGTCATGTACTGAAGCATGAAACTACTCGTAGAATGAATGTGTCTCATGGGATTAAAAGAAGTTTATCTATAGCAGTAGGATGAAGCGGACAAATAAAGTGTTGCTATCTCGGGACTAATTTGGCACATTACATTCCACATCACTTGTGATGTGTACCTTACAGAGATGTCAAACAGTGTACTCAGAATAAGCAGAAACATCTGGTCTTCTAACAGCACGCGTGCTGTTTATCTGTATATCGGTGTGTCGACATTGGGCGCCCCGCTTCGCATGTTCCTGTCAGTTTCTGCAGGTTCCGCGCTGTTAAGTCACATCAGGTTTCGAAGCTGGAAATACTGGACTACTACAGTCCTTGAAATATGGTTTTGATTCTGGTAATGAAATAAAAACGTTGAAAAATACAAAAGAATGTTATAAACTATTTCTTTATCTTATGAAAAATAAAAAACGTTTATAAATTACCGTCAAGAAAGAAGTGGATAGAAGAATCCGAAACGAAGTTAATGGAGTAGTTTCTTCACTTGATGACCCCGTCCTTCGACCGTCGTACTATTGTATCTCGCAGGTCTTTTAGTGGAAGCTTCACTCCAGCAACGTGTTTAGTGGTTCAACTCACACTAATAATGGTTATTATGGTGAGGACGTGATCGACGATCACACCGAAAGGCATGATTAGGTTGTTCTGCCGAAGAAATGGGATCACAAATAGGGACGAGGAAACCAACCACGAAGGCAATATTGGGAATGCATTCCAAACAGTAATGCAAAGTCATTCAACTAGATGACATTTTGCTACGGACTTTGAAAGTTTGCAGAAGGCAGCAAGCTAAGAAATTGGAGTCAGAAAAGAAAGTTGAAGGGAGACCTTAAATTTGGATGAAGAAATTTTTTACAAGTAAAGGTTTTACTTTCCAGAGTGGCAAAGAATTAGTGCAATGCAAGGAATCTTCAACGCATTTTTTAATAATAGAAACAACAATTGTAATAGTAATAATATTAATAATGGCAATAATAAGGATAAATAAGATCTAAAAAAATATGTACCTGGAGCGTAAAATGAGTTCATGAATTATCACAAACGTCGTTTATCCAACTTAGGACGTAATACTTACATGACTGAATGACGAATGATTGAATGATGAATTTAATTCAGAAAAAGAACGAAGATGATTTTTCAGTGCCCATTTCAAGCATTACTATTTCCACGACGTATTCCATAGTAATATTCTCACAAGAAACTATCACGCAATAGGGTATTTTCATCATTTCTCTAATCCTTTTGACAGCCAAAGCGTCAGGTGATGGCTTTGGCAGTGAGCAGATCTCGCAAACGGCCATCAGTGAACGAGTGGACTCAGAGCATCGTGGAATGGGTGACATGCGAGCTGGCAGCCCCAAGAAAGTGGCAATGGTTGCAGTGAATGCAACTGAACTGGCGACAGCTTTGTATCATGTTTAACTTTGGGTGATAGTAATAGCACCGATTCGTAGCCACTTTACTGCCAGTGCCGAAGGTTGAAGCATGGCATGTTTTGTGGTCAATTTCAGAAATGTTCAGTAATGCTGGTAGCAATGATTATATTATTACGTTACGTATTTCATTTCCATTATGTAAAATATTTGCATATTCCTGCACGGAGTCGATGAAACTGAATATGAGAATAATATTGAAGTAATTAAATGAGCGAAGTGGAAAAAAGCGAATGCGAAGTGGCGATGAAAGTTATAAAAGAAGTGCAAGGTATTGGGTGGATGGGGTGGTGTAAAGCAGGGCAGGGAGAGTAGCGAGAATGGTGAACGGGCAGAGGGAGGTGGTGGATAGGGAGAGAGTGATGAGAACGACGGCGAAGGCAGTGCTGAGAGCGCGGGGAGTGCGGCTGGAAGGGCAGTGAGAGAGCGGGAATGAGAACAGGAATGAAGGCGGGGATGAGGGCGTAAGAGGAGGAGTGTGAGCAGAGGGCGATGAGGACGATGGAGGCGAGAGCGGCAAGGTTGGGACGACAGATAGGGCAGCGGGTGGGGCAGGTGACAAGAAAGGCCGAGAAGGTGAATGGAGAGTTGGGGTGTCGTGGAGGACGAGGAGAGAGGAGAGGGCAGAAAAGAACTCAGGGGATTGAAGGCAAAGGAGGGGAAAGGGCGGCGGGTGTGGGCGAGGGCGGCGACCCGGTGGAGCCGCGCGTTTTTTCGGCCGCGTGTCCCCTCGCGGCCCGCGGCGTCGCGCGGGTGGTCCCCATCCCCGCCTCGCCCGCCGCGTCACGCATCGCCGGTTTCCGGTGGCACCCTCGGCGGTGCGGCCCCTCGGCTGCCTGTCGCTCCGGGAGACGCGTGAGGAAAACATGCGAAGCATTAGCGCCTGGGGTCACGGGTCGCGCTTTCCGACAGGCCCCTGCCTACGCAGAATACCTTCTGAACGCCTGCTGAAGATTCGCGACCCTGCGACGAACGGAACTAGTGACACAAATACCATAATACCCTATACTGTGTAACAAATTACCCAATAATAAAATAGTATCAAAACAATTAGTTATTTCAGAGTATTATAGATATTACATAATGCAATCGGGAAATGATACAGGTCTGAAATCAGTTACCAGGAACCAGTATTTCAGACGCTTGGTAATAACAAGGGTTTATAACATTGCATTAACTTAGGACGATAACTTTGTACTAAGTGAATGTGGCGCTTTAAACTTTCTTCGGTAGTTTCGCTTTTCTTTTTGTTTTTTCTTTCTTCGGATAATAGTTCTGTTGATTCAGTTTAGATGTTTATCGGCCTTCCGAAATAACCACTTAAATTTTTCAATTATTTTGTGATATTGAGCACGATTTATACCTTTGGCTTTTCTGAACTTAGATAATGTAAATGTTTCATAAAATTGACTTTGTCAAGAATCATTTCGAAATTTTTTTCTTTCAATTTGTTGTAGTACATATTTTTAAAATCAATTCGAAAATCACACGACGATGTCGGTAAACACATATTTATCTGTTGCACCTCCCAGTCCCTTGGCTTAACCAGATTTCTCATAGAAAAATCTTCTAGATATTCTCTGAAGATATAAATCTGATCCCAGCAGCCCAGACGCAGCGGCCGCTCTTTGACACCGTTATGCTCTTCTTGAAGAAGAGCACCCACGGCCGACTAATCTGGGCAGCTCAATAGGCACTTCACTTTTTTGTTTATTTTCCGTTAAAGGAAATCCTTCGTTTTTGTATTCTCGAATTCTTTGTCTTATAAGACTTCTACATCTACGTCTTCCACTACGCCTATGTCTTCCTATACATTTTTCTCTGCATCTTTCTCAGCGTCTTCTCGGCGTCTTAATCGCGCCTTCCGCTGCGTCTTTCTCTTCGTCAGCCCTTCTCTTGCCTCCCTTGCCTTCGCCTTGCCTTCGCCTTGCCCTCGCCTTGCCCTTGTCTTGCCTTTGTCTTGCCCTTTGTCTTGCCCTTCGTCTTGCCGTTCGTCTTGCCCTTCGTCGTTCTCTTCGTCTTTCACTTCTTTCTCTTCATCTACATCTTTCTCTTCGTCTTCATCTATGTTGGTATTTTGAGGTACTGGAGGTTAATCAACGCAACCTACATAGATCTATTTAGGCATACTCACCAAGATCAC
Source organism: Teleogryllus oceanicus (assembly GCA_964035755.1). NCBI lineage: Eukaryota > Metazoa > Arthropoda > Insecta > Orthoptera > Gryllidae > Teleogryllus > Teleogryllus oceanicus. The sequence continues at coordinate 119,870,094 of CAXIVR010000002.1, forward strand.
AGAGCCAAAACACGAAAAAAACACATTTTGGGAAATTTCTGTAAAACGCCGGATTCGAAAACAAAGTCTTAGTTCCCAATCAGGAGGCCGAGACGCGTCGAACGATGTCTCGTATGTCTCGACTGGTACACGGGAAGTGGTCTAACCGTGAGTGACGGAACCCCACATCTGCACATCCGAACTTCCGCACACTCGAGAAGTTATTCGAATACTATATAGGGATTAGTAAGTTTGTTTTTTGTTTTAATATAATCCTTAATAAAACTCAATCATTCACAAACGCCACGAACTTCGTAATATATGTTGGTATATAATCGTAGGTAAGCGTCTTAACAGACATGCTCATCGATTGTTGTCCCCGTCATAATCATAAGAAGTTGTGAGGGCTGAGGAGACGATTCGTTAACATAAAATCAATGATATGGCATTATTATAATACAATAAAACTTGCTCAGTACGAATTCTCAAGGGGACAGTATATTTTTCCTTAATAGACAAGATTCCGCAATATGCAATGTAAAAGTAGCGTTTACTTTTGGCAGGTCACAATTTACGTTCACATTGGACAGATTTCCGCATTATACACGCTACTCTTTGAGCAAGTTTTACTGTATTTTACTATTTTTCGCAAAACTTTCTGTCAAACTCAACACTATCCACACCTTAAAGTCAAATGATAATGCAATTGCATTTTATATTTATGAAGTGAAATTATTATTTACATATACGCCACGTATTATCGGTTTTCGAATGTAAGTATATGAGTTTCAACTTTTAGTTTCCTAATCTAGTCAACTTTTTGGTTTTCCTACCTTCTCTGGCAAAACACATTCCTTTATATTCTCTGGTTGGAGTTATTGTTGGCGACAAATTGTGCTAATGTCACCGGCGGGACGCTTTCGTTCGAATCATTAATTTCATCCGTGAAATATGGAGCATTTTGATTATTTACTGAGCGCTCTCCACGCTCTTGATCCATAATACACGAATATCACGACGCTGGCAACGCACATTCAGACTTTTGCACTAGCGCTTTCATCAGCGAATGGTCCTCCAGGCTAAACATCTACTCCATCATAATGAGCGTTCGATGTTTTCATTAGGGAGGAATGCAACGCATGGATGGATCGTGTGTCAAAGAGGGAATTTCATTCATGTATCACTGTACATTTTGTTGTATCATATACCCTCAGCCTACTGGTAGCTGATGTGTTACACGGGCAATGTAAAGCAATTATGTTGATTATTGAATAAATTCAATGAAAAGGCCGCTCGTCCGAGAGGGCGAACGTGGTCGGACAGAGGCCACGAGAGGAACGAGGGGTGCGAAGAGTGATGGTTGTGGAATTCAGTCAGGTCGATGCAACGATGAGTTTAGTAAGGTGACTACGAAAAGGAAGATATTGGGCGAAATGGGTGAAAGGGATCATGAGAGAGAGAGAGAGAGAAAGCATTAAAAACTTTATTTTGAACGGTAAAAAAAATAAATAATCGAGGATTATACTAGGGACAAGTGAGCTAAGAAGACAATGATCATAATGAAGTGAATAACAAGGAATTTTACGACGTATCAAAGGCTGAAATGACTGCATGCAAAGATGAGAACATCAGGAAGAAAGAACATGAGATTACTGTACCGAGCGTGTTTTAAAGTATGGGGTAGCAAAATTGAAGACACTTAATGTGTTCCATAGAGATGTTTACGATGTTGAGAAAGAAAATAACGTTTGAACTTGGATGCATAGGTAGAATTTGAAAATAGGAGGGCAATTTCTGTTACATGTAGTGTGAGTAAAAGCGAAAAGAAAAGCATGCCAGGTAATTGTTTTTTTGTTGTTTTTTTTTTTTTCGAACGCGGCTACTGCTATGGTAATTAGTCCCATAATACTTCATGTTGTATCCCGGGATGTGGCTGTTGAGTTTGAGATTCGATGTCAATGTGTGCATCGGCTTGCGGGGTTTTCACCTGAAGGTACCTCCACAGCCGGAGCATGCTCCATTCTCCCGACTGATTTTCCGCCATGTGGAATGGACTGAACATTGTGTGTGTGTGTGTGTGGGGGGGTGTATGTATGTTTGAGAAGAGGGGGGATAAGGTATGGAAGAAAAGAATCGCGGAAAGAAATGTGGTCCATGGCCCGTTTATTAGGCTACTGCTCCAGTAGTCGCCAGGTTGATCGGAGAAACCACGGAAAACTACTTATGACAGCCGCCGGTCGCTACAATTCCTCTCCAGACATCGGATGAATTCGCCCTAGCCGCAAGGCGTCAGTGTCTCCAAGGTAGACCAGCAGGATGTCCGAACAGAGGCGATCTGCGGTGCGGCACGGGTGGGCGTGGCGATCGGGCATGTCTGGGCGCCGTTTACCTGCTTTCAATTCCAAGCCACCCCGTCCCTCGGCGAGGGATGCCAGCCCCCTTCGGAGCCGCCCCCATGTCACGGGCGTAATACCTCGTGTTTAGCGCATCCATGAATAATTCGCCTCCTCCCCAGACGCCACATCACTTCCACCCCGCTCCCTGGAGGCACTGTCCTCGCTGCGCCGAGGAGCCTTGTCCCTCGCCTTTATTACAGGTTTTACAAATACAAATAATGTAAAATAACATTATTTTGCAGAGGACAAAGTCCTGTACACGTACCTGCAGTGACTAAACATAAAATGGTGATCTAAAAATTATTGTTCAATATTAGGAAAAGAAAAAAAACTAGAGGTGCAACAGAATGGCACATACTTTCTCGTTGCAATTTTTTGTAGTTTCCTTGGCGTGGACTGGCTTTAAGGACTTCCTCCATTCTCTGGCAATCTGCCATCTATCGTCACCCAAAGTACATTTTCTTGACATTTTCTTAACTTTTCGGCAACATAATAGTAGAACCGAAAAATTACTTTAAGAATATTATAAAAGAAGAAAATCTCGACCAAAATAGAAATTTTCATTGAAAATTTTGAAGCCGTTTTTAAGAAAACGACTATTAAGCATTACTGTAAATGCGAAATTTGAAGCTCTTCTTCACAGGAAACTATTGAGTTTTCGATAAACTTCATTTGAAATCCTTTCAAACACTTACACTCACAAATGTAATGATGTATACAAATAGATGGAAATGAGCATAAAAACGGCGTGAGAGATATTAAAAAAAAAATTGGAGCCGTTTTTGAGAAAATTTTGAAAATGTCCGGGGGACTTTGTGTAAAGTACCCCAAATTTTAAAGAATGATTTTGATAATTTCAAAGCTTCAACTGAAGCCAGATGAACAGGAGTTTCTTCAATTTGGAAAAGATAGTACGTGTGGTTTACACGCTAGATTTGTTCACATAGGACAGACGGACGGACAGACATACATTTTGAGGAAAGCGACTTTTTCGGTATCAGGGCACCCCCCAAAAGTATATTTCTGCTCAAAATCCATTTTCCGCAGCATTACATAACTTTCACTATACTTAGTATATTACTCCTGTACATACGTATGTATACGAGAAAGTAAAAAGAAAGAGAAAAGTATGACTAATTTTTTTTTATGATTAATTTTATGTTTATTAAATGAAACTAACCATATACCATTCTTGTCACTGTGTAGGTTGACAATACGACCTTACAATTTCTTCATCTAGTTGGATAATCCAACTTCTGAGTTGCTTTCTGTACTTTGGTTTGGTCACATCATAACTCTTCAGTTCAATATTCAATGAATTGAATACTTTATGACCCCTGTGGTAATGACTTCTACTAATTTGTTTATTACTTGTATTTGGAATGAGTTTGTTTCCTCTTTGTTGAGACTAGCTTGTTGTACTCATCGTGTAAGAATTTCATTTTCACTTTCTTCAATATGTGAAGTAAAGCTTTTTTCTAAATAATTTTTTTAAACTAATTATATTTTTTTCTTTGAATATAGTGTTGATGAGTCAAACAAGATTCTCTTATAAATAATTTTAATAACCCTTTTCCGAATATTAAGGAGTGGTCTCATAGTGTAATCTTAGGCAGGCACCACCCCACGCAATTATGCCATGGGTCACTACAGACCAAATAACGTATAATATACTATAATCAGTTGCTCAGCATTTAACATTAATCTTAATTTATAAAAAATAAGAATTAAGTTTCTCACTTTTTTAACTACATTTTCAATTTGGACTTTCAATTTCAGATTGCAGTATATATATTCCAAGGTACCCAGCAACCGGAACTTTAGTGATATTCGGGCAATTATAATTGTCATTATTACATGTATACTGATGCAGTCTAATATCATAATTTTCAGGTAAGCTGTTCTCATAGCTACCACAGGTAACAAAAACAGTCTTTACTATGTTTAAAATTAGACAATTTTCACTGCCATTTAGCTATCAATTTCATTTTCTGTTCCGCGTATTTCAAAACTTCGCACCACGTTTTGCCTTTTACTATTAATGCCGCATCATCCGCAAATGATTTCAGCTCTCCAGAGAACAAAATATTAAATATATAATTAATATACTATCCTTGTGAAACACCACAAGAGACATTAAGTTCATCACTAACTACATCATTTATTGTATTGAAACCAAATTGCAACGAATTTATGACGTTATGTTTTTTTATGAAACTATTAATTCTTGTTTTCAAGACCGTTTCAAATATTTTCATATTCATCTACTTTCCATCAACCTTGATTAATACCTGTGTCTGCGACGACACGTTTGTATTATTACTACATCTCTGATCGTCATTCTCCCTTCTGTTCCCTTCTTATTTCTGAAATTGAAATGTTTTTGAAATAGTAAAGAGGTATTGTGAAACAATGTGAAAACTTCTAGTTGTGAAGTTTCGGCAAGCTTAAAGTAGTTTAATTATTATCGAAGAATTGTTTTATATCATAATTAATATATCTTTTTAAATTTTATATCATAGATATCGCTTCTGGAGAAGTGATTTACGGATTTGCTTGTACTTGATATGATTTCCTACTGTGGATTGTGATGATGTGTATTGTGATTATTACGATATTTGTTACCAAAATACTTTGAATGCAGTAATTATAATTGCCTCTCAGTTTAAAAATGTTGTTACTGAATTATTTCATTCATAAGGTAATAACTATAATAATTTCTTAATGTCTTTCTATTCTGCACACGGCGACATATTCCTAATAACGTAAATGTGTTTATTGAATATGAAAGTTTGCTGTCCTTAAACCAAAAATAGTTATTTTACTTTTGTATTTCTGGATTAATTAAAAATAAAGCACATTCAACAAATACTGTGCCATTAATGTTCTTGGATTTGCGTTGGATGTGGTTTATGGTACATGACCAACAAATACAAAAAAGGAACCACGCCCTTGTCTTGTGATTAGTTTCATATCTTACATCGTTTATAATATCCGTTTCGAACAGTATCCCAAAAAGCCTCCAAATAATACTTCCTTTTTATTTTCTGCAATAACAATTGATATTTTTATGTATAAGTAAGATATATTTGTATTAAAACCTATCGTATTTCATGTTGCAATGAAATATAATAATGTATATTTGAGCATAAGAAAATTGAGCTCAGGGTAAAGTGTCTCCTACCCAAACTAAATTACGTGATCGTTTCTAAGCAATAATACTCCATTCGATAACGTTAGGACTACACTATTGTAGCAAAGACACAGCATATGGATCCACCTCACAACAGAACATGGTCGGGTATTTATTTCTAGGCCTCCGCACATCCAGAACCCAACCACCTCAGCCACCGCCCCTCTGGCTCTCCTCCGCCGCCCTCAGCCCGCCCGAGCCCTCCTGCGCGCCGCGATATCTCGTGAGGGAGAGCCCTAGGCGGGGCCCGCGGGCCTTAATGAATTATCCATGGGGCGACGCGGAGGGCCACGGAGGGGCGTGGGAGGGGCGCGCCCGGGGTGCATATTGGGCGTGTGTCGGGGTTGGTCCGTCAATACTAGAAACAAACCGCCCGGGGCGCCGCTCCACCCCTCCCTCCCCCGCCCGCGCCGCCCTCGCTCGTCACCTCGCGCCTTCGCCTGCGCCTCCCCCTTCACCTTCCTCGCCTTCGCCTTCGACCCCGCCTTCCTCTCTACCACTGTTTCACCTCTGTCTCCATCTCCGCTTCCACCACCACCACTGCCAATGTTCCGACCCCGACCCCGCCCAGGACGGCCGGCCCAAAGGGCGGGAATCCACTAGTCCTGCGCCCAGTGCAAAGGGTCGTTCCAGACCCTCGGACACTCTTCCCCCCCCCCCGCGAACGTTTAAGTCGATACCCTATGTTCATCTCGGACGAAATATATTGCTACCGGGGGCCCCGTAACCTGCTATGGAATAGTGCTGTAATTGCCAACAACACGATCTGTGTTTATCTTCGGTAGGGTATCTCCCTAATCCACAAACCGCTATTACACAAACGACTGGACTATTATGGAAAGCGGCATTCGATTTGGTCATTTTTGACCGTGAAATAGGATATGAGGAATGTTTGGAAAGGAAGGACTTCTTAAATAGATACACAACTTTTCACATTCACACAATTTATTCTCCTGCGAACATATTCATGTACCCATATATTTAAACAACGAAGGATTTTCTGAAATATGTTATCAAAACTGCTTATGTTTTCAGTATTCGCAATTATTTATATTAACTAATGAAGCAACAATAGTATGTAGCAGATTTAATTTGCGCAGCTGTGAAAACTCTAAATACAAATTCAGTTAAAGGAAAACATTGATCAGCTTCAAAATAAGGAATAAGAGAAATAAAATATTTGACTATATATGATAGTCATCAGAGATCCAAGAGATTATCGTTTCCGGGAGAAAATCACTTTGACTTTATAAGTCAGGGGAAAACATACGTCTGCATGCCTCTATGTGTTTTAGGGACGGATTAATCTGATTTAACCAACTAGCGGTGTTCCCAGGTCTGGACCCTGATCTTATTTGTTGCCCACGCCTGGGGGTAAGAGCGACATGAGAAGAGCATGACGTATTCCCTCCATGTCTAGCATACTAGGCCAGACGGAGCTTTTCTTTAATCTCTTAGCTATAGAAACCAGGTGACTGAAATGGAAGCTACCGCTCAATTTTTGCTCTTACCGGGAATCAAATCCAGGAATGCACCACGAAAAGTTTGTTCGCTGTCCATTAGCCAACCCAAGGGGTTGGGGAAAATATATTCGTTTTATTATTTATAATACCAAGTGTGTGTATTCTCCACAATTTTCCATACACCACACCACAATTTCTACAATCGATTTTTTAAAATCAGAATGTAACCAAAGTCCAACCAGAGGGCTGAAACAAACCGCACATATCCGCACCCCTCTAATGCAAAGCATCGCGCACACGGGACAAGGCGGTGCAGCGGGCGCACTTGAACACGGCGCAGTGCGGCGGGCTGTCGCCACCGGCGGGCGGCTCCGCGCAGTGGGCGCGCGCGGTGCGGGCGAGTGATGGCGCGCAAAGGCGATGCCGTCAGACGCGCGTTGCGCATACACCATTAAGGGTACTCATGCGGGTACCTGCGATATGCGATCTTATGCTGATTTTGGCATGTTTGCTACGTGTGCTAATAACTCACAATAAGGTATTAAAGTGAGCACTTGCGATACCTACCAAAGCCATCATGCAATGATGACTCGTATGTTAATTAAATTACAAAAAATTGTAATTAAATTAACTTTGCTACGTATGTATGCCTCAAACGCTAGTAATGCATTGCCAAAAAATGGGCTAAGTCAAATAGTATTATTGGTAATTACGTGGATACGATAGAATAAGTACGTACGCCATTATAAGCTGTTATCTCACGAGTCCAAACGCGGGTTTTCAAGTCAGTACGCCGTCGTGGGTTGATGACACATGGCACAAATATGGATATCGTAAAAACAAGCTACTTCTCCTCCTTTACTTTCTCCCCTGCAATCGTCATGAACTTATCCGGATATGCGTTATAATTATGAACCGCGAGGGATCTCAGCATTGCCGTATCTTAATTGCCCAAAAATCTATCACATGGAGCGAATTGTCTATTTAGAATGAGAGTGTAATCTGCAGTTATAATCTCTGAAAAAATTATAGATGAATTGAAAGAACGCATCCATCACACTATTAACGTTTTAATAATTATTAATATTTTATTATACTTTTCTAATCAAAACATGATTTCAGAAACTATGAATGTAACTACCTCCAGTGGATGTAAGTGGCGTGGATTAAATCACGGTCATTATTTTATACGTGCCAGGCACAGATAAACGCAATCTTATGAACTAACTATACAGAAATAATCGTTTATATCCCTCTCTGAGGTGCAGAAATGACAACGATCTTATTCGGTGTCAGGTTGGGATTTTTCTAATCATCCTAGTTACTTACACTTCTTTCATCTCATTTGCATTTTACTCATTTAATCAATTCTTTGTAAGAGATAATCCGTTTAAACTCACTAGAATGCAATATATTCTGAAGGCGAAGATTATACAATATAAGACCAGACTTAAGAAACGTCTTCAAAAGCTACGAGAGTCTATTTTTTGTTTTGGAAGGAATTTGCTATATGGTTTGTAAGTTTGTTGGTGGGTTGAGGAATGCTTTTCTTTGAATCCGAATTGGATGTTGGGAATTGCGTTAATTTCGCTGAGGTATTTTGTTACTCTAGTTAGTATGAGTTTTTCGAAGATTTTGCTGATTGAAGGAATTAAGCTAATGGGTCTGTAATTTGAAATGAGTTTATGATCCCTTCCTGGTTTGGAGACCGGAATTATTTCGCCATGCTTCCATTGCTGTGGGAAGTAACCCAGCCTTAAGCATGCGTTAAAAATAGCTGTTAAAACACTAATAGCCTGATATGGGAGTTCTTTTATAATGAAGTTTGGAATTTGATCGTGACCTGAGGATATCTTTGGACGTAAGCATTTTATTTGCTTTTTAATTTCCTTTAGTAGCATAAATTGAAACCAGAAAGACGCGGTCTTCGTCATCACCATTCAGCAATATCTCAAGCATTGATGTTTATAAGGCGTTCAAATTTCTATCTTTTTCAGCAATTATAGTCTTCACTATTTTTGTAATTTACACATAAAAATGAAGCCAATTTAAAAAAATTAGATTGTAACAATTTCAATGGACTTGCCAGCGCCTAAGAATTTATTTTTCAAAAAATCTACTATAATAGGGTCCATCTTTTATTCTTCTGAGTTTATAGATGCGTATTTGGGCTTCTTTCTAGCAGAATTATATTAAAAATTATAGTAGATCTTACACGTCAGTGAAGCCTTTTAGAAGGAAAATTTAGTTTTCTTCTACGCTTATGCTTGAAAGTCGAGTGGTTTTTACAGGACAGCGCGTTTTATACTTCGGCAACCAGGAGGTGCCGGTGATCTCTCTCCGGGGCCTCTGTAGCGACTCTGACCGGGACGTCGGTCAGTAGGGTAGGGTTCGAGTACCCATGGAGGAAGGTTTTCGAAACTAGCTATGTAGTTAGATCGAATGCAGTCGCTGTCTGGTGAAGAAATCTAACGACCGGCTGCTCTGACCGATAGTTTTTTGTGGTTTCTCCGACCAATTCGAGCCGAGCTGTATCCTAACAAAAGGGGCACGATCTTTACATCTCTTCCTTGCTCTCTCCTGTCCCCTTATACACACACTTTCGCTTACATGCACCACACTGCCACACACGTCGGGAAGCCAGTCGGGAACTTAGAGCTTGTCCTACCTGGAGGGAGATACCCAGGAATAGGAACTCTCCCTTATGCCGATGTGTAGTTGGGCGCCAGATCTCACCAACCAGCGAGGGAGGAACACCACTCACCTCCTGGGATTAAAACATTCACAACCCTTCCGGGTGAAATGACCACAGCAGCTGACGTGCCTAATCAACCCGCGCAGTGCGTGAGATTTGGCGACGGGCGTCGCAGGCGGGGCCCACTGCGCGGGCGAAGAGGCCGAGGGCCGGCGGCACGCGCTCTGCAGGGGCAGCGCCTCCCGCCGCGCCGCGTCGCGCCGGCCTCTGCAATTATGGTATTACAGTCGAACAGCGGCGCGTTACCTGGCGGATCACGCGTGACACGCGAGAGAGCGCGGACACGGCCGGCGCACGACCCACCATCTGAATAATCAAGACGGAGATGTCCAATTCACCTGAGTAGAATGAGGATAGACATGCAGGTATGTAAACTCCCGGACAAACAAACATATGTATTTGTACGAGGAAGTAGATAACCTCAAAATGGTGGGCAAACACAAATGGCGAATATTTTAAATGTTGAACGAATAAAAGAAAAAAATCACTCTTTATTTACGTAAACGAATGTTATGAAAAAAGATAAAAGAGTCCTGTGAATTTATTTTTCCTTTCCTAAATGTTCTTGCAACATTACATATATTACTACTGTGTCTACTCACACGTTCATACACAAATGGCAGAAACAAAATGTTAGATTCGACTGGATACAACCCATTATAAACTTACTCGCCCACTTCACATTGATAGTAAAGCAAATGGCGTATTCATTTACCAACCTGACTTCACATATTGTGGGCATGATTTATCAAATTATGGTAGTGTCGTATCCGTTTGTTCCACAATGAATACAGATGTGACTAGTCTAGGCGTTAGCCAACATCGAAACTTTGAACTCGTGATGAAATCTACGTTCCATCTTTGTTTAAGTTGTCGGGTCGGGTTGTCAGGAAGAACGTATATAACGGACCATAAACAATGAGTTCTGATGACATGGAAAAAAATATTACGCTATTCGCGCAGCTTCTCATTCGTCGTTTCGCCCCCATTAAGGATGTAGATACACGTGTAAGGAAAGACATGAAGTGTGATTTCAGAGCCATAAATTAAAAAGGGAAGTCACTTTTCATAGCATGTTATAAATGATGTGCGAGTAAACAATTCTACAAAGGGAACTTTGATTTTACCGCACCATCCAAGCATGGCTACTCATGGCCTGTGACATGTTCGAGATTTGATCTCTTGAAGTGCTGATTCAATGGAACGAATAGTTAAACAAATGTGTTTGACATTCTGTTGTATTACATTTTGTTGCTTTAACAAATACATTTTGTTTATGTTTTCAGAAACTAGAATTTTTAAATGCTTAATGAAAATATATTCACGTAAGGTAAAACTGAAATAAACTACATGTATTTCCTCTATTAAAAAGCTTTTCATATTTCGTAGACTAATATTTAGACCTATGAAATTCTTAGTTCGGCTTCCTTCTTAAGTTGTCGACAACACGTCAAACGTAATTTGCACATTTGAATCTAATGAATTAGTTCATATTTTTATCACATGGACATGATATAAAAACAAGGGATAGACAACCTCTCACAACAATGCAGTCATTCCAATAGATGCTCACTATTGCGCAAACATGCTTAAAATCAGGAAAATCTCAGTTTTGAATGCAATCTCCCATCAGAGGGAACTCTTCTTTTCGTACCCGCTCATTAAACGGAGCGTTCACTCCACCTCCAATACACTGACCATACAGTGAACCGACCAACCCACTCCTAACACGTTCCAATTCCGTCATAGATTTCGAAAACCTCGAGCTAAACGAGCAGAAGCAAGTGAAGCATGTTTCACGATCGCGACAACGCCGTCTGGCGTGGCAGGCGAGAACGACGTCTCCGCTGCTTCACCGCGACGGCGACCTCCAATTTCGGGGTTCGTTCATGAATATTCACGGCCTACCGCCGCTCGACGGCGGCGCGGCGCTGGCGACAGACGGAAGCGGCGCGAGACGCGGCGCTCTCTCCGCGCTCGTCCTGCAATCGTCTCCAACAATTACACGCGCAAAATGTCTCGCGCGCGCGGGCGGGCGACAAAGGACGAAGTTCGAAACGATAAGTAGCAGATGAGGAGCGAGTGTAGGATTAAAGGGAAGAAGGATGCTTATCTCCTCTGTGGGTTGCATTTTTTTAAGAGTAATCCTATAAGTGAGAAACAATAATACTTACAATTTGCTTTAAAATGACGTAAAAATCTAGAACTCCGTCTAATATTTCGTGCATAGTGATTAGAAAAATACATAAAATTTTAAAATGAGGTATACTTGTATCAAATAGGTCAAATTTGTTTAAACCTGTCAAATATTATTATTACTAATTTCAAATTTTCGCGTAAATTGACGGAAAACTTAATCAACCTCTGGCCAGTGTGAGAGGTGTGTCAATGGTTTCGTTTGGTATCTAACGAAATGGTTCTGGAATATCCAAGAATCATGAAACAATTTCTATTTTCAATGGAAATGCAAATATTTGTTTATTTTAATCCACAATTTCTCACTTTTGATGCTTCGACTATATATTCTCACTCAGTGCGTCACTGCTTATGAGTGACACAACTAATATCACGCAACGATGAAGGAAAGGGCTTTAGTATTTACGTATGCCGTTTGAAAATAATCAGTTTTTGATGATCTAGAACCACACATCCCAAACACTCGACAGCAGATTTTTTTTCCGCTGCAGGCAACTAGTTTCGTATAATTTAATTTCGCACAAGAAAAATGTTCCTGCTTGTTATGTAATACAACAAATAGTTTAACAAAATATATGTCTCGTCTACATATTTTGCCTTTTTCTTCCTTTATTTTTTGTGTCTCATTTGTCTTTGCCTTCATTTCTCCCTTGATACGCAAGGAAATATGTACAAATTCTTGAAGAGGCTTGAAATTCTCTAGTTTGAGCATGAATTCTCTACCATAAAATTGGTCAGGTGCTCGGCTATCGACCACAAAACTACAACTCAATGAGACCTACTGTCACTTCAGATTGCCTAGTAAGATGTTCATTCTTAACCGAAACGTACAATTGAAATGAAAAAAGTTTTAGACTCCAAAGGTTTTCATACTGTTCTCAGAGTATGTTTAATACGAATTTAAGAGATCATCGGAAAAGAGCTGCCAGTTAACTGGGATACACGGATACAGATTGCCCTTTCTTTCAACAAAAAACAAGGACATTGTTCAAGGTGAAATTATATTCTTAAAAAAGAATGTAACCTGAACACCACACGAAGAGGCATCGAAACATAGAAATTGTGGTTCTTGTCACGAGACTCCACAAGGCACGCCAAGGGAATGCATCGCATCGTAAACGAATATAGTCAAATCGAAAAGCGCACGCAGCACAACAAAACCCTGCATCACCGAAGCAGCAGGTCCAGAAGAGGTAATCTTATGGATAACGTCCGGAATGCATAAGAGGAATCGAATCAGTTTGGAAGAAATCCATCGACACCACGAGAATCCCATTCGGACGCGAGCCCGCCACGTCAGGGAGGGAAGCTGTTTCGAGACCAGCGAATTTCATTTCGGACCGTCTCTCTTCCCAAGGGAATTCAATATCGGTGAGTGGAAAATCGATAGAATTCACGCGATGACCAACGACCGCCTGACTTGCCACTGCTCTCGGTCACGTGACATTCGTCGGCCTCCCCCTCGCAAACCAATTTGGGGAAGACAGAATCCGACGTTTTATGATGGAATGAATTGAATTTGCGACGGATGATGTCCCATGGCTCCGGCAGTTTGCCGGAATAGAATGTGGCCAAAATGCGCTCCAAAGTCTTCCTCAATCTTCGGGCTTTAGAGTCGCGAAAAGACCGCAAGCTCTTGCTGAATGTGTTCGGTGGCGCACCCTGGGTGTGGATTGCACGAGGAAAAATGACAGAAGGGAATTTCGAATTCCCTCGATCGATTCTCTGGAGTTACGTTTAAAGGAATTTTTTTGAAAGAGTCGTTGAAAGGGATCGGAAGCTTTTCAAGATGGAAAAGAGTTTCATTAATAATACAGAGGTCGAATGAGAATTGGGAACTAGCGTCTGAAACGAAATGCTTAGAAAAAAATTATTCTGTTACAAAACCAGAAGTCTGAAGAAAGTGAAATATTCCAAGATGAATAAATTATCGGTCAATATTTTCCTTGAACTCTTGAGCCCCAATATTGATCTGCAAAAATGAAATTCGCGAATTAGAAGTTCTTAAACATGATAGTTTCTTCCTGATATAGAGGTATATTATTAGGTTTTTCAAATGACATGTAACGTTTTTTAAATTGGGAACATCAGAAGGTATATTCCAAAAATTCTACAAATGTATAAATTTTGTTATCTGCTAATTTACAATTTAGAAGAAAACACATAATTATTGTATTAAGATTTTATGTCTACAAATATGGACTCTACGATGATGAAAAACATTGCTCGTAATAATTAAAGGAACATTAAAAACGGTATGAAAATATAGAGAGACATTGACAAAGACGTTAAATATTTTTATACTATCCAATAAAATGGTAACATTAATTCGAAAATCGATAATCCTCCTCTATGATTTCCCCGATGATCCTCTTTACTTAAAACAAGACATTTCAACCACCCATTAAACAAAACCAATACAAGCGTAACGTTTCCGTCACACACACACACACACACACACACACACACACACACACACACACAAAAGCCAATCATCTCATCTCGATTTCATTTCGAATCTCTAATCGATCGAGTTCGAGTGAGTCGTTTACACTTTTTACGACTACCTCCAAGAGAAGCTAAATCAAAGAAAATAAACAGAGCTCTCAAACACAACGAGCACGCAATTACTGGAGTATCTCAACCCCAGAGTTTAAAAGGAAAGATAAAAAAAGCATGGAGCGACTTATTAAGCTACTTACGGCTCAGTTACGGGAAGCGTTGTCGACGCTACCTCCTCCGTCGCCGCCTCCAGGGTTTCCACGTTTAATCAAAAGGCAATTTGCGCGTCGTCGGATGCGGAGTGACAAAGCGGCGCGGGCGGCGGCGGCGTCTTTTGTCTGCGGGGCGACTCCGGTTTCTCGGGAAGCGAATCCTTTCGTCGAGTAACTAAAGATCGAGCGGCTCGAAGTGGGATGACAATTCACGGTCTCCGAGGCTGAAGGGAGCTGGATTTTAGATTAGGCCGCTTGATGCTTTGCTCCTACTGATACAATTCTCTTATTCTTTGCAATCTTTTAATAGCAATTATTACGCTGTGAAGATTTCTTATGTTGATAAAGTAAAAAATGTAGTTGATAAGTTTTCTTCATTTATATTTCCCAAATAAAACTGATATTTCCTTCAATAAGTCACACTCTCACATTTTTACCAATGGTATTCCAGTATACAGATTTCAAAATCTTAAGATTTATTGGATGCTTTTTGCCTATATGCAATCTTAAAGTGTTCTCGAGAGATACTGTAAAATAACAACAAAAAACGAAGCGCTAAAAATATTAAAAAGGAATTCAGTATGTTAATAATTCCATTTTGAAAACGGAACGAACAAAATAATAAGACAATTATTTAGTCACGCCACAATCCTGATATTGTGTAATACTAACCTCAAACCGCATCATACTTCTAAACATCTACAAAAACATGTGTATGTGTAGTGTAATAAGCATGAATAAAATAAGCATTTTACAGAACTTACGCAACTAACAGCTCGGATATATGTTATCGTTTACAATCTGAGTAAACCTAAAAAACAAAGAAAGACTACATTTTCCTGGCAAACCACGCATGTGGAATAAACAATACTCGCTATTAGAAAGTTCGATCTTTCATGGACGGGCGCCATCCCAACAATAGCCCGTGAGGCGCCCACGGCAGGGAGGCGTGGGGTCGCGTGTGGGATTCGCCTGAACACGATCGCGCCTCCCACGTGCGGCCACGCCCCTCGGCCAGCTCACGCTGCGCCTCGCCTGCCTCCCCTGGCATGGAAGCGATGCCAAACGCATTTCGAAAGGGTAAAAACTATGCGATATTGGTGGTTGGAACTAATGTTGTCTCGTTCCTTTTCAATTTTTCCTCATGAAATAAAATACATTTATAATTTTTTTTTTTTTTTTAATGTTTATTTAATAACGCCCAAATTAAAAAAAATCGAATTATTATTACTTACTCTATATTTTTAGTTTATTTTTGCAATTATTATTTTGGAAAATTGAGCATATTGTACTCTAGCGAGTATATTTCTTGATTTTTATGAGATGTGAACGTCCTTTCATCTTTAAAATGACAACGTTTTCAATCGTGTAAGTTGCTGGGAGACAGAAAAATATCACCGACCATTTGTAATTCGAAAGCGACTAGAATGGCAACATGATTACGTCATTCACAGCCTTGCATTTCGAATCGTTCTCTGGCGAGAGGAAGAATTGGTTCACCGACCTGCTTTTCTTGGAAATGAGACATTCTGAGAGAACTATATGAAATTGCATTTTTTCCCAGACGTGATAGTAGTTTGTAATAAATCAAAAATACAAAGTTTGGAATTTTATATTTTGAAATTCTTTGCCGAAATTCATAAGCACTTTCATTATATTCGATGTCAGGGCAACGATCTAAAATTTTTATCATCCCTGTACTTACAAATGTTTTCCTGCCAATTCCTCTAGAAACTGTTCATTGCATATACGACACATGAAATTACTAGAAACGAAAAAGTCTTGTTCTTTTATTCACATTTGATCCATGTTCAAACTAACGTAACGTAATATTGTGGAATGATATTCGCATAGACTGGCACTAACGAGTAGCAAGCAGGTAAGAGAGATTGTTTATCTAAATGCTTTGATTACTATGCATAATACAGTAGTAACCACAATGGTAAATCGTTTGTATTTTTTCCACCACGTTCTTTGTCACTGCCTCACGACCAATTCAATACACATTTGTGCACGTTTGTCTTGATTGCAGGTAGTCTAAAAAACATTCTTCCGTCATCGAAAACACGCGATCCTTGAAACGGGACCTTAAGAGAAATCGTACTTATTACTGCTATCAGTCTCCGTGGAATTATGGCCGTATCAAATTATAGGTGTAGATTTGCACTCAGCGTATTTACGTATTAATTTGCATACTGAATGGAGAGCGCTTTTGCTCGCCGCAATTGACCGAGTGGATGCTAATCCACCAAAGGGCGCTTATTTGCCAACGAGAGCATCGGAAGCTCGGGCGGAGCAGCGAACGGGGCGAAAAGGCGCAGCGCGCGGGCGACGGTCGGAGCCCCGGAGGACCGGATGGCGAAGTATCGGAGGAGATGAGACAAGCGGAGATGGAAACGACAGCGGGGCTGCTTGAAGTCTCTTAGGCCGTAGAGATAAGCACAAAAGTTTTCGGAAAAGGGTGGTCAAGAGATCGATAGACACATTGGGAGAGGGTCAAGGGAAGCGGAAAAGGGATTATTGGGCGGAGGGTGGGAGGGAGAGGGACAATGAAGAAGTGAAATGCTATTTCTGAACAAAATGTCAACTTGGACCTATAAGCTTGACCGCTGCGTGCAAGTTTAAAGGGTTCGCAGTTTTCTTCCAAGTTTTGACTCAGATATAACTTCTTAAAGATTTACTATATTTCTTTTCACAATAAATGGTAAATTTCCCTTTAGTTTTTCTACCCATCCATAAAAGATGAAATTTAACGAAAGCATACGAAGAGATGAAATAGAAATTGAAATGAAGGGAGAAGAAAGTGATATTTCGCCCTGAGGAAGATCGCAAAATGGCGGTCGAAACGTTAGCCAAGTAGTTAATGGAGAACAAAGTGAATAAGATTCTGAAGATGAAGTGTAATAGTGCAGCGAAGCGACAGAAATGAACATAGGGTAAGAAACGATGGAATCGAAAGGATGCAGAGAATAAAACCAGAAAACAAATCGACCCATGAGAGACCTGGAGAGTGAAAAACATACTAGGCTCTTTTGGAAGTCGCGTACGAATGATCGCAGAATCACTCAAGGGTAATGCCAGCGGGCAGTAGCCTCACACCGCACCGGCTGCCTCGCGGTCACTCGCCCGAACCCTTTCCTTCTCCCCAAAACCGGCACTGTAAAACTCGCATCGGGGGCGGAAGTGTTTAGCGTTTCAGAGCGAAATATCGATAGCCTTTCTGCCCCGCGATCCCACGCACACAACGGCGGGGCGGGGCGGGGCGGGGGGCGCGTGCGCGGTCACGCGAACTCATGCAAAGTAGCCCGCGCTCCTTGTGGCCGCCGCCGTCCCCTCGGCCGCACCGCTCCGCACGCGCCGTATCCCGATGCACTATGGGCCGACAGCACGCAGCAGGCGCGCATACTTTTTGTTTTATTACATTATTCAATTTTTATTTCTTTTGTTTTGCAAAAATTTAGGCTTGTTGCTTTAAGGTGAATGATGCCTAGGGATGCGGATCGGAGCCTCTTAATTCTTCGTTTGACTAATTCATGTTTCTGGGTAAGCCAAAAGTTATGGTCATAATTAGCCTCCTAAGTGCTTTGCATGCTTTAATACCCGGAGGCGGTATTCTTGTTGCTGTGATGATGAGGTGCAGACCTACAAGTCGGCTTCCAAGGAGTTCCTCTTCCAGGTAGATTCCCCAGCAGAGCACCACTCCAACCGAGACAAACTCTAAGCTCCCGACTGATATTCCGACAGGTGTAGTAGTTAAGTGCATATAAAAGTGTGTGTGTGTGTGTGTGTGTGTGTGTGTGTGTGTAAGGGAAGAGGAAGTGACAAGGAAGAGAAAGTACATGGCACGTGTTCCGTGCCCCGTTTGTTAGGATTCTACTCCCGCATTCATCTGCCACTGCTCGGAGAAATCACGAAAACTAGCGATCAGAACAGTCAGCAGCTAGAATTCTCCTCCTCTCAGCGACTGACTTTCACGTAGCTAAAGAGCTGATTTCGAAAATCCACCATCGTCGGAAATTGAACCCTATGACTCCTGGTCAGAGTTACTGCAGAGTCAGTGGCAATGCAGTTTGTTTCTAAGAAAGAGTAATATTTCTCTTATCGTTTCCAAGAAAGATTTTTAAATCTAAAGCAGCATTGTCACAAACAATAAAATTGTATCTTTAACAATAACACATAAATAAGTGAACGAAACAACATAAATTCACTTTCGTTTTCTTTTGTCAAATTCTTCCGTTTAAATTTTCAAGGGTGAAACAAGAGAACTCACAGGAAGAAGAATTACCTGTTTACATATTCAGTTAAGTAAATTATGACTTTTATACTTCTGACAGTCACTTTTTCACTTCTCACAGTCATTTTCATGAAGAATAAGCATTTTTATTTGTAATTTAATTGTTACACTTGTATCGCCATTGCAGGAGCTGAAAACCAGAAACAAATTATTCTATCTCGTCAGGTATTGAGTTTTTCTCTGCCGCCCAAAATAATGCTCTTCAAAGATACAGGTTTTACCCATTGAATTTTTTTTTACTACGTACACCTTTTCCAGCATCGGCCCAGTGTGCCCTGTGGCCGCTGCCATTCGCAATGTAGCCATCAGAGCGAGACGCAGCGGGGAAAAACGGCGCCGGGCAGCAATAAGGAATCGGCCCCCGCCGCCGCCGCCGGCACGGCAGATGTGTAGTGAGGTTGCGATTCCGTTCCGACTTATGTGGAGGTCGGTAAGTGAAACGGAAATTTTATTGCGAGAGTACTAATGGAATAATCAGTTAGAACGTTTTATAAATGGTTGTTATCATGACGAACGTCTCCAGTATGTCGAGACTGTGGTGGACGATTAATTTTAGAGTTTCAATTTTAGAGTTCGATAGCTATCTGAGAACATTAGTGTGATCTCTTGTTTGACAAGAGAAATGATACATTCAATACACGTCTAACCATTAAAAAAACTTACGGTTGAATAAAATACTAACTATTGGTTTTCAATAAAGGTAATCAAAATAAAAATATTATAAAATGCTATTTTAACAGGAAAATCCACATCCTATGTTTATCATTTTCAAGTTTGATGAGCAATGTGTTAAAAATCTATATTTTTTATCATTTAGAATGTGTGGCAAATTTCTACTCTATTTATCTAAAAGTCTTTTTGTATGCCCTAGGCTACCTTAAAAGCCCCTTTAACAAAGCTGGTCATGTTGGCGGAGAGAACAATCCTGCTCCAAATCGGTCGAGGCGTCCTCTGCCGACTGAAATCGCGGGTCGCGGGTCGCATCCCACGAGACCTGCGCCGGAGGAGGCGGCCACGCGGGACACGCCAAGGTCCCAGCACGCGCCGCGGAGGGCGGGCTGCGAGGGGACTCCGCCCCTCTTGGGACTTCGGCGCCTCCCCCTTTCCCCTTACTCCACTTTCGTAGCTGCGAGGAGCACTGTTGCATCGGGCAAGTGCTCAACTTTCAACACTAACATGACGTTTATGCACAGAGGTTAGCTCTTATGGAAACATTCCAATGATAGTGCAACGTCAAAAAATGTTGCCTGAATTGATTGATTGATTTTTTCGTGTTTCCGGGTACGTCAACTGCTTTGGTCATTAGTCCCGTTAGCGTAGTGCATGTTTTTCTCTGGAGATGGCGGTGATCTTCCCCCGCTGGATGGCGCCGACCTACCTACGGCTAGTGGGGTTTCCCCCTAACCAGGACTCTGCCACCAGCGGGGCACCGCCCCAGTCGGTACAAGCTCCAAGCTCTCGACCGGTCTCCTGGAATATGTGGAAGTGTAGTGCATGTTAGTGTAAGTGTGTCTGTAAGGGGAGAGAATAGGACAAGGAAGAGGAAGGAAAATTTGCGCGCGGTTCGATTGTTAGGGTACTGCTCCGGCATTCGCGTGGTGTTGATCGGAGAAACCACGGAAAACTACCGATCAGAGCAGCCGGCCGCTAGAATTCTCCTCCAGACAGCGACTGAATTCGACCTAGCTAAAAAGTTAGTGTCGAAAATTCTGCCGCCGGGAGGACTCGAACCTAGGACCTCCCGGTCAGAAGCGCTGCAGTGACATCAGTTGATGCACGGAGCTACCGCTCACTGAAATTTCTGCTAATTTAAGTAATACTCGTAATCCTTTCAATATTACTTTTTGACGCGATTCTTAACTGAACCCGAGATCAATATTAAGGTTCGTTCAAATCCGTCTTCTAACTATTACATCTAGACAGTTGCTCTGAAACAAACTATAATTTTGCAAACATGGTTGATAAAAATAATATTTATTTTGCTTTTTATTCCACTCCCATACAGAATACAGAATAATTTATACAGAAAAAGTTCTAAAAGTCAAAACGAACCTACCAAATATACGGATGGAGAAAATTTTAGATATAATTTTATCGCAGTATTCTGACAACCCAGAGGATGTGACCGAAAGGAACTAAATACGAGCTGAAGTCGATTTGCGTGTAAATAGAAAACAGGGATGTACTAAACGGAAATGAAATACAGCAAAAGTGGCTTGCGCTCCATTACCTAATCCACAACTCCGCGCATCAGCTTAATCAGCGGCGCGAACCGCTCCCTCCCGTGGCTTAGCAAGATCGCTGGTTCGATCTGCGGGCGGGCCCCTGATCCTCTCCGCCCCCGCCGCCGCCCAACGCGTCCCGTATCCCGTCTCTCGCTCCAGTGGCTGCCAACAGGGAGGGCGCGAACTGTTTGGGGAGGAGGATAGGAGGAAGGCTCGCGCTGATGGACAGGGAACGATGGGCAAGGCAAGAGAGACGAAGAGGACGAATGGTAAATCAAGAGAATGAACAGATTAATTTGGCCGGATCAAAACCACCACCAGAGCATGGAGAATGGTTGGTATGCACCGAAGAACAGTGGAAAATGACAGAAGGCGGTCGGTAAGCGAAAGGATGGAGGGGCAAAGCGCAAAGAAAAGAGAGCGCGTTCCAGTGAACGGGAATGCAAGCAATAGAAAGAAAAGTATTAGAATAAGATATAGCGGGTAAATCAAATTTTAGGGATCGTACGATAAGCAGTGGGGAGACAGCCAGCGCAGAGACAGATAATGGGGAGGCTGAGAAGGAAGGCGGCGGGGAGATAGGCATAAGCGGTGGAATGTCAGGCAATGGAATACAAGAAGTGGGGAGCCACGCAACAGGAAAGCAAAAGAAAGTTGTTGCAGAGGCAGGCTGGAAGAAGGAAGGAAAACACACGTTTCGCAAACCGAGGACGAAGAGGCATGTTTTAGGTAGACAGTAAGCGTGGAGAAAAAGGTTGGGGAAGGAAGGGGGGAAGGAGGCAACGAGGAGTCAGACTACGGAGAACTAAGTAGCGGAAAGAAAGAAATTATAAGCCGGAAACACGGATCACGCAGCGAGGAAGCAGAGAGTACGGAAGCAGGCTACGAGGAGACAAACAGCTGGCAAGCAAAGAGCAGGGAGCAGTCAACGAGGAAGCGGGCAGCAGGGACACCGATATCAGCGGGGCAGACGACGCAACAAGGCCACAGCGTTGCGACCGAGGCGAGGAGCGGTGGCGGTCAGAAGCCGCATTACTCTTGAGAGCGCGGCAGGGCCGGGGCTGGCGGGGCGGGCGGGCGGGGCGGGCGCGCGGGCGGGGCGGGGCGGGGCGGGGCGGGGCGGGGCGGGGCGGGGCGTCCCCGGTAGGCGCGCGCCGCCCGATATGCTCCACTCGGCCGCAATGCGATCCCGGTCGCCGCGTGAAGAATTGAGCCCTTCTGCCGACGCCAATGGGCACGGCCCAGTCTCCGCCCGCCGCCAGCGGCGCGCTTCGCGATGGGTTCCGGCTGCGGCCTCCAAAGGGCCGCTCCGAGGAAATCCGTGACCTGGACACACTTCGGGATTTGCTGATATTTTTCGTGTCGTTCACGGCATACTTTTCCCTCTTTCTTCCCAAAGGATGCGAAATATTTTGCAATATTTTACATTTTGTTTGAATACCCTGTATTAACTGGATTGGAGTATCTCGTGCACGTAGATTGTAAATTTAGTACTTAAACATTTGGTTTTATGCACTGAGCTAATGAGTTGTGCTGGGTTCTCTAAAGGCAGTAGAAGACAATAACTTAAAGAATATATATATATATATATATATATATATATATATATATATATATATATATATATATATATATATATATATGCGAGAAAATTGTAATGAAGGTATTTTGTAGAGTATCTTAGAAGATGAATAAGCAATTGTCACAAAACTTCCTTTTTCAACTAAGCTTTTAATGAAGTCAGAACCATCTCCTGAAACATCACAATTATTTATTGCTAAAAGAAATTTCCCTAAATTGTACGCCATCGGTTAATGTGGGCCCTCTACATCATTTTCTTGCACCTGAACGTGCGAGCCGGCACCTCGCCAGTCTACTCCCGCATGCAATGAGCTAGCGTGAGGCGATCGTCCTCGCTCTCTAACCTGCGCCCGATCGCGTTCCCTCTTGTACTCCGCAAGGCGCGCCTTGGGCGAGTGCGGTATTCGGCGACGTCAGGCCGTCCCGGTCACGTACGCCCGATTAAGGCGCGCTGAATTAGAACACGGGTGCCGGGGGGCGATGGCGCCGCAGTGCGTGACCTTGGGGCGCGTTCGAAAACTAATGACGCTCTGTCGCCAAGTGAATTTGTATCATCGATGGATTTGAACGCCTTTTGCACATTTTTTGTTCTACGTTCAGATAATTCTGATGCTAAGTCCTCGTTAAATATTCAGAAATTACCATTGCAAAAGCGTAATTGAATCCAGTCTTTCTTACGACGTAGCCAAACTGTTGTTTAAACTGACAGTAAAATTCACACTTAACTCTGTTGATTATATCCAACGTAGGTGGAAAAATGTGATCAGATATGCGAATAGCCAATGAAGTTGCTCCGATAGCATTATGAACATCAGTAAATAGCTGTGAAGTGCAACGGCCTCGCAAGAAAGGAGCATATGTTGCATGTATCCTGTAGCATACTCTGAATATTCCGAGAACTGCACGTTCTGTATTAACGCGTCAGAACACGGCCGGCGAAATAACATTGGGGCCGACGCCGCGCACTTAGCGGCAAACGCCGACTGCGGCGCGTCCGCGGGCTCGGCGCCCGCCCGCCCCCTTATTCATGCGAATCGTAACGACGGCTTGCCGGAGAGAGAGTTTCGAGTTTCAAACCACCGCAATTACGCAAAACGGCGCGGTCTTCCCGTGCGCGTGTTCGCAGCCCGTTTGCCCATTAGCAACTGCGGCGCCGCGTGGGGCGGGGGCGGGGGCGCCGGCGACGACTGGCGCGCGGTGGGGGTGGCGGCGTAGGCGGTGGCGGCGGCGGCTGGGGCACGGTGGTAGGTGACGGGGGAGCGGGGTGCGGGCAGCGATGGCGCTGGCAACGACCAGCGCGGGGGCGGAACGGCGGTGGGAGCCGGGCGAGGATGTGCGTGCGTTAGCGGGATGGCACATACGCTGCGACTGGGCATGAAGGAGACGAGATAAGGAGGATAGTTTACGGTGACGGCGAAGGTACGCTGGAGTATAAACTAGAGGAGATTAATGAATGGAACTAAAAGAGGTACAAAAAATCGAAAATCGATCGAAAGTAAACTATAAAAAAAAAAATTTTAAAAGATAAAGGTAAGACATTGGTGGAAATAAGAAAAGACTAAGTAATATTTCAAAAGAGATTCAGAATAAAACAAAAGACATGAGGAACGAAGATGAAGAGCTAGCGTGAGGATGAATAACTGACAGCTGAGAATGCAGGTTCCAAACCCAGCACCAAGAGGAAAGGGGGCGAGGAAACGGAGAGGGAGGGGGGATCCAGGAGGCGAGGCACAGGCAGCGACGGACGTAGCTCTTGCGGCTGGATTTGCATACGTCGGAGCAGCGTCGGCGGGGGCGGGGGCGGGGAGGCGGCCGCGGAGGCTTCCGGGAAGCAATTAAAGGGCCGGGGCCGAAGAGGGCGGCCGCCGCGGAAGCAGGGGAGCCAGTGGGTGGACGCGTGGCGGGGACTCGCGTGCACTGCCGACGCCGCACGCCCTGCCACGAAGGTCGTCCGGGAGTCGACGTCAGGACCCCGATAGTAATTGTACCGGGAATCGTTATTTCGGGCACGTGCTGTTTTAGTGAAAGCGGATCTGTCGATATTTCGTGACTCGTCCAAAATACTGACACCTGGATTTGTTTATTTGAAAACTGTTGTTTTGTTGTTGTTGTATTCTATGTTTGACGCAGAAAAAATAATTTTAAGTACTCTGTTGCAAAATTAATGGGAAAATAGAACTTTGAAAAGATCGAAAAACAATGAAAAAGTCCAAAAGCACTTGAAACTTAGTAAAACAAAAATTAAATATTTTTGGAGATAAAACTCAAACCCATTTACTAGAAAAATTTTCCAACATTCAATTTTTTTAAAGAACTTTAATAACCAATATCGTATACAGGAATCTCTTTTAAAATCAAATTCACTATGTGTGCTGTTAGTAGGTACATATTTCTAATATAATTTAGGGATTGCATAACTAGTACATTTCACATGAGAATCCATCCTGCTTTGGACAATTCATCATGAAAACCTCAGCTAATCAAAATACTAAATGGGGTAAATACAATGCTGCCTACATATTGAATTTTCAGAATAAGCAATTAGATTCAGTTATATCTATCCTGCTATCATACATGAAGCAGCTTATCTTCAAGTCTTTGCCATGCAAATGAGCGCTTTACCTTAACGAAGGTTCCTTTGTGCGAATTTCCATTAACCTCGGTTATGGCTATTATATCGAGAGAAAATCCATATCAACGTCGTTTAACGCCGTCCTATCGGAAAATCTCTAATGATTACCTTTATAAAATGGCGAACAAGTGCAAAGTACATTATGTTCGATTAAATTTGGAAAGATAGGAACGCAAACCACTGCTTTAGATAAAGAGCTAAAGATAAGAAAAAATCATTTTTGTTACAGAGTAATCATTTAAAAACTTTTTGAAGGTTATTTGTCGATAAAATGCAAATTTCACTACCAGTTCTCAAACCATAGTACAGGTGAAACGTGAGTTTTGATAAGTCTCCAATTGAAAACTATGTAATAGTACCAAGGAAACAGAAAGCCATAAAATGAGTAACCGAAGAAAGAAAGTATTAATTAATTAATGGTTTTATTATTTCTGCCCTTATTTTCTATTTTCAAGAAGCAGTTTAAAAGGCAATATGTGCTAATGAAAAACATAATTACTAAAGTCATTTATTTCCACATTCATTCTATGCTTTTCTGAAAGGGTCATGCTGTCCTTCTGACGAAGTGTTAGAGCTGCTTTGTTCATATCTTCCACAGAATAACAAACAACCGTAATGGAAAGCTTCCCTCCGATGTCAGTAAGCTTCCACGAAACCTATTACGCCCCCATCATTCGATCACGACCATATCTCCAAGAGAATCGCCATCCCGGCCAACTTATTCTATAAAGTAGGGTACGACCTGGAACTGTCCCTCCTACGGGGGGCGTCTTTCCGAAAGAGCGCGTCCCCTTCTGGGCACGAAAGCACGCACGGCATCGTCGACGTCACGAAATCGGCGACCACACACGGCGGGAGCGCGGCAGACGCAGGTGGCAGTGGCAATCACGGCCTCCCCTCCACCCCCGTCGCTCTCTCCGCCCGAGGTTCGCGACCCCACTTCTGCGATATCTGCCATCTGCTCGGGAGGCCGCACGCGGTGATCGTCTTTTTTTCTCGGGATCCACGCGTCGATCGCCACCATTGCGTTGTTGCAGGCGGCGCGGCGCACGGAGAATGCATAACGTATGACAAACTCGATAAACGAGCCGCCGCCGCCGGTCAATGATGTGACAGAGGAGCGCGCTGACGAGGTGTGACGAACACGGGAGTCACGTACGGCAATGTGTTTTGCACGATCTTACGTCATAGGCAGCTTAAATATCCTGAGAAGGGTGGAGATAAAATTTTATCCAGATGGATGGTACGTCAGGTTGTCCTAGCTTAGGACTGTGCGAATGCCTTGCAGAGTAAGTAATACAGTGTTACAAAAGATCGTATCGAGAAACATGCAACATTGAGAATTCGGCCTTTATAACGAATAGGTCTGTGAATAGGCGTTTCAGTGAAATTCTATCTAAATTCCAGATAGTTATCAATCGCAATAAGAGAAGTACAAATGCTGAAATATTGCACGGAATAAGGAAAGTGTAAATTTGTATATTTAATTTCACATTCGATTACACAACACAACTTTCGTCATTTGGAAGCAAGGAAAATTTTTAACAAACTTGCATAACATCATCTGTTATTACACGAGAGGCACCTGAAGGTGTAAAAGTCCTTTGCCCAATCGTAAATGAACAACCATCATGCTCTTAACTGATCATGTTTCAGTTCATGCAATAAACATGACTCCCATTTGATCGAAATTACGGGTTTTCTTGAGTCCAACTACTATTTTCGTCGAATATTCTCCGTGACGACACGAGAGACGTTGAAACGCCCAATGCAATTCATCTTACTTGAATGTCAAAGTTCGGATGTGCTATTTTGAGGTGGCATTTCGATGCCTCTCTACGGTGACTAAAATCAATGTGCTTTATGGGTTTCAACCTGAAGAGGTTACAGGGATATATCCGAATCTGTATCTCAAACCCCCGAGACAGAAAACATTAAATTACTGTAACCTATTTTTACAAACATCTCGAAATGCGCGTTTAATATACTTGAGCACAGATGACCAAGTTCAATTTTCAAATAGAATCACGTGAACATATTTATTCGTTCAAAACTTACTAAACCATATATGAATGAACTTACGTCAAAAACAACTTTTCTTTCAATATTTTTTCCTATTATTTTCTACAAAAAATGCTCTGGGAGCAACGAGTTGCACAGAAAGTGTGCGGTTAGTGCCCTGTTCACGTCCTCCTTTCACTTGAATTGGAAACTTCGACCGAGGCATTGTGTGCCTGAGAGGGCCACATATCGTGCTGGGCCGTCGGGCCGTTGCGAGCGTTTCGAGTCAGAAAGCGTAACAATCCCTTTGGAACTAGACGCCGCGACGTGAGTATACTTGAATTCCTAAGAGGCTGCAGACAAGAAGCTGACGCTTTTCGAACAAAATCTGAGACTTTAATTTTAAAGAATTCATGAAATGACACTAATTTTCAACATTTCTCTCAAGTATGTTATTAAAGTAATATATTATTATTTCTTTAGTATATAATCTACATTCAGAAGTCCAGATAATGACATGTGACAAAATAATTTTGTATGAGAAATAGAGCCATTACGCCTGATTCCCCATTCGGAGTGCGTATGGTTTAAAGTGTTTGTGATATATTCATTAATCATTAAACTCTTACAAACACGTCAAAATGAAACCAACAACTCATAAAGATCGAATGCTTAAGTTATAATACTCCTTTTTGGATGGATTTGAACATAGACTTGTATGGTATCAAAAGTGACTCAGAAAATCCAAAAGTATTGTGAAATTCTATTACCATATGAGTTTATGACGAAGGTCCATCTGCATTTGAATAGCTCGTGGTCCACGTCCCTTCTTCCGCAAAGCCCATTACGGAAATCTACATATGTCGGAGCAGGAACACCAAGGCGCTGGGTCGGCGAGTCCGTTCTTACGACGGCCCGGGAGCTGCGCAGTGGTTCCCGAAGGCGCCTCCTCCACAGAACGTGCACATTAGCGCCAGGAAGCTCTCGGAGGCGCGGCGCGCAATGGCCCCACCAACGACGCCACTCGCAGCGACCTCTGCGGCGCCCGCGGCCGTCCGCCAACGACACTCCCACAGCCCCGCGCGGCGCCGAGACGCAGTGCTCTTGCTGCCCCCAACGGAGACCCCACGAGGCACGGGCGCCAGGCGTGTGGGTTTAGAACACACACTCACACAAACACTATGCAAATTAAGGAGTAATGGGAAATCTACCATAACGCATAAAAAATATCAGAAACTAGTATACAGAAAAAGAAAAGAGATATTATTTTGGGTCATCATCAATTCTATTAAATAATGATAAAACAATGCATTGACAAAAACATCTTCAAAAATGTATGGGAGAAGATATGATTAATATGTAGATACAAAAGGTTTAAAAAAATATCACGTCAGAATAGGAAAGAAAGACCCGAGGAAAGAAAGTAAGAAACCGTGAAATGAATGAAGGAGTATTGGAAAGAACAGAAAACTGAGGTGGGAATTTCTGACAGATCTCGACATTCTGATCACCCATTTCGTTTCTTCAAAATTGACTTAATTACATAGACTACATTTCAGGAAAACATATTTTGAATCAATTTCCAAGAGGAATTGCAAAAAATTTAGAACTAAATACATGAAATTTCATGTACCCTGTTAACAAATAAATTAATTATTTTAAAATATTCATTTCGCATTTTACATTCATTCTGAGAAAGGACTTGTGTCCTTCTAAAAGACTTTCATGTTTTCAACTTGGTTAATTTTTAACGTTCCAGACTCAAATCGCATTTAAATAAAGTTAATCTATATCTATATCTATACTAATATATAAAGACAGAAGTGCGTTGTCTCACAGCCCGGTAATTTCTGAATCTACTGAACCAATGCCGATGAAACTTTTGTGCTATCATCCTTTAGAGGCCTGGAGTACTATAGGCTATGATTTACAAACATAAACAGTAATATATATTCAAAATAATTACTTTTCTAGACTTTTTTCGCCTACCTTTACATCACAGATTCAAGATGGCATCAATGCCAATAGTTAAGCTGCGTGCCACCCGTCTGAGATCTACTGATTTCATCAATGTCCAGAATTATTACGAAATTCATTGGAGTTTGAGTAAGGTTATGTAATGTCCCTGTGTGAACATTTGAAAGAAGGCCGTAACTGAAGTAGTAAATAATGTCAATGTTGATGCATTGCTTTTGTCCGTGTTATATACAAAGTGTAGAACATGTTTTTTTTTCTCGGGTGATCTTCCCCTGCTGGATGGCGAGATCCGGCGCCGACCTACCGTCGGCTAGTGGGGTTTCCCCCTAACCAGGACTCTCCCACCAGCGGGGCACCGCCCCAGTCTGGACAAGCTCTAAGTTCCCGACCGTTCTCCGGAATATGTGGTAGTGTAGTGCATGCTAGTGTAAGTGTGTGTGTAAGAGGAGAGGACAGACAAGGAAGAGGAAGGACAGATCGCGCGCGGTCCGTGGCCCGTTTGGTAGGTTCTCCGGCATTTGCCTGGTGTTGATCAGAGAAACCTAAATAGTCGAAAACCTGCCACCGCCTGCCCCGTCAGGACTCGAACCTAGAACCTCCCGGTCAGAGGCGCTGCAGTGACATCAGTTGATGCACTGAGCTACCGCTACCGGTAATTATGTTCAAAATCATACAAATTATACATTAGTGGTACATGTTAGACGCAGTTCCAGAACATTTACTCATGTGAGTGTTACTTGCAATTATGCAAGTAAGTTTGTATTTCTGTATTTTCCCCTTTTTTTATCTACGCCCTCTTCCCTAGAAGCTTTGTATTTCCGTGCGGGAAAAACACACTTCGTCGAAATGATTCAACCAAGGTTTGTAGAAGTCATGCATACAATTTCATTAGAATTGACATCTAATTCTATGCCTACATCGTTCAGCGAATAAATAAACTGATAATTCAACGCACAGCTCGCTTTGAGGCACCAAATAAATCATGATCTGAATTAACTTTTGAAGGGCAAAAAGAGCACAACGAAAAAAAAAATTGAAAATAAAAAAAAAAAGAATTTAATGGGAACGATAAAAGTAATATATGAAAAATAAAGAGATTGTACAATTTTAAAAGAATTTTTAACATTAGAAAAGAAAAATATGAGACAGGACAGTAAGCAATGATGAACTAAGAAAACAACAAAAGCAGAGGTAGAAAGTTAGAAGAGAGAATAAATAAGAATCTGCGATCCAACATCAAACTGTTAATCAAATAAAATACATAACGATCAATACCCGTCTACTTATCTTATGAACACAAAACACATTAGTTTCAGAGAGATGGTTATTCTCGACCTGTACTCTAAACATTTCTCGTGAATGGGCAGTGAGGATGTGGACGGCCGATGGCGCGAATTCAGCTGAGATATGGAAAGCGGAAGCGCTGAGAAAAGAGCCACACAAAATTGGGACATCAAAGATTGCAAACAAAGCGAACAAAAAAGTGGCAAATTCGAAGAGCAAGAATATTCTGAAGTTGGAGAAGAAATGAATGTAGAAGGCAGGGAGGAGGTGGTAGATCGGCACTGGAAACGGTGGATTGGAAGGATGGGGAGATGGTGAATTTGACATATTAGGCGGGCAGGTGGCGGCTGCGAATACAGTTTTAGGTCTGGGATGGCAAGGCACGTAGTGGCAGGGAATACAAAAGCGATGGGTCAGTGGAATGGAAGGACGCAGGGTGGGAGAGGGAGTGGGATGAAGGAAAAGGAGAAATACAATCGCAGAGGACTCGCATGGCGAAAGGGTGGCAGTAGGAGCTTTGGAGATTTCAGGGTTGGCAAGGGACAGAGCCAGTAGGGTGGATTGTAGGGATAGTAGGGGCGGCGAGGGTGACGAGGACGCCGAGTTGGGCGAGGATGAGAGTATGGCAAGGGCGGCTGGGGCGGGCGCAGGGCGGCAGGTGAAGCGGCCCGTCTGGGACGACGTTTCTGCATGCCGGGCTGGGCGCGGCGGGCAGAGACAAGTGGGGGCGCCGTGGGGTGCTGGGTCGGTGCCCCTCCGCGCGGGTCGATTGAAACTGCCGCTTCGAGTTACGTCTTCCGACGTCATTTTCCCGCTCACTTCATTATCGACATCCTCCACGAACTGGATGGAAGCGCTGATGCCGGTGGGGACGGACGGGTACGAAATCCAATCGAGAGCCACACTAAGGGCAGAATCGAAAGCGAACAACAATCGGAAAAGGAAAATGAGGTTTCTTATTACTAATAAATTCATTTCTTTTTTCGCGAAAGGGGATTCTGTGAAATCTAAGAAGTTGATTATCTAAGAAATATCCCCTCACTCCTTGAAGTAAAGAGACAGAAAAAGGTCGCCGAGTATTTTTGCAAGCAATGAAAAGAAAATTGAAGAGAGACAAAAAGGAAAAGAAATCGTCCTTCAGAGATTTGAAGGAACGGTTATACTGACAATGGATCAAAAGATTATATTTTCATAATTAAATATTATACCTAATGATGCATTGTTCTACAGAAATACGCCAATTGCGAAAGTGGGGTCATTGGTCAATTATAAGAATTTGGGGCAGAGAATGTATCATGTAAGAATACAAATGTTATGAATGATGAATTTTGAGTTCGCTTCTCAGAACATGGGACTTTCAACAGGAGGCAAATCAGCGATTTTCTTGAAAGATATCAGCATTTATACAGCGTGAATAAAGCTGAATTTGCCAATTACTAAAAGTGAGTTCAGGTTTTGACCATGTTTGCTACAGCTATCACCCTTCGTGCAAAGGCAGTGATTTCTAAAACTCAAGTGTCTCAAATCTCTTTCCATCTTGTGAATAATCAACATCTGCTCTCGAAACGATGCGGATCATCTTAGGGAGGCAGGAACGGGAACAATAAAGGCAGTGCGTTGGAGCAAGTTAACGCGTTCGTCTGGATACCATCGATTGATAACGTGTTATTAAATTCGCAAAGTCACGGCGAGCGATCGTGCGAGCCATGGGTGAAGGCGAGGAATCTGTTTCGACGACTGCGACGACGCATCAGACTTCGATCTACTCGTTAACGTTGTGCATAGGTTCTTACACAGTCAAACATTAGTATTCTAGATTGACATAGATATATGTAATGCTTCACTGAATAAAATTGTAATCATTCATAGTACTGTTATATATTTTTAAGTTAAATTTATTTAATCATATTACTGAAGTTTTACAGATTTCTACCCTCTTTCTGAAAAACTCAAATACATTTTTAAACCAAATGACTCCGATGTTAATTCATTCACGGATTAACTGAAGAGATAAAACTCATTTTAGTTAGAACCATTCGGTCATTGTGTTATACAAAAGTAATGGAAGATCGTAAACAATATTAACTATAACTTCTGTTCGGGAAACACTTGGCATTAAGGTTTCAATCTGAATGTCGAAGAATCTTTCACGCCCAAAGAACTGGCGCCTAGCCTCGCGTCAAGGGCGGGGCACGTGATCGCTGCGACGGCGAATTGGGACTCGTGCCCTCGGGCGCCTCTCGCTCACGATATTCTCGTGCGGCAGTTGGCTGCCAAACAGGCGACGAACAATTGCGCGTTTAGAAAAGTGTGAAATTTAAATTTATCAGTGAACTCAGTGAAATGAAAGCACTAAGTTACGATGTACAGAAGTAAAATCTCGAAAGAACAATAAATCAAATAAATTTCATCTGAATCTTAAAGCCTGTCAAACATACCTGAATTTTAAAAAACGAATAGCATATTCAGCAACATCTACTCACACAATTGCGTGTAATAGCATTAACAGTAATTTGCTAAAATACGGGAGTGGTCCTCAAACAATCTCTCTTCATCTATACCTTAATAATTTCAAACATTCTGCTTCTACGAAACATGCTCATCCTCTCTTCTAAAGAAGAACACAAACAATAAAAACAAGTGTATGAGACAATTATAAACGTGTTTCGTTCTTAAACTAACGATTGTAAGATGTATCATTCAAAATTCAAAGAAGCAAATCAATCTAAGTTGGCTTATGACAATCGTGCAACCATGAAAGTTTACATCACCAATCGTGTTTTTCGACTGTACTGGATTCGAATCAATAAAATTGATGAATCTACTGTTGAACTTTATTGCTTAGTTTCCTAACAGACCAACAAAGTATACACTAGTATTTAGAATAGAAATAATAATTAATCGCTTAATGAAAGGTAATAGTAATCATTCATTAACATGGTTAATAAATATTTTATCGGTTTTTAAAAAATTAAATACAAAATACATAAATTTTAAAACAAGTTGTACAACTCCTCATTTATGAAACAACTACGAGAAAGAAAACACTATTTTATCTTCATTTAAATTGTACTCAGGGATCGTTAATTAACATTTACCACGGATGTATAACTATAGAAATAAAACGAACATCATTTAGTAGTATAAAACCATTAGGTCACTTCTGCTTTATAACACAGAAAGCGAGACGAATGTAAATATTAAATATTCAACTTCTGTATCTAATTGTGTGAAATCCAACAATAAAATTAAAGCACCTCCTCCTCGTAATAAAGATAAGCCCCTGCCCCCAGCCGGCCACAAGCCTGGTGCACCGACGCGCGCCCGCGAGCGCAGCGCTGAGCCCTGCGGAGCCCCTGGCGGGCGGCGCCGGTGCGTCTGGCGGGCGGCTACGCGGAATCGGGCTGCGAGGCGGCGACGGGCGATTCCGGCGAAGCGGGAGCTGGCGTGCGCCCTCCGACGCCTCCGCCCCGCTCCCCCCCCCCCCGCCCGCGCCCCGCACGTTGGGCCCAAACGGGACAACAAGCGCGATTCACGAAAAAAAGCTGTAGTAATAAAATATAAACATTAACGCAGTGAATATACAAGAAAACGCACTACACAGGTATCGATGGTACAGAGGGTCGAAAATTGACCGAAATGTTGACTTATATAAACATCAAATAAAATGTACATTGAAAATAACTAAACTTAAACACATAAATGAAATTTTAAAAATTTACGATAATACGAATTTTCATTTAGCATTATTGGCAGACGATATAATTAAATGATGTCTGCGTGAAGATATAAAGAGCAAATGCGCATTGCACATGTAGCAACGTGTGATATTTGGAAATAATTTGGCAAGTAAACGTCGTATTTACGTAAACCAAGTAAGCCTGCTTCACCCGTAAACCTGTTCGGTTCCACAAGGAGCCAATGACTAGGCGCTCATTCCCAAGAATCACAATGGTGTGGTCATTCACAATAGTCTCCTCATAGTTTGGGTTCGGCTCGTCTCCACTTTGCTAGCTTACGTGTTCCTCCATTTCGTTATTTGATGTAGCCAACGGGCCCTCGGGGGTACTCAATTTGTTCTCGTTATAACTTAAAAGCATGACCAGCGAGTCCCTATCGGATTGGTTCGGTATTAAAGGAAAAGTCGGACACGCCACCCCGTCTACTTTGCGCCATTTGAAGCCCGCACTACGCAGGACCGTCCTGTACCAGCCGCAAACGTACCGGCGGAAACCCGGGCACTTTTGAACAGTGCGATCCAGATGCACCGTACGTACATATCACAAACACCATGCTTGCACTTCGCAGGGCAAGCCAGGAAATTTGGAATGGGTTTAGAAAGTTGATGTATGCTGGCTCGCTCACCATACCACAAGGGATGGCCCCATCCAAGTATCCCCATCCATAGTCAAGCGGAATTCGAATCCGCAATATTTCTGTGGGAGATTGCCACCACGCTACCGTATTAGCAATCTTTTCGACTGACGAATGAATAAGTAAATAAACAAATAAATTTTCCCTTTCCTCTCACGAAAGGCATAAATAAGGAGAGCCTCGAAACTCGCATGGTGAGCTGATAGGCGCGAGCCTGATGCAATATAATAAAAAACAGTAACTTTGAACATCATTTGTTGGCGAGCTCTCGAGCGATTCACATCGAGCAGCGCACTCTAACGAGCAAGCATGCAAGTTCAGTTGCATTCGCGGTCAGTGAAGGAAAGGTTGTGTCAATGTTAGAGAGTAGCTGCCCCGACACGGGGTAGCTAATTGTTAGTTCTATAACACTACTTAATTCTTCAACCAGTGAGTCTTGTGGAACGTTTTCAAATAATCAGTGTTCAAGTAGCAGTTTAATGCAAAACAGTTCTCAGGGATTTCAACATTACCTTGTTCAACAAAATCCAAATCTTGTTCAACTCCCGCTCTCGTGTGGACACGGATGGTCAAATTCCAACAGCGATTCTACATACAGAATACCAACAACCTGTTCAAGAAAAGATGAGCCCCAACAGCAAAAAATGATCCATGAAGGCCTGGATAAAGTAGGTTCTTTGGAAAGTGAAAACCCAAATCCAGACTCACCGGAACCGAACAGGTACAAGCGCGCCCGGCAAGGGGACGAGGGCTGCTTGGAGACAAACTCAATTAGAAATAAAAAAAAAAAACAGTAAAAGAAAAAAAAATTTTAAATATAATTCCAATTTGAACAGACAATATAGTGAGGAAGCGACAATGCAGTAAATTCTGACGCAAATAAGCAGCCGAAAAAAACAAAAATTCCCCCCATTATAGTGCACGATGCAGACAACTTTCCTTTAATCTTACATGATATCAAAGAAACAGTGAAAGGTGACTTCAATACCCGTCTAGAAAATAATGGAGTGAAAACAAATCTAATGGAAATTGAATATTACCGTAATTTCAAAACCTTTCTAGAAATAAAAAAGATACCATTTCATTCCTTCAGGGACCCTCTTACAAAAACATTTTCAGTATTAATGAAAAAATTCCCTATTCATATTCAACGCAAAAAAAATTATAATGGTCTGGACTGCCAAATGATAGGGCACACGCAGGTTAAATGTTATTTAGAACCTAGATGTGTTAGATGCCCAGGTAAGCACCATTATTCAGAGTGCAAAATCAGTAAAAGTACACCCCCCGTCTATTGTAACTGCCAAGGCTCGCACACCGCCAACTACCGGGCATGCCAGGCATTCAAGGAAACAGTCAAACGCGGTAATTTTCATTCTCATTCACTGAGAGCCAAACCAATATCAAACCCATGGGCAACAGGAGCCGGACATTTAATGCTAGAAAATATTTAATGCTATTTATTAATATTTAATTTACATATTAATATTTAATGCTTTCATTTAATGCTAGAAAATATAAACGAAACGAAGAAGGCCACCAAACGGCAGAATTCCTTCGTCTACCACAAAGATCACGCATTCCAAATTTCTCGGAAATTGTTACTCCAAATGCAAGCATAACTAAAAACCAAATTACAGAAATAGTAACACTAGTAATCGCGGCTATTATAAGTCACATAAGGCCTTTGATAAAATGTGGCATTCAGGGCTACTATATAAAATGAGAAATTAAGGAATACCCCTTTATCTATATGAAATAATTAAATGTTTTCTACAAAATCGTTCTTTCAATGTGAAAGTGAATAATACCTTTCCAGATCAAAAAAATTACGCATTAGTACCGCAAGGGTCACCGCTCTCACCAACTCTCTTTAACATTTACGTCGCAGACTACCCTGAGATGGAAAGAACAGAAATAGCATGTTTCGCTGATGACACAGTACTGTTCACAACAAACAAAGATGTGAATCAAGGTACAGAAATTCTACAAAAATCATTAAATTCGTTTATAAATTGGTGCTCAAAATGGCAAATAAAAATAAACCCCACTAAATCACAACCCAAGATATTTACGCTACGAAGACCTAAAATGCCCAACCCACTAAAAATTAAAAATATAGATTTAAAATGGATAAAAAAAGATCAACCAGTGAGATATTTAGGAGTGCTTCTAGACCAAAAACTAACGTGAAAATATCATATTAAAAAAATTGCCAATAAAACATATGTGAAAATAGCAAAACTATATCCACTCATAAATAGCCACTCTAGACTAAACATAGAATGTGGGATCAGTTTATTCAAATCAATTGTTAGACTATCGCTTACTTACGCTTGCCCGTTGGGGTGGGGCCGCAAAAAGTAATTTAGAGAAGTCCAAGTAGTCAAAATAAATTTTTAAGACGCATAATAAAGCACTATTGTTTTGTCAGACAAATTCGAAGCAAACTAAGGAATTAAATAAGGACACCATTTTCTGTATAAGATCAATGAGAATTCTTAAAAGTTACGAATGCTTATTTCAGACAAAAGTCATTTCGCAATTCCGTATTTTCTGTACACCTTACATGGTCATGTGTTGAAATTAGTTCAAGTAGTTCATAAAGACTTGTGCAATTTCATGGTCATCTCTACATTTCCGCGGTAATTAATAAAAATATATTACCTTATGTTTTACCCAACAAATCTCGTGTTTGGGAACGCGGATTCCAATTCTGTTGCCTAGCACAATACTCTCCTTTTTGGCATATATTCTTTAATAAATCACAGTAGCAATATCGTAAAGTAATTTCATATATTAATATTAACGTACGACATAATTTTAACTAGTATATTATACCCTAATTGAACAAGAAAATAAGTTAATTCGAAAAACAGAATGCAAAATACTCAAACATAAGCTTCATATATTTAGCAATTTTTAGTACCTAATATACAATTTCGCTCCATATTATGAATGTAATAGTACAAATAAATAAAGCAACATTCTTGTACATCAAGGACACTCGTCCACCCGCATTCGCAGGCAGCATCACCACCCCTAACATGACTCAACCTGGCCCGTTCTCCTCTGCTGCACTCTGGGGGCCGGGGCGGGGCTGGGCGGGATCGTTGGCCGTGGACGGGGCGTGGGCGATGGGCAGTCGATGGGGATGTGGGGCGACCTCCAGGAAGGCCGTGCGGCCCTGACACCCTTTCGGAAATGCGCTCGGAAATAGGACGGAAATCGCGCGCACGCACCCCACACGCGGACAAGTGCAGGTGACGAGGCGCGCAGTGGGCCCAGCCCAACAAAAGGGTCATCAATTGTCAAAGGACACTGCCACTAAACTGTCAATGTCAAGCAAGATATCGGTAAACATGTAAAAAAATGTAAAAAGTATAAAAATAAAGCAGTAAGAAAACAGTATTTTCAGATTTTAACTGAATGTTGAAGGTTCCTTGTTAATGTCATTTTTTTTTTTTTTTTTTTCAATATTTCTTTACATTACGAATATTTAAATTTTCCTTTTTTTAAAAATTTTTTTGTATAAAAGGTAGGTTATATTAATGAAATAATGACATGATTGATATAATTAGGTATGTGTCCATTTGTCTTTCTTACGCAGCTAAACTTTCCTACACAAGACTTACGCTGGATTATAACCGTCAAAATAGCTTGTTTCCCTAGATACAGACCGGTTACTGTGTTCAATTCTTCTCATACTTGGCCCCTACAATCGAGCGTTTTAAGACAACACGCTTTTTCTCTGTCTCGTGCTATTCTGCGCCGCATCGTGCCAGGGCCGTGTGCAACGTAGTGGTGTGGGTGGCGTGGGGGAGGGCGTTAGGCGATCGCGTGCCCGGGGCGCGGCCACCCGGACCCGGGGCAAGCGCTGTCAACCGACAGCACGGCCGCCGCGCCCGTGAACTGCGCCCGGTCAATGGATCAGCACGCGGTCGTTTTGCACGGATATGGGTCGAATGCATTTTACTTTCTCTTTGGGACGCCTCGCAACAATGGCAGATACTCATTCCATTTTTAGGACTTAATATTAGACATAATGTAATTCTCCAAAGTTTCATGCACGTTAGTAGATTAATGACTAAGTAGTATTGTCCTAATTGTGTTTACAGTTGGGAATGACTTAAACAAATTGACAGAAAGTGCATAATTGTATTAAACCTACCGAAATTTGTGCTACACAAAACAAATACTTTTTCCACCTTTGAGTAAAAATAATTCTTATAAATAATACTTAAAATAACTCTTAAAATAGTTCATCTTGTTCACGATCATAGTAGCACTTTCATGCCTTCCAGGAATTATTTATAAAACATATAAACTCAAACACTTAACTATTTTCGGAAATATTTCAAAGGGTAGGCTTCTCAACCACTAGTGAAACAAAACCGATTTTGCATAATTAATCGGAGGCCTCCAATGAGGATTTCAAGTCATTTATTAGCACGGCAGGGCTGCTCCCAATTTGTCTGCCTCCCATAAATCAGCGCGAGCGAAACCCTCCCCGCCGCCAGCGCCCGCGCGCCGAGGCGGAGCGGCGCGAGGAACGCGGCGCGCTCTTCGCTGGCCGTCTCTCAGCCAATTCCGGGCGGAAATGCACTGTGTACGTGCGGAGCCCACCGCACGGGCCGGCCGCTTCAAGGCGCCCGATTCGCCGGCCAGCCGCCGGGAGCGGGGCGGGAGGCAGATGGCAAAGGGTGGCGGACAGAATGGGCGGGGAGTCCCGGACGAGGCGGGAAAGGGTAGCAGGGTACGTGTCGTGACAGGTCGGGGTTGGCCATGAGGGGTTTTTGGCTAACGACACAGGACGGGAAAGAACGGGACGAAATAGGGAGGGAAGGGGTAGGGAGAAACGTACCGGAGCGGGGGAGGGCGGGCAGCTAAGCGGGGAGGACTAGGAGGGCGGCAGAGCGGGGCGAGGTACGATGAGTGGGAAAGACGGGCGGGCGAGAGATCCGGGCAGCGGGACGGGGAGATGAGGTATGGGGCAGCGCGGGTAGGACGGGCAGCCGTCGGATCCCCGGCGGTTTGGCAGCCGCCTCGAGACGTGGCCGGCGTTCGTGATGCCAACGCTGCAGCCTTCCTCCTAGGCTACCCTTGCCACCAGGCTAACCTTCTGACAGAGCTGGCACCTTCGCCATATCGATAGGATCAGCAGTAGACCTGTGGTATTATTGCGCTGGAATAGGCACTCTCCTTATAATACGCACCCACACGGCACCGTAGAGTATTCACATACACATATAAATCGTAAAAAGTAGGAATTTTTTTATTATTAATTTAATGTTTCAATACAGCGTCATCGAGACAAAAACTTGTAAAAGTGGTTTTATAGTGAAAAAAGTGGTCAGTATTTCGAACCCAAATGCTAACTTTAAACAACTTGTGAAATCAAATTTAATAAAAAACAGATAAAGCACCCGCATTTCTCACGGTGCAAAATTAATAACTCAAAGAAAAAGCCCTGCAGAATCATTCGCTATGGTCGAGTCACCATTCAGATACTGATCTGATCTAAGCATATCTTCGCTTAGCAAACTTGGAACCACCCTCAATTTTGTGATTATTCCATATATAAGACATTTTGGCAGTTCTTCGATCTGAATGCCCGCCAGAATGTATTTAAGGCAGTGCAGTGAACACGTAAATTGATTTTTATGTAGCGTGTAATCAACAATTAGAATGCAATAGATGACTAAATAACCTGGTACTGAACTCGGAGGATGGACGGTAGATAGAAAAGAGCAATGACTCTGATGTCAAAGGTAGCTAGTACGCAGATATAAAAGGCCTGAAATTGCTCAAGAAGAATGAGTATATATAATTGAAGAAACAATTGAACCATAAATATATACATTGTTAACATGCCTGAAATATTTTTAACGTTTCTTCACAAGTACAAAAATTATCCACAATGACTTCTAAAACTGTACTTCTATACTTTTCGTTAGTGCGTTCGTTTTTGCCAGAATGTTCGTTATATATTTTGTGGCTAATTTGCTTGAACCTTTTCCCTGAAAAAGGAATGAGGTGACTATTGAAACCAATCTAAAAATTTGGTTCCTCGAGCAACAATAATCAATTAGTCGCTACTTGAATTCTTCGATCCGAATGAAAGGATTGAACATTAATTTTTCCTTAGCTTCTCCGAGACACTGAAATCATTTTCTAAACACACCAAGAGTATTTTACGAGATAGAGACCTGTCTTCCTTATACCAAGCACAAAAGCTTTGTTGTGTAACCCATGAAGCATCGATTTAATCCAACTGGATGGCCGTCGCTTAGGAACAACACTGCTCTAGTAGCACCAGATTCTCTGGGTAAACCATCTAAATCGATAATTCTTGTCTTGCACCTGCCATGAGAACATGAACTTCCAGAGGCTGGGACGGCGGCCTGTCGATGGAGTGGGCTCGTCGCTGCGCAGGGGGAAAGGGGTTGGGGGGCGTGGAGGGGCAGTGTGGTCTGGCGGATCGAGATGTGCGAAAGGGGCGGAAGAGAGCGGGCTGGCGGGGAGGGGCTGGGCGGGGTTGAAGTGAGGTTGGCGTGTGAGGCGGGTAGGCGAGCGGGGTGAGGTGGGCGGGGCTGAGGCGTGGAAGCAGCCGCCCTCGCGCGGAACGCGGCCCAAGACGGCGTTGCGTCTGGGCGCTCGCCTCGCGCGCGCGTTACTCACGGAGATGAAGGCGGGAGGCGCGCCAGGCAGCGCCCGGCGCTCATCGCCTCGTTAGGGACGCGCCCCACGCCCGCCCCCCCCCCGTCGCGCACCCCCGCCCCCCGCACTCCTCTCCCCCCCCCCACACCCGCACCATTTTCCCCCCCGCCTGCTACTAACCCACTCTGCACTATCCTACTCTAACAACACGGTCCGCCATGCTCACACCCGCCTCGCTCGAATGTCCCGGTGATAGTTTTCTTCTACTTCCTCCCAATTACCTGTCCCTCAATCCATTACAGCGCCTTCATCATCATCATCAATTCATTCATTCAGCTATTTGACGTTTAAATCTAATAGATCATTCCGACACATCCCCTTTTTGACGTGCTGAA
This sequence comes from Teleogryllus oceanicus, assembly GCA_964035755.1. Lineage (NCBI taxonomy): Eukaryota > Metazoa > Arthropoda > Insecta > Orthoptera > Gryllidae > Teleogryllus > Teleogryllus oceanicus. Next base: position 119,912,213 of record CAXIVR010000002.1, read on the forward strand.
GTGTTACCTATAAAGATCCAACACCGCACAATCCCACTTTATCAGTAATTGTGTGGTTCAAGTAACTTGGTGCTATCACTTGTTAAATGCATATAATGTAAACATTACGTAATACTAAATAGAATCTTACATTCAGCTTTACCTTCATCAGCCCTGAAAATGACGACTAAACCTATTCAAGCCTTCTATTATATATTATGTTAACAAGATTTCTAATTTTAATGATAGTTTTGCAATTCTCATTGTTCTATTGCAGTAACTTCAATTCCAACGGTCGCTCTCTACCATCACTATTTCTCTCGACTATTTTCAAATTATCCAAGTCGGTCTACGCTTGTTTGGTGACGGCACGTCAGTATCGAAGTTAGGAGAACGATATCTGTAGAGGTAAGTCCTACATACACATATATTCAAATCATCTGACGTACGATATCTTGTTTTCTCGTCTCATGACATTTCTGCATTCATACTCTTCTTTTTCATTCGTTCTTTAGCTATCGTTCATTCGTCCTACATCTCCGCGCATTCCATTCCGTATTCACAGTGCTTTCGTTTCAGTCCCTCCTCGGCCCCTCGCGCCCCACATCGCCACCGCCGCCGCCGCCTGCTGCTCCCAGGAACCGTTCGCAAAAGCCAGGAGACTCCCAGCTTTACAAATCGCACCTCCGACGGTTGCAGAATATAGTGCTTAATGCATTTCTCGTGTACGGTAACGCATTGTAATTAGGTGACTGGCGTGCCAAGAGGATACAAAGCAGACGTGGCTGGGATCTCCGTGCGCTTTGGATAATGGGGCTCACACAGCATTATGCCGGATTGCCAAGAATAACAAATCATTGACGCTCCAGTTTCTCTTACGTATTTAGATGTCAGCGAGTAGACGTGTCAACAATAGAACGGAGTAACAGTACCCGACAACGTATATCTTATGCGTAGCTCAAATATAAATCATTAAATAAAATGCCTTAGTTTTTCTGACACAGAGTACAGCGTAGGAAAACTTCAATGCATTTGGATGTCAGTTCTCGTTATGAGATATGAAAATTATCATCCATTGGACAGATACAATATGTCCAACAAATCTACATCAATCCTTCAATACGTATGAAAATGATACATGACTACATAAAAGAATGGGATGCGATCGGTTACATACAACGTAATTTCAACCCGTGTTTCACTGCAACACACATGATATATTCGGTTAATGAAAAGGTGCAGAGTTCGAAATTATTTCAACGAATGTCACTCTCCATGCACGCAATATTTTGCGTACATACATATCGAAAAATGACCTGTTTGCCAGTATCCGAATACATCCGCATAAAGCGATCCGGTACAGTAACGCTATTCGTGTCAGATTAATTAACGAGGAGATTTCACGCACGCGACTCTGGCATTTAAACCATAAAACCGTAAACTGAAGCAAAAAATCCACACGCTTCCAATATTCACGCTAATTCTATCAGTCACAACACAAAGGGACGCAGGTCTCCTAACGCTGGCACACGGAAAAGCAGGTTTGAAACAGATTTTTAATGTTTAGGGAACAAAGTTGGTGTGTCGTTCGCCTCGGATAAAAACATACTCTGGTTTGTCCTTTATAAGCCATTAATCTTTAGGTACCTATAGAAAAAATGCTCTGAAAGCTGTTACCCAACGTATCGACCAGTGTTGTCAAAACGTATTACAAAAATTATTTGTAGTTTTTATCCTGGCATATTCCTGAATAATGTTTTAATCCTCCTAAATATTCATTTCATTCACGAAATATAATGATAATTGAAAATAATTTTAGGTGAATAATTCTGATACAATTGTTCGAAGATTTTAATTCTTCAGCACTAGAGGAGAAAAATAAAGCTTACAAACGCAGTTTAATGCTAATATTATTCCTGAAAAGAAGTCTAATGACTTATGACAAGAAATAATGAATACTTTTGTATATAAACAGTAAATACTAGTATTTTATATGATATTCTGTAAAGAAAATTTAAATACGTTCTTAAATAAGACTACGTTCCATCATTCTAGATTTCTTTGAGGAGGAGACTCAAAGTAAAGAAAAATACAAATTATGACTCACTGCTTATTACTTAGAAAATACACATACTTATGGCGTCATGGATCTGCCCATACGAATTGGGGAGAGTACTGATCAAGAGCACTTGCCACACTTTTTGCAGGCGTTTAATGAAACATCGGTCAATCCAATGATAAGTATACAACGCAACGAATAAATAGCCTAATCCTCAGTTTCAGAGTTTGGATATTATTTTACTTTCTGCAAAAAAGAATTCTTTAAACAGAAGACACTTCTTAATAAATCATATGGGAGTTCAACATATACTTTCTCGCATTATTTGTAACTTTTTCAATTTTCGAAAATTAACCGAGGTCAACGAAAATTAAACTTGCGACATTTTTTAACTATCCTTTGCTCTATTCGAATAAAAATCTAAAGCAAAATGTGGAATCATTTTTTCAGAAAAATCTTATTTCTTAAAGTTGCGTTTATTTCGAGCAAGTAACGCGAACCGCACTCATATTGAAAAAATCTGCATTACCCCATATTAAGATATACCAAAATTTTCCTCTCTCTCTACACCTATATCGGCTAAAGATCTTAGCGTCCGGCTTGCTGGGTCAATGGGTCACGATATAATTATAATCCTTATTACCTCTATAAAGGATTATAGGATCCGCGACTATACAGCGCAGCTGGGAATCTGAAATAGAATGATTCTATTCCTAGTTCATTACTGTTTGGATTGACTAAATGAAAGATCACTTTCTTTCTAAAGAACAAAATTTAACAAAGTTTATTTTTACTTTTTTTTTTTTTATCAAACAATTTAATGAATTTAAGTTAGGCCTTTGATCATGATCTCTTTCAATTTACAATTTTACACCGCGGTTAACTTATCTTTTCTTCGATGATGTCCCTCGTAGACTTCTCAGTCGAAATATCTTGCGAGCTTGCCGTAGTCCAAAGTTCCGCGAAATTCTCTTCTGCCCTATCCAAGCTGGTCTCAAACTATTAAAATTACCAGTCCCGATTACGTCCTATGACATAGTCCCGAACTGATTACCACTCCCGACAAAGTTCCAGTTTATACTTCAATATTGCTTCCACATGAAAATATCTACGAACAGTTCAGAAGCGCGTTTCAGAGCAGAATGAAATCTTCCTGCATGATTCATCCCTCGAAGACTTCGTATTAAACTACCTTCATTTTTTTCATAACATTTGACCGTCTAAACTTCTCCGCCCAATCCCAAAGTTTCTACTTTCGGCATCAACCCATCTCTTAATGCATTTAGAAAAAACAAAAACTACATTGTTTATTCACGGTCGTTGCTATGCTCTAGCTCTCGTGATATTTCGTAATGCATGTTCCACCATATTGTCTCCAAATAAATGTTAATTTATTTTAACGTGACATATCGGTATGTCACAATATTAAGATTTACTTTTGAAGAACATATTTTATTTAGAAAAAAATATCTATCTTCAGTACTGTAGGAAGACTTCGACAGTAAATTAAACTTTTGCAATTTTCGAAAATTGCCTTTTTGCCAGACGTTTTGCCATAAACCAATTTTTCGTGATCAAAGACCCATAAAACGTGGATTCTGGCTACACAATTTTTCTATACGTTACATCAAATACTGGCGTTCATATCTCACTCAACATTGTAAGTAAGTAATTCCTAGGCATTTCAGGATTCCCTGGGTTCCCTAGACGTCTCCAGTAGACCTTCCCTTTTCTGCAGTGTCTAGAAGCAACACTAAATTGTTCCATCGTAATTTACAAATTCGGTGTAGAGCTTCTATGAGAGCAATGAACATATAGTAGATCGCCTTGAGACGAGATCCCGATCCAGTCTTAAGGGCACTGACTGTGGATCTTGGCATAATCCCAAAGGTTTCTACCACCACTGGCAGTGCTTTGGCGTTGGACACTCCATGAAGTTGGGCTGCCAGGGGAATGACTTGTACGTATTTTACCATATTTTCCTCCTTACTTTCAGAAGGCCATCCTTGTGGCGGACAGTCACGTCGGCCATATGGACCCCAGCTTTTTATTACCAGGTCAGGATTCTGCCTAATCTCCAATTGATGAAGATTTATTGTATACATGAACAATAATTAGCCACATTTTGGTATCAGAAACCAACAAAACATGTTTTTCTGTGGAAAATCGCCGTTTTCCCCGTAGCATTATAATGCTTTCTCTATATTACGCAAGTAGTATGGTGTAAAGCAAAAATACATTTTATCTAATGCTTACTCATTTGAATTCACCAACACAATGTTGCACCAAGGCACATCGCACATCACAAGGCACCAGGCGCATCGTCGTCGCCACCAGCCGACGGAGTGACGTCGCGACGGGGGCGGCGGTGAGACGCGGCGCCGCAGGAGCGATCGCAGCGCGGCGGCGGGCGCGGGTGGCGGCTCCGCTCGCCAGGCAAACACGGACGCGTCCGCGGAATCCCTTGTCATCCGCGCGCGCCGCAGCTACAGCCCGCATCCCGTATGCGGCTCGCCCACCACCCTCCACAGGGCGCTTATCCAGCCCGGCCCCGGCCCCGGCCCCTCCACCGCCCCGGCGCGCGTGAGTGACGGACGTACGGGCGCCGGGCGCAGACAATCGCCCCCGCCAAGAATTCTTAATTACTCCACAGACTCAATTACGCCGTGGTATTTATCCGGACCCCCCTCCCCAGTCCACTCCCTACTGACGGGGGTACTGCAGATGCTGTAGTCCGCGTTGTTATGCAGAAGGGTGAGCTGGTGGTGGGGCTGTGGAGGGGGAATCCCAGGTGACAAGGTCGGTGCTGATACATGAGTCGACAGCTTTTGTCTTATTCTAGTCGACTGCTCTTTCCTCCTACTGTCTCATTCTTTTCACTTCCATACAAAAATTTTGCCGTGAACAATGATGCTTTATTATCAGTTGGATTTCACACCATCTACAACACATACTATTTCACCTCTATACCTGTAGCTATTACCCTGACATCACTACTTGTCAGAATCACTCTTAAGATCTAACTATATCGGCCTCAGTATACCTTTGCAGCCTTCATCACGATGGGTAAGTTTATATCTATATTGATATGCTGCGATGAAAATGGAGAAGAGATGTATGGAAAACTAGCTAATCGCTGCCACCTTGCTCTCAATGTATTGGCTACTGGCCGATATATGGTGGTACACACGAGATTCGGTCTTTCTAATACAATCACGGCGAGTGTGAATCGATGACCGCGCTGAAATCCTTCATCTCTAAATGCAGAAGCACAGTCAACCCATGAAATAACAAAGACCTGACCAACATCATCACATTCGGCGCGCCGTCACCACTACCGCGCCACCTGGTCACCACCCCTTTTCACCCCTGCAGACCAGCGACGTCGCGCGTCACCCCCTCCGCCCCCGCCACGGCTTTTTGTGCCGCTTAATCTCATTTCACTTTTTAATTCCCCCTTTGTATCGCTGCCTCGTTTCGCTTTGTCTTCGCGCGGGCGGGCGTGGGCGCCGCGCTGCTTGCCTGGGTTGGCTGGCGTACGCCCGGGGGACGAGTCGATATGGCCGGATAACGACTCCGACACGGCGCGGCGGTGACGTAGAACTTCGTTACGCGGAATTATACTCCATTCTGCGAGCCGGATTGACTGGCGCGCGCGCTGCACGTGGAATGCACTGCTGGCACACGCCGCGTCCACCCGCCTGCCTCTTGCCACAATTTTGCTAACTTTAAACCACATGTAAGGCTCCAATCCACGCTTGGATGGTGGGCTAAGTAATACTACTCGAAATGCAACTCGTGGTTATATCACTACGAGGCGATTTACCGTTATTCCAGAATGCCCATTTAGAACGCTATCCCAAATCAACCTTGTTCAAAGGTGAATACCCTGTTTGTAGAAAAGACCTCAAAAAGTCAAGAGCCTCTAAAATACGTACCGTAAATGACAGCAAACGCACTCAAAAGTTTAGTTTATTCGGCAATTATTTTAATAGATAACTTAAACGTCTTCTATCACTAGACTAAACAATTTCACAATGTCATGAACGTCATAGTTCTGGTAGCCACACTTCGACGCCTCTCACATGTTTTCTTTATTCTCTCTCGGATCAGTGGTCATACTCGTGTATTGTCTTGGAGAGACAAATTTCTTGCTAAAGCAATTGTGTCGAATTGAATCTTATTTCGAATTTTAAGGTTTCCAAATTTTAAAATATAACCATCAAATGAAAATATAATACAGTACTTGCAGTAATCTATTTAAATATTACCTTTTAATAAACATTAAACACGCATGCCTTTAAACGTAATTTCAAATGTTCCATCCAAGCATTGCACTCGTGTGCATCAAATGACGCATACGAATCTTAGAAATGTGCGCGAAGTCCCGCTGCGAAAGAGGCTGTGACAAAATTGAAAAATTAAAGAAACAAAAACAAAAACAACAACACTTTTTATGAAATCTATTCTTTTCATATAGGAAGACCAAATTAATTTTGATTGTTAACATTACGAGGAACACGGAGCGCTTCTACCTAAAATGACGCATTCTGCATTTATGCCTCAGAGAGGTCTTCGCAACTTTTCCCAAAAATTCTGCATAGGCTATTACGTCTCCCATTTTCTCCTGTTCACCAGCTCACTTCATATAGCTTCATTTTCTTGCATGTTATTCCTTTGCCGACACACCCACAGACATGCACATGCACGCGCGCAACACACACGCCTCGACGAAAATGACATGAAGCAGCGAAAAAACCATAAAACAAAAGCTGCTCCTCTCGGGCGCTTCTCTGAATACTCGAATAATGAAACAACGCCATGTCGGAAAAATCGATTGCCACGTCACATACGTCATCGCTTTTGCTTCTCGCTTGGAGGGATGTCGGGGATGGGTGATCGTTTGTTTCGGGGAGGAAGAGATGTTTTCTTGTTTACGAGAGGTTATTCAATGGAGGTCCTCGTTTTGGGGAAAAAGAGTCTATTATACAGAAGTTCTTTTATATGGAATGTGGAAGCGGTGATCGAAACGACAAAACTCGTAAAACGATGACGGCATTTTCAGTTCTCGCTGATGTCCATTGCTTACCCGAAGTTTCATAGTAAGAACCATTTACAGACAAGAACTGTTCCAATAAACAGAATAACATAGTTTTTTGGACATAGTTTATATCAATGTTTTTGATATTCCACCGAAGATAATTTTGAATTACCTAAGGAAAATAGGAACGATAACATTTTAGAAAAGATATTAAAATAGATTTCAACATATTAGAAACACAATTAAAAATTACATGCTAGAAATGAATATGAACTCCAGAAAAATGCTCATTTATTGACTAATCCTTGGAAGATTACAACCTCAAACCCATCTCGATCAGGTTTTTCGTCCAGTTTCCCTGATCCATTGAGCAAATGCTGAGATGGCCCCTTGTTTTGCTTCTGGACATACATGTAACTTCATTTTCTGTGCACGTCTTCTAGAATTCAGTGGGAAATACAATTATTCAAATTATCGTTTCCATGTTGTCGCGGCAGGAAGTAATAAGAGCCAAAATTTATTGCTTTTTATCTCTGAATATAGATTTTATTACATGGGAGTTTTTTTGGTTTTTTTCTCCCTTTCAAAATTCAAAATTTATTGCTATTTATCCTTGAAAATAGATTTTATTACATGGGAGTTTTTGTTTTTTTCTCCTTTCAAAATTCAAAATTTATTGCTTATTTATTTTGAAAATAGATTTTACTACATGGGAGTTTTGTTTTTCTCCTTTCAAAATTCAAAATTTAAGTAGTATATGACTTAGTGTAGGGATCACAGAATTTTGAAAATGTGCACACAATTCACTTTTCCCCATAGCACGTCATACGCAGTTTTTAACTGTTTTTTTTGACGTAAAATAAATAAATAAATAAATAAACAAAATCTCTATCAAAAAAAGGAAAGTAATGGCTTTCCAAGGCAAATACCCCGTCAGATCAAACTTTTGTATTTATAATTCAACGTTGGAACAAGTAAGACATTTCAACTACCTTGGCTGCGACTTTATCTACAATTACGAGAACGACATTGACATCACACATCAGCGGCGATGGTGTAACGGTTAGCGTATTGTTTGTTATACCCAAGTTTGGGGGTACAACAAAATCAAACCCGATCGAAGCTGTGGATTTTTAAGGGCGAAAAAATCCTTCGTAGGCCTTCCTTCGGAGGGGAAGTAAAGTCGGCTGTTAGTAAAGTTACTGCATGTAAAAGATCCTCAAGCCTAAATGAAGCCTCTGAGCTAAATTCAAATTGCCTGTTTCGTCGCCCAAGTAATACCTCCTTTCTCTCCTAGTAGGTGAAAGGAGCGTAACGAAATTTGTGTGGTCAGACGGAAGAGCAAGCCTCATGGCCCGAGTCTCGCCACGTAAAATAAGGCATCATTCATTCATTCTTCAAACTCCATCGGTTTCAACAAATGTGCCACACAATGAGACGAACGCATACGAGAGGAAGACATGAAGAGAGACGCAACTAAAAATGTACAGAGTAATGGGAGTACCAGTTTTACTGTACGGGAGGCAGTCATTGGTATTGACGAGAAAGAAAAGTAGAAATACACAAGCATCAAAGATGAGATTTCTAAGAGCAGTAAAAGGCTGCAGGCTCTGTGACTAGTTCAGGAACGAAAACATCCGAAAAGACCTCAAATGTTCTCCATATTAGAAAAAATAAAAGAGAAACGTTCAGTGTGGTCACAACACCTACAAAGGATGGAAGGCGATAGGCTCACAAAAGTGGCCTACCATTATCGACCAGCTGGAAAAACAGATCGTGGTCGACCAAGGCAACGAAGCCGGAACAGGCCTTCTGGCCTAAACCGTGAAAGGAATAATAATAATTAAAAATTACCACGTGCAAAAATTACTACACTTCAAATATTTAAGCGTTTTGAAAGGAACAAATAAATCACATTACATTATGACACCGTATCTGACAGACGAATTTCACAATTATTATTCGCGGCGATTCATGTACACTGTCAAAATTCATGAAATACCGCGCAACTCATTCTGCTTCCTTGGTGACATTTGGAGAACCCAAACACTGCAAACAAGTCATACGCAAATGCCGACCGCGTCGCCGCGCTGCTCAGCGTTGCACACGCTCGAGGGCTCGTGAATCAGAGGCTCGTGGCAGGACACAATTGGACGCGTTGAACTCGGGGCACGGCTCGCTCTCGGCGAAAAGTAACTTTTGTCGGGGAATTATGACGGGGATGAAGGGCCGGAAATGTTATTTACGCGAACCGGAGTTCGCTGTCGACGATTCCGGCGGATCGCGAGGCTCGCTGCAAATTGGACATTTCTCGTCGGGCGTTTTAGCTAAATGAACGCGAGGCGGGCGCACGCGCCCCGCGAACGCCGGCGATTTCTGTGATGCCAAAACAACGCGTTCGATACTCTCACGGAAGGAGAAGACGGCGTATTCCGTCCGAGGCGTTCTCGGAAAATCCGATTTCATTATACGTCGTCGGGACAGTAATGGAACGCTCACTGTCTCCGAATGTAACTTTGTTCTTCCATCAACTGAAAGAATGGAATGAAGAAAAGAGGTCGGAAAATAGTTCATTCTGGAACCTAAGTTGATATGCGTTTCATTCTCGGTTTAGTCAACAAATGAACAACTTTACTTAACGAGAATATCTTACACTTGTGAAAAAAAGAACACGGTTGTGATTAACGATGTTCGGTGTAGTAACGTGAAATACATATACAATGGGCTACGATATGTGATAACTGCCATATGTTCGGAAAGGAAGAGGAAAATTATCATGAAATAATCGAAACATTTAATCTTAATAAAACAAACGTTAAAATGTGGTATCATTTTCATTTTAATTTAAAAGTTTTGAGAAAATATTTAATGAAATGGGCAGTGTTTAGAAACGCGACTTTTAAATAGCCAAATTTCGCTCTAGTATAGGCCCCTCCATTTGCTACCTCAGGTATAAGGCATCACATCTAGATTTCTGAGAATTTCTCAAGGCACACGAAAACTTAATAACGTGCCAACATTCGAAAAAAGGTTTGAAGAGACGTCTTGACGGCGCTGTTCTGCAGCACGCCGTTTCAGCAATGGGCGTCGATCCTGCGAGGCAGAACCTCCGGAGATATTTGTCGGGTGACGCGGGCCGTGAAGGAGGGTGCCGGGAGGCGGGGTGGGGGTCGGCGGGGGGGGGGAGGTGAAGGTGGTTCGGCCGTAGATTGGGCGCAGGGGCGGAGACGGTTGCGTGATTCGCTTGAATCAGACTTCGTGCCAGGGAGCTCAATAGCGGGGCGCCGACGGGACGGCGGCGGACGACGGGAGCGGTCATGGGCGCTAAGAAGCATCGAAGGGCTAAAGAGGAACGGAAGACGAGAGTGGATGAGAGGCATACGACCACGGGCTGACGAAGTCGTCCACTTTGGAGGATGGCTGTCGACTGATGTAGAGGATGGTGAGAGGGAACGAGGATTTGTGTCAGAATAATAAGTTCGTTTCAGACACGAGCATGCGCGGAGAGTGTATTGGTAAAGGGAAAATGACGTAAATTACATTATAATTGAATAGTAATGTCACAAGAGCCATAGCAGAGTAAGTGGGCTGGTGGAAGCTCACACATGTTTCTGCATGGATTAAAGAATTTGAAAATAATATTCTAGAAAATTAATAAACTAAACAAATTCGAATATACGTATGTATTAGTATTGATGAGAATATATAACAAAACTAGGAATGATTTTCATTCTATTGAAATGTTGTAAAGTCGATGACAACTACGTGAAAGATAATTTCTAATTACTATAATGCTCAGAAATAAAAAGGACGAATTCATTTTTAACTTACAAAAATAATAATTTAAAATGCTTGCCCATATGTTTATTCTTTAATAACGCAAATATAACATGAAGACCTACTATTACATGATGCTTACGCAGCATAGATTCGATCTGGGACGCAGCAATACGAACCACCCGTGTCACGGAAAGAGCCGTCAGAGAACCAAGGGCTTGTGCGAGAAAGACGAAACACTGGAGAAGGGTGGGGTGGGGAAGCGGGCAGGAGAAGGGGCGGAGCGCAGTAGGGAAGCTCAAGGCCACCGCAGACAATCCGAGCGCTTCCACAAAAGAAGTTCCCGGAAGAGAATATCGAGTCGCTGAGGCGAGGGGGAGGGGGACGCGGCGCGTGCCACCGCCGAGTGTCGCCGTGAATCTCCCTCTCCCCAAACACCACGTCCCGCAACCCCTGAGCCTCCGCGAAGACTCCCAGAAACAAATCACGTGCCACCCTCCAGGTAGAGGCGCATTAAACATACATGGGAGCAAGCCGGAGTTTGTTATCTTTCACACGAAGCTCTCAGTAGAAATATATGCGGTTCTGTTCTCTCTCAGGGGCACATTAATGTTCTGTCTAAAAGTTTTCATTTGTAAACTAGCAGTTTTTAGAAAACGTGTTGTCCAGGAAAAATGTTTGCATGTCAAGAAGGAAATTAACGTCATGTCACAGATTTTTGCTGAAAGACGTTTCACTATGAAAATTTTTAATTGGAAGAAACGCCTGATACTCGGAACTGTAAGCAACCTACAAAAAATACTCAAAACTCTCTCCCATTTTGATATCATTGCATTACTATTTACTATTTATAATTTATAAACAAATCTCTTCTGAAACCAATATCCTTGAAGAACATTCCCGATCGAATTCGCCTTGGTATTATGATTTTCTCTTCATTATTCTCTTGATAAATATATGCAAATAAGGCGATAATCGGTTTATCTATTCGTCTACGTTCTATTAGGAGCATCGCATCACGAATATAGAAATAAAAAAGAGGAAGAATTCATATTTAGATGTACCTTCGTAATTACGTGACCCACGTTTCCTACTGGAGGGAGAAAAATTTGCAAATCTGGTCTAAATAATTCGACAACATCCGAAATACTCAACTGCTTCACAACATTTCAAAAAGTTATTCAATGGTGAACACATGTGATGGATGCAACGTCAAACAAAAGCGAAACGGTGAAAAGAAATTCCACAACTCCAACTCATATGTAACATATTTCATGTTTCCATTTTTGGGGTACGTAACAAAATCGTTTTCAAAATTTTCTCGAAAATGGCTCCATAATTTTGGATCAATTTTGTTCTCGAAAAACGTGAAGGACCCTTAAAATTGAAATAGCAGATTTTTCATAAATTGCAGATGTTAAAAATGTTTTTCGTCGGATTCCTACTATTACAGTATTGAAGATAGATTTTATTCCTTAATGAAGTCTGTTTTTAAAAGATCTTGAAATGTACAATTTTTCGAAAATATGAGTAGTTTTTGCGAAATTTTGCATGAAATATAGGCAATTTGAAACAAATATTTTATCAAAAACACTTCCGAAAATTTTTCTTACATGTTCTTCTCGTATGTATTAAAGGACGGTAAAAGATAATGCTAGTCGCGTTTCCGACGAACTGTTTTTTCGAAAATTGCAAAAAGTTGCACTTTTCAAAACAACAAAATTTAAGATTCTTTCTTAAACAAAATGTGCTCTAAAAAATTAGCTCTGAAAAATCAAGTACAATGTCTTTTTTAAAGTAGTTTTCGCGTAATTTGGAATTGAAATTAATGCAATTTATAAAAAAATCTCAAACACCGCTCCAATTTTTTTCTGAAAATATTTGCTGAATTTTTATCCGGCCAAAGATCCCCCTGAACGAAGGTCTAAAAGCAAGAGCTTATTTTCTTTGTAAGTAAACCCGGAATAGCTATGTATAAAAGTATCGTTCGTCGGTGAGTGCATTGTAGACAACGCCACGGCGCCAAGGAGGCGGGCGACAGCAGCGCCCCCGGCGACCAAAGGCGGCGTCGGCGGAAGCCTTGATTGAGGACGAGGGGCGCTGGCCCCTCGGCGCCGCACCTGCCACCTTCCTCGGGCGCCTTCCTTCCGCCAGAAAAAGCACCCGCGGCGCCTTGCCATAAAATGCGTCATGCGCGACAGTAAAGCGCTTGCGACTCTCCACACGTGCCCGGAGAGAAAACGAATCGTTCGAAAAGAATTTGGGATCTTCGGAAGCGAAGCGAAGAGCCCGAAGCTAACGAATCGAATTTGAAGTCACACTGGATTTTGTAGTTCTAACCCCCACTGCCCAGTAGTGTCATTTGAGGGAGCGTCCTTAAAACTACCAAAAATATTGAGTGTATATATATATACAAAATTTATCATTAAATATAAAATTCCTCTCCCTAATATTCGTCTCTGGATCCGTCCTTGGTTAAAATATAAGTTTCGTCATGCTGAATACAATTTGCTGGTACGTGTCAGAGATAATAGGAATATTTTACATTTATTCCATTCGGTATACTAAAAACTGAAGATAGAAAAGAAACGAAATTTTAAATACATATTTTTATATCTATGTGTATTAGTCAAGTTACAGTGTGTCAAGTCCAATATCTTGCAAAATTTAATTTAATTCTTAAGACTTTCATACATTCGTGTCTCCCTTTCCCCCTCCCATTTCCCATGCGGTGGACGGGGCTCGAGGGCGCTCGCGTACGTGACTTTTTCAACAGAAGATGGCTTTGGGAATTTTTATTCTCTTTTACTCCGTCGTGTTCGTACAAGGCAGCTTTCGCCGCCATAACGTTGTTTACGACGGCTGTTTTTCTTGTTTAACGCCGCATGTGGCGATTCCTCGCCGCCTAATGACATTGCCACCTTTCGCGGACAGGGAAGGCGCCAGGAGACAGCAGCCTTCGCCTGCGAAGGCGACGGGACGGCTGCAGCGAGGAGATCATAGTGCAAAAAAGAATGCACACGTAGGCTAATGTAATACGAAACGTTATACATCATTGTATTCGATAATGTAGTAAAATATTATATTGCACATTTTTACTTTTCCTCCCATTACTATTGTGTCATCATGAACTTTCGGACATAAAACCTGCGTTTAAGATTCTTTCGAGCAATGGATGGTCTGTCTGGATGGATGTGTCATGCAGAGCTGCCTGATTTGAAAGTTATGAGACGAAAATTTGGTATATACGCCACAATAAAATCTAGTTGTCCATTCCAGATTTTATTAAGATATTTTAATTTTTTTTTGGGGGGGGTCTGTATAAGAAGACTATGGCATTTTCAAAATTCTCTGGAAAGTGACTGCATTTTTTCTTGAATGAAGAAGAAAGTGCATTTCTAAAAATGGTATTGTTCCAATTTTTATTTAAAAATATGAAATTATGAAAATTGCAAAATTTCACATTTATTTTCGAACCTGTACAGAATTAAAGTCAGAGATTTCTTTCTCAGTGCACTTCATCCCGCAGTTTTAGATTTGTCAATGATGTCATGCACTTTTTAAAACTATGTAAATAGTTGTTGAGTATATCTAGTAACACAAAGAGGAGGAAAGGTTTCGAAATGCCGCCCATTCTCACAAGTCTTCTATTTGGATTGAGTTTTAATCATAAGACCTAATATTTCTACGTCAAAAAATACATCTACATCTCTTTGCTTTCAAACATTACTCACAACATACCAACATTTTCTTATGAATGAATGATATTCTTTTTTTATTCCTAATTGTATAACTACCAATTTATGACAGATGATTATACTATTGTTGATTTTAATTCAACTATGTAATACATTCAGAGCTAATTTTAACCATATATTGAAAAGTTGTATGAAAATTAATGCGATTGTATTTCTTTCTGCTTTTGGATTCCAAGGATACCAGCACGCGTTGACATATACTTCAGCTCGGTCATAGTGCATGACTCCTATTAGATCATTAATCTCAGTCACAAGCACCAACTCGTGTTGCCTATCTCCTCCAGAGAAAAAACTTCCTAAATACTTAATTTTAGTTAATTTATAAACTAACTTTTTATAATAAGAATTCTTGTGATCGGAGGAGGGCGTTGGCTCTGCGTGGCCGGAACTTTCTCCTGAACCCGTTGGGCGCCCTCCCGCGGAAGGCGCCGCGCCGCACAGCAGGTGGCGCAAGGCAGGCCGGGCGACGAGCGGGCGAGGCCACCTACTGGCCACGCCAAGCGGCGCGACGGCTCCTCCACTGACAATCTCTGCTGAAGCGCAGTACAGGGCGTGGGACAGTTATGTTATGTTACAAACACGGAATATTCATCGCTTAGTTAAATCTCTTCTACACTGCACGTCACGTCATTCTACATTTAAACAAACGTTTTTAGTGAAGAAATTGCTTAATGCAGATAAATGACACGTTTGTAAGTGTTAGTTGGCTATTTTGTGAAGAGTGTTGTTCAGCTGTTCTTACATATAGTCATAGTTACGAAGGCGCATCCATTCGAAAAGTACTTTTGAAGAATAGCGTTCTGTTATCCGAATTTTTCTTTAGTCCAATATATTTAATGAAAATTATAGTTTGAATAGAATTATTTAATACATGAGTAATTTCATCGATTTAAAACACTTTATGTTATGACGATTTACCACCACATAACATATTTCACGGCGCATACTGCCTGCTTTATGTTCAAGGGAAAATTCCTCATAATCGAAATATATTCAAATCATTTTATTTCAACGAATAAATTAAATGACAAACAATAAGTTCATCGGCCTCCCATTTATAATACAAGAAAATATTATTCATAAAAGTAGCAAATATTAATGTAGACGTAGCTTGTGTACAATATACATTAAGAACATTAAATATTTTTTGGAAAAAGAATATGCATAGAAATACATGTTAATTTCAATTTCTCTGAGAACTAGCCATTATCAATTTCGAATGAAACACCTCAATAACTACTGAAATAACCTTATTTCTTTCCCAATTTTCTACAATTGCAAGAGATCAAAGTAGCAAATAATTACATTGGCGCCGACGAAAGAACCGGTCAATTCAATCAGCCGGAGAAAGCTGGTCGCGGGGGTCAGGCGCCTACCTGTCTGGCGCGCGCTCTGATGGACGCAGCCGCCTAACACAGCGCGACGCGGTCTTCGAGAGTTTACAATTAAATCCATCAAACGGGGCCGATACGTCAAGATTAGTCGGACGGAGCGCCGCGCGGCGCCGCGCCAGTCGGTTCGGGCCCCATTTGCCGCCTCTGCCTCGCCCCCGCCGCCGCCCATCCGTCCTTGTCCGCCGGCGCGAGCTCTCCGTAATCCCTGGGCCAAATACGCCCGGATAAATCGCACCGGTGAACACACACGCACGCGTCGCGTTGCGTCGCCCCGCCGTTCGCGCACACGCACTCGCACGCACACGCGCACGCGCCCGCTAGCTCACGCACGCACGGCGCGGCCGAGGGAGCTGAGTGGATCGCCCCCGTCGTGGTTCTCTCCCTGCCCCCCCCCCCCCCGCCCCCGCCGCCGAGCCAGCTCCGCTGCCGCGTCCGTCTCCGCTCGCTGCCTTTTTGGCCGGTTTTACTGGTGCGCCCCTGGCCATTTGCGATCCCCTGCCCCGCCCCTCGCCCGGCTCCTCGTCGCAGGGCGCGCCGCCCCTCTGAAAACGCGCGGCGCCTCTCGCGCACATACATTTTGCGCCAGCTCGCCGCGACAGCGCGGGGACGCTGACCGCTTGGTAGTGAGAGGGAGGAGGGGATTGGAGGGCGGCAGTGGGCGCCGCAGGAGGAATGGGCAAGCACCAACGGGAGCGAGAGAGCGGCACTGGTGGAGATGAAAGCAAATGCACACATGTAGAAGTGTTATTCACGACGAACGAGAGTGAAACACACGGGGGAAAAGGTCTGGGATTGAAAATAACTGACAGAGAATGGACATACTTTCTCAATATGGGAGAACAGCAAGTGATGTGGGAAATTTTTGGGAAAAACTTGGTATTTAGAAAATTGATTGAAACGACGGTGAGATCAGAAAAGTGATGAGAATACCAAGAAAAGTCGATGAAGAATCATGAGATTTATCAAGAAAGGAAACTCTTAAATACTGAATCGTTTGGATGTCAGATCTCACATTTTTTAACTTTCGGGGAAATAATAATAATAATAATAATAATAATAATAATAATAATAATAATATAAATTGAAGGAAAAGGAAATAGAAAAGTGGTAAAGATTTGATCGATGTAAGAAAGAGATGTTTTAGGTAGCATGAAACACAATTTACACGATAATCAGAAAAATGAAAATCAATGGTTATACAACACGAACAACAAAAAGGATACGACCACACAAGCAGCAGTAAACAGAAGACGGTCTGGTACGGACCACGAGTCAGAGGGAACAAGCTGTGAGCAGGGATTGATTAAATACGGGAGAAAGCAGACCGTGGTAAAGAGAGAAAAACAAATAATGAAGGTGGGCTCGGTAACTGGGCCTCCAGCATGGACAGAGACAGCAATACGAGCACACGGCCTAACAAGGTGAATCCCCAGGGGCACGCAAGTCACAGACACCGGATTGACTCGGAAACGGACTTCGACAAGCCAAGGAAGGGGAAGGCAGGGGCAATTTAAAAAGCCCCAGAGCCAGCACCGCCGGCTATTAATTTCTGCGAGATTAAACCTGACCATTCCATAAAAAACTGTTTGCGGGAGGTTCCTGTCCCGGGCTTTCCTCGTGTGCGCCCGATCTGCTGGGTAATTGATACTCGGGATGAAGCGATCACCCAAGAAGAGGGACCGTTGCGCTACTGGCGCAGGCCGGCAGAGCGTCGCTCGGGCAGCTTTGCTGCGCGATAAAAGGCCGCTTCAGTTCGGCAGGCGAAGGACGAAGGCCGTAATGCATGCGTTATCCTCCCAATGTTGTAGTAAGCACGCTGACATTTACTGCAACTGTATACGCGAATGTAGCGTAGGCGTAAAATTCGATACTATGAAGAGTTTAATACGTGCAGAGCCGTGCGGAATCCAATATCAATAATTTAGAGCGGCTGTCATAAGTTAAATCCTCTACATGAAAAAGTGTAAAAAATGAATCAACAGGATGGAGCAACAATTTGTTATTTTATCGCGTAATGATCAGCAATAATTTATGCGATAAATTATTACTACGTGACTTCAGTTTGGCTCCTTCCTGACCATTTAATTTATGCGCTGTTGCAGAGTTGTATATTTTTAAGTGATGGAATGCTATTTATCTTTAATATTCAAAGCATCCAGTAATTGCTCCTTACTAATTTACGTGAAACTTGTTACATGTCAACAAAAAACTCATGTAAGTATCTAAATATATCTTACTGTTCATTAACGTGTTACGGAATACGATGTCTGATAATGCAATTAAATATAATTCTAATAATGCATGCGTA
The DNA here is from genome assembly GCA_964035755.1 of Teleogryllus oceanicus. NCBI lineage: Eukaryota > Metazoa > Arthropoda > Insecta > Orthoptera > Gryllidae > Teleogryllus > Teleogryllus oceanicus. The sequence continues at coordinate 119,930,529 of CAXIVR010000002.1, forward strand.
TGTAAAATATCATGTGAACGCATTATTATACGACATTGATTATGAATTGTCATTGAAGGCGTTATCGATGACATTGTCACACATAACTACTGATACGTTTCTGTCAATTCCTTAACAAATATTAGGTTTTTGTTATTAGCATTGTTAATAAATATTTGGTTTTTGTCAATTACCTTTTATTCCTTCAACACTTCATCCAGGATAATTAACAATCCCAAGAATTGCACAAAACGTCAGAATTATTTATAACTTCATGTTTATGTCTTACAAATCAAAATCTTTGTTCACGTCTAACCGTATTTTCATTCTGTTGTCTGAGTATAACTTTAATTTGGAACCTTTTTCAATTCAGTAATAAAACAACGCAAGAGAACTTTACAAGAAAGTATGCAGCGCCACATCCTTACGTCCTGCGTCAAAAATTTCCCCGTTCGCGGCCGACTGCCCGCGACAGCGCGACCGGCGGAGAACTGCGCCACGCAGCGACAGTATTTCTGTCGCCAGATATTGCTCCGGAAACAGATGGCGGCGAGCACGCGCGCCGCGGGCCACGGCGACCGCCGCCACGATGGGCCGCCCTCGCTTCTGGCCGGAGAAGGCTCTCTTACGGGGCAAGAAGACGAGTCGAACTTGCCCTAGAGCATGGCCAGCTTTTCGCTAGGGGAGGGGGCGACAGAGATTTTAAATATGCATTGAAACTTACTTTAAAAGAGGCTATATAAGTACTTTTTTGCCAGCTTTGTTCATAAATACATACATATGTTTATTTAATATTTTATACTTCTGATTTTATTTATCGAGTTGGGGAAGCTTGGTAACCATCTGCCCTATCCCGACTACGCTCATGATAAAATACACATTTTTATCCGTACGTACACCTAATCAGGAAAAATATTAGGATTTCACTTTCTCAAAATATTTTTACAGTTCGTCGTATTTTTAGATAAAATTATTGCCATTGGACCATTTTCCTTTCGCCTTAAATATTTCTGAGCAACGTAAAGAAAAGCGTTAACTTAAAAGGAAATAATGAGGACGTCAATTATAAGTTATTTTCTTAGAAAAAATTAGTCGTTTATCGTTTAGTGCTTTGTAATTCTTAATATTTACTGTTGTGAAGTATCGATGCTTTATTCGTTGTAAAAAAGAACCTAAATATATGCAGATATAAAAAGGTTTATTAATGTCATGATTTAGAGTAATGATATACATAAACTTTTTAATCCACTTTTTAAAGTATTATAGACGAAATACACAGAGATAATCAGCTAAGTTAGATAAGTGTGACATTTTACCATCGCATTAACACAACTATTAATTTTAGTCACTCGTTCTATTAATTTATCTTAATTCGGTTATACTTTGCTTTAATATAAATTTTATTTATTATTATTATTTTTATTATTTGGACCGTTGGCATTCAAGATTAGACTTTCCAGAGTACTGTGGCAGCACTAGAGGCAATGGAGACCGGTAGAGCGGCGTCTGAGGCCGGCGGCTGCGCCGAGGGAGGCGGTGGGGGGCGAAAACGCGCGTTTTGACTTACGTTCGCCGCCCCACACATTTCACCGGCGCCTAAATGGGAATCATTACGAGCGACGGGGACCCCTTCCCTCCCCCGGCGCGCCGCCGCCGACAAACGGCCCCCTTCGCGCCCCACGCACCGCCTGAGAGGCGGCGCGGCGGAGAGGTGCGCACGGCGGGACGACGGCGAAGACAGAGGTAAAGGAGTGGGCGATGGCACGGACCGAAAGGCAAGACAAGCTGAGCTGATGAGGTGAGTGAACGGTGAATGGGATGGGACTTGGACAGGGAAGGCACGTCCAGAAAGTGTGGAGAAAATGTGTCGGGAGGGGCAGACCGGGAAGGGCAGGTGGTGAAGACTTGACGGAAAGTGTGGGCCGGTAAGGGCGGGATGGAATGGATGGGTCGGGAAGAGCGGACGGAGGCGGCCAGGGAGGCAGGCCGGGCGGGCGGTGCTGACGGACAGGGAAAGAAAGTGGGGAAGGCGGTCGGGTATGACAGTCGAGCAATTCGAACTGTGAAATCCCGGGGCGGGCGGGGAAGGCGGGGCCGGGGGGGGAAGTCTGTTGCGAAAAGCGGGAGAGAAGACTTGCAGGGATGACGGACCATGAAAGCAGGGGGAAGCGAGGCAGCGTTTCGGGCGGGGTGGGCAGAGTGCAGAGGTGGGATGGAATGGCGAGGCGAGGGGCGGGGGCGAGCGGAGGAGCGAGGGGGCGGCCAGCGGCCTAAGGTGTTCGTGGGCGGACGCCGCCGGGTATTTTGCGAGTTGGTCCATCGCTCTTCCGGAAAGTGTTAGGGGGACAGTGTGGGAGAGGAGAAATCGCGGGATAGGTGATAAGGAACTCTCACTTGTAAGATGGATGGAGAAAAAAGCAGTTCTAGAGATTGTTTATTTGATGAAAACAGATTTGTTTTTATACTACTAAAACATTTTCATTTCCGAGAGATGATTGACATGTATTTTCATAACATACCATTTGAGAACTAAAAATATACGCAATTGGACATCTTCCTCGTATTCTATTTTTATAGCGAATTCAGAATGCAGCGGAGTATTTTACTACTCTGTTAACCAACATTTGTTGAATCACAATTTTGTACTCTTACGTGTTTCTTGCCTTCCATTATTTAATCATTATTACTTTCTTAATTTTCATATTCGATTGATGTGCACTCTACTGACACATTCATTTTTGTCCAATTCCACATGCCTGTAAAATAATATTGTTTCTGAAAAATATGATGTAATCATTCTTTTAACATTAGAAAAACTTCAACAACTCTTTACACGACCTCAAACATCAGCAACAATTAAATGATCAGTCCTTGTATTAATTAAATAAAACACTGAAGGGTGTAACATGTTCATTCATATCCACTCATAGTTCATACGTGTTTAGCGGTATTCACCACCAATTACCAGAGAAAGAACGTGTGGGAACCTCCGTCCACACTACGACGATGTGTTTCCTGCAACTCCATAAAAGGAGCTTCCCACATGTAGCCACTACTCCTGGATACACAGACGCGTTATGAAACACAAACACGAAAACGCTTCAACGTATATATTTTGCACGGATTACAAACTTTCATCCGACCGAAGATTCCTTCTTTTTTCCGCGTGAAAAAACATTCTCCGCACGTAAACTTAACGCCTACTCGGGGAGCTCCCCTACGAAGGGTAAAGGATTTTCTGGTTCTTTCAGTCGTGCCAAATACGGATTATGAGGTCTCCTCCAACCTAGTTGTTATAAAGCATTTCGTACACGCGCCTGTTCGCCCGAGGCAATTCGTACTTTTTAGGGGAGTACTTTTATGTGTTTTCTAAGTACGTATAGAAAAGACGCGACATAATGAATTTTCAACTGTTTAATACCGTACGTATTGGACGGCGCAAACATACACTGATTTTACGCAACTTAGTGCATCAATGATAATAAGATCAATATTTACGAGTATGTTCGTAGTGAGAAATTATAATCGAATCAAGAAAGGGCATTTAAAGGAATCAATGCGGTCTCAAGATATTAACCAATTGCAGTCATTAGAATCGAGTTGGAAATTCATACAAAAGCAGACTTTACACTACTTACAAGCATCAACTTGCCAACACGAATACATAGGCACGTAAGTAGCGTGGAGTCAGGTGATACAGGATAACGGACATACCTGTAAAAAAGGAAAAACGAACATAAAAAACTGTACACTTTCACAATACATCAAAACTCAGTCGTTTTAACAAGTTCATAATCTAGAAACATCTCACAATTTGACATCATAAGCAACTCTGAAATAACCTCCGTTTACCAACTTATTACCTAATAATATACGTAATGGTACGTGTTGAATTAATCTACTCCTTACTATTTAAGGATAATCTAGGCAACGCAATTCACTGCCTTCTTGAAGTCGCACGGTTGCCAAATGTGAGTCCTTTTTTCACGCGCAAAGCAAAGCAAAAACAAAAAAGCAAAAAAGCAAAGAAGCAAAGAAGCAAAAAGCAAAAAAGCAAAAAAAAACAAAAAGCAAAAGAAGCAAACACGCCATCTCGATTTGGAGGGCTTGGCGTGACCCCGGGTGCCCGCGCTTAGTTACTCGGGCCCGAGGAACGGGACCACCGTCCTCCCCCTAACTAACTACACCACGCCCCGGTCCACTTCGCCCTAGCTCGCACTGCCTCACCTGGCACTGCCTGAATCTCCCCGCCTTGCTCCCTTGGCTAGACGCACTGCATGTACCCCGCCCGCCCTACTCCGCCCCCCCCCGCGCTCTTCCTGGACCCTTCTGCCTGCCCCTTTGCCCTACACCTGCCCCTGTCCTCTCCTGCTCTCCTCTGCTCTGTCCTGCCTCTGCCCTTCCCTGCCTTGCCTGCCCTGCCCTGCCCTGCCCTGCCTGCCCTGCCCCCCTGCCCTGCCCCCCCCCATGCTTGCTCTGCCCCTGCCGTGTCCTGCCTTGCTTGCCCCTACCCATCTCCTCCCCCGCCCCGTCCCGCTAAGCCCCCTGCTCTGCCCGCCGCTCCACACCGCAATTACTCCCCATCCCACACCGCCTAAACCCGCCCGCCCCGCCAGGCCCCGCCAGACCCCGCCCGCCCGCGAACTGTGCTGTGTTTTGGCTGCGCGAGCGTCTGCCGACATCAAAGTGCTATTCCGGGCGCAGTTGCCGTCTCCGAGGCACCGTCTCCGTGACTGCATCTGGTCGCTTAGTCCAGTCAGTCGTCGCCTACTTCGCCTTTTCACTGCTGCTCTTCTCTTCTGCTCCTTTCTCAATGTTTCTCGTTTGGTTTACGCGATTTTAATGTGATAATCCATTAATTTTTTTCAGTGTTTCAATTTTTCCTTTTTTTTTTTTTGTCGTTTGCATTTTCGTCTCAGCGGCTGCAGTTTTTGATTTCGACCATGCCTCTTTATCATCTTTGACTATCTTTGTCCATCATTCATTGTCGCCTCTTTATTATCTCCACGTCTTTTCATCGTTACTCGTTCGTGCTTATTTTTTTCGCTTCCTCGATCTAACCGTAACATTAGACTTTATTACCCTCGCCAAGTGTCAACATCTTCTTTCGCGGCTAGGAATTTGTAAATGCATCTGTTAAGTTGACCCGCATCTGTCGTCGTTTCTTTCTTTGTACATTTCATTAATTTACATTCAAAATCAATTTAAAATGTGACATATTGAGGCCAAGTACAATGTTATATGTAGAAGTTTATTTATTTTTACTCTTTAAAGCCATCGTGATTATCGTATTTAATTTAATTTAATTTTTTATCCATCATTGTTTTGGAACTTATCTTCTAGACTCTATATCTCTTCTCTTCATTTCTTCGCCTTTCTTTCCTCTTCAGTGTACTTCCTCTTGTCACACTTTCTCCGTCTGAGTTAGGCGGCTTTGGTGGACATCGTTTCTGACACCAAAGGAACGAATAAAAGTATGCTGCCCACTGGTTCTTCACTTACTAACGGTGCTCCAAAAAGGGCACCTTTACACCGAGCGACGGCGGCTGCCTGGATTGCGAGAAGGTTCTCGCTGTAGGCTGTGCTCTTTATTCATTTCTCTATTTAATCGAGCGTGGAGAATTGCTAATGGGAAGAGGCCTGTAATCATTCGGAGGAGTTGTCGGGAAGTACGAGACTGATTTGCATATGACCCGCAGCTATGCAATCGGGTAATGTGCGGGATTCAGTATGTAAAATAGTCAATGGCATCTGTTTCGGAATGGCGTTCTTTTCTATGTGATTTCGCAGGCTGTAAAGGCGACATACAGCATGAATCGTTCCGATCCCTGCAGTTGAATATAATTATTAGTTCAAATAATGTTTTCTATAAAGTACATAAAATGTAAATGCTCACTTGTGCCGGACAGGCATTCCCTAATGCCACTTCAACCTAAAGAAATTTCAACTTAGGTATGTAATATACAAATTCGATTTTATTGAACGCTTTGCACTAATGGTTATCGCTGATATTATGCTGGTTATATCAATTAAATTATCCAAATAATCGTAACAATCTTGTATAAATATAAATCGATATGTAGACACATGATATTGAAATACAGGGAATATTTAATTATAAGATTGAATTATTGAAATTCAAAGCCAATAGATTGTTATAAATTATATTTGCATGTGCTATTTGGTTGATCTACTTCTCACAAGTTCGCTGGTTCACAAGAAAGACGACCGAAAGTTTCATTGCTTTTGGTCGCAGGTTCTGAATTTCTCCGAATCTGTACTAGACAACGGCATCCATTGATCTACTACATCTCCTCTCCTGTTCTCAAACAAGCTCTCTTCGAGGAAAGTTTAACTCGAAGCACGCATGTTCAAGTCCAACATCAAGTTTAACATGCCCCACCATTGCTCACGGGCAACCCAGGCATGCAGCAGCAATTGTCCGTGCCCCCTTTCAGCTCCTCGAGGACTTCCCACGCTCTCCAGCGCCGCCTGCCGTATTTTTAGGCAGCGTTGCCCCCTTCCCGACCACCCTCAACGGCCACCTAGCAGATGCTCGCCTCGCTACGGAAATCGCCAACTGCATCGCAATAAAATCGTACGCTCCCAATGGCCTTTTCTCCGCCCAGAAGAGTAATTCCAGAAGCAAAGCGAGTGGTCCAGTCTGCGCAGTTAATGGGATGAAACGTGTTCGGAGAAGTGTTCGCAGAGAAGTCTCCTAGAGTGTGACTTCCATAGTACGACGAATTCAATACGTTATGCTCTGCCTTCCAGGAGATCGCGCTTTGACTAACATAAGTCGAAGGCTGATTGCTTTTGCAAATGTAAAGATCTGTTCAAGACAGACGAAGGTCAGTGTTATTTCGGTTTATTGAGAATAATTAACTTCGTGTCTATCCGTAACGTCATTTAATCAATTGATCACACGTTTAATTTCCCTGGGGTAAGATATGCACGATGGAATTCCTTAGCTAAAATTTCACTGCTATTCAATACAAACAGTGAAGCGATGAAAAACGGAAGCTATCATATAATACAATACATTCATTCCGTCATTGTAAACACATTGAACGTTTCATGCTTCATTTATGTCCATAATTATTGTGGTACACTGAATTTCGTTGTCATTAATCATTTAATATTCCTCGACAGTCTATAAATGGGTAGAGTGTAACTGTACAAAATTCTGCAAGCTAGTTTCACGGATAACCATGATATACTCGAATTGGGGAATGACTTTTTTTTCAATGGAGAAGATCCAAATATTAACATGTTCTTGAATTTTTTATTCAAATTCTTACCAACAAATTAATAAAACTCAATAAAAACAACTAAAGTATAATTGCTGAAAAATTAAACGATGTGAAATTAAAAACTATTAAAGTATGTGAAAAAATGCTTGGAAATACCGGACCCTTTTGAAGAGGAACGAGAGTTCAAAAATATAGTCATCTGCATTCTAAAGCAGTTATTTTCTGTAATAGCACACTGAACGTCTCTAAAACACAACAGCAGTAATTGTTCTGGAGCCCAGATGTTACTAACAAACTTCCAAAAGCGAAAATAAATTAAAAATTCGAATTTTTAGAAGCTGTCCAAGACGTTACCGTGTACCTTCATGTTGACTGCGCTCCACTGAAGCTATAGCGAAGCACTTCTTGTCAGATAATAAGCATTGATAGGCACCAGATGGCTAAGCCACCTAAATATCGGCCGTGACCTTTCTCGCGCACCTTCGCGCAGAGTAAACTCCACAGTAAAAATGAACGCTCCACTAATCGCCTGACATCGTCATCTGAACGCCATCTAAAAATTAAAGCAATTTCGCGGCCTGCAACCGGAGTCGCTCCGCCATCAACTAGAAGCACATGCGGGAGCCGATTACCGGTGGGGCTAGGAAAAAGGACGATCACTTATGTCGGTTACCACACTGGGATCACTTTATCTTTATTTCGTACCCCACTACGAGACACATAGTGTCCCGTGAGTCTCACTGTTTGTCAGCTGCTTTAGGGTCTCCGCTTGTTGGAGATTTTTTCATTCAACTGGTTAAGACATGTAAACATTATGGATCAGTCAGATTGGTTTAAAGGAATTCGAATGGGGGTAGGATGGGAAGAAAGGTTCGAGCACGATTCATAGCCTGTTGTTTAAAGAAATGCGCGAGCTCCGCACTGTTCGTGATCTGAGGAAGCCATGAAAATTCCTATCACAGCAGCCGGTCTACACAATTCTCTTCAATGTGGGGTTCGACTACAACCATAACAATATTTAGCTGGTGTATTCTGTATTACGATAGCAGTGCCTACGCCTTATGGTCATATCTAAAAATGGATGAATGATATCAATAATAGATGATTATGAAGAACTGATATGAATTATGGTGTACCAGTGGAGGAATTAGATCCAGAGAAAAACGGCTGCGATGATGGGGAAAGAAAGAATCGAGCACAATTCATGGCCCGTTGTTTAAGGAAATACTCGGTCTTCGTTCTGCTCGTGGTCGGCGGAAACACCGAAACCTAGCACTGCGGCCGGTCTCTCTAGATCAGGGATGTCCAACTGGCGGCTCGCGGGGCTATTTAATGTGGCATCAAAAAGGTCAAATCAAAAGTGAAAGCCAATCCAGGTCGGGTGAGAACATTGAGCGCCTAGCGCATGCGACCTCCCAGGACTCAACACCCCTAAATGTAAAAATAGGTTATGAATAGAGTTAAAAATTCAAAATCATCCTCGGGTTTCACTACGGTCTAATATCGCACATGGTTCCACCCCCATCCCCACCGTTTCAGAACAGCCGGGCAAACTGCAGATATCAACAATACGGGGAAGTCAGGTGTAGATCGTCTGAGTAAAAGAAACTATAGCCTGCAAACTCATTAAAGTTTTCAGTTGTGGCCCTTGAGGCCTTGCAAGTTGGACACCCCTGTCTAGATTCTGTCAAGGAGATTTGAACTCAAGTGTTTTGCCAGGGCCGTAAATCCACATGTCGTCGGAACTTGAACCTAGAACCTCACGATCTCTGAAGCTTCAATTGCGGTCAGAGCTACATACGGCAGCCTGTAAGGAAGGGCCTCAGCACAGACAAACAGCGCTCTAAACTCCCCCTAGAAAGAAGGCGGCGGCGCGCGTTCCTACGCCATAACTCGTCGCGCGATTACCCTCGAGCCGGCAGTTAAGCAATTTTATGTGGCGCCCGCGTTTCGTTTTGTTTTTGCGCATAAACATTCGCGCAAATAGAGAACGGAGAACGCCCCCACCCTGCCCGCCCCGCGCGCTGCCCTTACCGGGTTCACGCCTCCGCAGCTGCTCGCAGCCGCCGCCGCCACCCACAGTGGCCTAAATGGCGAAAGGCAAGCTCAGCGAACGCGTGTTTTATTACATCGGTTTGTATTTTTTTACCCCATAACGGTTACATTAAATAATTTTTTATCGGGTCATTCAATAACTGCAAAAGAAGCTGTTCGAGACTTTTAGATCAATACAAACGAGATAATATTCCATTTGGTCATTAACTCATATAGACTTGTTTCTTAAAAAAATATATAGAATGTTGGAGGAGATGTTTAGCTGAGTAACACTTTTACGGATGAAGATGATACGGAATAAAGCAATGCAATTGCAATTGAAATAACTGTGCTATTACGGAGAGGATATATCTGATACAAACTCCATCTCTTCTTACGAAATCGCAACCAATAACATTTTATGATGTAGTCCTACCTTTTGAGTTTCAATAAAAATGCAGTTTTGTATTTTATGGCAATGAAAACCATTAAAAAGTTCGGCCTCGAATTTTATTTTATTTTTTTGTTTGCAAATATTCCACCTTGTATCACGCAGGATATATACTTGCACGGGCTCAGTATCATTATCACGTTGCAAGTCATGCATGTAACTAATCAGGGGAATCAGCATTAGGCTGAATCCGATTTTCATACCAGCAACACTACAATCAACACACCTGCGAGCGGGACTCGAAACCGCGATTCGTCTATCAGGACTGGCTGCTATTATTATTATTATTATTATTATTATTATTATTATTATTATTATTTTTGTTGTTGTTATTTAGGGTGGTGAGATAGCGTTCACATTACTTTCTTATCGAACAACTTTTATTTTTCGGTAGGCTGCAATGGTTGCTTTGGGTATAGAAAAGACGTTCTGGGCCCCTTTGTCCAATTTCGGCCCACCGTGCGCCGTGGCTGCTGCCGCCGCACCGCGAGAAAGTTATTAGCCTCCGCTGCCTCCGCGCCGCGCCGGCGCCCGCGGCCATCGAGTGGGCGAAGTTGGCGCGCGAGCGGGCGCGCACTGCTGGGCTCATTCCGAAGCTACAACTATTTTTTACGCTCCTCACACGAATTCTAGCTACGGCCATTTATTAAACGAATGGGAGGTATATATTCGTTTTCACACACCGGTGATGCGCTTATTCGTAATGGCTGCATTCTAAATTGCATTTAGTGAAGAGATATTTATTTCCTGTAATTTTCCTCAAATGTTCTTATAAATTTTGGTGTAATTCTCTCAGTACATCAATTATAACGAATATTTAAAGAAGCATAGGTTCGATATTGTATTTAGTATCTTTCGTAGATCAAAGCTTACCATACCTGCGACATTTATATACTTTGGGATTAGTAACCACGATGTATGATCGTACGACAATGTATCGATAGGGGTTGGGTCAGGCCGGATCAGATCACTTACATCACTTTGTAAACCTTTTCTTGTTTCAAGGACGATGTTACTTCTTTCGTTTAAAACTGGAATATCCGTGAAGAAATAAATAAAGCATTAAGAAATGAAATAAAAAGGCGTAATAGGCACTTTTTAGAAATATTCTCCATTAATAACATTAATATTTGAAGTCTCGGAAGGCCAATCGCGACGACTTCATTATGCGCGCTTGTAGGTAATGAAATCACTCGATGGGCAAGGAGGTGTCACCGCATCGACTTTCCCCGGCGCAGCGACGCAAGAGGCCCGCACCTGACGGGCGTCACCTCGACAGCCGCCGGCCACTGAGGCCGCCGCCACGCCCCCTGCCCAGCGCCCGCTCGAGACAGTTTCGTGCCCCGCCCCGCCCCGCCCTGCCCCGCCCCGCACTCCCGCGCACTCGCCGCCGCCGCAGGCCACCACCGCTGCCCGCTGCTGGCTCTCCGACTCACTGTACAAGTGCCCGACGCGCGCAGCTCACATCTTTGGCGTAACCACTCGCCTTTACTGCCCTCTGCCGTTTCGTGTCCCTGTCTCAATGCGTATGATAATGCTTTGCCTCTCTCCCACCGCGAGTACCGACTGAAACGGAGCGGGCCAACAACTGTTGATGTTGCAGCAACTCTGGCCGGGAGGTTCTTTGATTCGAGTTCTATGGATAAACAACATTGGCTAGATAGATACGCCACATTCTGCCGCTGATTGGAGACGAATGCTAGCGGTCGGTTCGTTAAATCCATTGTCTCTAGATGAATACAGATCTAGGCCGGAGCAGTGACATAACAAACGGGCCACGCACTGCGCCTCCTCCCTCGTCCTATCCTCTTCTCTTACTCACACACACTTTCTTTGATGCAATACACTACCAGAATGGCGGCAAAGTGTAGCTTAGAGCTTGTCCCGTTTGGGCGGTGCCCCGCTCGGGGAGGTAGTTACCCAGGGGGATCCTTCCAAACATGTGAAGGTTGGCATCGGATATCACTTTGCTATGAAGGATGGCCACCGCCGTGTTCCGGAATATAACATTCACTATATTTAGAAGAGTAATAACCACAGCAGTTGACGCACCCGGAAACATAAAACAATGAATAAGTCAATCCCTCAGCGAGTCTCTGTGGTCCCGCCGCCGATGCTTCTTGGCCATAACCACCGCTTCGATGTAGCCTTCCACCGTCTCGTATTTTGAGCTTGATGCATAAGATTCTCCTATCCCACTCGTTTCATACATCGCCCCCTCTACTCGTCCCACCGCCTTCGCAACCATTTCGATTTTTCATTCCCTCTCTCATCTTGCGGCTCAGATACTGCCTTCGCTTCTTTTGTTGCAACTGTTACCTCCGCCGTTCAGCTGCACTCCAGTTTCCATCACCCTTGAGCTCCCTCCCTCTGCTGTTTCCCATATTGCTTTCGCCGTTCTCGCCTCACTTTTCGTCCACGCCGTCCACGTCGCTCTTGCTATCTTGTTGGGCCGCTGCCTAAGCAATCGCCACTCATCATCTCTGTACAATGTCGTCTTCCAATTTCGCCCTTCCTCCCGTTGACAGCCACTCCACACGATATAAAATTAAAACAAAAAAGAAGGGTACTGTAATTTAAACTGACACTTCTCAACCTCCTAAACGATTCTTACTAAAGAAAAACATTAGGGATACAGTAGCTTCTTCCAAATCCGTGCTGCTGAAAACAAATGGGAGAAAATCTCACTATAATGAATATATATTTTCGAAGGTACGAATGTAAATACTATTGTTTCTTTAACATACAACTTTATTGAAAGCAAAAAATATTGGCACCTATTTGTAGTGGAGAAGAACCTAAATACAATTTGGATTGTAATTGCAAGAGTCCCACAAGGCTTCGTTTTTATAAAGATTTCATTTACAATTTTTGCTGAGGATGTTGCTTACCACGATGCTTGCATGTGATGTTGACTCTTCTCAGAGGCCGAATCGTGGCATTTGTTATCTATTTTCTGTGAAAAGTAAGGTCACACATCTGGATTTGAAAATGACGAAATAGAATATGTACTACAGACATTAAGTTTCGTAAATCCCTGGCATGTGGAACTAATTATTTAAACTGACAGAAAATATGTTCACAATTATTTTAGAGATGACTACTGACACATCACACAAAGAAATGCAGGGTGAAATATGCTTTCATATTATCATACGAATGACAAAAGAATGAAAAACAGTCACCTCCTGGGACGCAATGCATAATTTAACTTATGATGCGTTGTATTAACGATCAAAGTTTGTTGTGGAGAGACTTTTAACTCCTTCGCCTGTTACCGTGATGAGAGACGTTGAGATAAAAAGGAAATTTCTCTTTGTAAGCGCAGAAATATCACACTACAAAGACACGAGTACAAAGGTCTCGAGACACATTCATCCGTTAGTTAGATGTGTCTGCCACTCAAAATAGCATAAAGGGAATACTGAAAAACGAACTTTTGACAGAGGAATTTTTTATATGAAATATTCCAAAAAGAGAAAACACTGAAATGTATTTCAAAGTGAAAAATAAGAATTCAGGTTTTTAATGTTTCAAAGCAAATACTATGCACCTCATAAGTGAATAGAGCTTGATGAAAAGGAATCCGAAGAATTCGGCGATTCTTTGATTCGTCATTCCCACAAGCAGAATACGAACTTTTAGTAATTTTTATATCGAAATGACAATGGGATTTTCCTGAAAGTAACGAAAAAGGATTATTATTATTAAATAAAGTAGTTTATTCCATTTCTCTAACATACAGTGGTCTGCATCACAGATATAAACAATTATGTAAATGAAATAAGTAGAAGTACACTTACTCAACTGTCACCAACCCAGTAAAGGCTAAGTACAGCGTAACTCGGGAACCCCATTATCCCAGAGAAATTGTCCCACTGATGTTTATCACTACGTCGCGAACCGGGAAGGCGGGGCCACGTTAATTGTCCTGAATCGCCTTCAGAGTCGCTGTAGTCTCTGCGCCACCACCGCCATGATTTACGAAACGAAGAATTAACGGCGCCTGGCCGATGCCTGAGCTCCGACGCAAGAAATATCGACTGAATGTGAAAACTGTTTCGTGGACGATGCATCACGGCGCGATGGCACACCATGAACGCGTTGGGAGATTGTCATTATCCTCTTAGCTCCCTCGGGTTAAGTTCTTCAATTTGAATATCGAATTAACCTCCGCAGTTTACTCGCCTCCTGGCTGCGTAACGATGCTCATTCATCAGCAAGGAAGCAGAGAGAGTAATGCCGGCCATTTGGATAAACTAAGAATTTAGATGCAGAAGCCGGCGACGGTCTAATTCGTAGATTAGAGGAGTTTTATCAAAGTCGTCGGTGAATCGCGAGTGTTTTGCCGGATACGAGGAGTCGTTAGGAAGCGACAAATAGTTTTTATCGTTTAATTGCATCTGCCACGGATTCCAAGATTTGAAAGATTAACATAGATCATGAATGAGATTGACCTAAAGAGTGATTTCAGGTCAGTCACATTGAAAGTCGGTTTTCTTTCAGGTCAGGTTTCATATTTAGGTCAGTCTGACACAAAGAGTGATTTCAGTCACATAAATGGTTCATATTTTACTTTAAGCTCGCAAATAAACATAGAAAATATGTCCCTTGAAGTAATGAATATGAGATCAACATTTGGTCGAGAGTTTGATGATAATTAAACTTGTGAAGTGACATACATCAATTTTTTCGAATATCATAAACGTGCAAACATGTTAATGTGTAGGTGACTTTCTTGCCAAAGCAAGCACTGGATTGTGAATCATCTTTGTGTTCCACAGTAAAAATCATTCACTTAAAAAATATTACGTCAGTGACTTTCAACTCAATCACTTTCATCCTAACCACTTTCCAGTCAACAAGCTCCACACTAATCAATTTCAAGCTAATTACATTCAACTCACTTTCAAGTCCGCAAATGTAAATCTACCTTTGATAGGCCCCCGTTATCGGCCGCAAAAAGTTCCATTTTCAGGCCGCATTCCCTCATATTCCGAACAGGCTTTGAGGTCCAGTAGCAGCAAGCGACAAATCATTCTCATCATTAATCGCAGCTGCCGCGTATTCCTCGTTTTCAATGGCCTACCACACAAACGATAGGTTCGCACCCGCGCGCCCGTGCTTGTTTGCGGACGGGTTACCAAACAAGCCGCAAACCACCGCGCACACGGGGCGGCCGCACGCGTGCACACACGCGCGGGTACCCGCGTAAACACGAGCGTGGGCGGCGCAGAAAGTCTTTCTTTCTGGACGGTTTGACGTCAACACGAAGGACAAAGGCTCTGACATGTAGCAAATACAATGACGCGCGCGGCAGGCAGCTGGGATTCACTGTAAATACGAAGGAAGATGAATGCCAGCGGCGGCGACAGGTGGCAGCTGCTTGGGGCAGTAATGAGGCTAAAATATGAGTATTTGGTTATCCGAGACTTTGTCGATTGAAAAGAGTTTTTTCTCGTAGTGCTGGCTCAGGTAGGAGGGCAAAGGACACGTGACCGAACATTGTCATCTTCTACATGCATATTGTCATTTCCAGGCTTACAGAGAAACTGTTCACAAATGTGCTTTAACAAGATATTTATGTTACATAATACACAAGAATGGATGAGAACTGATTGAAAATAAGTTGCCCTAGTTAGTCGTAGAGAGGCCGGTAGTTACGAATTAGAGAAAGGCAGCCAAAAAGATATCTATTGTTTGGCAATATAGAGGCAAATATGGAACTAATTATTTAAACTGATAGAAAATATGTGCACAATTATTTTAGAGATGACTACTGACACATCATACAAAGAAATGCAGGGTGAAATATGCGTGACTACATGGAGATAGAAAGTTTTAGAAATGGAGATATAACGAAAGTCGTTGTACGTTAAGATGAAATATTAATTAATAAATTGAATAATCTAATCGGGCGTTTATCACTAAATTTAATGAATAAGCGCGATTATTCTTCACATAACTAACCACGGATGCAAACACTCCAGTAGGAATTTTAACATTATAAAAACATAGTAACTACAACAAAATATTGTGTTATGCCTTGATGTAGCCGAAATAGTCATTTGAAAAATCTTCAATATTTTGTTATATTATACTATATGTATGTATCAGTACTTTCATAACTTTTCAATGACTTTAACTAATACGAATGCATTAGCAAAATTATTGTTTTAATTATATGTAGATGTTACAAAAAGCAATAAATGGGCGGCTGGATGCCGCGCAAATCCTCTAAACAATCAACTTTTAACTTCGATAAACTCGATGTGTAATCGTTCTCTATACACTATCTTCTCCCCTACTTAGAAAAAATGGCAGATAAATTGCTGCTTCGTCAGAGATCAGACGCAGTAAGAAAATCACTTGGTTACCTTCCGCTGTCTGGGAACAGCCACGTCCAGATCGCGGTTATCCGGCTCTTCCACGAGCGTCTGACGTCACCGCCGACCGGCAGGCAGGCAGGGGCTGGGAACGCGGGCGAGCGACCCGGCCGGTGACAGACCCCATTAGGCTCAATTAAAACGTACGGCGGCGGCGGCCCGGGATTAGGTCCGAGGGGGCGTGGGGCTAGGAAAAAGCAGCTTCG
Organism: Teleogryllus oceanicus; assembly: GCA_964035755.1. Classification (NCBI taxonomy): domain Eukaryota; kingdom Metazoa; phylum Arthropoda; class Insecta; order Orthoptera; family Gryllidae; genus Teleogryllus; species Teleogryllus oceanicus. The sequence goes on from CAXIVR010000002.1 coordinate 119,946,838, forward strand.
GGGGCCGTGCAAAACATTCGGAGCCTATTACACACTTTAGAGGCCATGGCTGGCCGCGCGCGGGCGATCTAGAGGATGGGGCCGTTAAGCGCCGGCAGCAAGAAGCAGCCGCCGCTGATGCACTGGGGAGCGTGTGAGTCGGACTTCACGGAGAAGCTTCCAATGGGCACGCGTGGACTTAGGAATGCGGACGTGGGCGGGTCCTCAAGAATCAGTTGGGGTTAGATAATAATTGCAGTATTAATTGTACGACAATAATTAGAATTACTGCCCGATTGACAACTATTCAACCTGAACGTGGAAGATGTAGCAGAACAAACAGCACGAATTTTATATTACGCCATGATGACATGGATCTTCAGAATCCAGATCAACTGATGTCACTGCAGTGCCTCTAACCGGGAGGTCCTGGGTTCGAGTCCTGACGGCGGCAGGATTTTCGATGCTAGCTTTTCAGCTAGGTCGAATTCAGTCGCTGTCTGGAGGAGAATTCTAGCGGCCGGCTGCTCTGATCGGTAGTTTCCGTGGTGTCTCCGATCAACACCAGGCGAATGCCGCAGTACCCTAACAAACGGGTCACGGACCGCGCGCGATCTCCTTCCTCTCCTCCTATCCTCCTTACACACACTTACACTAACATGCACTACACTACCACATACTCCGGGAGACCGGTCGGGAACGTAGAGCTTGTCCCGGCTGGGGTGGTGCCCGGCTGGTGGGAGAGTCCTGGTTTGGGGGGAAACCACCCGCAGATCTCGTCATCCAGCGGGAGAAGATCACCGCCATCTCCCGAGAAAAAAAACATACACTACACTAACGGGACTAATGACCAAAGCAGTTGACGCGCCCGGAAACACGAAAAATTCAATCAATCAATTCAGAATCCAGAAAAATTAAAATAGTCTATAATTTGGAAGACAAGCGTATCAAAACAATATTAATTTTACTGAAGTAGTATAAATTCTTTCGAATTACTCGTAGCTCAGAGTAATTTAATGTAACATTTCCGATTTTTAAAATGAAAAAAATCGTCAAAATCAATATTACATCCTGCATGAAAACGTACAACTTTAAAAATGATCTGTGACTAGAATAACTTTCCTCGGTACGTGAGAAAAATCGAACATTCCGCAACGTACGATCTTACAAAAATATAGGACGTTTTCAACATACTGAACGCGGACACGCCGGCGAAATGTGGAACCAGTAAAGAACTCTTCGGAAAAGTATGAGTTCCGTGATATCGGACCCGATTTTTCAGGTTTGTTTACGAGGCGTACGCGGCACTCAGGAAACGTAGCTCGCTTTTCACACCCCTCCTCACACCAACTGTTACTCCAGCTGCGAACGAAACGTAACAAAAAGGGCCGTGGCGCGTCGCATAAAGCACGCGGAATTAAGAAACCGAGACACGAACTCGCGCGGGCACGCCGTATGCAGAGTACGCGGCGGCGGATATACGATGAAAAAACGTCGTGTGACAACCAACATGCCACGCGCTGTGGAAAGGACGTCGGTGGCTGCATGTCGCGAGTACTCGAACAACTGAGAAAGTGGCAGAGGGAATGATGGTAATGAACATTCATGGCCGAATGTTGCCGTAGAAATGGCACGAGACGTAGCAACAGTATAGAGTAGAGTAGAACAGTGTATAAATTAGAAATATTCTGTTTCTTAAATTAATATCTTAAATTTGCCATTTTCGTGTGAATACTTTTACTTTCGAATTTATTTGCCTCTTACGACGAATTGTCTTATTACGCTCATTCAGTGCAACTGATGGGGTATAAACGACGAAAAAACGCGAAACAACCAACAAACCACTTGATGTTGAATAAATGTTGGCGGTGACAAATTGAGGATCCACGGATGACTGTGAAAATGGAACCGGCAATAAAATCAATCATGGCTATATGGTTTGGAATAAGAATGACAAAAAGAAGAGGTGTTGCAAGATGTTAGCCACGATATTTAAGAGATAGGAAGTAGTGAGTCACAAGGAGGAAGAGAAAGTTGTTCCAGAAGCATTTCGTCTACTATACATTTTAGTCTTTTAAAAAAAATTTCCCTTTTTTGGTCCACTGAGCATTCACGTCCGTCACATTGAAATGTCCACTAACGTTGTGTCCATTTTATAAATTTTTAGTCCACAATAATTATAGTCCATTGTAAAATAAATGCATAATTTATTCAGTAACAATATTATACAATATGTGATACTTCTCCATCGCTCTCTTCTGTGTTATACAATTTCTTAGCTAATGAAATATTATTTTCAGCATATTCTTGATATTGGTCTACAATATTTTCAATTTGACTTTCTAATCGGATATCTGATTTGCCTATGACCGCCAGCAAGTTGTAATAACAGGATTTCATTGTCCCTTTGATCTTTTTTTATACCGTCTAAAAATTTCCAAATTGTGGCATGATGTGTTACGATCAGCTTCTGAAATTTCGAGTGCCAGCCCTCCACAAAATTATTTGTTCTTTCTGCTCGATTTAACACCCGCTCATATACATTCCATAATTGCGGAGGAAATCGAGGCGGCACTGCCCTCCTCCTCCCTCTTGCAGGTCGTCCCCTCAGATATTATACGTTGTTTCAAAGTACGTCACAAGGTCTTGCACATCGTCGTGGCTTATTTCTAACAAATAATCAAACACCTCTTCGATGTTGTCGAGAGGTATGAATGGAAGGCCCATCAGCCGCTGAATGTCATTTCTTATGACGACATCTTCGGTGAAACGTACCTTCAGTTCGAAGTTTACAACTTGCCGCCAAATAGCTTGCGAAAAATGGTATAGGCATCCACTAACTGTGCTGTTGGGTAATACGGCTCATACTGCGTTAATAGCACTCATTTCGAAGTCCAACATGTGAAAAATTCTTGTTCAATGTCTCAGCTGCATTTTTAAGATGTTCAAAGATTAATGTATAGGTTACTTCATCTTTTCTGGTACACAAACAATAAATTAATGGAAAAACTAAATCTTGTATTTTTCCATGTAATGTGTACAATTGATAAAATAACCTTGGAACACTTTTAAACGTTCCGACGCAAAAAATTGTCCTGCTTCTGCATAAATGGTTCAACCCATCCTCTGTATAAAAAATAAGTATTCTGTTGTTATTTTCTCTGCTGTCGAGCTGTAAAAATGCTTCTCCGGGTAACATCGTACGGTGGTGTTACTGTACACTCTTGAAGTGATAGAGGCAGTGGAGGCCTACCTACATTCTGTGATCGGTTGACACTGCATAATAGGGAAGTTCTTTCCGGTAAATGCAACAGTACTTCCTGATCTTCTATACCCTGGATTTCTTCTCTTATTACGCTTGCAGGAGGTTCATTTGGGTGTTGTTCGGCCCTTCTTTTGATTCCTGACACCACTTTCTTAGCTTGAACTTCAGCTCCATTTTCCACATGAGTGTGCTGACCTTCTTTATATGTTTGAATATGATCATTTACATTTTTATTTGTGACGAGACGGGAATTGCAGATATCTCGATTTTCACAACGCCAATAAGATTTTTTTCCATTTCTGCTGAAGGAATGGAACTGATATATACAATTTTTATAAATAATTTTATCTTTGTTTTTAATCGAGCGAAGAAAGATGCCATTTCGAAAATAATTTCTTATTCATTACCGCGGAAATCACAACACAGTACATTATTCTAATTTTGGACATACATTTCTGTGGACTTCAAAGAAATAGGACAAAAAATGTGGACGAAAAAAATGGAAACAATACTTGTGGACATATGAATTAATGGACAATATATACGTGGACGAATTATTTATGGACAAAAAGAAGAGGACAAAATGTCTCTGGACCAAATAATAGTGGATCCCATGAAAGTGGACAATATAAAGTGGACAAAGTGTCCTGGAGAAAGTATAATGGAGAAAGTTATCATTGTGGTTGACACCGCTGGACTGTGACGGAAGGATTTATTTTGATTAGTAAATATGTATGTAAGTGGGGGGGGTGCGCGCGCGTGTGGGTTGGAAAATTACACGTTAAGTTTTTATTATTTAAGAGACATGTCTGTGTGTATGATGTATGCCTTACGGTCTTATAGTGTTCAGTCAACTACGTCAAAGTTAAGTCAAATATGTCTCACTAAATCGATGCATTCGTAATATAAGGTTTACATAAAATAATTTTTGAACACTGTATATATTAAGTTCCTTTTCCCCCAAAAAATAAAGAACCGTTTGAAATGACACTGAAAATTATCTGAACACCAACAGAAAAATATTGCATCATGATTTGTGTGGATAACAGACTAATAACAGTCAAATACAACTAAGAGTCGCTGTTATTACTTCGGTGATTGATCAACAAAATAATATCGAGCCATAACCATTAAAAATAATGACAAATAATAAAACTTGGAAATATGGATGTGATGTGTTGACAAATGAAATATTACAAATGGCATGGACTAATATGTTGACGAAGATGTCCTCTTTTATTTCTTCACATAAGAACGTCAACAACACCACATCAGAATTCCCACAATGACATGGAATTATCGTAATATTTTCAACTACAAAAGGAGACGTGAGTTAAACAATGGGCTCAAAAGCAATATCAAATGTCAATGAACAAGATCCAGTGACACGATAATCAATAGGCATAAGAGAATAAATAATTCTTGTTACACCGGGAGGAGCACCATGGAAGCAGTTACATGGATTTCTGAAGGAGTAAAATTATACTTGCTCATAAAAAAGTTAATAAATACATCTAAAAAAAGAAACATACATTAAAACTTTAGAGAGTGATATTAAAACGCTGTAACAATTGTTGCGGGGGTCCCTTTTCAGAAAACGTTGCTAGTTAATTTTAAAGTAAGATAAATATTGAAGTCGTAATTTGCATATTGTAAGAGTAATGTCCTATAAGCAAGAAAGAAAGGTAATTACATTAATGTTTATGTTACGCCACCATGAAGGCATTGTGCCATGATTTATGCGTTGGATACAATACCTCTTCAAAATATCACAGCAGATAATCTTCCCCAATGAAAAATACAAAGGTAACGCTGTTAATCTTTACGAGACACAAAAAACATTTTATATCAACAGCTTCCAGAAAATCGTTATATTTGGCAAGAGTGAAGACAGAGACAGAATTAGAGGAGAAAACTGACTGACACGAGGAGATGGACACAGAATATTCCTTCAGTTCCACCACCAACCTATTGCTTCCGCGGCGTTCACACCTCCACTTCCATTCCCACTTCCACTAACGCCTTGGTCGCCACCAAGCCACCGCCTCCTTCCAGCCGCCTCCGCGATATATAATTCAGGAATTTGCGCTAAAAGTCAACTAACGGCTAACGGCGGCGGCGCCGGCGGGGCCAAGAGACTCGGTCGGGGGAGGGGAGGGGGGAGGCATGCACTGGGGGCTGACAACGCCCCACTCTCCGCGGGAGGTGTGACAGCGACAAAAACGACAACCGCGGAGGCGGCAGCGAGAAGGTTAGGAAGATGAAAAGTATCCGAAAATGAGACGGAGGGAGAAGCGGCGTGGAGTAACGCAAACTCTGTGACCAAGGGAAACAAACAAACTAATTAGAAAACCATCAGCGAAAAAAGGTAATTACAATAAATTGGAGAAACGAATTGGTGCATATTTTTGGGCCGTAGAAGAATGTACGTTATCAAAAGGAAAGCTGTCAAATAATATTGAAAAGACTAGTACTAAAACGAAGAAGAACGATTCATAAACAAAGCTAGATATAGGTTAAGTCTAGGAAATTACAAATTTAAAAAAAAAAAAAAAAAAAAACAAACTAGGATAAAGACCACGAAAAAGCGGAAAAGAACACAACTGAGTAGGAGCAAGAGATGACAAATAGATTGGCGAAATTAAGATTAAACATTAACAATTACAAAACATGAAGTCCTTTGGTTGAAAATATAGAAGACAACGTTAAAGATAGTAATTCACACGTGGAGGTTGCACACACACAAAATCTCCTCTACATTCGTTCAACTTGGGCCATCCCAGATTCAAAGGGAATAAAGCAAATCAAGGAAAAAACTAGAACGAACAAGGCGAAGAAGGCAGACGATGATAACGGTCACGTCGACGGCAGCAGGAAGTGCGGAGGCGGGCAACATCGTCCCGCGGGCGAACGACCACGAGGGGCGGTACCGCACCGGCATGGCCCGCCTACGCCCAGAGGCCCCGCCCGCGGGCGGCACCTGTCGTCGGGGCCGCACGCCCGCTCCCTCGCCCACCCGTCCGCCCGCCCGCCCCCCTTGCCCACAGCCCACTTCCCACCCGCTCGCCCGCCCACTGTCGGCTTGCTCGCCTCCTGCCTACCGCGCTCGTCTGCCCACCCACCACCCCACTCGCTCGCCCGCACGCCCGCAGTGCTTAAGATGCGAGGCGCCCGCCCGCGAGGAGCCCCAGGCCCCGGCCCCGGCGGAGTACCTGGATAGCTGTCATGCGCGACTGGGCGGGGCGGGGACCCGCCAGCGCTTGACGCTCCATCATCGCGCCCGGTTTCACTTTACGCCTTGCTAATATTTTACATCCTCCGAGGCGCGCCGATCGGAGATAAGAAGAGGCGAGTGTTATGGCTGGGACGTATTGGCACGCAAATCCAATGTTCAAGGGATCAGTGCTATAAAAGTGCACATTTAAATTCATGAATTTGCAAATAGAAGTCTATTTTGTCTTCTTATAGTAAACCGTTTGAAAATAGTTCTTTTTTGACGAATGCAAATAAATGTACTTCATTTTCAAAGATAATAGTAAGTAACAACCAGAGAGCCACTTCGATATAGTATCTTCAGATTTACGTTAGAGAGCAATAATTTTACTTGTAACTTGATAAAGAATATTAATGGCACGATTTCTTTATGTTATGTAAAAATATTTCTTTCGAACAATGAAAATAAAAAAAACACTATTATGATATGAAAATAAAGATAAAAAGCGAAGTGAGTGTGTTGAGAGATTCCTATCTGCAAGTCTATGAGATGTATATAGAGAATACACATCGTGTTTATTCATGCATGTGTGTAACTTCCGTTATGAGAACCTCCAGGTGGATATTAGCAATATAGCAAGCAATGACAGGAATGTGTGCGCTAACGATTGCAAAATATACATACAAATAGAGTTGTTAATACACTTTCGAAAAAGATATACGTATTATGGAAATGGTTACTTTTACCTTTCAGTTTACAAGCTGGAAATAGTATAGAACGTATATGGAATGCACAAATAATGGAGAAAGAATGTCGAACGCACTATTCGTTATAAAATTTGAGACTTTGCTTCCGATCAATTATCAAAAGATACTTTTGTATTTTTTCGAGCAGAAATAAGGTCTATATTATTTGGGAAAACGAATTATTTATTTGGCTGTCATTGTAACAATGAGAAATAAAATGATTTATTGAAGTTTGAGAAGTAAAGCAGCAGAGCATGTACCGAGTAGAACAAGTTAATGAATATCTTTCACTTGAATGCAATAAGAGAAAACGAAATAATTCATTAAGTTACTAAAAGAGCAAGTTTTCATTTATTAAATGTTATTGGAAGCGAAACAAAAATCCAGAATGATGTTTTGGAAGATCCTCCGGATGATCGTTAGATAAAGGAGGGTAGCTATGAATATTGTTCCCGTCGATTAAGGAGGGCAAATGGCCTGGCATTTCTCGCTGGGAGCGCCGAGTGGCCGCCGGAGCGGTGACCGGCGAGTGCCGGGCCGTCCGGGCGCCGCCGCCGCCGCCGCCGCTGTTTCACGGCCAACAGGAGGCTGCGTGGCGTTTGCCTAGCTGCCCTCGCGCTACCTGCGTGCGTCCGTCCACGGGCCGCTTCCTGCCACCCCGGACGCACGCGCACAAACAGCACCACCCGCGCCCCGCACCACCCTGCGCTCCCGGACCTCGCCACCGCACCGCGACGGCGACTTCCGCTTCCGGTCAGCCGCGGCCCGTAGCTCTACCTACTCCCGCCCTCCGGGCCTACCGCCCACACCGCCACCCTGCGGCCTCGGGATTGCCCTCCTACTGGTGATTGTTCTCTCCATTCTCTATGCATGTCCTCCTGTATTCCTTTTATACAAGGCAAACATTTATCATCTTCACTCATCAACAAGTCATCTTCAATCCCACGTTCTTTGTCACATTTCACTTTCTAGCAACAAAACAGGAAAATTCGATTAATCAATGTGGTAGATTCAAGACAAAATCGGATATTCGAAATCTCTAAAAGGATCTACAGTTTATTTCCATCATCAACAGTCTCAATAAGATTGAGAATGCATGGAGATGGAGACGATATTATGACGCTCTTTTAACCTTCTCGCCATGTTTTGTAGGTCCTTGATACCGAAAAATAAAATGATGGCAAAACTTCTGTCTGTCCGTCCGTCTGTGAACAACGCTAGCGGTTAATCCGTTCAGCCGATTTTCTCCAAAATGTATTCCTCAATCGATCTGACTAATGTTGCGACCCTTCAATTTGAAACCGATATATTAATTTGGGGGGAGAACTATACGTGAAACCCTGGTATATTTTCCAAATTTTCAAGAAAATTGGCTTCAAAGATTTTTTTGTTGGGTAGTGTGAGGGGCTTTTAAAAGAATTGTGCAGATCTTCTGTTCGTTAAAAACCCATTTTTTTTTCAAAATTGCAAGTTTTCGGAGTTTTCTTTCAACTAAAATATTAAAGATTTTTTCCGTTAATGAAATCTGTTCCTTAAAGATTGATCCTGAAATAAGGTCGTGTACAAATTTTCGAAATGTGCATGAGTACTTTTCGTGTAATGTTGCGTAAAAATACGGGCGAGAAAGTACGTGCTATTTTACTACTAGTTATATTCAGGTGAACTTATTGTTCTATTCGTACAAGCATCCCGAGCGAATGTCTGCAGAGGGAATAAAATTACTGCATTATGTGAATCCAATGACATTATTTACTAACAACGAAATTAATAGTCTCTACATGTTCTGTAGACTAGTTTTCAACATTGACATTAGTTCCTATATTCTCTAATTTCGCACGCTACTTAGATAACTGACACATCTCCCCGCTGGTCCTTCGTTCATAATCTTTGTATTAATTTTACGAGATTCCTTTCTTCATTTCGCTCTATCCACCTGAGTTACTTTTTCAGAACAAAAATGAACAACGCGAAGTAAGTATGACGTATCTCGCAGATACACTTTCAGATTTAGCACTGTCCTTTATTCGCATTGAACGTTTCCATTATCTCATTCCAGCCATTTGATCACCAACACACCGGTGTCCCGTGGCCACTTTAAATTTTTTATTCAGTTCTGCTTGTGTTTTTCCATTTTGCGTGACAAATTTAGCATTCTTTGACATTTATGGGAGGCTCAAGAACGTTTCTAGAAATGGAAATTATGGAAATGGATTTGAAACTAAAATAGCATAGATAATAATTTTATCTTCGACGATGTCATACTTGTACGACAAAATCATTCAAATATGACTACTACAATGCTATTATCATTCGCGCAATCGGTCATATTCGGCATTTCTATGTTGTGTCTATTATACGAATTTTATTATGTACGACACGTGACATTTCATAAAGTACGATTATTGACTCAAACTACTCGCCACGTGTAACGCACGTCACATCAACTCGCATTATCCTGTCCTCCCACCCAAGTCGTCTCGGTATTTTTTGACGAGACTGGTCATTTCCCTATTTTCCTTCATATATATTTGCGTCTTGATATACCTGTCTTTTTCTGGTTTCCCCGGAAATCGGTCGCCCTGTAGGAACAAAGTTCCCAACCCTCTGCGTCGACTGGCGGGGCGCCCAGTGGCAGCCCCATCGGATAGCGTTGACCGCTTCCGGTCGGGCAGGGCCCGCGGCGACCCGGCGACAGGAAGACGCCACGACGTTTGCACAGAGAATTAGCTCCCAGGTACACAAAGGGCAACTGGCTGGCTCAAGAAACACCTTCATACAGCTTGATTGTGATTGTAATGGGCCACATCCTGCCCTTCTGTTGCGTACTCCAGCTACGAGCATTTGATTTCTGGTGGCGGTGCCGGAAACACTGCTAGGCCGAGGAGTGGGATCGATTTTATATGAATAGGCACAGGACGAGGTTTTGTTTAAACATTTTTGTGATATGATGAAAGTAATATTAGAAGAAAGAAAATTAGAGCTTATACTCAAGTTTCGTGAAGGGCAAAAGAAATGAAGAATCGAAGTAAAAATGTATTGCTGCAAATCTTGGCAGACTACGAATAAAATCCATGAGTTTGTAAATTCTAGTTTGGAAAATTCTTTATCAAAAGGCTGTAGATCAAGTCTATCAAACATGTAAGAAAATTGCACATCATACTCAAAAAATCACTGTAGAATTTGTATAGACAAGTATTGTCTAGAATGCGTAACGGTAATATAACGACATGTTAAAATGCATGAAATATACGTTTCTTCTTATAATAACTTTACAAAAGTTTGAAAGTAAAAAAAATGGAAACGAAGAATAAAATAAAGAACAATTCTAATATCATTTGAAAATGAGTTCGTTTTAATAATGATTCCATTGCACCCTCGTGAGAACTCCGCATTGCTTTCGACAATATATTCCGTGGGACACTGCATCTGTGAACAGTACTTCTCATTCAGCAGGAGATTGCAATCTCCGAAAAAAGTCGTTAAGACACTATAACTCACCACGAGAACACACTCGAGAAATAATACACCCCTTTCTCCCGCTTTTTTTCCTTCCCACCCTTCACTTAATTTCCTCTTCTGTCACACTATTTCATATGTGCCTTTATTAACGACATCACACACTCATGTATATTTGACGGCGTTTTATAAAACACAATATTTGCCTTTCTTCAAACGGATTGCCGCGCCCATATACGCAAATAAACGGCCTCCCGCCCGCCTTCTCCGAGAGCCCGAGAATAAGCTCCCAGCCACAACTCGGCCGCAATACCCGGCGCGAAGATGATTTAGGTTAAGAGCAGGGGCCTTTTGGGGGGAAGGGGGGGGGGGGGGGGAAGTGATGGTCGGGGAGACAGGTGCAGATGCTGGCAGGACAACGATCGCTGTTGGAACTGGCAAAAAGGATGGAGCATGGTGGGAGTTGCAATGTTTAAAGTGATGGAAGTGGTCATGGAAAAATTGAAATGAATACATAACGTGAGTACGAAGTTCCGTTTCATTGTTTTTAATCCTGTCATTGTAGAACACTATTGAATATTAGAAAATTAGAGCTTATACTGAAACACGAAGTTTATTTTCCCTCTTGTCACAGAAGTAAGACAAAGCTGAGAACTGATAGAAAGAGAGAAAGAGAGAGGGAGAAAATGGTTTATCAAATGGTTTATCGACAAATAAATAGCACTCAGGTTGGTAAGTAGGTAAAGCAAAAGGAAACCAGGCGAAGCGACAACTACGATGAGCAACACGAAGTGTTCAGATGAAAATAGAAAAGTACATATGGTTGAATTGGGAGCCAGCAGCAGTTCAGCTGCTCAAGTGCAACGGACGCAAGCGCGCAAGTGGAAGGGGGGGGGCGTTGCGGCGAAGGAAGAGGCAGAGGCAGCTGCTCGGGCTTCTCTGGGAAACACAAGAACCGCCCAGCGCCGCTCACCTCTTCTTCATCGGCCCATGAATAAAGCGGCAAACAGCCCGGAGAGCCGGAGGAGCGGGCGCGGCGCGCCTCCCGCCCCCGCCGCCGCGCGTATATATATGCGCGCCCAGCCCATACACTCGGAAGCCCCATATCTCGGCACCCGCGGCGGTCGCTCGGCGGAGGCGGTGGTGCACAGCGCGCCTTTGATTCACGGCTGCTTATAAAAACTCCCGGCGGGATATTGCGCGCGTCCCGGCCACCCGCCTCCGCCTCCTCCCTTCCATTCCTTTCCACGCCGCTGCAACGCCACGCCGGCCTCCCTCGAACCCGCAACTTGCGAGCTTGGCACCCAACGCCCGCGAGGCTTTCATGAATAGCGGCGGCCCTCGAATCCCCGACCGCGACTTTCCAGACACCATTTACCTTCACCGCGCGCCTTCTTCTATTTCGCTGCATCCCTCTGCCCAACGTTTCCTTCTCCTGCTGCCCGATCGCTCACACGCTTTTACAACGTTCTCTTAACGTCCCCGCAAATACGGCGCCGGATCTCTCTGTCAAGCGGAGAAAGATCGTCTTATCACGAGAAAAAATCCACTACACTAACGGTACTCATGACCTTAGCAGTTGACGAGCCCGGAATCACTAATAAATCAATCCTCACTTGCGTCGACTAGCTAAGTTCGTGGAATAGTGCGTTCTATGACACAACTTCTTGCTGGATGTGCCCAGTATTCTCACGAGCATGATCGTTTCCCTACTTTTAGATTCTTTTCCAAATCATGGATCATTATCCATTCGCAAAATGGTTTTCGCTACGCCTTCATTAACTTCCCACAAAATGAGATTGTCCTTCAAGTACTTTGAATCGTATCAGGTTCCACTCTAAAATGTTATCTCTATCACCAGAAGGTCTCCAACATTCTTTTGATATCTTTTTACATTACGGAGCATCCCACTTACGCGATGTTGCTGACCATGTCACTTCTACCCAGCCCTCACCTTCCCCACCTCCTTCACTCCGCTACCACTACTTTCTAGGCCAGGACGTCCACCCTGAGAACCCCGCCTCCGTCCCATCCGTCCCTTTACCCTTTTACCTCTCTCCCTCAGCTGTAGCGGACAAAGGCAGGAGACGCTCTCGCACGCCCCGTCTCTGCCTGCGCCGTCGCGCCGTCTTTGAACAGGGAATTTTTGATTTCATGGCGTAATATTTTCCCTTCCGCGCCCCGACCCGCCCTTGGCCTCGGGCCATGTGTGCGGAACGGAGCGAAGGGCCCTGGACGCGCACAACGGACGAGGCGAAGGGGAAGCCCCTCCCGGACAAGGCGCGTGCCAAAGGGGTTGGCCGCCCTGCACCGCCTGCCAGCCGGCAGGCCGACCAGAAGGACTTCGCTTATGACGGCGCCACGTCCGGACGCAAAATAAATAAAAAAAAAACGAGGGCTCATTTCTAGATTTATCGGGCGTTGCTCCGCCCACCCTTCCCGCCGCCGGTCTTTTTTTATCGACACGTTCACACCCCTGCAAACATCGCGGTCCCTGATTCTTTTGTTTTTGCGCCGTAAAACGCGATATATTTCCCGGTGCCCCCTCGTGAGGACGGTCAACTGGACGACGGCAGCGGCGCAGTGGAAAAAAAAACCGGAGTGGGGGAGGAGGGGGAGGGGACTTCCGGGAGGTTATTAATGCGCGAGCTAATCTGCGGCGCATCTCGCGCGAATGGCGAGCGTGCGAAGCCGCGCGCCGAGATAAACGCGAGGCTTGGCTGAATGGCGCGCGAGGAGCAGCAGAGAAGGAGCGGCTCGACGTTGCTCGTCGCGCCCGCAGATGGGCGAAGCACTGGTTTTTCTGTTCGGGTTCTTGGGATAATGGCGTTCCCGTTGGTGAAGAACTGCCACGTTTGGAGTTTTCTAAAGGGTATGGAATGAATAGATGTGACGCTCGATACCGGTTTTGTTACATCGATGAAAATAAAAACGCAGCAATTTTTCTGGGACTGCGACATGTCACGATTCTCGCAATCAATATGAACAGGTTTTTAGATGACATGAATGCATGTGTTTGTTTTCTTGTGTTATCTGCACAATATCATTTGTAGGTAGTCGTGGAAAATGATTAATTAAGAATTTTATTAACGGTAAAAATATCATTGTCGAAGTATGAAAAGAACAACGAACAGAATGGAGCCAATATCTACAAGATATACATACAGAAAATTCCATACTGTGACAAACCAATATGTGGGACATTGTATTGCGTCACATTTATTGTTAACAGGGTGAATGGTAAGGATAGAAAATATGGCGGCATAGCATCGGTAGACGAGTTGTCGTCAAGGTCAACAAACTTCATTGCTTTGAACCATGGGGCGTGGCTAGTTGATAAAGTAAACTGGGGATTGGCCGAGAAAGCAATGACAGTCTGGGGCGCGGCTAGTTGAACTTGTGAGTAATTGAGGGATTGGCTAGGCATGGAATTTTTTCTGACAAGAAACAGTAGAAAGATGGACCGACTTTTGAAGCGCTGAAAGAGGGGAATATGGATTCATTCCGACTTATGCCGTGGTGCTGTGCGGATCGTATGTAGACAATTGATGTTGGGAGTTTGGGAATTGTGAACATTTACTTTGGGGCGTATGATTGTCGAACTTAGAATATTGATGGAAGGTGCGGAAATTGGAACATGGATGTATTTCGAGTGCAGCAGCTAGAATTGTGAACTTAGGTGAATTTGTCGGCAACAGGGCTAGGAGTATTTGATGCAGATGTAGTTTGCTGAACTTTAATATTTTAAGTATACGCATAGAAAGAACTGGGAACTTTTAAAAGGAAAATTAATTAAGTCTTATCAACTTATGAGGCGGTGAGGATCAGTGACTTGAATACACTTGTGCCTGAACGGAATAAAAGAAGATGGTATTTGGACCTGGAGCCATCGACACCGCGAAAGATTGAAAATGGTTCTATCGTACGCGGCGACATCGGTCAAGAGCACGCGAAGACGGGTACTGCAATATAAGGTTTGAGACTGGTCATGACCGAAAGTTCCGTATTTTTACCAATGAAAATTGAATAACTTACAAGTTTCTGTGAATAGAAAGGATGATTTTCATTTAGCCAATTCCAGCAAATGAGTAGCTAGAAATGTATATTTGCTTTTCAGATTCCTCAGATTCTAGCTGCTGCAGATCAAATAATCGGCTATTAGCAGTCAATAGCGATTATTTCTTATAAGACCCATCGACCCAGTTAGCCGGATATTAATTTAATGGAAATAGCAGTTAAGATTAATTTTAATAATTGAATGAACGTAATCTTTTCTTAGCGCCCATATTCTTATATAAATTTGGAACGGGTTACGTTGCATTTATATTTAATAATGTTAGAAGGGCAGAGGAAATATTAAATTTAAAAATAAAATCAGTTTGTTTCAATACCAGAACTTCAAATTGTTCAGTTAAGTTTCATCATATTGAATATAATATTTTAATCTTGAACATAACTTGCTACTTCTTCATATGTCCCCGGAAGAAACTCACTGACGCCATCAATCACATTTCAGTAGTTAGTGGCTGTCCAACACCACACAAAACTGAACACCATACAAAACGTCACAGCATGTTCACTTGAATGTCTCTAGCAGTTTCCTCTGCAGCTGCTAAGTGTCGCTGTTATCCTATCGTTGAACGTACCAGATTAATGTAAAAGTCAGAGATGCTTTGACAGCGGTCACAGCTCGGAGGGACTGATTCAACGATCTTTAAAGTGATACCGCAGCAGTGCTTCTTCGGAGAATTAGAAACTACACGGGAAACACTAATACAACTCCAGTTTTACATTGAATAAGTAAATTCATACACTTTGTGTGAATTCCAAACCTAGCATTTATGTTTCCGAACGAGTACAAAGAATTCCAGTTTGAGCTACTTCTACCTTGGCTCACTTTTACATAAATATTCTGAGATGAGAGAGCTAAACGTTTCATGAAATATTAAAGTACCATTTGTTTTCACGATATTGTTGTGTGTCTGTCTTCATTCATATACTTAACAAATAACGAAATGATTTATAGCATTACATCCGTATACTTGTATCTTCTTACTTTAAACAACACCTTTTACATTAAATATTTATTACTTTATTAGATTGTATTCCTGAAAAGCCGCTTCCGCGACGCGCACGGTCCGGCCACGGCCCGGCGCCGCGTCTTCCGGATGGCGCCGGGGGCGGCCGCAATCGCCCCCGCCCACTGCCCGTCATAAAGATGGAGGCGCGCAGATGGGCGGCGCGACGCGCCTCGTCCATAAAGCCTCGGCTGAAGTTGCTCATTTGACACGCGGAAATGCGCAGATAACGCGGCCAGTTTAATGAATCGGACGGAGAGGCTCTTGCCCGTGGAGGCGGTAGAGCCCGCGGGATGTGCAAAAATTGGGGAGAGGAAATAACAAGAAATTGAGGATGGAAATGTGCTGTGGAAGAAAGCGATCGATAACGTAAGTAAACAACGATGAAGACATTTTACGAAAAAAATTGAGTGAACAACTTAGTCAAACTAAATCTGCCCTCAAAGAACAAGCGAAACAATTACTGAGAAGCACAAGTAAATTGTTACGAAATAACACCTGCTGGATTATTATACAAGAAAAAAAGATTTAATTATGATTTTCAATTATTTTAACGTGTAAGCTTCAACGAATCTCATGTAAGAAATGCATTTAACAATATGTTCAGGTCTGGTTAAGACCATATTTTCTGTCTTGTGCACATCTGACACTAGCTATTCAGCTAGGTCGAATTCAGTCGCTATCTGGAGGAGAATTTTAGCGTCCGGCTGCTCTGATCGGTAGTTTTCCGTGGTTTCTCCGATCAACACCAGGCGTATGCCGAAGAAGTACCCTAACAAACAGGCCACGGACCGCGCGCGATCTTTCCTTCCTCTTCATTGTCATATCCTTTCCTTACACACATACACACACACACACACTTACACTAACATGCACTACACTGCAGCGGTGGCATGGTGTAATGGTTAGCGTATCGGGCTGTTATACGCAAGTTTGCGAGTTCAAACCCGATCAAAGCCGTGGATGTTTAAAGGCGAAAAAATCCTTGTACGCCTTTCTTTGGAGGGGAAGTAAAGCCGGCTGTCCGGTGTTAGTAGATTCACTGCATGTAAAAGATCCTGAAGCCTAAATGGAGCCTCGGAGCTAAATTCAAATTGCCTGTTTCGTCGCCCAAGTAATACTTTCTTTCTCCCTAGTAGGTGAAAGCGTAACGAAATTTGCGTGTCAGGCCTCTTGCCTGAGTCTGCCATGTAAAATAAGTCATTCATTCATTCACTACCACATATTCCGGGAGACCGGTCGGCAGCTCAGACCTAGTCCTGGATGGGGCGGTGCCCCACTGGTGGGAGAGTCCTGGTTAGTGGCAAACCCCGCTAGCCGGCGGTCGGTCGTTGCCGGATCTCGCCATCCAGCGGGGGGAGATCACTGCCATCTCCCGAGGAAAATACGCACTACACTTACGGGAATAATGCCCTAAGCTGTTGACGCGCCCGGAATCACTAACAACAAACCAATCAACAGTTGCATAATCCACGCGTTTCAAGTTGTAGAAAAAATATTGCTTTTACATTTTTAGTGTATTTTTTAACAATATTCAGCTGCCTCAAAAACTGTATTTCAACCAAGCGTACTTTCCACACCCAATCCTCTACGTTCATCATAATTAACCAGTGAAACGACATCTTCGTACCGTTTTGCTTCGGTCACGCAAGCGCACCGTGGCGTGGGCGAGGCGAAGGCATGGGCGTGGGCGTGGGCGTGGCGTGGGCGGGGCGAGGGCGAGGGCGAGGGCGGGGCGAGGGCGAGGGCGGGGGGGGCGGGGCGGGGGGGGGGGGGAGGGCGAGCGCGAGGGCGAGGGCGAGGGCGGGGCGAGGGGAGGCGTGGGCGGCGAGCGGGGCGGGAAGCGGCCAGCACGGGGGTGGGGGCGGAACGGACAGTACGGGTCGAACGGCCGCGGAGGCGCTGTAGATAGAGCATGGAGTGTGGGAAAACCCCCGAAGGGAGAGATAACTAGAGGTGATACTGTCGAACAAAATATTCAATTTATTGAAAGGCAAAACACATTAGCTAAAATTTAGATTCGGTATGATCATGAAAATATGTAAATTCTAAGAAATGTAAGTACCTAGTAGCTGCACTAAAGGGAGACAAACGCACCAACACAACCAATACCTGGAGCATGTGAGCAAGCGGGCAGAAGAGGCATGAAGAGAGACTACTATCGACTGCTCTCCTCGCTCCGAGCGCCGCGACGCAAGAGCCCAATAGCGATGGGAGGAGCGGGGGCGGGGCGCGGGCGGGAAGAGGCGGGCGAAACGGGACATCGCGGTCCCGGCGCGCCCCGCAAATAAATACCCGCGTCGGCGCTGCACACAGCGCGAGCGGGGAGCGCGGGCGAGTGGGCGAGTCATCCATCTTCACTTGCGTCGCCCGGGGTGCGCCGCGGGGATCGGGGCGGCGCGGAGCGGCGCGGGCGGAGACGGATCGAGGGCGTCGCCGGCGTCCGCCCGCCGCAAAAAGCGGGCGCCGCCGCACGGTGGGCCGGAACGACGCGAGAAGCGCGCGTACAAATCAGCTGCCTCTTCGGGAAGAGCAGTTTACTGCGCGCGGTAGCCCTTCATCACAAAGTTGGAGTTAATATGTTGCAATAGAAACATGTGTGAAGAAGTCAACCATAATGACCTTGTGACAGAGTAACTAAAATTTGCAACTGAAATCTAATGGCTTAAATGTATTTAAGTCTACATGTCAGTAACAATGCCGGATTCCAATTGGGTTACCAAATCACCCAGCAATGAACATTTTAGATATGCTTTGATGCGAAGAGATTAATTTGTATAAGATACCAGTTAGAGACTTCTACTTTGCTGTTGTGTGATGCTTTTGATTTCTATTGTTTCTGTTACGTATGAAATTTTTAATTTTTGATGAAGAACGTGTTCCCATACGTCACATGCAGTTTTCATAACATTTTAAGAACATAAAAGAAATCAAACTGAATCATGATGGAGATGCCTAAAGTTCTGTACACGAACAAATTGCAAATAAATAGAAGGAAACTTACATTGCAGATGGCAACTCTTAACAATTCTTATCAGACATTCATTAAAATATTACAGATTAGAATTTGATAACAAACGTTTTATTTTGAGGTGGATTTCTGTAATTGTTGATAGATATACTACTGAAATCCATGTTGGTTAAAGCTGCGTGAGTAGGCAGTAAAAAATTAATTCGAAGGCAATAAATACAAAAGTTAGTAATTTATAAATATTAGTGACACAATTCTGATCTTCAAATATGTTACATTAAAATCTAAAATTTAGTCACTTTGTCATTAGTGGACAACATCGACTCTATTTGTTTAATGTTCCGTATATTTTGTTATTGTGATCCAGTGTTTAAACCTGCCTGGCTTCGAGAGCATGCTGGGAAGTGAATAAATTTGATAGATGGGTGATTATAGAGGAGGGAAAGGAAACGGGAGTACCCAGAGAGAACAGTCGCAAACTCACTTTGTCCATAAATTCCTCATAGATCGAACGTGATGCGAACCGTAGATTCAGGGTTGGAAGGCGAGTAGTCTCACCACTACTAAAACCACTCTTCCCTAATATCTTGTACTTGAACAAACTGTAAATGAGATGTAAGAATATTCGCAATAGAAAAACCTGCCTTTGGGTACGCCTTTCGGCCTGCTTCGGCCCAATGTTCGCCGCCGCCTCAGCGCCCCTAGCGATGCGTTCGCCGCCTCACCCTCCTCCTCGCTGCAGCACGAGACGCGCATAGACGCCCTCGCCGCCGCCGGGGCCGCGCGTGTGCGTTCCGTTACGCACTCGCTGTTGGACGAGTGCGCTGGGCACGCTCGGGGAACGTCCAGCACGCTTTTTGGCTTGATTACTCCTACTGTAATAACTCGCATTTCTCGAATCAGCTATTTTTTTTTACCGTTTCTCCTGCATAATAAACATTACGTTCGGTAACTCGGAGCTTAAAATATTAGTTTTTACTCAATTCTATCAGTATCCAAGGATACACTTTTTATACCATTTTCTTATATCCGTAACGAATATTCATTTGTAGTATCCCAGGGTGGAACCTGCTGTATTAAAGTCAGTTTAGATAATGTTTATTTAAAAATGATTAGTAAGTGAAGAGAACAATTGCTGACGTATACCGATTTAAAAGAATCAGGAACATAGTTATATAATTAACGCAGTTTTGTAAACGTACATTACCGCCGAGAGAAATACGATTCTCAACCTAACTAAACTCGTATGGCAAGTCCGCACAGCATTCGCTGCTTTTTCCCACGCCTCAGACTTCTCGGAAGCCATAGTGTTGAGTTCCGTTAGAATCCATTTGGTCAGATAATATAAATGTGGCTGTTCAACCCGACGTAACAAAAAGTTTTCAAACCGAGAAACAGGCGGTGATTAAACGCAATACATGATGTTAAACACAACTCTAATGAATAATGTCGCGGCTTATTTGTCATGGAATAACTTTCTTTAAATTTTCATTATTCTGTATTATGTCCAGTTTGTTTACATCGTTAGACACAAGTTAAACATTAAAATGAAAACAAGAAATGACACCATGATGATAACGTTCTGTTATTTTGTATTAACACATTTGTATCACCAGATATGAATGTATACGAAAATAACTCCCCGTAAAAATACGAAATCTAAAAATACAAGCGTTTAATACTGCTAAAGCTAGAATTCGGCAATATTTCAATGCATATCACTAGTTGTGCCTCTTTCCATTCATGCTCAGATTCTGGTAAAGATTAAGTTTCATGATACTCAAGACTCCTCGCATTTCGACACACGATGTCAGACACTGATAACTCGAAATCGCCCGGAACAATTTAAGCGTTTCCGGCGTCATATTCATCACCACCGTGACAGCAGTCCTTTGACCTCCCCCACCCGCTAGCCGCTCTCCCCTCCCACTGCCGCCGAGCGCCCATCCTCACCTGCCACGGGGCCAGAAGCGGGAGCGCGCCCGCCAATTAGGGGTCGAATGGCTCACCCGAGCCGCGGGTTCCCGGCTCGTCCCTCGCCGACACCCGACACTCACAGTCGCGGGGTCCCGCCGCGCCGCGCCACGCGCCCCAACATTCCAGGAGCGGAAGGCCGCCCCCGCCCCTGCCCCCTCCCCGCCGCGCGGGCGCTGACGATGCACAGGCCTCGCGGGGCACAGCGGGGACCGCGAGGAGCGGGTTGCGCCAACTTTGAGCCTCGGTTGCGCTGCCCACGTCTTTCGAGGACGAACACAGCGGACAATTGGACGATGGGTGGGCAGATAATGTGTGAAATAACATTTTTTATGCATAAAATTCAAAAATATGTATGTGTATTCAAAATGAGTGCCTTTTAACTACCTCAATGGTTAATTTCGAGTACAGCTGAAGAGATTTTAATGGGATTTTCACTGAGAATATTCTGACCGATTGATTTAAGCTACCTTTTTAAAACCATTATTTTCTACAGAGACCATGAAAAAGCTAAAATAATTCCAAGTGCTATTTTAGAATGGGTACATACAAATTGAAACAGGTTATAAACGCACATTTAAAGTAAAATGATATGCCCAAATAATTGTAGCCGAAGTTGAATTATACAAGAGTGAAAACTTAATGCACAAAATACTCGTTAACTTACTTGCACTTGCTGTTAGCACTTGTGCAAACGTATATGCTGAATGAAACGTCAAATGTTTGCAAATTCTTTGTGTGGTAGAACGAGGAAACTTGTTATTAGATTATGAGATTGACTTTAATCGTATGTATGATTCTTTTAGCACTTTTAAAAACCGAATATGAAAATAAATTATGTGATGACACACAACGAAACTCTCATAACTTTGTTCCACTTGAATACAGATTTAAAGCCCAGGTATTAACCAATAATTGTCAATTGAAAAACATGCTATACTTACCTTTTGCACTTTCATAGCCCTCAAAATCCGGCGATCCTTTGATCTCGAAATAAATTATCACTTTAGGCAAATGTCATCACCGTCCCATAAACTAGGAACCCAGACTAAAGCCGTGTAACTTTAGAGCAGGCGAGAGCTACGGCTGCACGGCTTGGGTGTACAACCCTCGTGACCTATGAGACGTGGTAACACGGCCTCCACGCATAGATTCAATGGGGCGGAGGGGAGAGCAGACAAGCGCAACGCGGGGGATCAAGTCCAAGGGGGGGGGGGCAATCAGTATGGATAAGCAGAGGACTCGGTCATATCTTGAGTACTATGGCGGCCCCTAGCGCAGGGCCAACAATTGCGCCCTTATCTCGGGAATAGGGTGTCTCCCCTAATGACACGTCCCTCTGGCGGGGGAGATCCCTACGAACATGACATCCGACATGCAAGGAAATAGGCTGTCTTATGACGTGTAGGACCGTGCACACTCGTGTTAAACGTAACTGAAATAATGCTTTTTAAACTCTCTCTCTCTCTCTCTCTCTCTCCACACACACACACACACACACACACACACACACGCGCGCGCGCGCGCGCAAATACATGCACATACACATATATAAATCAATTTTGCTATTGACCATTAGTTTTTTCTGCAGAAATTTTGGATTATGTCAATTCTGAAGAACTTGGAAACGTGTACAGTACTTCTAATGTAACACATTAAAACAAATGGAGTTTCTTCCGTGAATCAGTAATGTAATGGGTAATGCCTTCTTTAATCGTACACAGTCGTTTCATCTATCTCGCAAACGCCTCTCCAATGATAATACATTATTGGATGAATGTCACAAAGATCTGAGACAATGGTGCATCTAGAATTATAAATGAGACTTTTTCTTACATTACAAACACGTTTACAACACGCCTATGTCGATTGCTGGTTGCCAACAAGTATGTGCTTCAATCAGCACAATGCATTTCGCTATCCGGCACTCGGCAGGAAACAAGTTTAATAACACAAGCTGGACGTGATTGCTTAGTCTGGAATTAACATTGCCGACATTGATTGATCAAGGATACAGGTTCTACCTGAAGTCTTCAATCATCTACAGCAATCTCGCAATGCAGTTACAAAGTTTGATGAATCATGTGCAAGAAGTCTAGATTTGTTGGGTAAATCGTAAGGCAAGGGGAGACAAGAATCCGACGGAAAGATTGACAGCCCTGGCCCAACAGAGGGCGATAGATGGTTGTACATGGATTTTGTCCATTTACCAGAGCGCCTAAACATTCCGTTGCAACAGGAGAAGAGCTGTGAGTACGAACAGGCGACAAAAAGTGAAGGGCATCAGAGATCAGGCAACAACATGAATAGACGTAGAATCTCGAGTGTGTTGAAGCAGGAATGGGGGGACCAGTCAGATATCGGAGAGAGTGCGGGACAAAAGGAATTACCACAAGAGTCTGCCGTGCGGGGACATCGGGATGGGAGGATGGGTTAAGCGATTGGAGAGTGGATGGGGAAGTAGAATGCGTTGTAGAATGTGGACGAAGTGTGCTGTACAGTGTGAGATGCGAGAAGTATATGGGGGACATTGAATGAAAGAATGAGGAGGGGGAGTTGGAAGAGTTGGATGAGGGACTTGAGGTGTTGGAAAGGAATGTTGGGGGATGAGGGAGTGAGACGGGAGTTTGAGATGGGGAGTGGGATGGGAGGCTGGAATGGGATGAGGAATGAAGGGGGGAGGGGGGGGGTGGGCGCGTGGGCGGAGCGTGGGCGCCGCGCCGGGCGGGAGTAACTTACGTATGAGCGCGCGGTGCGGTCACGTGGCGCGCCCTTGTCAGGCGGCTAATTGGCGCGTCGGCCGCCGCCCGTGTCGCTGTCGCTGTCGCTGTCGCTGACGCGCGCCGCTGTCTCCCCCCCTCCACTTCTGTACCTCACGCTGCCAACGGCACATCATGTGAAGAGTCTTAAAAAATAAAGATTTTACTTCTTTTTGTTCTATTTTGTTATATTTCAATTTTATATTTTTTACATAAAATCCCCTCTTATTAAATATTTTATAATATTTTATAATATTTAATAAAAAGGGACTTCACGTGACAATTATTATAAGGAAAGACTAGTTACAAGTTAGAGATTGTGATTCAATGCGACCCAAGCACTCTCTCATACAGATTTCATGATTATGATCGCGTTTCCTTGGAACACCGGCTTTTCTCAGAACTCCTACGAATTCTGGGAGATCAGATCAAATTCAACCACCATCACCTACATTCAATCGACACTGACTTTTGCTCCCTTGTTTTTGGGCAATCTCTTGTACAAATCATTACGTCATGTCACATACATGTGATCCCTGCATGAAGAGTAGACCTGCCAGTCGTCTTGCTGTAGTGTCCTCTTCCTCCCATCTCCCTCCACCACCTTTCATCGAGTGCGACCTCAGGGCGTCCTTGGCCTAAGCCTCTAACAACGTGCTGCAGTAGAGCCACAATAAGAGAGTATCTCCACCTACAATATTACAAAATAAGGAAATTTAATGTTTTTTTTTCGTTTTTATAAATATCCTCTAGATATTACTTACTAAATATTTGATAAACTTTGCAAATTATGGGTTTCATTTAAAATTGTATGAGCTATATTGTGATATCTAGAACCTGAAACATTTTTCGTCTCACAATACTTAAGTAAAGGCTTTTTGTGAAGTAGATATGTACATATTTTTTACCAATAAACGAAAAAGTAATCCGTGTTATTCAGTGAGTCCATTTACTGTATATAAAGAAGGTATTCATCCTACTAGGATAAATATTGTCTGCGAGAATGTTCACGAAAAAACAACAATCTTGTGAGGTACATGTTACATGGAGCTGATTTAATTTTGGTCACGACTCTCACTCACCATATTTGTGTTTCTATAGCAGTTGTAAGTTGAGAGAAGGTATATGTAATGACTCGTTCGCTTGCGCACCGATAGGAAAACGGAAAAGTACGTGAGCAAACGAAAAAAAAGCAAACACGAAACAGAGCCTTGGAAAGGCAAAACGAAGAAAACGGCTATCCGTTCCTTCCTACAGAACGCTACATTTACGTAAGCCACATGAATCGTCATGATAAGCCCCGCGGCAGGCAGGCAACTGCACCCTACTGCGATTTGTATCGTCCCGCAACGCCTCAGTACGTCTCGTTCCATCGATACGACCGGCGCAATGTTTCATCGGCCAGCTCCGCTCGATCGCCCGCCATCGCCCGCCATCGCCACGCCCACCGTCGCGGCTGCTCCAGCGCCCGCAACCGCCCAATACGGAGAGCAGTGAACCGTTTCGGGCGGCGACTCCACTAAATCACAAACGCGGCGCGGCGCGTGCTCCAGGCGGCCCTTCGCACACCGTTTACGCGACTCGTAACGTCGCATCGCGCACACAAGCCGAGAGAGCCCGCCCCGCGCGCGCGGCCGCGAAGGAAATCACAAGAGTCGTTTGCCGCGTGTTTACACGACTCTGGCGACACGGCACTTTGAACTCCAGTGGCGGAGTCGCATCCCCAAAGGCGAGCCAGCGTGCCCAGCGTGTGTATGTGCGCGGACGGGTGGGTGTGTTGTGCCTCTGGCATCAGAGCACGCGTCGCCACCTGGTTAGCACGTGCCGGTGATTAGGACGGTTTAGTGCGGCACGTAAAACGCGACGAGCGCGTGGGCACATGCGCCCCCGATGGCGATGGCGGCGGTGGCGGTGGCGGTGGCAGCGCTGTGAAGCAGACCACCCCGGCCCCGTCCGCACTGCTCTCCATCCGCCCTTCGTTTTATGAGAGTTGTTTCGAAACTACGTGTCGCCTGGTGGTAGAGCGGGTGCTGAAGCCGCTGGCACCCCGGTGTCCCTAGTCGACTCCGCAGCCGCATTCTATCCCGGTCGTCATCGTCACGTTCTATGGACGCTTCTCAACGAATTGAATACGTTGTGCCTTGTCTTCTTTCTGTCCTTCTTTTCTCTTATTCAGTTCTGTAAAGGACTCACCTGAATCGAATCGATTTTTTTTTTAACCCATGCGTCTTTCCCATTCGATTTGTATCTCTTTCGATTCAGATCCATATCTATGTCCTTCTTTATTCTTCGTCGATTTCTACCGTTACCTATTTCCATCATTTCCATTTTTACTGAAGACGTTGATCATAGTCAATGCACTGGGCATATTTCATATCTATATCCGTTTACGTTTGCACATTCATATTTTTCTGTCACTATATCTTAGGAGGAATTTTTGAAAGGTATAACACATTGTAATGGAACAAGTGCCAAACCTATCTCATCCGCTAATATTTGTAAAGAAACAAAACACATTTTTCGTTAAGAAATATTTGCATGCTTGTTACAGTTATTAAAAACAAGATTCACGCTCCTCATTCAGAGTTCTTCATCTTTTTTTCCTGAAACCGTCAACCCCACTGGACTTTCCTGTTTCATTTGAACCGCTAATGGCCGATGTTTCTTCCGGCATCTGCCTTCCTGCGGAAAATCTCCTCCCCGGCTCCGCCGGAAGCGAGCGCCCCCGGCAGACGCCTCAATTGGCGGAGGACGCACGTCGCCTCCCGGCGCCGGAAGCACGGTCGGCGCCCCGCGACCGCCCCGGCACGTTCCCCCCGGAACCCCAACCCCCCCCCCCCACTCAGGCTAGCGGCACACCACTGCCCTTCCAACCAACACTCTTGCAACCAGATGTTCGCTGCTGATCCATGTCATCTCCACTCACGATTGCAGTCATAACAGGCACCAACATCAAGTCAGTCCATTCTTCACCTTTGCTCCGTATGCACCTATGCCTCCACCAGGAAGAAAGACGGCCTCATATAAAACAACAAAATTTTCCGGCATGGAAATACACGAGTGTGTCCCTGGTTTTAACCTTTGCGAATATAGGTGCGATGCTGATTGCAGTTCCTACACGACCTACGCTTCCCCCTCCGGTCCCCCACCTCGTGTTCTCGAAACCCCCCCCTCCTTATTCGCTGGCTTTACCACCAATGACTCCACTGTTCGGATTACTTTAAAAGCTACCGCCATGTTCCTACTTATACCTAACTATCATTGCATTCACTATCAAAGAGTAGCCTTTACTTCATCCACCGCTGTCACATTCTTAAGAGCTTACGCTTCTGGTATAATTTTCGTACAATCCTCCCTCTTCCTCCTCGGCACATTTTCCCTCCGCCTCAGCTGCTGCGATTTTGCCTCATTGCGGGCGCCTACCTCCTCCCCGCGGTCTCCACGTCCCGCAATACCATCCTCGACTTTCGCTACCGCCGCGTCCGCGGACTTCGAGGCGGCTGGCGCCGGTTGGCCGCGGCGGCGTGGTCACGTGTCCCTATTAAGGAAGCGCCAGCTCACCAACTGCGATCCACCGCGACCTCCGGACGTGTGGAATGTTCCTGGGAGATTCGCGAAGCAAATGTTGCATTAAGGGTTCAGGTGTGTAGGAAACGCGAGAACTTCTTGGAGGTGGAATATGAACTTTAAGTTGGATGCTCGGGAAAAGGTGTGTAGTTTTGATACAGTATGGAGCCTAACGAAAAAGAAAAAAAAATTGCGTATTATGAAGAATTAGTTAGCAATGGTCGTTATCATGTATTACTATCCTTTCAGAATATTAAAACATTTTCAATATATTACACACATTTTCTTAAGCTTAAACTCATCAATCGTTCTGAAAACAGAACTATGCCTCTCCATTTTTCGGACTCAATTTTCCAACTTTCCCTGTTCATCTTCACCCAAAACCTCGACCACTCGACATTTACCGAGAGTGGGTCAATAGCAAATCCCCCTCGAAATACGTAAACACATGCCACGCACGTCGTCGCCCACAGAGGCTGCTCGAACACTGCAGTCCCGCCACTCGCGGGCAGCGCCAGCGCCGCACGGAGAGGAACCGAGTGGGCCCAAACCTTTCAACGGAGAGCGGTCATAAGGCGCCCCGTTCCGCGCCGATACTCCCCTCGGGTAAATAGCACCCGGCTTATGCAGCGCAGGCCATGCCGCGACTCGAGCCGACCCCGCGACCCCCACCACGCCCCGCCCCGCCCCTCCCCCGCCCCGCCCCGCCCCCGCCCCGCCCCCCCGCCCCGCCCCCGCCCCGCCCCTGCCCCTGCCCCTGCCCTCCCTGCCTCCTGCCTCTGCCTCTGCCCTGCCTCCTCTGTCCTGCTCCTGTCCTGTCCTGTCTCCTGTCTCTGTCCTGTCCTCCTGTCCTGTCCTGTCCATCCTCCTTGTCCTGTCCTGTCTCCTGCTCTGTCCTGTCCTTCTCTGTCTCTGTCCTCTCCTGTCTCTGTCTCCTGTCCTGTCCTGTCCTCCGTCTCTGTCTGTCCTCCTGTTCCTGTCTCTGTCTCTCCTCTGTCTCTGTCTCTGTCCTTCGTCTCTGTCCTCCGTCCTGTCCTGTCTCTGTCCTGTTCTGTTCTGTTCTGTCTCTGTTCGTCCTCTGTTCTGTCCTGTCCTGTCCTGTCCTGTCCTGTCCTGTCCTGTCCTGCTCTGTCTGTTCTGTCTGTTCTGTTCTGTCTGTCTGTCTTGCCTGTTCTGTCCTGTCCTGTCTCTGCCTGCCTGTCCTGTCTGTCCTGTCCTGTCCTGTCCTGTCCTGTCCGTCCTGTCTGTTCGTCGTCGTCGTCTGTCCGTCCGTCCGCTCCGCCGTCCGTCCCGATCCGTCCTCCCGCCCCTGCCCTGCCCCGCTCCGTCCCGCCTGCCCGTCCTGCCGTCCGCCCGCTCCCGTCCGCCGTCCGTCCCGTCCATTAAGCATATTTGAAACACCACTTTGTGTAATTTTTCCCGAAAGGGGAAAAATAATTACACTAAATTTGAACCAAGACATGAAAGGATGAATGCACAAGTCGACCTTTCTGTTGAGAGAGTGAAAAAATGGCAAGGTCAATTCGGTGAAATATCAAAATAATAAAGAATAATGATTGACAAGGAATTGTTAGTTTGATAATTATTAAAATACTTGAACATATGTATTAGACATGTAAGACGTTAAAATAAAGGATTAAGCAAATATGGTAAGAGAAGTATATTGTAAGAGATTTATCTTATTTAATTGTCTCAAAAGATTTTGAATTATATTATTAGTGACAGTATACTCTTTTTTGTAATGAGTTCTCATGGAAGTCACACATGAGCACTGTCTGAGACTGATCTTTCTTACCAAATTAGGCACGAAAGAGCGATAGAAGAACATACAAAATGAACTCATTATAACTCGATGACACTATGTCAAATATACATTACGAAATTCCAAGAAATCTAATATCGTACGTAGCATAAAAGCGTTTCTTTTCATTCTTTTTTTTTTTATAAAACTCCCCTCCAAAGTAGCTCTTGGAATTTATGGTTTCATTACGAATATCCTTATCTTACTGTCAACTTCCTTAGTAACTAGAGAAGGATTATTAATTTAATAATCAATTAATTATTATTAATATTAATTTACTAACTTAAATTTAAGTTATACATTTATCGGTATGCTCTTTGGCCTTCCTAACTGACGAAAAAGGTTTTACATAGTTTTGCATTAATGTTCGCTGACATGTCTCGAATTACGAGTTGTTTTTTCAATTCACACACCATTTGCCCCACACTTTTTTCTTCTGTTTGCCAAAGCAGAGACTTGAGTCAAACATTTTCACTACGAAGTAAATATTACCATATTCTGTACCTGATGACCATTACATCATCACTTCGTAATTCATTTCACCAGGATGTAGGAAATGACTTCCAAAGTGAGCGGGGATGCTGCGTCCGAGCCACTTCTCTTGGGCGCGGTCCATGGGCAGGCTCTGCCTCGGCTAGGCGTCCGGGGGTGCCGCGCAGTGGCCGGCGGCAATCTCGCAATCTGGCGTTACGGCCGCCTCCGCGAGGCATAAAGCGACGGTGGCCGCCGCGCCGCGCCGCCACCGGATCATCATAACCCGCGCGTGAATTATGCAGCATCCACCGGCGCACGTGCGTGACCCACGTGGCAGCGCTGGACCCCGCCGCGTAGAGACCACTTGCCTGCCACCGCTGGGCCCGGGGAAAATCTTGATCGATCCACTCGGGATGGACAAGAGGAGTTCTGTGGCAAGCGCTTTCTTAGTCTCACAATACACCAAAACTCCATAATTCAAACCACTTTCAGTATCAATTCAAACCATCATTCATCACTACCGCATGTCCACCAACGCCCCCCGGCTACCGCAGGCTCCATCGTCAACACCATCATCATCGCGCTTCCACAAAGCATTGCCACCGCCTCTACCGCCGAATCGGAGTACTATCTTGGAAACCTTGACCGCCGACTCCTTCACACACCCCGCCCTGCGCTCCGGCAATCCCACCACCATTGCAAGTGGCTCCTGCTACTTCCGCCGATGCCGGCCCAGTTAGATATGCCACCGACATTTGCACTGCGGCAGACCTATGCAATACTCCTACCTACGCCATCCATCCTGCTGCCGCCATTGTCTCTGCTGCTGCACTTTCACCCCGCTACTCCGTTGTTACTGCTTTCGGCGCTGTCTCGGTTTTCATTAGTCTTCGCTGCCCCCTTTGTTGATCCTATCATGGACTACCCTACAAACGCCACCATGCCTCGTATTCAGGTGCTTAGCCCAATTGCAGCCCTCTTCTTCATCCTGATACACAATGTTAATGTACCAAATTCTTTAGAAAGCAAAGGCTGGAAGATCGTGACGGGTAGTGGTTCAATTGCATTGCATACTTTGAGATTACCGAGAAGAATGCCTCTTCCGGAACTACCCACTATCGCGTCCCTAAATTTCTACTGAGGCTCCCCTTTTCGTACCTCCCCCCCTTAATCTCGTGCACTGCCGTATTTCTGGGTCTTCGTTACCCCAGCTATGAAAATATTTCTCTTTAGTGCCTCCTTCATTGAGCTCCTGCTCCGCATGCCGACACGTCTGGAAGGGGCCAGAAATTTACGAAGATGCATAGAAGGGCGTTTCCACACGTCAGAATGGTCGGTTCACATTCAGAATACAAAGTGCCAAACATGTAAGGCGATACAAACTTGAAGCATACGACACTACATAGTTCCACTTACTATCTCTTGTCATCTATACTCTGAGAAAAAAACAATATTCGAACCACGTGATGGGATTGAATAATAATATTTCCAACAATTTCGATTTGTTTTAAATTATCACTGAAAGGAAAGGTCTCTATCACATGTTTTCACCATCAGTTTCAAAAATTGTTTAATAAAACACGTGTAGATAGAAAAATTAATACGATGAAAAAAAGGAATTTACTACATTTAATTTGAGAGGAAGAAACGTGTGAATTTTTAAAATGGATTAGAAAGGACGAGAACATAGATTTATTCGTTTTAACAAATGATGGTATATATGGTTAAATGAAGAAGAAAATAAATTACATATAACCTTATTATATAATCGCAAATTCCTCCAAATGTGTCGTCATAATAGTACAAAAGATGAAAGTTAAAAAGCTGTATTTAAAACGATCGATGTTTTAAAAATTTTAGGAAGAAAGTAAAAGTTTTTAAAATAAATTCACTCTTTGGGGAATTAATGTCACTGCGTTACTGTTCATCAGCTCAGTTCCAGTACAAACATATTTGTTATTAGTTAGAATTCCGCCGTATAACTATTTTTTTTATCGCAGTGGCTCCTCCGGTTCAGAGCACGTACTTCTTTGCGGCGAAATAACCTCGCCCTGGGCGTATTCCATGATAAGAGGCTTCTCATTCTGATAATCTAGCCTAACCAAAATAAAAAATTGCCGCACGAAATACGAGTATTTACCCCGCCCACATGCAGTGGTCCGTTATGGAAAGGAATGCCAGGTTGTTTTCCACTCTTGTTGGCATGGAAGGCGGGGTACATGTCCGAGGTCTGGGTCAAAGTTGTGCTGTCCAGACAAGATCTGCCAGGTCGCGTCGTAAAGCAGACGTCTTCAGGGCGTGTCGTTTGCGCCACAGTGTATCCAAGGAAATGAGGGAAGAAAGAACGACAGGCAGCATTTTTCGTGGCCGGTGCCTACCTGATGCGGAGGCCTACACTCAGCGTTGCAGGTGGAGGTCGATGAAGGTCGCAAGGTACTTCAAGCACCTGGACAATATGTGGTCCCCTTAACGGCACCTCATCATGTCCTCGAGATGACACTTCTCGCAACTGTAGTCGCTTGAAGAAAAGTACCTTCTCAGTACTCAAGGAGTTCTGGAGACAATTGAAAGAATAAAGGCGACGAAGTGAAGAGACGATACTAGAGATCGAATGTCGTTGACCAACTGACAGTCGCGGTCTGGCTTTGGTTTTTGTTGACTCGGCCACTTAAAAGTTATCCTTCCCAGCTTCTTTTGCTGGCTCATCGGTCCATCTTTAAGCTACTTGGGAAGTGAATCATCAGATGATTAGTGGCTAATGAAAGAAAATGGATCTCATACGACGACTTCCCATTTGGCCAGATGCCTACCAGAGGTCAATGAAGATATGTAGATTCATTTTGAACGTTTATCTTCCAAAACATATTGCAATTAGACGCTTTTTGCCTTTCACCGCCCGTATTCGTATTAACCCGCTTGTATTATTAGTAACACATATTATCCTGTATTAATATTTATACGCACATAATGAACATTTCCTCCGATACTATTTACATTGTTACGTACCCTAGATGTTGGGAAGAAATTATTAGTTCCCTTTCTCAAAGGGAAATCAACATGGTCACTTGTAAGTGATAAATAACCCCAAAACAGTAATGTGATTTACACGAAATGAAACATAAATTTCTTTAAAGAATACTGCCTTTCATTGTGCAAATAAATGTAAAACAACAATTTCAAGTTCCGCATTTACATGTGAGTTAAGCAAGTTGTAGCACAATTCTTTTTGTTAAAACATTTTGGTTTCTTTCATGTCAATTAATTTAAAAAAGTGTTGTCTTCCCGGATGGCACTGACACTAGTAAGGCACACCAGTCGATCAACGTACTGTGCGATATGGAACCTGGAGTCGCAGTGAGTTGACGACTGAACCGGTTACATTGCCCAGAGGCACGGCTGCATAAGTGCCTGTCGAGAAGGCACGCAAGCAGGCTATATTGGAGAGCAAGAATCAGGAAAACCCGACCGAGGAAAGGTAGATCAATCAGAAGCAGGCGCAAGGGACCTAAATGTAAGAACGATATTATGTTTTCCGAGAAGACTTCACGAGAATTAAGAATAAACTAGAAAGATCAACGGGACATTACTGAACAAACATGAGTTTGAGAACACATTCATTTCAATATATCACTTTAAATGTTATCATAAGTGTTTATTATCATAAGTAATCATAAGACATTTAAGTGTTCCATACGATCCCTGTAGAATTGAAATTTTATTACATTAAAGGTGCAGTTAATTATGCAAAAGCGTCTCATGACATGTGATTACGTCGCATACCACGTCTAAGCTAAAAACTTATTCGATGAAGTCTGAGTGAGTGTTGTTTCACGGCTTTCCAACAATATATGGTCTTTGCCAAAAAAACTAAACTAAAAAATCACTTAAGCAATTTTTGTCTTAAACATAATTTTTAATTCACTTATTACAAGAATAGAAACTTGCCCTGTTTGGAAAAACACATCTCCATTTACTGGATCGCCAACATTTCAACTAACATTTTAGTCTCCTTTGGGAAAATCTGCACAGTAAAAGTGCATGTTTTCTTTCACGAAGTTCGATCGCAGTAAGAGCATTAACATGTTTCATACAATATACCGCGTTCCGATGAACGACACTGAACTATCGAGTTATACCCAATGCTTGGACAAGAAATGATCTATTGTCGGAATCAACCTAGATGTCAGAGAGCCCTGCAGAATTATATCATGTTCGCATACGTGATATCTTAAGGCATCGCGGAAGTCAAACATAGAAATAACAAAAATATCGGGACATTTGAAAATGAGATCGACGCGTTATCAATACTCAATAGTCGAGAAATAGTCTATTGTCGGAATCGACCTAGGTATCTGAGACCCTGCACCCTGCAGAATTATACCATGATCGCATACGTGATACGGTATCGCGGAAGGCAAACCTCGAAATCACAAAGTAACCAGAACATTCGGAAATGAGATGAACGAGTAACCGAAACTCTCCCGGCCGCGCAGGGAGTCGCGTCCGCCCGCCCACGCGCAGCGGCCGCGTGGCTGCGCCTGCGTCGCTCGCCGGCGCGCCATTCGCTCGCGGACACGGGCGGCGTCACACGACGCGCCGCTCGCGCCGTTATTTTGGGAAGTAGGTCGCCAGAGATTAACGCTCATAGCATTAAGATTATGGCCGTAAAAACTGAAAAGTTGACAGTGCGTTAATGCAGAAGTACTTTTTATGACTATATGCATTCCTAAGCCACGCATCGTATTAATTATGACTGAAACAGAAAAGTTTGCCTCTGTGGTTGTAAATGAAGTAATGGTATCATCGTGAGGTGTAATTAAAAGGCTGCTTAATAGCCCCATATTGCTAAACTAAAGAACAAACATTTAATATAAAAAAATATAAATTATGTACGACGTACATATCCTGTTGAAATTGCATATTTGAAGAAGTACTTTAAGTTTTTAAACGGTTGTAAAAATGTTTGATAAAATAATTTTGGTTTGCACTATAGGACTTGTGAACATATTTGAGGATTATTTGCAAGAATGAAATTACTTGTGTGTATTAATTCAAAATATCTTCGCAATAACAAATCAAATTAAATATCATATTTTCAAACCAACTTTCGAGTTCTTTCTGTACGAACGTTGCGTGCAAAGTACGTTACAAGTATCTAATGCGTACGTCTACAAAGGAAGCTCATGGACAAACGTCCGAGGACGCAGATAAAGCTCCCATTTCAAAAAGACTCATCCATCGCGCATTTATTTCAAATACATCTGATACCATCTCCTCGTAAAAATCATGGTTCGCCGTTTTCTCCGAACGTGCCACCGTGCTCAACGATCTGTAATCTCAAGACCGTCAGACATGCTCGGACAAGGAAAGGGGTCTTCGCTTTACTGCCCCTCTGTGGAGGCCTCCCGAAAATCCAGATAAAGCGGCCGGACCGGGGCCGCCTCTCTCGAGGTCTAAGCTCCGGTCGCCAATCCCCGCGCCGCGCCGCGCCGGACGACGGTCGCGTGGCAGACAACAAAATCCTCGAGGCTGCGGTGCGCGCGTCCGCGCCTCCGGTCTCGGACGGCGTCTTCCGGGCCGTCACAGCGCGCCGTCCACCGGAGCGCTTCGGCGGGCCCTGCGGCGGCGGAGGTTGAAGCGCGTGCGTTAGAAGAGAGGAGGGAGGAGCCATAGAGACGGAGAGTATAACGCGGGTGAAGGTACGAGCATGAGCTGTGCTGGACGGAGCAGGCGGTACTAATGGAAGAACCCCGAGAAAAAGGGAGCAACGTAGTTTGAACGTGGATGCGCGGAACTCAACTGACAAAACTGCGACGACTTAAAAAGGAAGTGTAATTAGCGAATAATGACAGTAAGTCGATAATCGTTCAAAGGCACAGATGGTGATAATGTTTGAGTTAACTAAGTTGCGATGACAACGGAACAGCGTGTAGTTTGGTAGGGCGGTGGTGGTGGAACAGTTATGATGGTGGGGCGGGGGGGTGGGGCGGTAATGAGGCGGTGATGTGGGGTAGGTGATAGGGAGCGGTGATGGCGGGGTGGTAATTGTGGAAGTAATGTGAAGCGCTGACGTTGGCCGGGCGGAATGGTGGGGCGGTGATAATGGAGAGGTAATTTGGGCAGGTAATGGTGGGGGGTGGGATGATGGTGGAGCGATGTAGGGACGGTGACGATAAAGTGTAACGGAGTGGAGACCTCGACACGTCTACGACCAAGCAGGCAAGTTGGGCAACACACGGATGGATTGGAGGAGCGAGAGAGGAAACGACAGCAGAGCCGCTAAGAGGAGTAGGAGAGGCAGGCAGCTAGCGGCGTGGGCGGAGAGCTCTGGACAGCTTCGCCTCCGCGGTCCGCGCCCCTTCCCCGCCGTGCCGCTCCGCCTCGAGAGCCCTCGAGATACCAGAAGGGCAGCCGCCGGAAGGGGGGGGCGCTTGAGCGGCCCGTTGGGGATCCGCACTCGCCGCCGCTTCCTGTCCGCTCACGAAAAAGCGCCGCAGGGGGCCGCCGCGGCGCGAAGAGCGCCGGGAAAGGAACTGGCCGTCGCGTCGCCTAAGAGGCGATTGACATGTCAAAGACGGCATAGACTTGAATCTTCACATCAGGGGTCTCTACTCCATTGAACCGGCGGATAAAATGGTGTTTCAAAATTTTCTAAATAGCTGTTGCACATCTTACAAACTGTTAGTTGATGGCAATAATCGGCAAGAAATTATTTCCAGGCGA
The DNA here is from genome assembly GCA_964035755.1 of Teleogryllus oceanicus. Taxonomy (NCBI): domain Eukaryota; kingdom Metazoa; phylum Arthropoda; class Insecta; order Orthoptera; family Gryllidae; genus Teleogryllus; species Teleogryllus oceanicus. The sequence continues at coordinate 119,982,845 of CAXIVR010000002.1, forward strand.
ACAAAACTTTTATTCTCGCAGCAAAAGTATTGAAATTTGTTCTGTAAGCGTCGTTCTTAAAAAATATTTTGAAGAGAATCCGTTCGAAATAATACCTTTTATTCGTGGCTATCAAATTTCTTATGTCATCACAATACAACATGAATAAATTTTTCATCAATTTTGATAATAAATAAAATATTGCATACTTATGAATAGATACACTGCTCATAAATCAATTGTGCTTATCTTAATACGTTGTTGTCCAAAGAAGCATTCCCAGTATAATATTAACGACGAAAGTTTAATTAGCACAGCAAAAGCACAGAAAAAATTGCTATGTAGAATAAATTAGTAAATTGAAATTTTAAATGGTTAAAGGTACCTGGATCTTATTAACATTTTGTAGGTATATATCACATTGCCAATTTGGACAGTTTCTGCTGAAATGTTATTATTAGTCCAAATAAGAGATACGTCTGCCGGCCTAGATAGCCGAAGTCGCTAAGGCTTAAGGGCCGTAGCTGCATCAAGAGATACATCTAGCGACATTCCTTATAGTCATAATATTTTCGTCTAACGGTTACAAATTCTCCATGTTGTCTACAACCGATTCGTATCTATCTGTACTTCGTTAACTACTCCTAAAGAAAAAAGACGTCCCTAACTTATTGCACAAGAGAATACATCATCCACGACTTGCCAGCTCCGTGCATAGTCCAAGTATAAATCTTTAACGCTCCGCTGAACTTTCTATATCCCCGAGCGCAGTGTATTTCAGGCAACCTAATTAGTTTTGCACTTGTGAACAAAGCAAATAGAGTTGTTCTCTGGACAGGGTTGCGATATTTCGTAACGAACACTTCAAGCTTCTAGAACTCTCTAAATACTCGGAATTTGGAGCCTCCTCGGGCTGGAAACCCTCTCTCCCGCAGAAGGACGAGATCTCGTAATTACTTAAGTCTATCGGTGTGTAATCGCGTGAGGGAAATCGTACCACACACGTCGCATACTCACCGCTAGTCAAATGCTTCTACGAACACCCCCTGCGCGTGACTCACCTGGAACAAAAGAAACAGACATAAGAACACGACTCACACTTTATAAAATAAAGTGATACAGGTTACATGTCTATAATGAGAGGTATAGTGTGTGAATAATGAAAGACATTAGGCCACGTCAACGGAAAATACAGCATGACGGAAACATAAATGGTAGAAATCAGCTACTGGAATTTGAACTGCAGGCAAAATGACGAAAAAATAATTATATTCTGTATATAACACAATAAGGTAGTCGTTCAAATGGAATGAAATTCGCAACAACATGCTTCATTAAATAAGTCGGAATAAATTGTATCTCAAAGGTCTGTGCGCTGACTCAAATGTAAATAGGAAAAGAGATCTCACCATACTGCAGTTAGAAACGCCTGGAAATCCCTTCTGCACAATGTACAACACAACATCGTTGAAATCTACGAACAGAGAGATTACCATGAAGACGCCGGGAGACTGCTTATACAGAGTATTTGCGTTCTGTTAGCAACCGGCGCCCGGAGATTACCTCGACAGGCGTCCCCTCAGCCAGCGCCTGCAACGTCTGAGGCGGCGCGGCGGAGGGGCACCCGGGGGCCATGCGTCAGGTGGGCGGCTGGACGGCGCGGCGAAGGAGGAGGCGCAAGGGGAGCGGCAGACAAAGCCTCCTCCCTCCTCCGCCCTCTAAATCAACCCCGGGCGCGGGCGAGGTGGCAGCGCGTGGCGCACCTGCCGGCCCATGACGCCGCCTGCCTCCGTCGGCATTTACCGCCCCGGTGTTCTTTATGCTACGGCGCTCAGGTCGTTCTTGCGCCCTCGCCCTACGTGTCCTCTTCATCTCTACTATCTTCTCCCTGTCGCCTCACACTCAATGCTACTCTTTCCTCAGAGTCAATACTCCTTCACGGTTCGTACTGTCCTTCCTTAACTCTCATCTCTGTCTTATTTGACCTACACCTTAGCCGTCCGCTATTCCAACCTTCTCCACTATCAACAATAAACGACTTTCTTCCCTCACCCTTCCCCTTCCACAATGTGGTTTCTCACGTTACCACCATACCCTCCTTGGATGTTCAGCGCTCTTCTCGCTGTCCTCACCGTGCCCATGTCCTCCAGCCCCATCTTCCGCCCCTCACGACCCCGGCGACCGCTCCTTTTGTAGCCTTAATTGCGCCCTTTCGCGTTCTTCCCCTCCCCCTCCGCCGGCGCGTGAAGCGGCGGCGCCGCGCCGCCTCCTTGGTGCCCTGTCCGGTAATTTATGTGCCACTTCCGCCGGGTCTCCCTAAATCTCCGCACGCTCGCGCGGGCGGGAGGAGCTGGGCTCCCTTTTTTAATTTTAAACTTTTTCCCTGACGAGCGCCCCCGCAATTTTCGGGCGGGCGCTTCCCACGTGGCCGCCAGCCGCTCTCCGCCCCGCCCCGCCCCTCGCCGCCCGCCCCTCGCCGGAAGGGCAGCGCGCGTGGGCGATGCTTGGGGCTCTCCAGCTTTAGGCTCTAGAGTGTCTGAATTTGACAAGGCCTAGCATATGTTCAGACAAAGTTGAAAATGACTGAAATGGCGGGTTTTAACTTAAGTGTACCAAGGAGACCCAGAGTTTTCCGGATTGATTTTGGTTGACTGGAAGGGGATAGAAGAAGAGATACACAGCATTCAGGACTATTTTCTCATTACAATTAGAATACAGTTTGGAAATGATAAAACAAACTTTAAATAAAGTTATCTTCTCCGCGAAAAGATCCATAAGCTTACAACCTCCGTCCAAAATTACTGCAATCTGTAGTTTCTTACAAAATATTCTTGGGAATACAACACATATTATTCATTCAGAAGTAAGTGCAAACATTATATGTAATGAACAGCTTGAGAGAAAAACAACGTAGTGTAAGAGTTTTAACTTCAGAGAAGAAATAATGTAAGTCGCTATTGCCAGTATTTCTCACAAACGTTATACTCGTATAATTTTTCTTTATATTATTAGTAATTATTAATAATTCTTTATCTCGAATTTATCATTTTGACAGAATTAATTCAGTTGCCTCAGGAGGAGTTGCTATACTCATTAAACCCTTTATTAAACATTATTCATTTCAATTTAACAATCATCCTTCTCTTGAAATCATTTCTTTAATAATCAATATTAATAATATCAATTACTATTTTTCAGTTCCCTACATACCTCCAAAATACATTTCCTCTTGTAACATTTAAAAACATCTTTAACAATAAAAACAAAAAATTCTTCTTGTTGATCTAAATTTGAACACCAAATTTGGGGTTGTAATACTACCGACCCTAACGGCATTAAATTAATAATTTTTTTTTTAATAATGTACAAATAACTCCCCTTACCTACTTATTATTCATATAATAATAATCCTGATATTCTTGATATAATTCTTACACAAATTTTCCTATAACACAAAATGTTTCCAATTAGACTGTGATAATTTTTCAATTACGTTATTATTACGTATTTCCTTATTCCGTAATCCTTTTCCTTCAATATTTCTTCATCTACCTTCACACCTCTTTTTCAAACAATTAGCTGGACTGACACGATATTCATAATAATATTCAGTTTTCTCATAACATAATATCTACAAATGATGCTGACAATTATTTATCTTCTTTACTTCTGCAATACATGCCACGGTTTACTCTCATTCGAACTTTATACCTAAATTTCCCCCTAGCCCCTATAAGCCACTACCTTTTCGTATACTTAACCTAATCAAAACCAAACACACTATACGTCGTTATTGGCAATTAACACGACGTCCTGCTATTAAACCTAAAATTAACAAAATTTCGCGAATTATTAGATCTAAAATATATTTATTTAAATTTCACCAATATCAATACTTCTTCAACAAATCCACCCTCAATCTAAACAATTATGGTTCACAATTAATCGACTTTATAATGACAAAACTCTATTGCTATCCTAAAGACTCACAGTACTAATTGATCCTGAAAAACCTCAATTACTAGGCACCCATTTCCAGTCTTCCTTTATTGCTAATCCAATACATAATACGCAACTTAACAATTATATAACTCCTCCCTTTTCTCTTCCTAATTATAACTTTACACAACTTATTCATTATATATATCCTACTGAAGTTCATAATATTATAAAAACTAAAAATTCGCAAATCAAATGGTTTGATCTAATCACTAATAAACCACAGAAATGTTTAGGTAATAAATCCATTACTGTATTCACTAATATTCTGAATTTGTCTTTTCGTTTTCCCTATTTTCCTAATGTTTGGAAATTAGTTATAATCATCCCTGTTTGTAAACAAAAAAAAAACTATCGCCTATAATTTTGCTTTTTCATTATCAAAAATGTATGAAACTATGCTACTTAGCAGACTTCATACATTCACTTCTCAAAATAGCATTATTCAACCCTCACAATTTGGATTTATGCACTAACATTCTACTCTTCATCAGATATTAAGTATTACTGAACACATAGAAAATTCTTTTCATCTAAAACAACACTCACTTGCAATCTTTTTGGATATTGAAAGGGCATTCGACAAAGTTAGCATGATGGTTTAATATTTAAACTTCATCGTAGGTATCCCTATTTGTCTTATAACTATTATTAAAAATATCTAATAGAACATTCATAGTTAAATATAATAATTCCTTCTCTCAAAAAATTAATATGTTTGCCGCGGTCCCTCAAGATTCCTGTCTTTCTCCTCTGCTATTCAATATTTATCTATCCGACATTTCAAAATTCACTTCTTCTAAATTAGACCTTTTTGCAGATGATACAGCACTGATTAATTCACACGCTAATATTCTTCTTACAAGAAATAAACTTCAAATAGATCTTAATCGTTATTCAATCTGGGCCAACAACTGGAGAATCAAAATTAATATGAGTAAATGACAAGCCAAAATATATACTCCATGTAAGACAATAAGTCCTCCTCCTCTTCTCATTCATAACACTCTTACTTCTTGGTTTTCTTGCTCTTCGTATATTAAATATTTAGGTCTTCACTTAAATATAAAACTGAACTGGAATTCGTATTAAAAATGATATACGAAAAAAAAAAAACACAATTAAAATGCACAAACTAAATTCTCTTATAAATAATAACTCAGCTCTTTGTGTTAAAACTGCTAAATTAATATACACTTCATTTATTAGAACTTCTTTAACATATCCATGTCCAATTTGGTCAAATGCAGTCAAATAAAATATACAAAAACTTTAAAAAAAAAAATTTTTACAAAATACACAAATTCATAATGAATTAAATCTCCCTACAATACGTGATTTGATTAAAAATTATAGTCTCAAATTTTTTAATACTCTTCCTTCATTACATCATTCACAATTTTTTTATCTTGGTAAAACTAACTTATCCCTTTCCTCGTAGAATTAATTCTATATTTCTAAGAGAAATTTCATCCTCCTAGTTTTATTTTCTCTTATTTCTATTCCAAGCTTCTCATTTTTACATCACTTTTTTAAATTTTCCAATTGTACCTTAATAAAAACTTTTAAAGAGGTTACTGTTTGTGTACATAACGAATGTCATTTTCTTGTAAATTTCAATGGTCTGAAAGTCATATTATAATAAAAGTAATAAGTAATAAATAAAAAAAACAGTTCTCTAAAATAACCAACACCGCTCATTCTTTTTCAGCGATATAACAATACTTTTTGAACAATACAATATAACTTTTTGAACAATCATTCTTTATAATAATACTATAAGATCATAGAAGTAAGTTCGTTTTCAAATAATAGTTACATAATTGTTAATTCGTTTTCAAATACGAATAAAATGTTAAACTGAGAAGGCAAAAGCTTGTACAACAGAAATTAAGAAAGCAAACAATTTTAATTAATATAAAATGTATTTCCGTGTTAAATCCATGGGGAAAGTATAGAATGTATAAGACACTAAACAATTATCCACATCGCTGCTAAATTAAGAAGTCTTGTCATTGTTCCTCCGATATCATTTAACAATTCTAACAACCAAATTATTTACTTTCCCCATAACAGAGTACCTTCTCGACGAAAAGCAACATACGCAAGAAACCAACAATGTTCACCAAGGTTAACGATCAATTGTTTTGCTCCTCCACGTTAATAATTCAACAGTGCACCTATATAACAGATTCGATTATAGAAATCGGTGAGTGAAATGAGCAGCTCTTAAACAATGCGCGGCCTTTCGATCGCTCCCATCACACGCGCGGCACGCCGCACAGCCAGCTCACGAGAGCGGAGCAGGCAGGCGCACACTGCGCCCAACTGGACCAAAAGATGCGCGTGGCAGTGCACAAATACAGACACGAATAAAGAAGAAATAAATAAATAAATAATAACAGAGAAAAAATAATTAACAAAATGTATTAATCGTACACGAAAATAAAGTTATAATCTTTCACAATGAGAAATCATCGTATCAAACAAGGGGGAAAACACGAAAGTATACTTAATTCGAAAACTCAGAAAGTATATTTGCTGTGAAGAACATTTAAAATGTAACCCACAGGAACGTAAACGACAGGAACATTTTGTTAATAAATTACCAGAAATGGTTTTGACATTGCTTAATGTCGATTTTTCGATGACGTTGTTTAAATGAACGTTTTCTTCTGATGAACTTCATTATGAGACTTTCTATCATAGGATTTTGATATGATTTTTGCCTCAAGAGTAAATTCTACGAATTTTTTTATTTCACGGGAAATTAAAAAGACTTTGATGTCAACAAGAGCGAAATAAATGATGTGTTAATAGTTGTAATTGATAAAAAACAAATTTAAAAATAAATTCAAATTACTATTATCTGCCATTCATCTAACTGTAAATAGGCATTTACATGCATTTAGAATATACAAAAGCAAATCAAAAGATTTAATACACGCATTATCTGTTTGTTCATTCATTAATACAATTTGTAAAGTGGAAAGTGTTGTAATTCCAAGAGCTTGTTTCCCCTCCTTTGTTCCTTTCGTTTGGCCGAGCTCGCCTTTTGGCCAGCACGGGGCCAGTGTGTGTCGCGCCTCCGGGTGCCAGGCGGTTCGTGACTGGAGCTCATCGCGGGCGCGTGAGGATATTCCGGGGCAATTCCACCACTGTGCCGTGCGGCGAAGCGAGCTGAGGTGGGCGCGGTGCAGCAGCATGCCGCATGCAACAGTCGCATGCCACGAGCGCGCCTTGCCAGGCGCCGCCCAGTGCCCCACGCTGCTGGGGAGTCTTCGAACTACGAATGTGTGCCGTAATGCTGTTTAGGAATGTGATTACTGCTCGAGCGTACTGTGAAGAGAAAACATTCGGATATGTATGCGAATTGTGTGCGGAGTACTGGGGGCAAATTTTATGATATTCAATAAAGACCGGTGGCACACAACTAACACTTTATGCATACATCAATATGAGTGAATTGAGGCGTAAAAGGTGTTGGGGGTCATCTGCATGGTTCGGAAATCCACTAAAAATAAACTATAGAAGTATTAAATGTTTATGAAATTCAAAACTTTAAGTACTTAAAAATATTCATTTGAATAGGTTATTTGAGATTTGAAAGTAAGGAGCGTCTTGTAGTGGAAGGACATCTAGTAGGGAAAAACAGCACTCAGTAAACTTGGTTGGATCAAACAAATCATAAAAGCTTACAACCTTAAAAACTGGGATTGGAAAACCGCCCAAGACCGAAAGACAGGGGGGGGGGAGAGCGATTACCAATCTACAGTTTAATAATCCATTTTATATAGATCCTTTTTTGAAAAATGAAAATTCAAGGCTTTTTAGATTTCAGATATGCCAAAAAAAGATTTCAGCTGGCTCTCATGAATAATTTTCATAATTATAATTATACACGAAACTCGTGAACTATGAACAGATAATTTGTCCATTGTCAAAAGGTTTCGTAAATATTTGAGCACAAATGAAACTATAAATCATTATGTATGACACCTTCAAGGAACGGAAATGTTTGGATAAGAACGGAAGGATGATATCATACGGCATATTTGAAAATAGTTCTACATATAAATTAATAGGTGGTAACTGAAAACCTCTCTTGGATTTCCAACATCCACACGCCCATGCTTGTCACGTCTGTCAAAACATTGCAAACTTCCCACCTGTCAACTGACGTGACATTAGACTACAACGAGGAGCCTCGACAAACACACATGAGAATCAAAATGGAGAAAGGCATAACGGGCCCTTTCCAAAAGGCAAGGGCTGGTGGGCCTAAAGATATGACAGTACGCTGTATGTTAGATGAATTCATGCAGCAAGTCGCTGAAAAGAGTTTCTGGGCGTTTTCATAAGACTTAATTGTACACGACGATGAATAAACATTATTCACGACGAGATTGAATGCGGAAAGCTTCCTTATGGACAGAGATCGAAAGATGAGAATGGTGATATCCAAAATAAGGAAGAACAAGGCCAATGAGATAAACAACTTACAGGGAACTTTCTGATTCAAAGTCGAAATATTCGAAGTTTTTCAATATTTGAAAACGTCGAAGAACAGAACGAGACAAATAAACGCCGATAAGAACGATAATAATCAAAATTTGTTTGATTATTGGTTTGATAAAATAAGCATTTACGGAAAACTTTTATAGAATGCAAAAACCTGACATATTCTATGAAAATTGAGAAAATCAGAATGGGGAGGTAGCGGAAAGGACGTGTGGAGAGAACGGTGGGTATAGTCGATGGAGATGACTGGAACGGCAAGTGAGATAAGAGTGGTGGGACGGAGGAGGCGAAAGAATGATTAGGGGACCGTAGGAGAACGACGGAGTTGGAAGTACGAAAGAAGCGATGCGGGTAGTAAGGAAGACGGGGCAAGGCCGGAAGGGGCGGTGGGGAGTAGGACGAGGTAGGCTGCCTGGGTGAAGGAGGAAGGGGGCCAAGTGCATAGGCGGTGAGGGCGACCAGAGGAAAGGGTGGAGGGAATGGCGAGGACTGAAGGAGCAGTAGGGTTGGAGTGCGTGGACGGGGGTGCATGGGTAGGTGGCATGATTCGTTGGGACTGCGTGGTCCGTGTGCGGTCAAGGCGTGGTTAAGGTTAAAGCGAAACATTACCTAGTTACATCTAGTTAGTTAAAGGGAAACATCCAAGTTAGGCATGCCAAAGGGTTTGCATATTAACTAGACAATTAGATTAAGCTAAAATTGAATTAATTTTAGTTATTAAGAAAAGCCCTCTACCAGCTACTTAGCTGCAAGTCAGTGACTGCATGTATCAAACTCACAAAAAATAAATTCCCATTCCTACAGAGGTATTGTGGAGGGTGAAGTATTGGAATCAAGGCGCGTTTCGGCGGCGCGGGGGAGAAGGGCGGCAGAGCTGAGGCATGCTTGTGTGCCCCAGAAGATGTCGTGCGCTCTGCGCCCCCCCCCCGCCGCCGCGGTGCCACGCGCGCGCTGTTCCGCGCTCCGTGCCGGCGGAGAATGCGGATGGCATGTTAATAGTCGCGCTGACGTGCCGCCGCTCTCCGCCGGCGCACTTATAGGGCGCGCCACTCGGTAAAAGGTTGCCGCCGGCCGTCACCGGAGCCTTCAAATCTCGGGACCGCTTACCAAACGCAACTCGTGCACAAGGCGACGATGGGTGTGAAGGCGGATATAGCACGAGAGGCTATGACGTGTGGTGACGTTTATATCGCTAGTTATTGTGTATGAAGCGATGGCTCTAATGCCGGAGAAGAACTTAGCAGGGGGAGTGTGAGTTATGGCGACGGATACGGTAATATTGGTGATTACGACAAAGATGGTTAGTGCAGGTGGAGGTCGTTGAACTCACGAAAATACTGACGATGAGAGATACGCGTTGTTGGGGGAGGCAGAAGCTTCTTGGGTGACATTTACGGTACCTAGTGAAAGTCACAACTAATGCGGAGGCCGAGACAGTTTCCGTGATGGAGGTGACAAGAGGAAGTAAAGTACACGCAAGTGGCGATGGCGGGAATAGTAGCAGAAGCTGTAGAGGACCCGTTGGCTGAAGGTAGAATTGGTAGCAATGGCCCTGGCGAAGGCAGTGGTGGTGGGGTGCGCTGTCAGCAGGTGTGCCGGCGGGAGGGGTCGTGTCCAGCGGCGGGATGGCGCAGGACACGCGACGCAGCCCGTTACGCCCCCTATCTGGAAGACCGCACGCGTCGCCGAGGCCCGCAGCCGCGCGCCGCCCGTTAGGTGCCTTGACAGATCGGAGGTCACGAGGCGACGGGGCGGGGCGCCGTCAGGCCCGTCCACTTCGCGTCTTCTATGTATTCTGATTGTGTGGGGAAATCCCGTTCATTCCTAACAGTTTTCTACCACAGATGCCTGAAATAGCAGTACTTAATGCAGTGTTTCCCATACCAATTCTCTTTGCCCTCTGAGACGAAACTGCAATGGCATGTTTGGCTCATTTGCGAGAAATACAAATCGTATCACGAGTGTAGCTTCAAGAGTGATCATGGTAAACCCATCACTGATGACATGAAGAACGGTAGATATAGAACTCAATATCTATTCCCACAATGGATGAGTTCTTCCCCATTAGTACACAACTCACTTTAATTGACGGACAATGAAAACAGTAGCAAACATTCTACAAAGACCACACTGATGCTGTAAAGGATGAAACACTACATCCTTGCAACGTGTTTTCACGTAATTCCCACACAGTTCAAGGATGCTAGCGGGTTCCGCAACTGGGGGCTACCCTAGCCCTCAGACCCTCTTAATATTCAAGCTGTGACCGGTATTAATATTAGGGCTTTACGGTCATAAAAATTTACGTTCATGTGGTAAGTAGCAAATTAAGGCCGAGAGTCGTTAATGAGATAATAAAATTCGTAAATTGGAGTTTGATGAAGATTTTCACTGCTACGACCTCGACTGAAGGGTGGAAATTACTCGGAAGTCTGTTGGTTATTCAAAAACTCTGTGCTTGTTCCCCCAACGTCGGAAAACGGCAGTTTTCGTCCAGTTACGGAGAGTTTTCGAGTCAAATTAAGTGAAATGTCCCTTTTTCATATAAACTGTGGATAATGGTCTTTCAGGCAAAGTGAGAGGAGAGAAGACATTGGAAAATAATTTATGAATACATGCTTGAAACCTCTTCTAAATGACGGAAGAAATATTAAAATTTATTCCTGAAATTGTAAATATTTTCTGTGTTAAGACGTAACATGTTTCTAAAGCGGCAAAATGCTACCATTCTTTGCTGTATAATAAGGCAAGGTAATATGATCACTGTGTGAAATTTCTACAAATCCGGAATACTAAAGACCGCATTACAGCAGCAAAGTACATTGCTACCCATCAATTAAAATTACTATGTAGTAGATACACGAAGTTTCTCTTTGTACGATTTCACTCAAAATTTGGTTAATATTAATCTTTGTACTTGATCGATAAGAACAATACTGTTGTAAATGTATCAGGATGCTCGAATTAAGTTAGTTCATTAATCATCAATTTAGAACTATTTTCTATGACGTCTTACGCTGTAACATTCGCATCTGCCAATCCGTATGAGATACTTGTTTTGTTCATCTTAATCGCATCTCCACTTCGGGAGTCGACGTTGCCGAGGTGATGTCGCAGGGCGACGCGGCCCATTGACTACGCAGCCAAGGGCACGCTCGTGCGCGGACGGTGCGTGCGTGGGACGCGGCCGTTGCAGCGTTCCGCGCCGGGTCGCGCAGAACAACAGGCAGAGCCATTAGCGATTCCGTTTTGGACGCGCAACTCTTCTGTGGGTCCGGCAGCGCGGTGTCGCTGCAGATGGCAGAGAGTGAGGTGTGGTGATGAACGCTGCTGTAGCTGGTGCTGCTGAATACAAAATGGAAGTGGGGGCAGAGGGGGATTCCCGGGTGGTAAATAGCTGGCGGGCATTGACATTTTGTGGTGGTAGGTAAGAGACGCAGAGGCATGCGAAAATCTTGGAAAGTGAAAAGCATAGCCTTATTCACAATATGAGAAAGGAGTATGTAATCCGCGAGAACACGTCAACCTCAAAGAGCAATCACAATCATGTGATGTACTTCTTTTCCCTAGAGTTTTATATTTTATTCAAAGAAGATCTTAGCTACAAAACATCTCAGAAGGTTCTTTATGGCAGCGAGTTTTCATAATTCTTATTCTTTTGTTTCATTCCCCAGTAAACGTTTTTCCTCAATCATTTCTTGGTATTACATTGCATTAAACAAAACGTTCCTTACTGATTACATTTTTTCTTTGAGTATTATGCAAGGTGAGAATGAAACAAATTATCGTTGCTTTTAGTCGTAATACAATATTAATTTATTTCAAATGAGTAGGAAAATGTGTGATCTTTCGTCAGCATTAACTTCATCTGAATAGGTAGAATAAAAAAAGTCTAAAAAGGCAATTTTTATCAATATTTATTTAAAACTACCATTTAATAAAAAACTATTTGAACCTTTACGGGAATACTCTCAGAATTTATAAATTGTCATGATTGACCTGCGACCATATCGTCTTAACAAGAGCTTTCTTTATACGGTTGGAAACGTTTTCTATCAGTCCCAGATTCCTTGCACTCCGCTGGATTCTAAGGACCGCAGCAGACACGTGCAAGGTCACAAGAAGAATGAAGTTTTAAAAGAGATGACTTTGTTCGAACGAGGATTGTGTCTTCATGGACTGCAAAATAAGTCTGTTGAAGGATCCGGTTATAAAAGTAACTCGAAACCAACAGAAGTACAGCTCCATAAAGGCCTTTTCCAGAGATAGCTTGCATTAATATCATCCGGTTTGAAAAACAACCCCTCCGGGCAGAATCTTGCCTCTAAACGAATCGAGATAATTTCATTACGAAACGACGCTCGCCTCCCTTCGGCGGCGTGGGAATGCGCTGGGCCGCTCCAATTTAACTTTGGAAATTATCTCCGAGTCGGCGACTTTTACGTCGCCGGCGGGAGGACCTCTGTCCCGGCCGTCGTCTCCGCTGCCGCCGCCGCTGCACTCTCCACTTCTCTCCTTTCCCCTCGCTTCCGTGAGACTGCGACAAAACGGACGATGCACGAGGCATTCAAAATAAATAAATACTTGAAAAAGAAAAGAAAGTTTTAAGAAATGTCCTGGTAATAGTATTTGTTGTCAACGTCCCCTCGAAACATGAAAATAGAGATGCTGCAACAATGTGGTGGCAAAAGACACCAGGACTATTTTACTTAAGATTCGATTTTTAATGTTTCGAGAGTTTACTGTTTTCCCACCGTCGTCAGCCCCACGCCATGCCATCCAGGCAACTCCTTGGCCCCTTGTCGGCTCTGCAGCTTTTCCACTTACTAACATGCGTATATGTGGCTTGTATATCTTTTCTCTCATTTCCACGGGGTGGTGAGAAGAGAGACGTCAGATAAGACATTTACAAATGTAAACTTAAATTTTAAAAAGAAAATAAATATTATGAACTACTTTCCGAAATTAAGAGATCACGCTGACACCTCCCCCAACATGACGTCATTCTAAATTTTTGCTTTCATGTACTGTTTCCTAATGTCACCTGGCACCGACTATACAAACGATAATCAAGGCAAATAAAAATAAATACAAAGCATATACTTTTTTAATTTGTTATTGTTATTTATTGAAAATGCTCCAACCCGTCCTGTTAACAGCGCACCGAAGCAATGGCACCCGCCGCTGCACTGTCATACTGAGTGTCATATTGCCAACCTAGGCAAATCAACGCCAGCAAACCACCATTTCCTAGATTTTTCTTTTACTATCCTCTTTCACCAATGACCAAAACTCATCTCGTTTCTCATAACTTTAACTTTCTGTAAAAAAAATTACTTGATGCCCTCGTCAAAGAAAGAAATTTTACTTCCCGGTCTGCACGTGCAGACTTGCCAACTTCACCAGAAGCTTTTTATGTGAATAAACCTGAATCTCTTAAAGGTGAGCAAATGATTAACATTAGTTTGTTATTAATATATCTACTTCCACGTCCGTATATTATTGACAATATTTTGTAGAATCATCATTCAATTTTTTCTGTCATATTATCAACTAAAAAAATATCAATTTATTTTACATTTTTAAATCCAGCTACATGTATACCGTCGACAATTAACAGAAAAAAAATCGGACTAAGCTTCCGAGTCATAAGGTCATCTTTCATTTCTATGTCTACTGTCTCCACCCCAACAATTTACAGGGCCGTCATGTCGGTCGTCTGTGCCACAACGACCGCTCAGTGGAGAGAGAACAGTTTTCATGCGCTCTTTGCACGGAATGAACGGAGACCGCAGGCGGAGGTTGCCACCCACTCGCATGAACTCGCGAGGGCGAAGTGAACCAATTTCAGTTCCCCATTGTTCCCAGTTATTGCCGCCGCAGCGAGACTGGTTATCGTGGCGGGAACGACTTTCAAATTAAACTCTTTCAGATGAGATTGTCTCTGCAGTTGGGTCTTCATGAGCCAATTTCTGAACGAATGTTCTGGGGATGTGTTGCATGTTTAAAACCTCATCGACTATACTATTTTGGCGAAATTAATAAAAAGGGTCTTGAATTGCTCCATTACGATACAAAACGGATAGTGAATACAGTAATCGAAAATCACTGAACGTGGGTAAGAATAAATTAGTCTCTCTGTCTCTTGGTTTAAATAAAGTTACACAAATTTCGTCGTATTAGAAAATTGAACACGCTACATTCATCTTTCAGAACCAATTAGTTCCCTCTTCATTAATTTTTATGTTATTCTGATCAGCTACATCGATTTTTACATATGATTTAATTCCTTTAGGTACGTAAGTTAGTAAAATATTAAAAATTGGCATTAAAAGAAATTATTTCAATGAAGTATAACATTATCTACGATTTAGGTTTAGTTGTTGCATTACGTAGTAACTCACAAGCCTCACAAAGAACTCCGAACAGGAAGCGTCAAAGGATCTAAAACCTTAATACATACATGAAGAAATGAAATAAACGCTTCCTGTATCCACTTGGCTTTCTCTAGATTGTACCATCTCATTTTAAATGGCTTCACCTGCATTTACCACGCGTCGCCCGGCTAGCTTTATTCCGGGGCATAATTAAACTGCCAACGGGTGTGGAAACGCACAGGCGCCTTCCGCGGCCGGCGACAGTCTCGCCCGCGGCGGCGCTGGCCCACTCTTCCGCTCCGCTGGCAGGATTCCGCCGTGCGTTTCTGGCCTTGCTCCCTTGCACTTCGCCCCCTTGGACTCTGTACCGTGTTGCCCGAACTATTCATTTACTGATGTGAAATTAAGAGCTGCAGAGAAGAGAGATATGTGTCATATTCTTGACTGATGAAAATTGAAGCACTTGATGAAGTGTGGTACATTTGATCTACATTCTAGAAGACGGTTGTGGAATTAAGTTATAAGGAGAAATCTGTCTCAATTTAGGACTTCCTAGTTTTTTCTTAACAATTACGGTCACTAGTAAGAATAAAATATTTTAATAACTGCACGTTGTAAACTTGATACTTCGATGAAATTTGTTAGTTAATTCTAATTACTAAGTTTTTCTAATTCATAGAGAACCGGGAGATTTACCTTTCTATAAAAGAGATTTTGACGCAATTTTTTATATCAAATGATATTAAATGATTTCAGAATATATTTACAGGATTAAATAATGGCCTCCTTAGGTCACAGCACATCCATTTATAATGCATATTATCTCATTATGTAGTACATCAACTACAATGCACCGATTCTCATCTCTTGCCACAACCTTCGGTGGTCACTCAATTTCCTTTGTATTCAACGTGTCACAGCAGTATTCTACACGGAGAGTTGTTTCCCCCTCAGCCGCCCACCTCGTCCCCGCCGCGCCACGTGTTGGCCCGCAGCCCGAAGAACGCTTGATGAGATTGTGCGTCCGCCCCCGCGCCGCTTTCCACTCGCTTCGCCCTTATTACGGCCGGGAATTAAAGCGAATGCGACACTAATTGCTCAGGCCGCAACCACCCCTCCCACTCTCGCCATCGCTCCAGCCCCACCCCTCTCTCTCCACATCAGAGTTGCTCCATCCCCTCCCCGTCCCCGCCCTGTTCATACCCCTCCATCACATCGCCCTCGTGACGACCACTCCGTCCCTGCCCCCCCCACACACCCGCCTCCATGTGGCTACCACCCCTTTCCATACCACACTCCATGTGGATCCTGCTCTCCACACCACCTCCGTGTTGCTTCCTTCCATGTTTCCGCCCCCACCGTCACCCTCCCCCAAACCACCTCCATGTTGCCCTCCTGCTACCTTCGCCACTTCTCTTACTGCCACCGCACTCGACGCGGTCACAATTTTAACAGCTGTCCTTTCACCCACTACATTTCCAGCGTCTCTGCTCTGCAGCGTCGTGACATCGCCGCCATTTTCCACGTAATGCCTCTTTGCTTCCGCCGCCCAAAGTAGCAGCTATGATCTTCGTTCTCTGTCCCTGCGGGCATCGCACAGCGCGACATCGCGTGCCAATGACACTTTGCCCTAGCTTGTGGCTTCTCGTGCGCGTACTCTCATGTAGATGGACTTTCAATTTTGATTTTCCGCATGGACCATTCCTTATTTTTCTCCGGCCATTTATCAGTCGTTTCATTGTGTATTTAATGTTACGCATATTTAATTTTCTCGTCGTCACTCACGCAACTCTATCTCAGTTGTAGCCTGTTTTCATGCTATATTTTTTTGCAATTTGAGAAGTTTTCCACTCGTACACATTCATCCAATTCATATCATCCTCATTCAAACCATGGATGCTCATCTTTCTTCGGATATCCGTAATCACGAGCGCCAGTTCTTCAAATCTTCTCCTTATCATAAACCATTCATCTCTTTCGCATTATGTCTCTCTTTCTTTCTCTCTCAAACACAAACCCACATATCTTCTATGCTATTCATCACTTCTCATATCTTCACGACAAATCATTTTTGATCTTTTATTTACCTTTTCGATACCAAAATCCACCCCCTTTCGCCCTTCCACAGTCTCCCACATACTTTTATACTTTTATACGAAGATATTTTTCGCTCGCTCATCTGCAGCGTTCTCATCATCTGAATGCCGCGTTCCAACGACTCCTACTTTTCATGGAATCCTTACAAGGGTTTGTGTCTTCCTCCGTCACGCCTCCTCCACCCCGTCCACCGAAGTACTCGAAAGGCCAAGCGCTTTCAGGCGATTTCCTATTTCAAATCTAATTTCGCTGATAGCTCCCGTGCAGGCGCGCTCGTCCGCCGGGCGCCGCGGCGTCGGTGCTGTCCTGGAAGCGGATACGAGTTAAGTTTTAATACGCGCAGCTATCTGCAGGGCTATTTTATGCCAGTAATGAAATGGGTTGACGTGCGGGCGACGCGAAGCGCGGGCCTGAACGGGAATGAGCGTAGCAGGCGGGGCGGGCAGGGGGGGGGCGGGCGGGGTGGGCGGGGGCGGGCGGACGGGGCGGACGGGAGCGGGCGGGGGCGGGCGGGGGCGGGCAGGGCGGGCGGGGCGGGCGGGGTGGGTGGGGCGGGCTGGCGAGGGGCGGACGGGAGCGGGCGGGGCGGGCGGGGCGAGCAGGGCGGGCGGTGGGTGGGAGCGGGGGGGGGCACGGCGGGGGGGGGGGGCAGTACGGCAGGAGTGAAGCAGGACGGGACAGGACGGTTGGGAGGGGGACGCGACGGGTGGAGCGAGGCGGGACGGAAAGGGCGGGGGGAACGGAGAGGGGGAGTTGGGTGCGGGTGGAATTTCATTTTCAGCTTATACGACGCAAAAATTGGTGATGGCGTTGTAGTGGCCGTAACAAGGTTTTTGGTCGACGCTCCATGGCGCCTCTCTCTCCGTCGCTGCTGCATGTGTTTATGGGACTTTGTGGTGAAATTGCGTGGTGTCTATTATTGTTTCTGAGATGTATTCCCCAGCAGGGAGCGAAAGTGATGTTTATGAAGTGTTGTTGTTGGCTGTTGACAATGCAGCAGGCAATTAAGATTCGTAAATACAAATTAAATTAATGTTGTGAGAGAATCTGAGTATAAATAAACAATGTAACCTGTGGAGTTTTAAGACTAAATTAAGTGATGTGAATTGTCTTAATTAATACAGCTTTTAATTACACTCTATATTTTCTAAAGTTATATCAGAAGTGGATTTGGTTCTGAATAAGTTATATATAAACCTGAGCTATACGTTGACATTGCCGTCCAGGGATTATCTTGTCATACATTAATGACACAATATTACTTACTTTGATTTATCAAACAGACAGTACGAAGAAAAACAAAATAAAATAACACAATTTGTAACGCAGCAATATCTACGAAATCAAAATGTAAGATTACTACGAGCAGTACTACCCTTTGTTGAAATCCAAAAAGTAAATTCGATAATCCTCCTTTGCTCCGAGCACGCCTCCTTCATTGAAGAGCATTTCGAGATAATTCCAACATTTCAATTAGCGAGAATCTCTTTGATGCACAAACGAAGTCAATTCTCCGAGTGTATTCCTTTTGTTAGAACAGCCCCGAAAACAAACACATGCCATACCGCACACGCTCTTTTCCCAAACCTAATCTCAACACGAGTGCCTCGAGAACCAACTTCAAATCCCCACTTCAGTGCTTCTCGTCATACAAGAAAAAAAATCCAACGCATTGCAAGCATCTCTGTGCCCACACGTGTCATCACTCGCAGACTCAAAATGCAAACCGACAAAACACTGAAACGAAGAATGGCAGACGGTAGCGCTCCGCAAGCGGCCGAGAACGGGGTCCGTTTAATGAGATCAACGCGCGCTTTGCATGCACAGCCAGAGCGCGACTCGGCTGCTGAGCAAACGCCAGAGGGCGCTGTGGTATCACGGGCGGAAACGCGAGATTGAATACAACCAAGTAAATACCGCAAATGAGACGTTCTACGTTCATTTGAAGAGGGAGAAAAAATTATGCAGCCAAAATGCGAAGGAAAATATGATTCAAAAGAGTATTGGGAAGGGAGACAATTGTATGAAGTGAAAACAAATAATGCAAATCTGTATGGTTACGTACAATAGAAGTGATCAAATAATGTAGATCACTTGGGTTCAAATAGTTGAATCATGGAACAGCTGATCGTTAGGATATTATCAGAAATATGTCGAATTTACGAATTGTCAGGTAGACTTCTCAACGGGCAGATGGACGGAAAGCGTCAAATTTGTTTGAAAAATAGAAAAAAGAATCAAATACGGTACATGAAATAATACAGACCAATATCCGTTTTATTTTTCGTGAGACATAGCTGTTCTCGGTTGACTGAGCGGGGCGTGGCGGGGCGGGACGTGACGAGGTGGTGGCAGGTGATGATTGCGAACAGCGAAGGCCGCCTCTGGACTCGACCGCGATGCCTCCGTGCGCGCGCCACCGCCAGCGCCAGCAGCGCCTCCGACGGCGCTCAGGTGGATGCGCCGGGCGGCGTTCGAGGGCTTTCTCGTGCGGTCGGAACGTGAGAGCGGGACGGCGGCAATGGACGCAACACAGATGTGCCTGCTAGAAACGGATCAAGTACCTCCATCTTCATTGTTTCAAGCGGTTACAAATCCACTGTATTGTGGAACTCAGGGTTTCACAATGTCCTAACAATGAACCAAACCTGAGGTGAAATTCGCAAAAGGTTGTCGTAAAATATTATTAGAACGACACACCACCTAAATTACATATTTAATTTCATGAAAAGATGTGGAGGAGAAATTGGGCAAGTTTCCAAATACACTTTAAAGTAAAAAAATACATTTTTGTTCTTGAGGTTGTCATTGAGAAGTCTGTGTACGAGAACTATTTCAAACAAACTTTTGATATTACTGATCAAGCGAATACTTTCTTCTCTTGCAGTTTTCCATACGTGATTTAAATTAATTTAAAGAGATTCGATAGCTATGTCACCAATCTGAAATATGTGAGTTTTATTTGTATTATAAAGACCACTCCATGGCTTTCAAAAAGAACCGCACTTTTATAATACATCGCTGCGATACCCGTTTTAAAAATATAACTTACATTTCTTTAAGAGATCCGTTTTTCCTTACTTCGTGATGACATTTAAAATAAACTTCTAACTGAAATTATTATGAAACATTTTTTTAAACAAAGTTCTGCAAGAATATTTAGGTTATATGGGTATTGATAATTGCAGATTTTCATTCTGAGGTTAATATGAAATTTTCCCACATAAGGAAACAATTTTCGTGCAACAGCTTGCATGGAGAAAAGCTATGCGCGTGAATTAATATTCACACGTAAGAAAAAAACATATAACATTACATATGATGAACATTTTTAACATGAACTCGTCACTTTAAACTGAAAAACTTCGAAATGGAGAAGTTAATGGAATGCAGACGTCCAGACCCTACATTTTTGATAACATTTCCCTAATCTGCAGATATCGAAGAGAATGAAAGTATAAATAGAGTGAATGACGTTAACACTCATGTTTCAGAATACTCAGGACTCTACTCTTAATAATCCATGATGTGCCAAATTCACAACAGATGGCACTGAGATCTTCGTTTCAATTGCTACAAATTACCACCGAACTTAATTTCTAATTTCCCTCTCTTGTAATTCAAAATTTTCCATATCCAATTGCAGTGGATACTAATTCTCTACCTTGTAATACCCTGTTGTAATAAAAAATCCGGATTGAAAATGACTGACTTTATGTTAGTCACGAAAACAACGGACATTCTGCTTGCTATGTTTTTCTTCGTATACTGATATCAACTCACTCACAGGACGTGCTCGGACATTTGTAACAGGGAGCACGTGCCCAAGTCTTCAATTCCCGACGCGTCACTTGCAGCGAGGGGACGGTCACGTCCCTTCAGTTACACTGTGTAGAAGATACCGTTATCAGCGGCCCGTGTCTCTTGCGCGTTGCCTCCGGTCAACTCTTTTTTCTAGGTTCGAAGTCTGACAAGGCGAGAATGAGGAGAAACATTTTTGCTTTTCAAAATTACCATATCAGTCGGCATTTCTCATTGTTTTTGGAACTTGCCAAAAGCATATAGGGGCGAGAAGTACAATTAATATACTACAAGTTTCCCAATGGACACCTTTTTTCTGCACATCTGACATAAAGGAGATTCAGTCAACCGATAGAAACATGCATCGACTAGTGTTCGACTACGCTGAGGATATTCCAACCTGAAAGAGACTTAGAGCACTCTTTGCATTCTCAAATGCAGGGGAACGGAAAGTTGGTGTGAATGTAGTGGATCTTAGCTAACCTACAGCAAATACTATTTTTGCTCAATGACTTTGAAAGTTCATAATGCGTTCTCGTGTCGGTGTCAAGAGGTTTGAAATGTGAGTTATTAATGACATATGAATTACCATCCACAACAGTTGAAGGAGGAATTGCAAGAAGCTTAGGGGTTAGGATCCATCTTATCCGTGCATGCCACGGAAAATTAATTTGAGGAAATGACTCAGCTAAGGCTACAGTATAAACATTCGTACATAGAATACGCATTTTAAAACGCAAACTTTGTTGAAAACTTAGTATAACATTTTTCAAAATTACTGTAGTAATAATAAATGTTTTTACATTTACATACTGTACTGTCAGAGGAATCATTTCAGGCAGTAAAATAATCACATATTTCAAAGGTTAGTTGAACAAAATTTTTTAATGATATTTTGTTTTTCTTCGGTTCTGCCCAGCAGTTTATTTTTTCATTATCTCTCTTATTCTATAAAGTTCAGAAGGTTGTGCGTAAGTACCGTGCCCTGAATCGAAGTTATGAGAAAAGTTCTAAGTATTGGCGAAAAAAATGTCTATTTTTTTCGGATGCAAACGAGGAAAAATGAAAGTTTGTGAATCGATAGATTAGGGGGTACAAATTTCGACAGCCCTGAACCGCCCGCGGTCCTCCGATCTCGCCTGATTTTAGGCCGCAATAACCTTTGACATCATCCAATTGATAGAATTTCTGTACACTCGTTGTTCTAAGTTGATGACCGTGACCTGACAAAGTCTACAACAGCGTTTCGAGAATTGGAAATGCAAGAAAATTTGAGGTGATATACAGGCAGCGACGATTTCTAAAACACACACACAATTTTCTACGAAAATCGTTACTTCTGAGAGTAAAAGTATGCTTCTCAGGCCGAGTGAAAATACACGTGGAAATGCAACAAAAATTAAACCTGACATACCCTTGAATTGCGAACACGCACCGGGACAACGTTCATTTCCCAGAAGCGCTCGCCATTGGGGCAGAAAATAGCCCGGAAGTGGGTCGTGTCGGAACCGCGCAATTGAAGCCATTCCGTCCGGAGGAAGGTCTCGCCGACGAGGCGCATGTCAGCATGCTCCGCAGCGGAAGAACGCACGCCCCTGCTAAATAAAGACGGCAAGCGAGTGCCACAGGGACCACCTACGTGCTCAAAGGATGAAATATCGAAAGCAGAGCACAGAAAATACTTACAGTAAAGAAAATATATAAAAAAGAACCACATTTTTCATCAAAAATTTGTAGATACTCTTCACATAGCTAGAAATTAAGAACTCCGAATTTGAGGCACTTAAATTAAAAACTTTCGATTTTCTTAGCTACAATGATTGATGACTATTCTTTTTGTTTAGAAGAAAAATGAAGTTACTTGTATCTGTGCTCAACATAACCTTCACATTCTTCACCTTCTTTTCTCGAAGGTAGACAGAGCAATTTTCGTGATAGAAATTCCTACGTGGGACACATTGCCAATGAAATATCTCGCCTAAGAGAGTTCAAAAGAATTCCACATGGAAAAAATATATTATCAAAGAAACCTTACGGGTTCACAATGCGCAAACATATCATTTTAAATATTACATGCGTATATCTCTGTAACTGATCCACTTGGAGCTCAGCACACAATCGCGTCTCTCCGGGGAAGGCGGCCACAGCCCGGCTCGTGGTGCGACGCACCTTTTCACCATTACCCGCATTCTCCGCATATTTCGAGCACGACGGCCGTGCAAGAAGGACCGCAAATTGAGACGTAGTAGCAGGAGGCTTTTTCTCGCCCAAAATGTCTGGAATGTTCCAGATGGCGCGACCGCAGTACGAAATATTCCAAGTGTTCCTCGCGCCAGGTAATGAATGCAGATCGTAAGCCGACCGGTCGACCGTTTTCCGCCGGACGCCGCCACCGCCGTCGGTAAAACAGTCGAGAAACAGAAGGGGAGGCACCGAGAAAAAGGGATGCGGACAGCGGCGGAAGTAGGCGGAGGGCGACGGCAGACAGACGGCAAAGGGAGGGAAAGCGAAGATGGTGAATAGGACGGTAGAGGTCCGATGACGGTGGCAAAATGCAGAGAGAAGTGAAGGAAGGTAGACGGCAAAGAGCAAAGAGAAAGGGGTTGAATGACACACGGAAAGACCAAAGCCAAAGGAAAGATAGATGCAAGGCATTATGCGTAGAGATCAGGTACAGTTTCTTGGAAATTCAAACTTCTCTACAGCCAAAGTCCCAAATCGTATGGTATGAATATTTTCAATAGTAAAATATTATAAAGCATTCTCTACTTGAGGAAGCTTTGGAAAAAATAACAGCAGCTCGTAATGACATGTTATCATATTCGATATATACCTGGTTTTGAATGAATCAGTGAACAAGCGTTCAGTCATCCCTGAAGTAGAACGGTAACCACTACTCTGAGACAAGTTTTATCAGATGTGACAGTACTCTCTTATTTGCATATTTCTCCTTGCAAGGGAGATGAGAGGGTTGTTTATCATTCAGGTCTCATAAACGGAAAAAATATGCAAACCGTCAGTAAAGATAAGGACACAGATTATCTAATCTAAGCTCGTGTCGCTTCAAAATTGATAGGTAATTAACTCAAAGCGTTCGTAAATTTTCAAATTTCCTACAAGCACCAGATCGGGGAAACTACTGCAAGTTAGCCCATTTCCTTCAATCTTCTCCTCAGGTAACATAATTTTCGTATAAAACGCGCGAGCGCAAGGAAGATATGCTGCCGACAATAATGATCCACTCGGTGTAAAATTCATCACCTATTAAGTATTTAGATGCCTGAGACGGCAATTAAATGTCAGCCACCGTTTACGATTAGAGGCGCGCCGGACGTAACTGCTAGCTGACACCTGAGTCTTCTTCCTCGCGTGGTATAGTCTGTGCTGCGTTTCTAAGCTCTGCTGATTAAGCGTTTCTGCGTTTCTAAACTCCGTTACCATTCCGGTGAGTTCACTTACTTGCAAACATGACAAATGTATATTTAAAAAATCGCTTCATGATATGTGTTTGCACATATTAATTTGAGACTTTTGTGTTATTGCACAATACTGTTGATACATAATGAAATATCAGAAGTTTAGATTTACAGGATGAGTATTTCCCGATGTGAAATAACGCACCAGTGTGTTGCACGTAATATTAACAATTAGAGTCATGGTTAGGGAGAAACCCCACTAGCCGACGGTAGGTCGGCGTCGGATCTCGCCATCCAGCGGGGGAAGATCACCATCTCCCGAGAAAAAAGCATGCACTACACTAATGACCGAAGCAGTTGATGCGCCCGTAAATACGAAAAAATCAACCAATCAATCAAGCGCTGTACGTGTCGAAGCGTCGACGTTGGAGACGCGAGAGTACGTAAATCTTGCAGACAATGGGGAACGCTGCTTCTGCGGGATTTGCTGCTGTCTTATATTCACGTTTAATTGAAATATGGCGCTATGTTTCTCTTTAAGAGAGGTCGCAAGGAATATAAATACGTTTTTGTGTGTTAAAAAGGGAAAAAATACGTTTATTCCAACATGGGTTTTTAGTTTTATGAATAAGTTTGTGCCGTAAATTTGAATTTAAGAAAAGTTTCCTAGATATTAGCTTTGTTTTATCATTAAGATGTAAACGAAGAATTTGGTTATACATACTTGTTACGATTAAGTTTATCAAAGAAATTCAAAAATAAAGAAATAGTGTTCGTCTTTTAGCGTTTGAACTCGAACTAATATCTCCATTCGCTCTCATGGATTAAATACAACAAAGAAAATGTATTAAACGACATCAAATGTCATAGACCTGCATCAGAGCAACGAAACTTTCAATTACATTTTTGATGTCTCTCACAAGTTATTGTTGGCCTTCATGGCCTCCTCTCCGTATCTGCATGAAGGAAAGACGTTCAATCTCTTATGGAATACTGTTACTATAAAATGGCTTGAAACTTTCCAAGAGTTTATTTTTATTTGGAGGTATGAATAGCCATTTGGCGTTTGAAAATATAAGGGACGAAATATTTGCCCAAATGTTTCGTCAATTTAACATTTGTATGCATGTACACTCGGAACTAACACAATCTGCTATCTTACTCTCTTCTCACTTTCCCTCTCTTTGTTCTCATACGTTCTCAGATCTGCGAAATTGCTCTCTTCTGGACACAATCTTCCCTTCTGCCACTTGCTATTTTTTTATCTTGTCACCCTGTCTTCATTTCCGCACCTGCATTTCATCAAACGTGACAAAGAGAAAGCGTATTTGTTATTGATTTTTTTAAATTTCACTTTAAATCTTACTACAGGGCGTACTTCGAATAATAGTGGTAACAAATAATTCCGTTCTCTGTGTGTAAACAACATGGCCTTTGTAGAAATGTGTCAATGAATTCTTGGCGAGGTAATAATGAAGATGAAATATGAATGGTGATGGGAGCACTGGCAGCGGGAGGGGGTGGGAGATCAGCCTTGGTATTAAAAAAAAACATAGCTTTTACTAAGTTTCTAAATTAACGAAAGTCATTCGAATGTGTCAAATGTGTTCAAATAAGTATTACTGTAAGTCCCCCTAGAGTGTGGTAAAATAAAAAATAAATTAAAAAACATATGTTACAAATATTAATAATTGTAGATATATTAGACTAATTTTGTACTCATTTAGTATTAGTCATAATTTGTATAAAATGCGTTTTAAATGTAAACTTGATGTACTTACGGAGAGCTGCCACCGGGATCTTTCCCAAAGCATTAAATATTATTATTATTATTATTATTATTATTATTATTTTCCTTTCAAGTAGATAGGAGAGGGTTGGGTCTCCACAAGCAAGAGTTCTCGTGTGAGTATGCTTGTACATTTGAAAAGTCAACAAATAAAAAAATTTATATTTAGCATAAATAAAAAATTATTTATAAGAAGACTTCAAGTCGGTTGGACACAATACCTGCAGCCCTTGTCCCACCCCTCGAGTAAAATCCTGTGTGCGCCTTCGAGCTTTGGTAAAGTAAAAGGCAAGTGAAACGTGAGAACCCCGAGAAAACCTACCGCGAACCCGTTTTGTCCGCTTTAATTCCGAATGTGTCGACCGGGAATGGACCCAAGTCCCAATAGTGGAAGGCGAGCGGTTTCACCGCTCCACCACAGATCGCCTTACTCTCATGCGAACCGCAGAGGAAGCATGCGCGTAGTTTTCGTTTTCGATTTTTTCTACTCACCAGCATTCTCCATGCATTCAAATGGAGGCGAATGGGCACACGTGTAGCAAGGCGGGGCGCGGGCGGAATCCGATCTGACGTGCTCCTGCAAAGGGCACCCTCCCCCGTCGCTCCCTGCGGAGCGCAAGCACTCAGCGCGGATGACACGGACCAGACCTCGCGCCCCTTCGGCAGGCCACGCTCGCCACGCAGATGCGACCACCTAGATTGGAACCAGGGTGGACCATAGAGGCAGAGGATATTTATTGTGTCTGCTCTACATCTGACATTTTCGAAATTTTATGGATTAAAAGTTAAAATTATTTACACATGGACTTCCTACTTCCATAGCGTAATTATTAGGAATTCCTGAAAGCACAATCTCAACTGCTGCTAAAATGTATTTCTGGAATTATCATGTAAATAAATTTTGCTTTCGAAATATATTGCAAATACATGTATATCAATTTATAAAACTTAATCTTGGTACGTTCCTCATACTCGTGGTGACGCACACATACTTTTCAGGGTTATGAATATATGGAGATTAGAGCTTCACCATTTTTCTGCTATTAGATTTAAAAGGTTCATGCACTGGCTTAAAATAATCATAAGACCTAAAATGTTTGGGGAAAGCGAAAAAATTGTCGAAAGTAACGAAAAAATGCCTGAAGTAAAGAAAATGAGAGACAAAAAGTAAAGTAAATCAACACTGGAAATCATTCTTTTTGTAATCTTCGATAGTCTTTATTAATTTGATTGCAGTCAGTTTTCTTCAAGGTACTGTTACCGCTCTCCAATGTCTCATAGCCACCCCTACTTTATGCTGGTCACCGCCGCCGCCGCAGCCAATTTTAGCCCGAAACCGCCGCTCCTTCGCGTCTACCACCGACGACACTTTCGCCCCTATCGCCGCCAGGACTACTCCTTCGCCAGCGCCGCGCCGCGCCGCGCCGGCTCGGGTCTCGCCGTCGCTGGCTGGCGTAGCGGACCGCGGGTCGAGGTCGGCCGTTTGGCGCTGTGCCGACGCGTCCTCAACCCACCCCCCTTCCCAACCGCACGACGGAGAGAGCGGCGCGTGTTACATCTTCGCAATTATGTCTCCCGTTTCCGACGCCGCAGTCGAGAAGAGCGACTCTTCAGTTTTAATCGCTCGTTTTAGCGCCTCCTCCGCCGTGCAAGCGCTGGAAGAAAGCCGTTCTCGGAGAAAAACGGATGCTTGGCAACGCTACCCGAGAAGCCCCCGAGAACCGAGTTCGGGGGCGCTCAAAGTGAGGTTTCCGCGCAGTCGTTCCGGGCAGACTTGGCAGCGTAGGGTGCAGTAATTACAGAGAGCAGCACTTTACAGCCAACTCTTCGCTTCTTTGCGCCTGTCACTTGAAGAAATTAATGATTTCGACGGGCGACGGAGCTTCATCATTTTATAACGCTCAGGAGATGGTTTTGTAAAAATTAGTACTACCTCTAGAAGCGAGAGTAAGTAAATACCGTAAAAACCTTACACAAGAATTGAAAGACAGTTTGTTTACATATAATTGTACTTTACACGCTAGAAGTATTTTATCTACATCGTATGTAATAAATTATTTTACTTACTGTAATGATTTGCGATCATTGCGGTAATTTAGTGTTCCGGAGAATAAAGACTTTTCAATAAAATTTTAAGATTTATATTCAAAAAGACAGAAGACGGCAGCGCCACGCGCAAACCTTTTTTTCTAAATTAACCGAATGCGCGGTAGAAAGTCAAATTTAACATAAACATTCAATAATATTTAGAATTGTTAGAAAGAACAATCAGCAAAATCGGGCAAGGGGTTCACAAAATTTCGAAGATAATCATGATCGTACATTTCAAGTTAAAAAGCGTGAACATGGAGTTAGGGTAAAGTTGAGGAAGAATATAGTTTCTAATAAATATTACGAAAACGCCTGAAGGGATCGGGCTGGAACTTTATAGAACAACGAGGTGACATTTATGAACATTTTTAAGACTAATCACGATTTTGGGAAACATCTAGAAAGCTAATTAAAATTAAATGCAGAAAAGTATAATCAAAATACATAGTAAAACAAGAGGTGCATCGTAGTGACGTCAGGACGCCACATCGAACTAAAAATGGTTGTATTTAATGAAATAAGACAATGAAAGGAGAAGTAGATAGCACAGTAATTATCAGAGAGATTATAGACAGTATTGAGAACCGGTGACAAGGTCTAAGAACGTTTAAAACCAGAAAATAAGAAACATTCTGTAATCTTGTTTGTGGTCACGGGCGAGCGATCGGCGCTTGTTCAAGAAAAAAATCTATATAGAATAGTGGACAACAATACTAGGCAGACGAGAAAAAAGTGCAGTGTTGTATGGTCGGTGAAGACGCTAGCTCCGTGTTAGCGTAATGTAACATTTTAAAAATTATTGTTCGGAAGTGAGTTTGAAAACAGTTTAGATATTTTGATGCGGACGAAAAGGTTGTAACAAAGGGTGAATGAATTCGTAAGTAAGGGCGAATAATTTACGGGTGACGCGAACATTAATTTTACGCGGTGGCACTTTTGAACAATGGTTGCGGACATT
The DNA here is from genome assembly GCA_964035755.1 of Teleogryllus oceanicus. Classification (NCBI taxonomy): domain Eukaryota; kingdom Metazoa; phylum Arthropoda; class Insecta; order Orthoptera; family Gryllidae; genus Teleogryllus; species Teleogryllus oceanicus. Next base: position 120,011,873 of record CAXIVR010000002.1, read on the forward strand.
TTGTCGCAGTGTATACAACACAAAGTTTAGCGTGCTCCGGATAGTAAAAGCTAATACGAACATATTATTTTGGTTCGCGTAACGAAACAGCCTCTCTTCGCAGCGGGAACTTTAAATGTAGTGAAAACTTTGTGTTTCATCGCAAAACGTTTCGAGACGGTTCCATTGCCGAGGGCGACGCGTGATATGCCGCATGTTGCCGTGTTCATCCGGTATCAGGGAAGTGATGCATGGATATTTTTTTTATTTGGCAACTTTAAAGGCATCTGTCGAAGACCAAGTCCTGTTAATTCATTATAGAATAAGAGGGTCAACAATCTGAAACGACAGAATGCGCATTCGGTGTGGATGAATGTATTTTCGTATGTAATTTTGTACTATGTAATATTCAGTGTGAATGGTCATTATTTTGTTCCTTTTTTTGGGGGTGTTTTAATATTAAGGAAATTGTTTGTTTGCTATGTTTTGTGTTGTGTGCCGTCAGAGGGCACTATCATTGCACGTATGTTTGTCATTTTGAAACATCAGAGGAAAAGAAACAGTCCATAAAATTAGTAAATAAATTGAGATAAATGCATTCGGATTCATCAATAACCATTAGAGAATGTGTTCTGATTAAGGTAGTTAGATGCTGATCCACGCGCACCTTGCACGAGTACCACGTTTCGGTCTCTGTACGAGGGCCATCACAAGTTCACGCCCGCATAAATTGTAAGAATTTTGAAAAGTTAGCTAGTAAACGGGCATATTAATGTATAAAATAGAGGGAGTAGCCGAGTTTATTATATTACTTTCATTACCTTACATTTTATTTCAATTTCCCAGACTTTAAATGTTTCTATTCTCATGTAATATAACATCAATTTTTCGAAAATAATGCATTTCTCAATTACAAAAAAGTCAAATATTTTTGCAATGTTATTAAAAAATTTTTCAATGATATTTCACAAAATTAATAATAAATGAGGGAGAAATGCCGGAGGAAGGAGAGTGAAGCACACCATTGAGGAAATTTCACAAATGCGAAGAGCATGTCAGTTTCATAGATGCAAATGCAGTAAAAAATATTCAAGAGGCACAGCAACCATGACGTTCCACAGGGACCACTCCGCACCAACACTAAATGCAGAAACAATGAACCGAAAACGTCGGATTAAACCGGCGTCAGGGAGCATCCCCGGTAACACACCGGAGTCGCTGTCGTTACGCACCAACGCACCATCAGCACCACCCTTCTCCAGCTCCCTCCCTACAGCCAACGAGTTAGAATAACAAGTGAGGCTCGCTGCATTTCGTTTCAGAGACGCAGGCAAAAAACGGAGCTAATTTCATTTTCAAATGAAATGTTTTACAGTCGCGAAGTGGGTTAACAAACCACTGGCAAAAACCCTTCGCCGCTATGTAAATGTTTATTCTAGCTACGCGGCTTCACCACGGCGCCGGAGTCTTCCGCGCCCAGGTACGAGCGCAGAAAATTGGGGAGGAAGTGTCGCTTGGCAGCGACGTTGGCGGGTCGTACCCCGAAGAGTATGGACCGAGCGACGGCACGGGCAGGGGCAAAAGGAATGAAGAAAGTGAAGGCGGCGTGGATCCCAAAGGACCAAGGGGCTGAGATATGTACAGAGCGAGACGTAGAGGGGGCGGTTTAAGTAGAGGCTGCAGAATAAACGATGAAAGATCTCTGAAGCACAGACAAAAGGAGGCTCGTTGAAGAGTTCCTTTGACAAAGGGAAGGAGATGGGGCTTTATGGATCTTTTAACATACAGTGTAACGGGTGCGAATGCGAAGAGAAAGGAAGTGTGATGATAGTTTGATGAAAGACATGTATGCCAAGTTATAAAAGGAAAGAATTAGCGAAATGATAAAGAGAAAGAATATAGAGCGAGATGGAGAGAATAATTATCAAAAACAATATATGAAATAAACGCACGATAGTTTTAAAATTGTATGATGCTGAAAGGGAAACCACATGCAACCCGAGATTAGTTCTCCAGTCGACGATGAACCACTCTAACAAAGGTTTAAAGTTGATCGAATGAATGATCTCCTTTCAACTCCTTTTGAAAGAGGAAAAAACTGAAAATGACGGTATCTTCTAGCAAAAGAAACAACATAATCGCATTGTGGGGTCTAAAACGTTTTTTGCTATATTAATACGAACCTTCTCTGAACCTGAGCATAACGTTTCCGCCATCGCAGGACAGAGGCCGCCATCGTAGCGCGGCGTCTACGAAACAATTTCACGAGTTATTGCTGTCATTAGGCCGTTAACTTCCGGGTGGTCGATAATTTGCGCGAGTTGCGGGGGCGGAGGCCGCCGCAGCGCAGCACAGCCAGCGCTCCACGAGGTGCGAGGGGAAGACAAGGCCTCACTCCTCCGCAGAGAGCGCTGCCGGCGCAACTTTTTGCCTCTTCGCGCGCGCCGCGCCACCCTCCCCGGCCGCCCGCAGTGGGCGCACGGGGTGCAGCGCTGGCCGCAACTACAGCACGCTTATATTGCGCGGAATTGAAGATTTAGTACGTACTATAAAGTATGATTTCCAAATATTCCTACAAAGTTAGTGGAGTTTTTAATGTGACGACATAAATGTGTATTCTTCAGGAATACATACGCACTGCGATTGGGATAAGTGAGCATGAGAGCTTATACCCAGGCGTGAATAAATTTACTCGTTTAATTGGATTTTTAAAGCATTAATAACTTGATTATTCTAATAATATTGATTCATGCTAGGCTTATTGAACAGATGGAATATAAATGTATACTCTGTAAAGTTAACATTTTACAAAAAGTGTTCCAGATGTACCAAGAGTTTCTAGCAAGACTGTTAACATCGGATGTGCCTTATTTTTGATAATTATTAAAAGGTATTTCATGGGTACTAATATAATATGCAGACATTTCGAGAAACAGCCTACATTTTAAGTCAGTGGTGAACATTGAAACCAATATCACTGCAACAATATAGCATCGTTATTTTTCACCACGTTCTCCACCACCCTTTGCGTCACACTGTACAGGCGCAGCCTCCGCAGATGCCCACTGTTTAGCATCTGCGCTCGAGAATCTCAAGCGCGTTCGGGGGCGGGGTGGGCGCTCCGACAAAGAGCAGATGGAGCGCGGGGCGGACGAAAGACGTGAAGTGCTCCAAACGACCTCGCGGAGAGGAAACTTAGCGAGGATGAAGTAACTGCCGGTTCCGAATGGATGGAAGCGAGATAAAACGCCGGCTCCCAAATGCGCTCACGAGGTGGGAAGGCCTGCGATGAGCAGAAACTCTTAAGGTCGGGTCGAATGCGAGAAGGCAGGGGAATTGAAAGAGTCAGTTTTTGCAGAAAAGAATTAACAGAAATGGTTAAATGGAAAGCAGCGAAAAAGGAAGGGCTTATATTAAAAGTATTCACTAAAAGAAACAAAGTACACGGGCTGAGAAAAGAGGACATAATTAGTTGCAGGAGTGTACTAACTTCTTTGGAAGCACAAATAACCACGAGAAATTTTACTAATACGATAATATCTAACTGTTGAAGCACAGTTGATCGTAAAAATTTACGTACATGCGACAATATAGTAAGGAAACAGTGGGGAAGTAGCAAATTCAATTCATTCCAAAATAGCGCAATTTACGCGTCAAAATTCTTTAAACAATTGGTAGATGTATTCCCCAAAACTCATTTTTGAATGTGGGAATTGAGAATACAAAGACAAATATGTTACTTCAAAATTAACAAGAACATTAATATTTACATATTATCTAATGAAAACACCTTTTACTAGATTACTATGGAAAGTGCTATGGAATGCCCTGCATTGGTTTTACAAGATTATTTTTCGGATTCGTTATGTCGCATCATGACTCGAAGCTGTCTTTGTCGTTAACTCGAAGCGTTCTATTTTTTCGTTTCATACTAATTAGTTTTACCCTGATATTTACATTCCATTACACTCCCCAGCGAGCAGTTACGAATACTTGAGGCAAGCGAATCTCAGGCGGATAAGAGAGAGTGCACAGTGTTCGCCATGCGAGCACTCGAGTCGCTATTTCAGAGCGCGTCGCTGCCCTCGCTGTCGCTGGCGTCTCGCGCCGCGCCACCAGCGTCGCCGCCGCCGCCGCCGTTTGTCTTGCTAACAGACCTGCTGGTGCCCCGAGGCGCCGCCCCGCGCGGCGCTCCACGCCGCTAGGGCCGCAGCGCGGCTGCCCGTCTCTGCGGCCGGGGCCCCACGCTTCCAGCTCTCCTCTTACACGCCCACCTCTCCCTCTCTCTCTTTCACTCGTTAGCTCACACAGCTAATATGGAAACATCATACTTCGTCCACATACTAACCACTCTCTTGATTTCTATCCCGTCCGCTCACTATATTTCTCCCGCGTATTCTTCTTCTTCTTCTTCTTCTTCTTCTTCTTCTTCTTCTTCTTCTTCTTCTTCTTCTTCTGGTGTCTGAATTTGATTCCATTCACAGAGCTCAGTCATCATGTAATTAATATTTCAACATATTCTGATTGATTCTTAAAGAAAGTTCTGTTTCACTTATCTTATACGGCAGGTGCAGTGAACATGGGAATATTTCAGAAGGTAATCTTTTGGAAACGTTAGAGAAAATAAATTATTGAAAAATAGTGTAATGTTTCTTTTTTTGAAAAAGAAGAAAAACAACAGACTACCTTTAACATTAATACCGAAATAACACAATTGCATATTCCTTAAAATATTTTTTCGAACTTTAAATTTGAGATCTTAATAATTAACGAATCGTATCTTCGCAGAATGTCGCCATAAAATCTACACCGCGCGTCTTTAATATCCTTGAAACGAAATATCTACCGATTCTCTTTCACAGATTATAAACTTTCGGGTTATACTTATAACAATATTTTTAAAAAGTTTTCAAGAAGTTGTTTTTTAGGAGAGAGTGATAACGAAAAAATTCCCTAATCCGCTAGAAAAATTCAGTTCTGATACCGATCGGATTTGCGTCATTTCTATCTTTCTTCACCCCACGCACCATAAATCTCCTCGGCGACAACATCGGCTGCCATGGGCGTACAATCCGCTCGCCCACCAGCTTCCGGCCGAGTACTTTCGCCCTTCGCGCATCGCCCACGGGCGTGTCGCCCGCGCCCCGCCGTACCGCAGCGCCGCCACGGCGCGCGCCTGCGACTGCGCCCGGCGGCGCCCGCCAGCGGGCTGCGCTTCTGCCAAGAGCATCCGCCCCTTTCAGTCCACTTACACTAGTACGGGTCAAATGTCGACTACGAGTTTATGCTGGAGATACTCCGAACATGCTGTACCATTAACAATGTGATACGACGATCAGAAACAGCAAGGCAAGTGTAAGAAAATGTATGTGTGTAGCTGTTTGTGAAGTGGTGGTGCCAAAAGTAAAGAAAAAGTCAAATTAACTATGAATGATCCTCAACATTGTACTCCACGGATACACGTTGTAAATGAAGATAAAAATCGGAAAATGACAAAATAGATAAATTTAAAAAAAATTTCAAGAAACCAGCCGCGAAGGAAATAAATTGCAGGTTGTCAAGAAGCCCGCCCGGCCCCGCCCGGCCCGCCCGGCCCCGCCCGGCCCCGCCCGGCCCCGCCCGGCTCCGCCCTGGACCCGCCTGGCCCTGCCTGGCCCGCCGGCCCTGCCCGGCCCGCCTGGACCCGCCCGGCCCCGAGCCGCTTGATTGATTGCCTTCATTGAATGATTCACTCATGCTTCCGGGAGCGACAACTGCAGAGGCCCGTAAGTGAAGTGTACGTTTTTATCTCGGGAGGTGGCGGTGATGTTCCCCTGCTGGATGGTGATATCCGGCGACAAATTGCACATCTACTTGTGAGGTTTTCCCCAACCAGGTATATCCCACATGTTGAGCAGTATCACAGTCGGGACAACATTTAAGCTCCCGACTTGTGCGGTGGTGTAATACATGTAAGTGTATGTAGATAAAGGGGTGAGAATACAATAAGGAAGCGGAAAGCAAGATAGCGCTCACAGCGTCTGAGAACCAAAAGCCCGTTTGTTAGAGTATTGCTCCATCATTCGCGTGATGTTGATCGAAAAAAAAACACGGAAAACTGGCCAGTCAGAGCAGCCGGCCTGTTCTCAAGGGATTTTAGTCCTTTCCCTAGCAGCTACGCTAGTCCCTGCATCTCATTTGCAGGGATACTTCATCTATTGCTCTACCACTCTCAAAAAAACCTTCCAATGCGCATGCCCGAACGTGGCCTCTCCCTCCAAAGCTCCTAACATTTCCCCGCCTGCCTGCGCTCTTTGTCCAACATAGTTCTCCCTCTGTCTTTCTCTCGTGGGTCGCGCAGTAATTCAACACTGCGAGTTTGGTGATAACAAACTGATGAGTGAGAAGGATCAGACGGAAGGCGGCTTATGTGTTTCTATAGTAGGGGTTGTCCAAACGCTCAACAGAAAATAAGCCGTGTCTTAGTTACGGTCTCCAGTCTCTGTTTGACCGTGGCTAGTGAGCAGTGAGCTGTTATTCACAAAAACCCAATTATTACAAATAATTTAAAGTATATCCACTGAAAACACTGCTGCCTGACACGACTACTCTGGGTAAAAGACACATCTGTCGTACCAACCGCGCCCATGACTGATGCAGCGTTCTTGCATCAAGCAATTCCCCAGCATGCTCCATGTTTACTTGACACCGACTATCTTCACCTCCGCCACTTTCCTCACCAGTTCTCCCGGCAATATTAAAAAATCCATGGGCGATTTCTTCTTCTTCTTCTTCGAGATTCTTTGATCTTCCTGGACTTTATCCATCCGGTACTCTTGTATTTAGCCAATTCCTTGGTATCACTTTGTTTTTCCATCAAATCATTCCTTTACAATCCATTTAATATTCTTTAGTTGCTGACTTCGCCACTTGCCGTACCCTCTTTTTTCTTCTCTTCCTCCTCCTCCGCCTCCTGCCTCCCAACCTCCTCATCCTTCTTCGCCTCCGCTGCGCCTAATTGTGCCGCAACGCGTCCATCATCGCGGGCTTAATTAAATGCCTAGGTAGCTATCGTCCGTCAAACTGGCTGGTCTCCGGCGGCACATCAGCCAGATGGATGAGAATGGAACCGAGCAAATTGGAGCGCGCTGCAGTTTGTGTTCTCTACAGGCAATTAACGCGTCGTTCAAAATTAACTTGCCACGACGCGTCGCCCGAAACGAAAGAATTATCTATTCAGGTTTCAATTCAATGTAATACTCTGCGGTAATTGTTGCAAGTAGTAAGTGATAAATGATTTGTGCCGACGCGTCAACTCTGGACAGGCATGTAAATCATTGCGTAGATAATGAATAGATTGGTCAAAATTAATTTACCCGAGAATAGCCCTATTTCCTTCTCTTCTGTATTTGGGATTTTGGAGTAAGAGGAATAAAGTCATTATGTGAGAACCCAAGAACGTAAAGAATTACGATATATTCTGATTATTTTGCAATATCCTATTTTTAAAAACTTTGACAAGAATCAATTGAAGATAATTGTTAGGGCGATTGATTACATGAGAATTATTGCTAATTACATTAATGTAAATATTATATAGGTAATATCATTTCCAAAGTCATAACTTGTGCTCCTACAAAATTACAATTTAACAGTAAGAAGACTTAAGGAATAATTAAAAAGAACACAACATTTCGATATCAGCCCTTACAGGATTAAATAATACAATTTAAAATGCAACCCAAAGACAAAGTTTTTGAAAATTTCTCACCGTGTAATACAGTACGCCAAGCACCAGGTCTGGGTCAATGCATTACAAACATGAAATCGAGTTTCAAGTTTGGAAGTGGTGAAATACATGTAAATTAGTTATTCAAAATTACCCATAAAATTATTTGCACGAGACTGGCTGGGAGGTTTTTAGATGATCTGTAATAATACCACAGACGAACGTCGAGGCTGAATCAAGATCTAGAATCTCTCAAATCTGAGCCTGGTGCCAACTGAGCAGTCAGGAGCAGTCAGGATAATAAAGACAGTCAGGAACGTCGCATCAGAGGGTCTGGCCCAATACCGTTCCTCACACGTTTATGGCCACCTGTGCGCGGGGCTCTCGATTCGTGGGGCCGGTGCAAAGAGAAGGCATTCGTGCGAGGTGGGGCGAGGAGGAGGGGGCGGGGGGAGGTGGCGGGGCAGGGCGGGGGGGGGTGGACCAGAGCGGGAGGGCGGGACGGAGCGGAGTGGGGCGGGGCAGCAACGGCCACCGTGACCCGCTCATTCATCAGCGTCAGCGCCTCCCCCGCATTCTTCCTTTATCGCTCGAATCAAAGCCCTGCGAGGGCGCCGGGAAACGAATCTCCTGCGGCCGCGCGGCCTGCACTTCGTTTCCTCCGAGGGGAGAGGGCGGGTCCCGGATGGCACTGGCCGGCGAGCAGACTGGGAAGGTCGGAGGTAGAAGACACGAGTGACGCATGAGAAAGAGGACGACTATGTGGAGAACGCGGAGAGGAATATGATATTGAATTACAATGTGCGGTTGGAGATGTTTGCGAAAATACGAGGGCAAAAGAACAAGAGATGCAGATGACTAGACGGAAATGGTTATATGAGCGTAAGACGAGTCTCAAAAGAAGAAGACATAAGTCACATGTGAATGTAACGATGGAGGTTGAATTGTCCATATTTAGCAGAACAATCGTGTCGGGATAAGTAACAAGCGATATGTAGTCCGCAAAGGAGGATGACGAGCTAAATGAAAAGGAGAGAGAGAGAGAGAGAGAGAGAGAGAGAGAAAGGGAATAGGGGACGAAGAAGAGAGGAAGAGAAAGAAAGAAAGAGTGTGACATATAACACGCACATAATCAGCAGACTCCTGGAAGGCAGAACGGCGAGTGAGGAACGAGGAGTTGAAGACGAAGAATGTCAAAAGTAGCAGGTAGAGGTGTACTACTAGTGTGTCCCTTATTTTTCGACTTAAAATTTTTGAACGCATGGATACTAGTTTCATTCAAGAATGACCTTCGACCTCGGAAAGCAACTCTTAATATTAAGAAGCTCAAAGTTTATTTATAAAGTTGAAAGCTGTGAATGACTGCGCTGAAAGGGCTGTTAATTTAACGCAAGGGTTTCATGCACAACTCACTGTGGATGAAGAGCGGAAGCAATTTGTGTTGTGTTGTTGAAGAAAATCGTTCACCATACCCATATTACAAAAAATAAACACTGAAAAAAGGATCCACAAGAAAAGTATGAACCATAACGCAGTCTAAAGAGTGAAAATGAATTCAATTGTAATATAAAAATATATATTAAACTGGAATCAGTAGTTTTCCACTGACTTGACACAACAAAACCAATTATCCCTAACATTCAAATTTCGCGCTCAAGTCGGCACATTTATGGGGTGAGCCCAAAACAATTGTCAAATTATGTGTGTATATATATATATATGAAACATCCTAGTGTGATATAGTGCAGTATCACAACGCGCAGCAGCTATCAAATGACACTGAGCGAAGAGCTCCAATGAGAAACAGCAGCAACAGGGGCGCCGCAACGGACTTTCGCCCCTGTGAGCACCGTCAGACGCCGCTGTGTGAGGGGCTCATCAGCGCGGAAGTCCGCTCGCAGCGCTAGCGCCAACCAGACCAACCTACGTCCCAGCCGCGGCGGCGGCGGCGACGCCCGGGCGCAGCGCGAGTTAATTCGCACGAGGTAAGTTCCCCAAACGAGGCGTTGGTGGGCACAGGGCGGCCATTATTCTCAGACGATATTTCAACGACTCTGTAAGAGTGGTTCATGCATTTGCATCCAATTTGTGCATTACTGGCCTCCAACGGCTTTTTGTTGTAGAACCTCACGGTCGGAACATTATTCCACGATACCTTTCTCAATACTATATATATATATACAGGTGAGTCACGAACTTTAGCACCTCCTATAATTTTTGAACGGTTGAAGATATTGAAATGCAGTTTTCAGGAAGTGCAGAGAAAATAGGGCTAATTGATAGTGTATTTATTTCATTTTATCACTTGTATTTTACGAGATATTTGAGGGAACTTTTTTTTTTTCAAATGGAACTTATACATATTTTTTCAGTCTATCATAAAGAGCGTAAAAGACGAATCCAATGATATACATAATGTCATATATTAAATAAGGTTTTTTTGAGAAATTTTATTGTTTTGCGACCAGTTTTTAAGGATATTTTGAATGTAACCGCCCGCCATGAAGGTCACGCAGGCCCACCAGCCAGCGCGCTCGGGAAGGGAAGGGATCTAGTATTTCAAGGCACAAAACATATTCCAAATATTCACTAAACTTGCCATTTTTTCCTGAACTTTTGCTTCCATCCTTCCCATTTTCAGCTTATTTTTAAGAAAGGGAAGGGGTTAAAAATAAGGTTTCATTGTAATTTGTATTGTAAAAAAATTGTTTATTACTTCTACTCCAGTTAAGGGGGTTTTATTTACAGGAAATGAATGGGTGGTACTGTGTGTTGGCCCGCGGTTCCCAGGACTTGACGTACTAGATTTTTTCTTTGGGGTTTTCTTAAAAACTACGTCTACTAAGAAGCTCCATCTACATCACAAGATATGCGTAGACGCATGTAGCTGCATGTTCAAGTTAAAAGAAACATTGGTCAGTTAAGAAATTTTTTCAAAAGCGCCTGCAGATGTTTTGTCTGTGAATGGTGGTGCATTGAAAACATTCTAAAGTAATTTTGAATAGTAATGATTTTATTTAGTATTTTGAATTCTATTTTTATTTTTGTCATTATCATTATCTTTCTGTATTTGTTTATTTTCACAAGGTATTGTTATATTATCATTAAAATAAAACTATTTGCTGGAAAAAATGCAATATTCTTGTAAAGTCTTAATAATTTATTCTTACTGTGCTTAGTTTCCCAAAATCCCATTAATATCCTGGTATGATATCCCCTTTTAAAATTTAAAATTTTAAAAAACAATCTTATTTCAATACATACTACATATGAAAATCCATATTTTCAATCCTTAAGTAATAAAATATTTGAAAATGGGGAAGGATGAAAGCAGAGTTCAGGGAAAAATGGCAAGTTTAGTGAATATTTGGAATATGTTTTTTGCCTTTTAAATACTAAGATCCCTTCCTTCCCGAGCGCGCTGGTGTGGAGTTGACCCTGTGGCGGTCGGTTCATTCAAAATATCCGTTAAGAACTTCTGCAAACAATAAAAATTTCTCAAAAATCCTTATTCAACATAAGGGCATTATGTATATCATTGGGTTCGTCTTTTACGCCTTTATGATAGACTGAAAAATATGTATAGTTCCATTTTAAAAACAAAGTTCCCCAAATATCTCGTAAAATACAAGGATAAAATAGAAATAAAAACACGTATAGTTAGCCCTTTTTTTCTCATGCACTTCCTGTGAAAAATGCATTTCAATATCTTCAACCGGTCAAAAGTTATAGGGGGTGCCAAAGGTACGTGACTCACCCTGTATATATATATATATAAAAATATATATATATATATAACACATATATATATATATACATATATACATATATATATACATATACATATATATATACATATATATATACATATATATACACATATATATACATATATATATACATATATATACATATATATATATATATATATATATATATATATTGAGATATACAAAATTTCTCTACGTTAATCTCTGGCAAAAATCTTAGGTCCGGCTTGCTGGGTCAATGGGTCACGATATATTATAATCCTTATTACCTTTACAATGGATTATAGGATCCCTGACTATACAGCGCAGCTGGGAATCTGAAATAGAATGATTCTATTCCTAGTTCATTACTGTTTGGATTGACTAAATGAAAGATCACTTTCTTTTCTAAAGAACAAAATTTAACAAAGTTTATTGTTACCTTTTTAGCAAACAATTTAGTGAATTTAATAAAATGATTTGATGTTATGCCTTTGATCAAGATATCTTTGAATTTTACAATTTTATACCGCGGTTAACTTATCTATTCTTCGTTGATGTCCCTCGTACACTTCTCAGTCGAAATATCTTGCGAGCTTGCCGTAGTCCAAAGTCCCAAGAAATCCTCATCTGCCCCTATCCAAGCTGGTCTCAAACTATCAAAATTATCAGTCCGATTACGTCCTATGACATAGTCCCGAAATCTATTACTCGATTACCACTTCCGACAAAGTCCCAATTTATGCATCAATATTACTTCCACATGCAATATCTGCAATATCATTTACTGTCCTTAAAATTTCACGATCAGATAACCGATTCTGACTATCTGTATTATATTCGTTCCTCTCACGAACCTACGCTCAGTTCAGAAACGCGATGCCGGTCAGAATGAAATCTTGCTGCATGATTCACCCCGAAGACTTCGTATTAAACTACCTTCCTCTTTTTCATAACATTTGACCGTCCTTCTCTCACCCAGCCAATCCATACGTAAAAACTACATTGTTTATTCACGGTCGTTGCTAGCCCTAGCCCAATCCCAAATTTTCTACTTTCGGCATCCAGCCACCTCTTAATGCATTTACAAAAAACAAAAACTACATTGTTTATTCACGGTCGTTGCTAAGCCCTAGCTCTCGTGATATTTCCTAATGCATGTTCCACCATATAGTCTACAAATAAATGTTAGTTTATTTTCATGTGATATATCGGTATGTCACAATATATATATATATATATATATATATATATATATATATATATATATTGTGACGTACCGGGTAGCCCGGCTTGTTCGCAGTAAATTTATTTGTAAGGGACAGGTGTTCTTTTCGTGAATGGACTCAGGGTTATTAATCAAACACCACTGTTCCGTGAACAAAATAAACATGAACTATTTATTATTCTATACAAATCACTATTGATTACAATATCTGTGGTGGTCTTTATCCTTTCTTTACCTCACCCAGAATCACTGTTAGTTCTTTCGATCTTACATCGATCGAGGAAATATTTACCGTTTAATCCTCCCCTCGAGCGTCGACGGCTTCGGGACTCTCGGGTTGCCTCGTGCTCCTTCGCTGTCTGCCTGCGTCCGCTCCACTGGGGACCAGCCGATGCGATGCGTTGCGTTTCGAAGTACGTTTTCCAGCGTAATCTTCCCACGGTACCTCTGCGCCTCCTCGCTGAACTCCTTTCCCGGTTCACCCAGATTTCTTGATGTCACCTTCCGCGAGCTGATAAACGCCACTAATAATTCAAAGTACAGTTGCGAGCACGTGTCTCACCATTTCACCAGGCTACTAGTCCGTGGTGTATTCCTCTGCACACAAGTTCTCTGATCTGTACTACTCCAGATAATAGCTATCACTCTGGCTTTACGTCCGAGATACTAATGATGGTTATCTAGCACAAATTGTCCGTCAATCACTTTTTCAGCGCTCATTCGTTCGCGACACTTTACTTTGTTCGAACGGGGAGCAGTCCCAGGCACCTCCTTCCTTACCGGCGGCCAGCCAGCCAGACTCCTCGCGGCGTTGTTTCACGCCTTGACAACTGACAACACTTCGCCGCCCGTAACCGTTTCTCGTGGCTGGCGAGCGCCCTCTGGCAACCGTTCTGCCGCGTGCTTGCTTGATGTATCGCCGTTTTTTTAGGCAGAAACGCGGTGCGTTTCAATATATGTATATATATATATGTATATATACATATATATATATATATACACATTTACATATTTCTCAATATTCAATACTATATGATACGTTCTCTCAAATTAGTCTACAAAGTGGCAGGTTGTAAATTGAAGCTGGTAATGTACTTGTATACTTTGATTAAAATAAGGTCGAGTTATACATGAGAAAAACAACCAATTGCAGCCAATTTCACGCCTGTACTAACTCCACGATTGGACGTTTCCCTGAAAAGCATCCGTATATCCTAATCGGTTTGCAAATATGCTCGAGAAGAAATACTTTAGTGTAAAGAGAAAATGCGCTGCAAGTTACATGCGAACTGCAGACAGCAGTAAATCCAATATGGCACAATGTAACTCAGCACATAGAGCAAATGCGTTGTGAGTAATGCGACACAAGCACCTCCACATAAGCACTCGGCCAGAGAAGGAAGGTCTCGCAAAAACGTGACCACGCCCATGGGACGAGTTCCTCCACAAAGCTTTTTTGCTCGTTAACTCTTACACCTCTCTCTGGGGCGAGAAGAACTACAGCGCGAGGGCGGTGTGAAAGTAAATAACTTGCAGCTACCTCTCAGAGAACTTTTTCTCTTGCGCGTCCGTTTGTTTAGTGAGTCGTGGTGCGGGAGGAACGTTGCTTGCATTTCCGACGCCTAAGGAAGGTAAGAAGGAATTCCCTGCGCTTCGAAGTGTGTGTGTGTGTGTGTCTCTCTCTCTCTCTCTCTCTCTCTCTCTCTCTCTCTCTCTTCCTATCTCTCTCTATCTATCTATCTATCTATCCCTTCTCTCTCTCTCGGTCTCTTACGAAAGGTCAGTTGATTATGCAACTTGGCTTTCTTGAAGTCAAATATTGAAGTAATGATAATTTTTAATGTTTCGGAGAACTCTTGAGAACGAGTGAGAAAGAAGCGTCAGGAGAATGTAGAAACTGTTTGGGTGTCTTTTTAGTGGTTGTAACGGTGTAATGTACACGAAGGAGAACGTGGAATGCACATTGTGTGCTTTGTTTAATAGCTGTTGAAGAGAAACAAAAAGGTGAGTTAGGTGTTAGATCGTTAGTAAGTCACTGATGATGGTCCTCCAATTTTTGGGAGAATTGGATGAAGATCTCCATTCTTGGGAGAATAAGGGTTAAAAGATACCCTTAATTTTAATAGAGATAATTTAATAAGATAATTTTAATAGAGAATTCATGGGTAATCAAAATCAAAAACTAACGATGCAGCTTGTAGCATTTAAAACATAATAGAAACGGACTATCAGCTCAAAAATAACAGGAAAAAATTCATCTAGAGACTTAAGGGTGCAAGGGCACCCACAGAGAAAATAATACTCCTATGTAACTAAAATTTACCTTCCGGACCAATGGTGCATTCCAGCCCAAAACATCTTTCCAATAGTTCTAAGAAAGTTAAATGAAGAACAGGACTACTGAATTCTACTAATAGTTAACTTCTTCTGCAATTATGAGTTTCCTGCTACCATTTATGAAGGATGGAGATTAATATTTCGTGTTTAAAATTTAGTGTAACTGTACTACGGAGGGCACTACACGAAATCATCTAACGATGGAAAGCTCTCCAGTCTGGAATGTACATGTTATATTATAGCCTCAAATCATAGTGTCATAAGTATGTATGAAAGCCCCGAAATATTCGAGTACCCAATGAAGTGTTAAATGGCACTGCAATACACAAATCTTTGACCCCCTCGGTACCTTCTTTGACCCACATTGTACCCTACATCGAAACAAGCACACCACCCACAATACACGGAACAAAACACAAGCGTTCGCAAAGAGGAACGACCCTTCCCTAGCTATCAATACAGCTGCCATCAGAACAGTAAATTCAATATGGTACAATGTAGCTCAGTGTGTTCAGAAAATCTATTGTACGAAGAGCAACAAACACCCTCCACGGAGCTATGTCTTAGACGGTTAAAAAGTTTCCACTATGCCCATGGGCCCTAGCACACCATCCAGACCTCATTCTTAGAATCCCAGCACACCGTTCAGAGTTCACGGAACCGTCCGTAAGCGATCTCAACGCGGAACGGCCGCTATCAATACAGCAATCAGAGCAACCGCCAGGCGGGCGTTCGCGGCGTCGATGTCCAGCACTTTCCGCTCCGCAGGCGGATCCGGCGCGGGGAGTGACCCCGCGAACTGCGCGGGCGACCGCGCCCACCCACGGCGCGACCGCCGCCCATGCCGCCCCCGGCTCAAGCGGCGAAGGAAGTCGGGTGTGACGCTACCCCGCCCCACCCCGCCCCAACCACCCCGCCCCGCGCCGCAATATCCTATCCCATCCACCACCCGTCCCCGACTGACCGCCCCGCTCTTTCCCACACCACCCAATTCCCCTCCTCGCTCGCTTTGCGCCGCTCCGCGAGCAAGCGCTCTGGTCTGTGACGGCGCGCAGAGGAAGGGGTCGAGGACGGGGTACACAGTGGTTTGGAATTGCCCAAGTGGAACTCAGGTGAGAGTTATGGAGCACCGAGAAACAAAGAAATTGATACAAATCCTTAGAGACGAAGTATGGCGGTAATGACGAATTGGTGACTACTCCAGCAATCTTTAAGAGGAGATAGACAGAACTACGAAATGTTATTGTAGGAATTGAACACAAGTTAAACATGCTTACGAGCAGTAATAATTGATCTTGTCTCGTAAATGACCTAATAATTTTTTTATTGAAATTTAATTTATTGAATATAAGAACATATAGTGCACTGTCAAATATCATTATGAGTAATTCTGCCCACTTTTCTCTTTTCCTTTTCCAAACTATCTTCGGGAATGTAAACTACCATGATAATATGATCTAAATGTGGAGAAAAAAGTAATTTAGAATGTGTTGTGCCGCATTCTGCACTAATTAAAAGGACATGTATTTCATGTATGTAAACGTGAGTACGAAGCAAAGCGAGCACGTTCCTGAGCGAAACGCGAACGAAATTGCTAGTTATGGCTACTGCAGTTTCCCAGAAAGGCACTGCAACGTCTGTCAACCATTGTCTGTATGCAAATGAGTCTGCCGCGAACGTTAACAAAGACTATGAGGAAGAAGTAACGCTTGAAATACTGTCGTTTGTGTTTCTACCTTTGTGGAAGGGAATGAGTACAATAACACCC
Organism: Teleogryllus oceanicus; assembly: GCA_964035755.1. Lineage (NCBI taxonomy): Eukaryota > Metazoa > Arthropoda > Insecta > Orthoptera > Gryllidae > Teleogryllus > Teleogryllus oceanicus. The sequence continues at coordinate 120,028,642 of CAXIVR010000002.1, forward strand.
GTGGTGAGTCCACAACAGTACAACACCACTGACCTCAGCGCTGCACCGGCAACGCAATGCATCTGGATGGTTCAATTCTGAAGGCCAAGAAGGATTGGTTTATTATTGTTTCTAATTAAGGAGAAGTTCACCCTACTGCATAACGTACTCTTTATTGAATGCACTGATTTATTCAATATTAAAAGAATGATTCTGCAAAAGGACACATCATTCTTACACACTCATAAATTGCGCTGAGTATTTTCAATTCTTGAAATATACTTTTCCATTAAGATATTGAAAAACTACCATTTATCGTTGATAAATTAGCTCACCGTGTTAAGTATATAACAGTAATAAGTAGAACAAATTTTCTTTCAATCACACCGAAACAAAATTTATTCATACAAAACATAGAAGATTCCTAAAGTGTTATAGATACCAAAGATAATTCAATGGTAAATAATGTATTTTAAAAATACTGATAAACTATACTCGGCAACTTCATTTGACGAGGAATCAAACTTAAATACGATTATCTTAATGTGATCGACCGTACTAGAAACGCCTGCTATTCCAAATACTATTCATATTCCTATATGCCGTCGCCCACCCACCGATAATCCACATTCCGACTTCAACCAAGAAGAAACCCAAGAGTTGTAGCTCATTCTTAGCTGACAAAGCGTTGATCTTCTGGAACCAGTCCGCCCACGGCTTAATGCTGCACCGCGACACGAGACTGCGAAATTCAATCACACATCCTGCATCAGAATCGTTCGCCACTCCATTGTTACCCGGCAGGAGGCGAGGGCGGGGCGTCCGCAAACAAGGACACACCGTCGCGCGCGCCAACTCAGCTGCTCCCAGGGCTACTGCTGCAGCCAACAAACATACCACTTGAGCGAGTACCGGCGCCGGATGTAGGGCGGTAGGCGTCCAGCAAAGTGCATTGTAATGCTCTCACCTACTCAAGCTAACTTTAGGTTTACAATATATTTTGCCGTTAAATAAAACAGAATGCGATAATTCCGATGTGCAACAAAACCAAATTAATGCAATCCAATGCAGTACAATGCAATCCAATGCAAAGCTGGCCTGTTCTTCCAACTTGGTGCCTAGCCATATTGGCTAGTACGATAATAGGTACCAAACGAGTGTAAATTCACACAACTTTTTAACTCTACGTTTATAATTTATCCAGGAAATATTATCCGATTCTTGTTCCAAACCACTTTCAATTTCAATAAATCTATCGTACGTCTCATTATTCATTTTTTATATAACTGATTATTTATTGTAATACAACGCTATGAGTGTTGACCTAAAATCATCAGAATACTACAAATTTCCAAATTATGGAAAGTACATCCTGAATAGTGGTGAATGAGAAGACCTACACAAAAATAAATGTTCAAGAGGGAACAAAACACAGAGGTGATTCGCAATTCTTTCAAAATTAATAAACAAATAATAAAAGAGTGATATCTTTGTGTTGTATCATAAAAAAGAAGGAAAAAAGTACCGGGAGAGGTCGTTCCGAGCATCAACTGCAGTGCTTCTGATCGGGAGGTCCTAGGTTCTAGTCCCAACGGTGGCAGAATTTTCGACACTAGCCTGTCAGCTAGGTCGAATTCAGTCGCTATCTGGAGAATAATTCTAGTGGCCAGTGCTCTGATCGGTAGTTTTTCGTGGTTTCACCAATCATCACCACGCGATTCCCTGTGCAGTACCCTAACAAACGGGCCAGGGACCGCGCGCAATCTTTCCTTCCTCTTTCTTGTCCTAGCCTCACCCCTTACTTACACACACTTACACTCACATGCACTACACTGCCGCACTTGTCGAGAGACCAGTCGGGAGCTTACGAGTCAGTTCCGCCGGTGCCCCGCTGGTCAGAAAAACCTAGTTGAGGGAAACCCGCCCCGCTACCGCTCGCGATAAAAACATGCACTACACCAGACTAATGACCTTAGCAGTTGACGCGCCCGGAATCATTAACAATCAGTCAATCAATAAACAAAAAATGTGCGGACCGCGTGTGTGGCAGTGGCGGTCGCGAGCCTCTCCTGCGCGTTGGCGAACGCCGCGGCTTATGGAGATGAGCGGAGCGCCACCGGCCTCGGGATAAAGGCAGCGCCCGTCGCCTAATCCACCCGATGGAGCACCGCGACCAATGGCGAAACGGCGCAAATCAATATTAGGAAGGCGGAATCCAATAGAACTTCCTTTGCGTTCCTGCCTCGTATTGCACGGACGCGGCAACGGGAAAGAGAACATGAAAGCTGCCCGCTTTCATTGCAAATTAGGGACGCAGTGCCACTAAATCCGATTGTGAATGGCCTCCCCCTCAAACGAACCGCTTCCACAGGCCAACAATTTAGGCGAGGGGACAACCTGATGGTCGTGCGGTTAGCACACTTGGCTCGTGCGGTGCAGGTCGTGGCGTCGAGCTCCCCGCACCGGTTGGACTGGCCGGGAAGAGCTTTGCCTGCATCGTGTCTTAATGGCAATATGCAACACACGACGAACAATAAAGCAATGTTACACAATTCCACTTAGTTATTTCATGCTTTGTAAAATATACGCAGCACTTATATCATCAAGATCATGGAACAACCAGCAACGATAGCACACAATCAATGTGAAGTGCATTCCTATTAAACGAAAACACTGTAAATACACTGTAATAATGAAGTAATTTATTATCAATTCAACATACGTAAAATATAAATTACGGTAAATTGTAGTCCGTACATTCGGAGAATTGCGAGATATGCTACTGCAATATTCATTATCGTAATTGTATGCATATTTGTAACAGCAACATTCGAGCTTTCATATATGACAAATTACCCTAACGTAGGACAATCGAATGTGTTTGTAGAATGTCACTTACTCGCTAAAATGAACAAATATTATACATTATTTAATCTAATTCTACAAGTGATACGAAGGGAAAAAAGTACATGAAGCTGAAGTTCTCATAAAATTCCAACAAATTTTAAAACGCAGCGTAATTCTTTGTTTAGAGAACATATTTTCCGAATGACTCGTTTCAAATATCACCATCCAAAAAGTTCTATCCAAAGAATAACATTACCAAGGAAATTATGGGGTAAGAGCATCTTAAATATTGGTAATCTCCATGCAAAACTGATAACGGACATGAGAGAGTATTTCAATGAGAAAGCCTTCTCATCTCAGTTATACAGAGTAATACCGCAAGTAGACGAGAACTACACACCACTCAACCTTAAACAAAAAAATGTATTACACAAACAATCAACACAAGCCGAGGACTTAGAACAATGGAAACAAAAAGCACTCCATGGTAGATATCCTACAGAAATAGCCAAATCAAATGTCGACGCCTGCTTGTCGTATAAGTGGCTTAAAATAGGATATCTCTACCCCGACACTGAAAGATTCTTGATAGCAATCCAGGACCAGGTAATTGCAACACGAAATTAACTCAAGCACATTATTAAAGACCCCGAAGTGCCTTCTGATATCTGCCGGGCTTGTGGTGTAGGCCAAGAAACAATCCAGCACATTACTACGGGTTGCAGTATGCTGGCCCCAACGGATTATAAACAGAGACACGATATGGTAGCACGTATCATCATCGCCAAACATACAAGGAAATGTGGAATTTCTGGTGAATTTGACACATCCTACTACAAGTACCATCCACAAAATGTCATCGAGAACAACATCTATAAATTATACTGGGACCGAAGCGTATTGACCGACAAAACAGTTCGTCATATCAGGCCGGATGTAATACTTTGGGATAAATCTAAAAGAAAAGTATGGCTGATAGACATAGCAGCTGTAGATACCAGCAACCTCCACACAACACACAAAAAGAAAACTCAAAAGTACAGGGAACTTACGCAAGTTGTAAAGGAGCAGTGGCATGTATTGGAGGTGGAGATTGTACCGATCGTCCTCTCAGCAACAGGTGTGATACCTACCGTCCTGAAGCACTCTCTGAATAAACTGGGGATCGAGACAAACATTTCATAAATCTACAGTAAGCTGTGATCCTGAGCACGTGTTCTTTAGGCAGAAATTTATGGGTTCCTAAATAAGTTTAAGAACTATTTACTTTTTAATGTATAAACTAAGTGTTTAAATTTATATTTGTAGAGGTGTTCACCTTCTAATTAGTTCTTAAACCAAATATATTTTTGTTAAAAGTAATATACTACGGAAATCATGCTTTGATAGAAATATCTGTATGTCTCCTCAAACATGTACCAGAAAGCTGTAAAAATAATAATAATAATAATAATAATAATAATAATAATAATAATAATAATAATAATAATAATAAAATAATGGCAGCGAAAAGCCAAGGAAAAAGACAAGCTGGAAATATTTGGAGCAATACCCCAGGAAAAGTGCAACAGGAACTTTCGCACATGGCCAGCTGTTTGTCCAAAAGACACACGTCATGAGAACGCGAACAACATAGGGACAGGAAGCTCCAACCAGCGACGAGCGAGGCAATTCCAGATTCGCGGAACGGCTAGTAACCGCAGGGGCGAGGGCGTCGGGGTGGCAAAGGAGCTCTGCAGGCGGTAGAGGCGAGTTGGCACGGAGGTGGGTTGGGCCGCACACTTTCGTGCACCTCTGGGGAACGCGAGGAAATTAATAAGCGGTCATAAAAGGAATTTCCACCGTGCGCCTACAAGGCAGCCGCCTCCGCGTCCGCCTCCCCGCTTGCATGAATGGGGTCAAAAAGCGCGGAAAATAATTCATTTAGAAACAGTTTCAACTTAAAATACGAAAATTTCAGTCTATAACTATGACAAAATAACTGTGAACCATTTGATTGAAATATTGAATTGAAATCTTTCGCACCTCTTAAAACAAAATGATTCATTTTGTAAAAGTAAAAGAAATCCTTCATGTTTCTGCACAGTAGAATTCAGCCCAAAAGTTATGAAATCTTCTGTAATGAACATCATTTCGTTTTTAAAATGGATTAATGTTAGACCGATATTCGGACATCTCTCAATACGAAACAACGTTAAAAGTAAACATAACCCGTGGAAACTGCAATGCGAAACGAGTCATTGATTTTGTATAATCATATTTTATTAGCCTCTATTGATATTGAACGTTTGAAATGCTTGCTTCGAAGAAGTGCCGAAAATATGCTTCGCTGTGCGATAGTGGGTTCGGTTGGGCGCACCGCTCTCAGTCGCCCGCGCCGCTCACTAAGCCGCCAGCCACCTGCATTGGCAACGCCCGCGACACGCGATGCCGCCTCGCCTTCGCCCCCCCGCCACGCCCCCCTGCCCTCGCCACGCCCGCTCTGCCTCGCCCGCCCCTCCACGCCCCGCCTCGCCTCCCGCCCTCGCCCGGCCTCGCTTCCCTCGCCACCCCTCCCACGCCATCCCCGCCCTCGCCTCGCCCCCTCGCCACGCCCCCCCTCGCCCAGCGCCTCGCCATCGCCCGCCTATCGCCCCCTCCCACGCCCTCACTCGCCCGCGCCACGCCTGCCTCGCCCGGCTCTCGTCTTCCTCGCCACCCCTCCAACGACCATCCCACGCCCTCGTCCCACCTCGCCGCTCTCGTCTCGCCCATCACCTGGCCTCTCGCCTCGCCTCGCGTCATCCCACGCATCGCCCCTTGCCCCTCGCCTCGCTCGCCCATCACCCCCTCGCCCCCCTTGCGTCGTCTCACCCGCCCCTCGCCCTGCCTCGCCCTCCGACCGCGCCGCAACCATGACCTCGGATGGCAGGGGCCGCGCGTCTCGTGCGAGAGATATTGCCGACTGCTAGAATTCGCAACCACCTTCGGTTTCTGGAAATGGATTGGCTCACTCCGCTACCTGTAATGTTTCTCTGCGTGTAGCAGATGTGTTTCAACGATGACCGCGAGTGAGTGTTTAGCAACTGTTTTCTCTTTTCTCTTTGTGAAGGAGAAGTGGAAAGAGAGAGAGAGAGAGAGAGAGAGAGAGAGAGAGAGAGAGAGAGAGAGAAAGAAAGAGAAAGAAGGGGGTGAGGAAAGAGGAAAGTCAAGATCAAAAGAGAGGCGAGACACGAAATAAACTATTTGAATTTATCTTCCGACTTTCCAGAAATGAAAATCTTCTTGCTTCCATTTCAGGCAAAATGAGAAGTTTCACATAACAATCTCCAAGCCGTAAAATGACACTACATTCTAAACTTTCATCGTAATCGTGCTTTTCATTTAGTCAGATTCACCAGAGTGTATTTAACCGTCATAAGCAACATTAGGCTCACGCGCATCCATATTCGCCGCAGCAGAAGGCTTGTTTGGGACTCGGCTGAGAGAGCCTCGGGCGTCAAACCCACAACAGAAGTTGAGGATCTCACAAAGTCCCCGAGGGCGCGCTTTCAACCTGGCAGTCGCCATGTGCACGTGACTGTTCACAACTGCCAGACAAACGCTCCGCCAAGGGGCTGGCTTCACAAGTACAACGCTCTCACAGAATTGCTCGTTTCAGAAAATGAACATCGCACTCAAAAATACTAGATTAAATACTTCATGATTTTACAAAGAGACTACAAGTGACACAACTTTTAGAAACATAATTCGTTTAAAAATGATTGGCAAAAATTTAATCATTCATGAATTCTTTCAAGCCTATTAAGGGAAACGAAAACAACAGTTGACGCGAAGGAATCAAAGCAATAAATTCTGTTGATAAATTACAATGTTTAAAATCTGTTTTTTTTTAAACCCGAACTAAATTAGCGCAATTAAATTTGGAAAAAAATTTGACTTGTTCTGTTCAACTAGATACATAAAACTTGTGTAGGTATAAAAAAACACGTTCAACTCATAAATCACACATTAAAATATTATTCTCCACGTGAAAGTGAAATAGTGAATAAAAAATTTAAAAAACCACGCATGAGTATATTCCGGGGGGTTATAGAAACAAACGCCACATCGTCGAGAGCAAAATTGTGCTGACATCTATTGCGGTTGTCCACGTCCAAAAATGTGCAGCTACAGCCAGAAAATTTCGGGGCTCGAGCGCCGGCACACAAAGGCCTGAATCCACGCGAATGAGGGCGGCTCGTCGCTCATGCAGCCAAGAAATCTCATCAACCCCCGTGCGCTTGCGGTGGGGCGAGTGGCGAGCTTTTGGCAGCGCGCAAAGGCTCACAGGCGGTGGGATGAGTGGAGGTTGGGGTCGAACGAGTGGGTGGGAATGAGTGGGATTGCTGAAGAATGTGGAGAATAGTAGTCGTGACAACTGGTACGTCGATTATGAAGCTGCGAATTGGGGAAGCATATGTTGCAAAGACAGAATTAATTGAGGAATTGTGAGATGCAAGGACTGATGCAGAGAGAATTATTAGACAATACTTGTTAGGAAAAAGATAGACCAGAGAAAGCTTAGAGAATAATATTACGAGCGCGTAGATGATTAAATAGACAGCGAAGATGAGTAGGGACGATTAAGAGGAGTACAATAATTTAGAAGGAATGTTCTGGTAAAAGTTCCTGTGAAATGAGCTGAAATAGAATGAGAGGAATGAGATGTTTGTTTTGAAACGTGGATTGAAAAATTAAAACCAAACATGTGAAGAGAAACTAAAAATGTGAAAGAAAACTCACTTCAGTCGCAAGCGAAATTGAGAAGGACAACAGATGAGTCAATGACAGAATCTCGTGGAAGAAACGACGCAAACAACGCCGACCGGGAATGAGCGAACACTCCCCACGGCGGCAGCAGATCCACAGAGAACGCGGGCACGTGAAAGCGACAAAGACGGGCGCGTGCAGGGCGGGCGGGGCAGCCGGCGCGGCGCGGCGTCATCTGGGAGCCTGAGATCGGCGCGCGGGGGGGGGGGGGCGCGGAGGAGCGTCCGAGTGCGCTTTCATGTCGCTTGTTACCGCGTAATTGGATCCGCGCAGTCGCTGCGTGTCCGTCACGATAAAAGTCGCCCGCGCCCGGCATGCCGCAACCGCATTACCGTGCATTACGCGCGCCCACCCCAGCGCCCCGCCGCCGACGCTTCAAACGATCCCGACGGATTCGAAGGCCCGTCCCCTACCCACGGAGCCTTCCCCGCTGCACCGCGCTCCCGCCGCTTTTCCACCCGCTCGCCCCGCTCTCGCATTGCGTACCTCTGTCGGCCATCACCCCTCGGTCAGCCCACCGGTTCCCCCCTTTGTCCCCCCCTGCTGACTAGCTGGAATCCTCTCCTCACTGGCCTTCACGCCACCGCCCTCCCACCGGTTCTCCTCTCGCCCCGACCACACCCTTTGCACCTCACCCGTACCCGCGTCCACTCACCCCTGCTGTCTAGCCCACATTGTACATCGTCTTCACTTCCTTTCGGCTTTAACCCACCGTCCTTCGTCGATTTACATATTTCCCATCTAGAATCTTCCACAACAGCTCCTCCACCTCCGCCCCAGTGTCCTGCCTCTTCATTTCCTAATGCTGACCAATTCCTTAATGACTCGTTACTCCCGTCCCCTTCACGACTATCATCAGTTCCTGTGTCGTCTCCACCTCTTGTCTCATCCATCCTCCAACGGTCATTATCTGTCCATTCCTCTCCCATGCCCGGCTATCATTTTCTCCCTACCATTCTCAAACGCTGTCTTCATTCGAATGTGTAGTAGTCCCCTCCGCCCCCACGCACTTCACTCCTCTCAATCCGTCGCCTAATCCAGTACTTCCAGACTGAGAGCAGGAGCTCAGTGCATCAACTGATGTCAACTGCAGCGCCTCTGACCTGGAGGTCCCAGGTTCGAGTCCTGATGGCGGCAGGATTTTCGACACTAGCTTTTCAGCTAGGTCGAATTCAGTCGCTGTCTGGAGAAGAATTGTAGCGTGCTGTCATCGGTAGTTTTCCGTGGTTTCTCCAATCAACACCAGGTGAGTGCCGGAGCAGTGCCCTACCAAACGGGCCATGGACCGCGCGCGATCTGTCATTCCTCTTCCTTGTCCTATCATCTTCCCTTACACACACACACACACACACACACACACACACACACACACACTAACATGCACTCACTGACCACGATTCGGGAGCTTAGAGCTTATCCCGGCTGGGGCGGTGCCCTGCTGGTGGGAGAGTCCTGGTTAGGGGGAAACCCCACTAGCCGATGGTAGGTCGGCGCCGGATCTCGCCATCTAGCGGGGAAAGATCACCGCGCATATCCCGAGAAAAAAACATGCAATACACTAACGGGACTAATGACCAAAGCAGTTGACCTGCCCGGAAACACGAAAAAATCAAATCAAATCCAGTACTTCCACTCCCTGGCTGCCTACTGGTTACAAAACTCAGAACTCTTCTTTTACTATTTGCCTGAGTCTTCCGTTTCCACCGAGTTGGTCCACCCTTTTGCTCAAACTTTGGTTCTTCTTCCAGCTCTCTGCCGTATTTCTTCCACTACCGCTATTCAACCCTCTTCCCGTTCCATCCTGCTCGCTCGCAGCTTCTGTTCCGAGGACTCGTGTTCCCAGCATCCGTTCCCTCGTGCTTCGTCATTACGCCGCACTCTGTGGGCGACGGCCGTGGTGATCGACAGGAGGGGGGAGGTGGATGTGTGGCTTGACTAATGGGGCCCAAAATGCACCGCCAATTGTTGTCCGAGAGCAGGAAATTGCTTTCATTAGGACACAATACAAGAACGCATTTTCGCATTCTCTATTAGCCTTACTGGGTTAGAGACGGTTCAAATGTCTTTATATGTCGTTGAGAGATCTTTAGTATAGGAAAGTACGATGAATGTAGAACAAGTTATTCAATTTCGAGATAGCAGTAACTGTGAGATAAAAAGTCAGTTATGGTTTGGAGTAGTCGTTTTAGGCATTAGAGTAGACTGTATTGAACAATGAGTCAGAGATATGACTCTCATGTTTCTCTCTGCGGAAGGTTTCACGATGTCCAAAAAATGCCCTGGCCCATTCGTTTAAGAGGTACCATTACATCATCATTCATTACTAGACACGTGCAGCTTGATACAGCCCCATCTCTGCTTCTCGTCCCCTGCACAGTGCATTACGTCGCGTGGGAGTTGGTTAACGAGGCCTTAAATCGCCGGTTCGGTGGCACGCAATCAACTAATGATGAATGTACTCAGTCGTACTCGGAATTTACTCGTGATGTGACATGATAGCTAAAGCATACATTTACCTTCTCTCGATATGGATCATAAACAAAAGAGATTAATATGGCCTACATTCCCACGTCAATTGCTCTGCACTTCACAACTCACTTAAACGACGACTCTCTGATTCACATAAACTACCGAAAACACAATACGTCTTTATGGACAACACATTTGATCTTGTGAATAATGAAATTAAACTGCGGAAGCGAAGAAAAATACCAAAACCAAATTAACTGAATAACCAATAATGAATAACCAAAAACAAATTACTGAACCAAATTACTTAGAAGGTTGAAAACCAATTCTTTTCAGTCCGCCTGGCAACAACACCTCATCTGCTATCTTCACCCTCACATTCGACTTGATAATTTAGAGTGGAGCGTGTTTCCGGTAGAGACCATGTCCCATGTTCTCGGGAGTTCTTTCTCCTTGGTCCGTTGTTGAACACTCTGGGTTCTTTCCAGGAGGACACGGAACGGCTGTTATTGATTCGGCAACAGCCAGTAAACACCCTTCACACACTCCCAGCTGATCGCTGTTCTTATTTCTCCAGTTCGTAAACAATGAAACGGCATCAGCTCTTTCGCTTCCTCCGTGTATGCAGGTGTGTTAACGGCCCACTAACGCTTTTACTCGCCTGGTCAAGCACTGGTGTAAACGTCGTCCGTTCGATTTGTAGGTGCAGCTCAGAGCTCTACAAAACGCGAAAACACCCATTACTCGGCGACGACCAATGCTGCGATACCGCTCGTCGAGAGGAGAGTAACTGTCCACTCTGAGGCTAGAAGTGCTAAAGCGGCTAGGAGTGGACGTGAGGAGAAAAAGAGGAAAGTGAAGAAAATTTCCACTACGTAAAAATGGTTTGATGATTCACGGAGTGTTAAAAGTTTTCTCCTAGCTGATTGTCGATTGATTTTCGTGTAGCCTGTGTAAAAGGGAGATTTCACTTGAACTATCTGATAAAAACGTTGACCATGTATTCTTCGCAGGACTATAAATATCTATTTTATCTGGCGAATCGAATGCTCTTTATCTCGAAGTCATTACCAAACCAAATCACATCGTTTATTTGTTGCTGACAATAGAAGATAGTTCTTTTTGAGTGAAAACTGAATTTACCACACCTCTTATTCTTAAATTACCTCTTTTTTAGACAAGGCTGCTCTGCCATGTTACATAGGTTTTGCCTAAAAAAAAAGTGGTCCAATTTATTTCGCACCCACCGTGCGGTGACGTGAATTACAATTTCACCAAAGTATCACTTCTCATTCCCACTCGTGTCTTAGTATTGGTGTTTTGCTTGACATTGTTCCTAGCGAAAATGGAAGGATCCAAATCTTCTGAAAGTTTATGAGCATAGTCTAGTCTGAATTGTTACGTATATACTTAAGAATTTGTAATTTTCATTTACATTTTCATCAACAGATAGCTGTAAAATATACGAATCTAATAATCTTTCCCTTTTAACTTTTGTGTACAGTGTAGAAGATTTTGTTTACTTCGAAAGCATCGATATATATATATATATATATATATATATATATATATATATATATATATATACACTCTCGTTTTTAGTGTCCAATAGTCAATTTAAAACCATTTTAATGAAAAATCACGAAAACTTTCTTAACAACCAAACTTTCTGAAACTGAGATTAGTTCAATTCTAATTGTGTAAAACCCTCCATTTTGAGCACCAGCGCGAGTTTGGACGTCGTTTCCTGCTTCGCGCACTCTGTTCACCAGTTGCCTTGCTACGCTGCGTCTGCGCTCGCTTGCACCGTCCGGCGTCGAGAGCGCGAGCAAAATGTTGGTCGGAAGCGCAGATGGGGTCGTGGCCGGGCGGCGGGAGGAGGGGGAGGGGGAGGGGAGGGGGAGGAGCGAGTAGTTGAGCACACGGCTGGCGCGCGCGGCTGACATGGGACTATTAAACTGCAAACAAGGGCACCCATTGTGCGGGGTGCGAGTGAGCACCCTTGCACCCGTCGCCCTCGTCCTCGCCCCCTCCGAAACCCAGGCCCTAGAGCCCGGTGCAGGGACGAGCAAAGGGTCCCGCCGCATGCTCACACGCCTAGCTTCACCACTCATTCATCGCCCTACACCTCTCACCCTACACCCGCCATTTTCTATGTTGACAGTGCCGGGGGAGTAAACTTTCCTCCTCTGAGCATCGGAGGTTGAAATCCCAGTCATGCCATTTGCACGCTGTGTCGAAGCCGTTTAGCTGCTGGTTTTCTATATGTGACCTGTTTCCTCCTACTTTCGTTACACCATCTCGACATAATTCACTCCACCAACACCATAATCAATTTTGAACTGTTCATTAACTACCTTTGTCAGTTTTTAATTGTATAGTTTGATATATGCCTCAGTTCCTGATATAGAGAAACCTATAGGTCTGCGATCATCCATAGTCACGCTGGGACAAGTCGGCCTTCCCTCATCTTTACTTGTAATACAATAATTTCAAAAAGTGCAAAACTACATCTCCGAGTTGAAACTATAACATCGGAAATCATAAATGTGTAGTATTCGGAACAATTATCCACGAGAAACCTCTGATTCCACTAGTCACAACCCTCACTGTGTGCCCCAACCCCCCACCTCCGCCCGTTTCCCACCGAACAAAACCACCGTTATGTTCACGGGTGGCGCGCCCGGCAGGGCCGCCAGTGGCACGGCCGTCCCGGGCTGCCTCGCGCTGCACTTCGCCATCGCCGGACGCCGCGCCAGGTCAAGTGGAGACAGCGGTTGCGGAGTGGCGCGGTGCTAGCCAGAGAATGGGGCGCTTGTGTTCTCGACACCGCCGGCTTCTCTATTGGCGCGCGCCCACGCAAGAAGCGCGCCCGCCCCGCAGCCCCTCAGCCAGAGCACTCGCACTAGGAGGCCACGGCCAAGGCAATGCTTTCAAAACAGTTATGATTTTATAGAAACATTTACATTTTAAACATCGATAAATTAATGCTGGTGTTTCCTGAACATCGGTGTTTTGTATTCGTTGGTTTTACGTTTCCGATGTTTAGTTTGTGGAAGAAAAATTCCCATAACCACAATTTTGTAATAGGTACAACATGAAGTAGTAATTGAATGTATTACTGTCAGTTTGTGTGATCGATCCAAAGGAACGCTGTTTGTACTACCTTAGCACCACCTTCGAGCAGGCTATCTCTCCATCGAGGATACTCCGATGCCCGGTATTTCAACTTCGCATAACGATGTCCTGCAGGCCTCTGACCGGGAGGTCCTAGGTTCCAGTCCCGACAGCGGCAGGATTTTCGACACTAGCTTTTCAGCTAGGTCGAATTCAGTCGCTGTCTGGAGGAGAATTCTAGCGGCCGGCTGCTCTGATCGGTAGTTTTCCGTGGTTTCTCCGATCAACACCAGGCGAATGCCGGAGCAGTACCCTTACAAACGGACCGCGCGCGATCTGTCCTTCCTCTTCCTTGCCCTATCCTCTCCCCTTACACACACACTTACACTAACATGCGCTACACTACCACATATTTCGGGAGACCGGTCGGGAGCTTTGAGCTTCTCCCAGCTGGGGCGGTGCCCCGCTGGTGGGAGAGTCCTGGTTAGGGGGAAACCCCACTAGCCGACGGTAGGTCGGCGCCGGATCTCGCCATCCAGCGGGGGAAGATCACAGCCATCTCCCGAGAACAAACATGCACTACACTTACGGGACTAATGACCAAAGCAGTTGACGCTCCCGGAAACACGAAAAATCAACCAAAAAACTTTCTTTTCGTACTTTCTTCCGCGAACTGGGATTATACTTTTGGGATGATCCTGTGCGCCCAGGCTTTGACATTTCTTGTTGCAGTTATTATTATTATTATTATTATTACCTTTGTTTACAATTTAATATTTACAGTAAATTAATAAAAACAAACACCAACAATTTTTTTAATTTTTTTAAAACATCGATGTTTAAAAACAAGGAAACATTTTAAACGATGTATTATTAACATCAATGTTTTAATTCTGAACATGATGTTCTGATACCGATGTTGCACCACTAATTCACATCGACTTTGGTTGCGCAGCTGAAACTCTTAGCTTAACGCTGCGAGACCATCGAGAATTGTAAGTTTTTATTGGCATGAGTACGACATACGATAACATTACCACACCTACTATATTATTTTCTGAAACGGGACAGAAGAAATACTGATCTGAACGTCTTTTTGGAATTACATTATTAATATCCTGAAGTGTATTCAAAATGTGTCAAAATAATTTATTTTCTATGAGAATATGTAAATATATTGACGAAAACAATCGATGATATTTCATCGTCCTAATCTAGGCTAGAATAATGTTTTTCACAAACAAATATTTCGAAAGTCACAATTTTAGGAATACAAAATATTAATAACAATAAAAAATATTAGTACGTGTTATTCGAAACTATAAAAATAATATTTTCGTGACTAAACAGGCAGAAATGATATTGCTCGACATTTTAATTTATGTATGCCCGAATTATCGTTGATTCATTACCGTATTTGCAAATGCGAAAAAAGCATGTCGTAACAAGAGCTTATATAAAAGTGAAATTATATATTAAACAACGCCTCGCTATGCAGCACACCAAAGGATTAATGTTTGAAAATACGAATACTCGATGACTTAACAGATGGGATATTAAATTTCGAACTGATCCTAAAAAACAGTAACACACGCTCATTAATTTCCCCTCTCATGAAAAGATCTCAACAGCAGCCAACACACTGCCCGAGCGGTCGATGCACACACGCGCTATGGAGAAGCTGCAACGCACGTGCGGCGTGTGTCGCGTGCCCGGCACGCGCCCCGGCCGTGCGCCCGCCACGTCGCCCTCCTCGCCCGCGCAATCACGTCCTCCCAAATTGGCGCGGCCGCCCGCTGCGACAGGCTTTGCAGGGCTGCGTCAGCAGCACACGACGCAAGGACGCGACAGCAGGGGCGCGACGCGCCCCATGTCCCCGCTGAAGGTCAAGTGACGGAGTTTCTTGTACAAAGAGGTTGACAGATCGGTGACAAATGAGTGTTCGCATTCGTTGTTTAAAACGTGGGATGAAAATGGAAAGGAAAGAACAAATGTTTACAACATTTTATAATATTCATAAAATTCTGATTCACAATAAAATTGCATATATAAAACAGAGAGAGTTGGTTTTAAAAATGTACCTACATACTCGTACTTACGTTTTAATTATGATGTAATAACCAGGAAATATAATTAAAATTATTTTTTATTTATAATGTATTTTCCATAGAGACTGATTAATATTCTAATTTAAACATAAACACATGCCAGGGTAGCAGGAGAAAATAAAATATTCGATGAGTTAACATATTGGCATTTAATACTGCAAATTAATAGATTCTAAATAATTAAATGTAAACGATGCGTATTTTTTGCTACGTAAATAATGACACGTAATATGTATTTTTTTAGCCAGGAAAATAAATGGACTCAGAAAGAATTCAGATTTAATCACTTAACATCCGCATGCCAATCAATATAGTGTCGTAATAAATTAATGTAAGTATAAGCTATGACAACAGATTGTCGCTTTACTCTACAAATGAGTAACCCTCTAGTGTGTTGGAGTGTAACATCTCTGAAAAATGAAATGTCAACAATATAAATGCAGATAAAATTTCTCATTGTCATGAAAAGAAAAATTAAACGTTATATTACGAACTTGATATAATACAATCACATTCAAGGCAATTAAACTCTCCCATTACGTTGTAAATGCTAATATTGCGATTGCAGACATTGATTTTTTTTAAATCGTCACCAAATTTGTCTAATGAATCCTGCACGTCCTCCCTATCACGTTCTATGGAAAAATGGAATGAGTATAATTAATCCTTCGGGCGACATTTTTCAAATATTACTACCACAGAAGAACAGAAATATTCGGGAGAATTTTTCAACTAATATTCGTGGTACGAATCTCAAATATACGTTAATACTCGCCATTTCCTCCAACGAGTGGAGTGTAATAATAAATCCGCAAACGAAGCAGCGATAAATTACAACGATGTTAAACGTCACTGCAAATGAAAAATTACAAAAATTTATTTCCTGAATGCATATTTTTTTTCAATCACCGCCGCACTTATTTCCTCATCATGTCTCGTATTTATATTTCGAGCTTCAGAGGAAAGTTGTGTGGCGCAAAATCTTAGTAACAATAAGAATACTATTACTGAAAATAATAATAATAATAATAATAATAATAATAAACTAGGGAAACTTTTAATTTAACAAATAATAATGACATTAATATTAACTCAATAATATTTTGTATTATAAAAAAATTATAATGAGCGCTTTTAACCCTTCAATAAAATATATTTCACTGAGTGTTAGCGGTACTTTTTGAACGAGCGAAAGAAAAATTGAACAAAATCTATTTCAGCTGGTATGCAGTCAGTTGACGAATGGTCGTACTAGTATGACTGCTATTGTTGTTATTCGTGAATCATTTTATCATTTTTTTAGGATTTATTATAGGATAAGATTTAGGTCATTGTTCGAGAATCAATTGCCTATTGTAATAGAGCACAGTAAAATTCATTATAATGTGGTCCGAAAACACGTAATCATCTTTATTTTTCAAATACATCGTGGGAAACGATTTAATAATTCATTTTTTTGCCAGGGCAACATTTAGACCTTAAATAATGTGTTGTGGTATTGAAAACACTAAAGGAATGAAAAAACAGAATAATTAATGAAGCTTACTGTAGTATAATGTTATGTACGCTATTCAAATGTCTCCTTCTGCATGGTGTGGCTATCAAAAAGAGCTGGAAAGTTCTAGTTTGCGGGGGCCGGGGGGGGCGAGCGCCGCGCGTGGGTGGGTGTGGATGCGGCCTCACGTGCAGACGGATTGTGCTGCTGGCGGCGGCGGAGGCCGAGGGCGGTGATGATAGGACAGCGGAAGAGGGGGAAGCGGAAGCGATGACGGTGACTGCGGACAGTGGGCGGGGCGGGGAGGGTGGCGGCAGGGGGTGGCGGTGGCGAGGGCGGCGGCAGAGTGTCACGAGCGCCGTGGACAAGTTGGTCTTTCTCGCGCTCGCTGACATCTTGTTGCTATGGTAGTTTACGTGTTTTTACTGGTTCTTGTTTGTTCCCTCAGTGTGGTTTTGACGTGTCTTCACAAGTTTGATGAGTCTTGTTTTTCTATTACGTTTTCCAATGTATTCCAGCCGTTTTTAAATGGTGACGTAAGTTAGAAATCGATTGTCATATTTTTGCGATCTAACTGCGCGAACAACTTCTTAAGAAGACTTTTGGTATCTCATTCGGAAAAAGTGATATTTTACAACACGTAATGGTCATGTATACTTGGGTGTTTCTATAGTGGCCGATGACATTAAGTCATTGTTACACCTCCTGCCTTATAAAATGAATATTTTTAACAGCGGTTAGAACGTTTCTGAGGCCATGAACTCCGTTGAAAGGGACGTTTGAAAATGAATTACAGATTCATTTTATAAGGTAGGAGGTGTAACAATGACCTAATGTCATCGGCGACTAGAAAATTCGAACTATAAGTACTTTGTACTGAATCATGGATTCTTGTCATCTGTTATAAGAATTCATTACTTTTTTATTTTTTACACTGTCAGAAATTACATTAAATTTAGTGTAATTTGACCAGATTGGAGAGAAGAGGAGAGTAGAATATTTTAAATGTAATATTCTGTGTGATTTTTAACTTACCTCTACATTTGTTCTCAATTCACATCTATCCAGCATCTATCCATTCGCATCTATCCATCTATCCAACGGCTAAGTCACATGTTTTTACAAAGTATTATTATAAATACAGTAAATTGATTGAAAAGCTTTGTATACCTTTATCAATTTGCAGTTAAGTCGCAATTAGCTTCTTTGTTCTGCATGCATGTGAGTTAATATTCCACTATGGAATCTCAAGGTACGTTGCTAAACAGCCCTCTTGCGTTTCAGCGCCACCCTTCTCCAACATGCAGAAGTCAGGTCAAACTCACCTGGAAAGAAGAAAAGCGAGTCATTAACATTTAACACAAACCAAAACTGTTTGGCGAATAGTCTTAATTGCGGCAAATATGACATTTCGCGCGGGACGAGACAGACATTGTCGCGTACCTTCATTTGCTCGAATTTACATTAACAGAAACTTTCGGTAACTTTGTGTAAACAAGCCGAATTCTTGTATATTTTAACAAGCCTTTTCATTCGCGCTCGTTAAGCAAGTTTTTAAATGATTATTCGTTTTTTTTATTGTTTCTCTTCCTCGATTCTTCGTCAAAAAGTTTTATTCAATGTTTATTCTGAATTTTGGCCCTGTTTCACCTGGGTTTCTGTTTCGTAATACCTGTTCAAGTTTATTTCTCTATAATAATCTGACAAATCACACTAATATAAAGACACACGTAATAGAAAAACAATCATATGCATTTATTTTTATCAGTTTGTTTTCAGTTTTTAACTGTCACTGCCTGTTATAAGTGTCAGTGCTTTCATTATTATGTATGTGACTGTTTTTTCAATTGATCACCACATTCTCAACAAAACGACAAATTTTCGTTTCCTCTACTTCTCATCCCCCATTTTCGTCCAAGGGCAGGGAGCTTTCACGACTCTCTAATGTCGCCCCATTCCCAAACGCATCGCCTGCCATTACCTACGCTCCCATCTCAATCTCCGCGGCGGCGGCGTGCACGGAAGGCGCGTCGGAGCTGCCCCGCGCAGCCTCTGGTATTTCAAGTCGCGCTGCGCTCTTCAATTACTCGGCAGCGCGGGCGCCAGTGCGTGCGGGCAGCGTCGTAAAGGGAGGCGCGGCTGAGCCTTCGGGTGCATATTTCTGCGTTGACCACTGTGCAGCGCCTCGGATTGGCCCTGGGCCTCCGCGCGGTCGCTCCGCGTGGTCTCGCGGCGCGCCCCAAGGCTCCGCGCGCGCGCCAGCGATTCAAATGCGCGCCTCCGCGCCGCGCGCTTCAGCAGGATTTGGACCGCGAGGGCAGTTGCCTTGAGGACGCTCGCGGAATGTGTTGGGGAGATATATTACGCACACGAATGCGCAAATCCAAAAGGAGTTTTCTTCTGGAAAATTTTAAAATATTCGCATTCATTTGAATACCGCAAATACTTAATCTTCTTCAACACTGATTTTGAGCGATGGAGGTTGTCAAAAGTACACAACTCATCACATAAGAGAATAGCCGCTACGTTTCTTGTGAAATTTACATAAATTTATATATAATTAGTAGTAATTATAAGTAATATAATTATTAATTACAACATATTCATTGAAAACTATAAAATGGTGGAGCACTTTCTTGAAATTGAATTCAGAAATGTACAAATAAACATGTTCATAACCGCAGGGTGAACAAATTTAAATATTGGTATGTTTAAAGTGTGTGTAAAATTAAGACAATGTAAGAACGTTTGCGAGATACTCAAGAGAGTGCAAGTAGTATGAAAGAATTGGGCAACACAAACAAGAAACACTAATACACGTCAATATTGAAATTTGGGGAAAGTAAAACAGTTCAATGTATTCTGCTTTATTATTTTCGGACAAGAAATTTAAAATACTTTGCTGTGATACATACGATTAAAAAAAGATCACCTTCACATAAACAATTGTTATATAATATTACATCTCCGGATAAATATTCAAAATATTGACCTTTCAGAATGGTTCGCTCTCTCAATTAGGCCACTCACGTTCGTGTCATTTCCAAACCGTTTAAAACTGTCGGTGATATTGCCCATCGCCAACGGATCAGCTGGTCATTCGATTGATGGAGTAATGGTTTCGGGACCGTCAATTGCCTATGTCATTAGTAGAGCCAGAAGTTTGACAGAATGCCTATTTGTTTTTGTTACAATTTTATGACTTTTAACATTAGTAATCAGTTAATTTATTTCTGGGGTTGTTTCAAGCATCTGTTTCTTATTTATTCCATTGGCCATATTTTTGCCATTTTCTGCCTTTTCCCTTATTAGAAGTTTTCATTTTGCCATTTTTTATATATTTTAACTTCTGATGCCTATTTCTGCCATTTATGCCTTTTCCTCATTATTGTGCTTACTTCTTCTCCTGGCACTGATCGCGATCAAGTTATATATATATATATATATATATATATATATATATATATATATATATATATATATATTGTAACCGCTTGTCATCGGCTACACTCATGACAAAAGAAATATTGAAGTGACAATACCCGACATCTTGCCCTACAAATAGTTCCTAGAGTAGCGAAGAGATGGCGTTACCTAGAAACAAATTTCTGAACGTACTTTCGCCCTAGCCAATCAGAACTTTTGTAGAAATGCGAATGTGGCATGAGGCTTGACTCGGACGAGATCGTCTTTCTTTCCGGATCGAGACGCTGAAGTGATTAGATGGGTACTATTCCACCACACAACCGACGAGGGACACGTGGAAAATACCAGAAATGAAGCTTTATTAAAAGGTAATTGTCTAAGTATTTTTCATGGGATTAATCACTGTGATATGTCAAGATTACGTAAAATTCGATAGGAATATTAAACAAGTAATGCAACGAATGTAAGAATAACAGTGGTAGTGGACTAAAATGAATTTATAAAACCACGTTGCTACATTCTCGTTGCTGGAATATAGAAGAGATTTTTGTAACATAGGACGTGTTTCTGTTTCTTTGTTACAGCTTTTTCAGTTTTAGTTTTGAGCAGTTACTTATTCTACTTTTATTCTATTTCATTTTTATTTATGGATTTCATTTCGAAAATTCTTTTGGGAGAATTTTGATAATTCGAAAAGCATAGTTTATTCAACAACTGGCTCAACTTTCACTAAAACAAAGTTATAATTTGGAGTTTTGGACTCGCATTCTAACGCGACCATCACCTTCGTGTAAGCTGTGGTTTAACTGGGCTGTACAACGAGGAGAAGGCGTACGGAAATTTTCCGATTCCATCGCGGTAGGCAGCGCACAAACCGTCGAAGGACAACGACGACCTTGGGGCGTGAACGTCGCTCGACAGCCGTCTACTCAGCGCGGGATCAGCTTGGAGAATTCGCCGGTCGTGAGTCACAGAAAAGCAGAAAGAATATTTACTAAATTGCAGCTTGGAAAACTTTCAAGATAGAATTATGATTGCACAAATTAAAACGTTGTAATATGAGCTTCCTCAGTAACAGACATTGATCGGACAAGTTTTACTAAATATTAGTCTTGATAACCAGTAAATTTATTTTTGCAGTCGTAAGAGAAATCAGATCTAAATAATTTTTATGTTTATTGATAAAAGTCGTCCTTGTGTATAATTCTTTATCTAAATTCATACATAATTGACTTGATGTTATTTGAAATCATTTAAGAGGAATTGTCTATGTAAAGGTTTTGAACATGAATGAAAGCTGTTAAATTGTTTCTGGTAAAACGTTATTTCATGAACAGTCAAGAGACTTTGTAAAACAGAATTTTGCACTGCGAGGTCACGCAGAAGCTGAATATTAAGTGTAAATATTGAGTGTAGTATTATTTAAGATTGAAAAGGTATTAGTGAATTTTGGTATATTGTTTGTATGTATTTTTTACAGGATGGTTATTTAAATTGTGAATTGTGGGTTTCATTAAGAGATAATTTGTTTTGAGAAGTGTACATATGTATTTACTGTTTGTTTCGTGTAAATGTAGATCAGAGTCACTATTATTCTACAGAAAACTGCAGTTTAGGTAGGGAGTTAGCTACCATTGTGTAATCAAAAGGAAAAGTAATCACGTAGGAGAATATGTGAACGTGAGTGTACGAAGGATCATATTGGAAAGAATACATGTTACTTGTTCTTTAAAACTATGAAATTGTGTTTGTTTGTTAAACGAATATTAGTTAGCAAAGACGAACCCACCACCGATAGGGAATTATCCATAATTTGAGGTTTTCCCAGGTTTGTGTGACGGTGTAATCACACGTCACGAAACAAGTAAATAACAGATTTACTTCTGTAATTCGGCGTACTACGAAATAGTTAGGTAGATACGTGACGGTTACAATATATATATATATATATATATATATATATATATATATATATATATACACCTGCAAGCCTAGACAACTCGAAGGCACAGTAGTGTTTTGTCTTTCTGTGGAAGCATAAAAATCTGAATGAAAAAGGAAGATCATGATTTTTGATTTTTTCAATCAAGGCGTCAGACTTTGTTCGCTCATGAGCAAATCCCTTTCTTCTTTTGAGTATGACCACCGATCCTTTTGCGGAAAGCTCTCTATATATGATGCTCAGAGTTGGCGATACCACAAGCGCGAAACATATCATTCCATTTTCACTTATGCATTTCAAGATTTAAAAGGGAGTTCACAATAATATTTTGAAGAGACAGCTCCCAGAAAAAGAAATACGTAGCCATCACACCGCCTTGTCATGCGGAATCAAGATTAGAAACAAAATTTCGTTTTTTTACACGTGAACTGATAATGCAAATTTTAGAGTTGAAATAATTTTAATTATTATTTTTTTAATTTTCTTTTTACTTTTGAGTTTTCATTGTTTACATGCCTTTTTGGATGCCTATTTTGGTAAAAATAAATGCCATTTTGCCTTCCTATTTTAGGTAAAATAAATGCCTGAACATCCGGGATCTAGTCGTTAGTCTCGTACGCGTAGTACATGTTTTTTTTTATCGGAGAGGTGGCGGTCATTCCTCCGGTCGTATGGCGAGTCCGGCGCCGACCTACACGTCGGATGGACGGGGTTTCCCCAAAAGGGGAATCTCCCACCAGCAGGGCACCGCCCCAACCGGGGCAGACTCTAAGCTCCTGACAAGTGTGGTAGTGTAGTGCTTGTGAGAAAAAGTGTGTGTTAGTAGGGGGTGAGGAATGAGGGTAGGGCAAGGAAATGGAAAGAAAGATGGCGCGCGGTCCGTGGCCCGTTTGTCAGGGCACTGCCCCTGAATTTGCCTGGCATTAATCGGATAAAACACCAAATACTACCGATTAGAGCAGCCGGCCGCTGGGATGCTCCTCCAGACAGCGGCTTCTAGTTGTGCGTCAACAATTGATGCGAGCGCGGAGCGGCCGCGGGGCCACCGCATGCGTTGCACCTGGGGCGCGGCTTATGGCCGCCGCCCACGCCCGGCGCTGAGGTCGGTGCCACTTGTTAACATAATGTGCTCTGGAGCAAACGTTTTTATTCAAATTAATAAGAAACGTGTGGGACAGCTTAAAGGTTGACATTCCACGTTTTGGTGAAAAATTCTTTTCTATATTTAATAGTAAATCTTGTGTTAATTAAACAAAATCAGGAAGCTTCCAAAACTGCCAATGAGTTGTTGAAATATACGAACAACAGAAGCTAAAATCAGTTTTTCAGTTGTGAAACGTACACTTTCTTTTTGTTTTTCAGACTCGAAGTTGTCAACATTTTCACCTTACCATTTAAGATAAATTTAAACTGATACTTTTAAAACAGAAAATTTTTCAACATTCCAAAATACCTTTTTTTTCTTTGAAGGCAATACGGATTGAAATACAATGTCCTACTTTTAAGATTTGCGCTCGAAGGAATAATAGCTAAATGTAACTAGAACCTCTAAATCAATTTCATTAAGAAAATTGGTCTAATCATAAAATGCTTCTCAACGGTGAGAAGTTAAGACATTATTTAAAACCAAAGTTTTTTGACAGTTAAGCAATGACTGAATACTATGAAAAGCCAAAGGAGATGAATAACGAGAGGAAAGGGTATAAAACTTACAAAACAATGTGAGGGGGTCACGAATTATAGACAATAACAGGAAAAACTGTAAAAATTAAATTCAAATGGGAATCAAAATAATAAGAATGGCAAAAGGAAAAGCAAAAAGAACAAACGATAGGATAATGGAAACGATTCTCTAAAAAACGACTTTCAAATAACTAAAAATTAACAATAAAATGTTTTACAAGACTATAACTGAAAAACTTAATTATAGCACCTCTACCTTGCACAATTTTCATTATTCAGCAATGTAAGTGCATCACACTACGAGAACTCATGTAACAAGCCCACGCATTCAAAGCGAAACAAATATCATTACATTGTTTGTCTAATATTTAGCATTAAACGACACGAAGCCTCTTCTACCTACAATACTACTCACAACTCTTACTCCCCATTATGGCAGAATTGTCCCCGAGGCGCCGGACGGTGACACGGACAGGATTCATAATTACGCAACGTCCATTATACCTGCACAAAAACTCTTTGTTCCTCGATGAAGCGCGTTTGCCAACATTACTGCGGCTGGAAAAAATCCCCCGGATAAAATAGTTGCTCTGCCCACACGTATATTTCGTAGATAATGAATCCAATTTTCCAGAATACAATTTAATTAACTTCATGTCCCCCCGCCGATTCCCTTTGAGCTCTATTCGGGTATATCTACGTGCGCGCCGCGTTCATTTAACTTGCACCTCCCCATTCTTCGCCTTCTATATCAAAATGCAGGGCATTGTTCCTTCTGATCTCTTTATTTGCGGATCTGTCAGTTCAAATTAAAACAGCCGTCCAGGCCGTATTTACCCGCGCTCTAAAGGGGCTGTTTGTAAATTTGAGAGGAGAGCGTATTCCCTAGTTCATTTAGCCGCGGCTAATAAAAAGACAATAATGTGAAAATAAAGATTTACGAAGAAACGAATAACCTTATTACATTCTAACTTTTGAAAATACTGAAAGATTAAATTTTTTAGAAAACAAATTAAATAAAAATTTCACTATAGAAAATATATTCTGTAATGATCAATATTGATTTTAAAAATTATCTTTACGCAAATAGCGCCGTTTACAGAGTAACGAAAAGTTTTTGAAAGTCTTTTAGTTCCACTACTCTTTGGACTACGAACTGAAATGGTGTTACAAACCTGTAAATTAAAATATTTTAATTCAATATTCCTGAATGCTTTTTTATGTTGAATGTCACCACATTTGAATTACTGCAGTTGCCTATTGCCGTTACGAGGAAGTTTGGTAAGATTAAAGAAAAAAATAATTCGTAGCAAAGCCATTTGAGTTGGTTAAGAATTCAGTTACGTGTTCTCCCCACAAGCAAAAACAAAATATTGTTCCCTTGTAATTCTTCTTTTTTAAATCAACTCATCACCTAACCTCTTTCATTCTGTTTTCACATTTTTACACACAGGAACATCCTGTTATAGATGTGTGTCCACCTTGTGAGCGACCATTAGATTGGACGAATATTACATTACTTTCCCTGGGAGATTTCGATCTATTGATTCGGAGTTTGGGGAATTTGGAGGCCGGTTAGGCTCGACCCTTTCGGCTCCCTTCGTCCACAGGGAATTCGGGCCCTCGTCCGCTCACCCGCAGAGGCGCCGCCGCAACGAGCACTCGTTCATCAGCAACGAGGGGCGGCGCGGCGCGGCGCGGCCCAGCAAGGGGAAGAACGCCACAGTTGCGAGGGGCGCGGAGGGGAGGGGAAACCGAAAGGGCTCGAAATCAGCGGGATGCGGGTGGCAGCGACGATGGCGATTAGAGAATGCCACCATTGTGTCAGACGTGGAACCTTGATCACAGGAAGAGAGAAAATGAAAGACGATAAGACAAAGGAAAAGGGTAGAACGTGCAAATGTAAGATGGATATCCATCATAAATAACACAAAAAATAAGAAAAATAAATAGTTTTTATACGTTAACAACTGAAAAGACAATATCTGTCATTTTCAATTTATTGGCATCGATATGACTGTAGCAAAGCAAGAAATTTTCCCCAAACCTGCCCACATCGTCAAATCATAAAATCATAAACGGTATATACTTTTGATGGGCCCTTTCAGAGTGACAGTGAAGTTATAATCGCTTTCGTCATTCCTTTCCTATAAATATTAAACACACTGACAATTGTTAAGTACAATTTTAAGTTTTATTCTCAATATTAATGTAAGAAACAGAGGCAGATAAATACACGAGAAACCAACGAATAGTGGGAAAATGTCTCATTGTGACAGACAAGCAGGTAGTTGCAGGCGGACGCGCGTTGTCGCCGAAGGAAATGACCTTTTAAGAGACGCAGGCGCTCGTTAGGCGCGGGAGCGAGCGTGAGTCTGCCTCGGTCGATAGAGGCAGTGCCACTGCCAACAAGCTGCATGTTACTTCGACTTACTGACTGTGATCCGTTGAGCTCAAACATTAATAAGAAAGACGCGCTATAAAACTTTCAGTAGTGCGTTATTGATACTGTAATTATTTTGTTTTATTGTATTATCATAACCATTAGTAGCAGTAGTGAACACTGCTATCCTCTTTACTAATTCTACCAGCGTATATTATTGATCACAGTTTCGGAAATGAAGTTGGTAATTCTCTCTTTCGTTTTACGGGATAGTATTTCGCAATATTATTGATGTTATTAGTGATGTTGAAGTTATTTATTTTGTCAAGTACTTCCTCACAATCCAATCCTTAAAAGAATGTTTTGTAAGAGTTTTGTGATTAAGTGCACTAAGGGATACAGTGAAATCTTCCCTGTCTGTAACCAGATTTAACGGCTGTCTCAAATATACCGTCACGAACGCAGTAATACAGCAAGAGCGCTAATAACTGCACAGCATCATTTGTGACCTCTGGGAAATAGCGCCATTCCACAGAGGGGAATATGATGCTTATGAGATATGCTCAGCCTCTGCGGGCTGCATCTTGTTTCTATGCGTTGGCACTGGGGATTTGAAAGCTATTTTGAGAAGCTTAGCTGCAAATTGTTCAACGGGTACTTGGTTTATAATGAGGATATGCAAGAGCGCACTTGGCAAATTGGGGGGCACAAGTACCGTCAGTTTGTCTCGTCTTTGTAGGGATTACTCTCAAAGATCGATCGTTTATGATAAGGATTTTCCGATGGAAGTAGATTGGGGGAACCATAATACCTCGAATGGCATCGATTTGCGGTAGGAAGAGGATATAAACGTCGAAACTGTTATTGTCGAAACTTCAAGGGGGTATCTTGTTCGTGCTCGAGATGCAAGTTCACAGTTTACACTGAACATTGCTCAGAAACAAATCCGGAGAATTGGAATAAATTACTGACGGAGTAATTGTGTACCCCTATCTCCGAATCACACCATTAGTAAAAAACGCAGATTTCCTAAATTAATATGCCAGTCTATATTAATTCCCCATATTTACTGTAACATATATTGACGAAATTCAACAAATCTAAATCCCTCTTTTAATCTGCCATTATCACAAGCTCGATAATATTTTTCTAATTACCAGATCCCACCCTATGTTCACCCATTTGTGAATATAACTCGCATTTACACAATTCGCTGACATTAAAAGGGTGATGATGTGTTAACTGCACGAAGTTGAACCGACTTCATCAACAGCTTCTCACCATTTGCAAGAGAAGAAGGTAGCTTGGCAGTGCCACCGAGCATTATTCGCCGCGGCGTCTGCAAAGACAGTCGACAGAACATCAACCAATTAGCCAACTCTGGCCGCGAAGCGTCTCCGCCTTTTACGCGCTCGATAAAATCTCTTCTCCCCTCCCCTCCACCAGCCCAACTCCAACTGCACCTCCGCCCAGCAGCCTCCACCACCGTCGCTTAAGAAAACAACTGCCAGTCGACGAGAGCGAGAACTCGGGAGGGGTTGAAAGCGTAGGAGGACGAAGAAACAATCGATCTTCATCTCTTGTAAGGCGTCGATTACAGTTCTTCGAGATTGTGTTTTGTGATTAGAGGAATGAGAGAAAAGAAAAAGATTAGTTGATTGTATTTTTGTGTTATTTTGGCTTCATATTTGTGGTTCAATGCAACACACAATGATTTTTACGAAAGTATACCCAACATACATCATTTATATCACAAATGTATAAACCTGTTGTTTGGAACTTATTGAGCATTTTAAACCCACAAAATGCAATGGTTTTAAGAATACCAGACAAATTCGTATCATCGAGTCTTCTGTTTTCAAACTAAGGCACAGGAAACAACAACGGCATCGCATTTTCCCCACTATTCTCTCATCCCCCTTATCTCTTCGCCGCCTCCAAATCCTTGGAAATGGACAAAGGCGATGCAGAATGCGTTTGTGAGATGGGGTGGTGGTGGTGGTGATGGAGAACCTCATGGAAAGAAAGCTCTAATGACTGTACAGAAATGAGCCTGTGGCTCCTATTCCGTCAGCCGAGGCGCGGCGGAGCAGAAAGGAGAGCGAAGCGGTGTCGGGCCGCACAATGCGAGGAGTAGTGGGTCTGAACGGAGTGAATGGAGCAGGCTGGGGACGGTTAGCCAACCAGTAAGGAAAAGAGTGCACAACGCGAGGATGTGCGGGAGCGGGTCGTGGAGAAACGGAGTTGGAGGAGGCGAGGCGGAACGGGGGGGGGGCGCGGCTGGCGGTGTGGTGGCGAGCACGCGTGCTCCGCAATCGGAGAGCGCTTGGGTGCACGGCGGCGCGGCGCGGCGCGGCGTGACGGAATGTGGGGCACCGCGCGGAGCACTCTGCACGCCGCCCCGGCGCGCCCCGCCCACCACACGCGCGTCAAAGCACTGCCTCGCGTGCAGCGCCCCCCCCTCGCCCTCGCGCCTAACCACGTGTCAACGCGCTCGCTCGCTTCCTTTCTTCTGCCTACGTACACACATACGGTCACTCCCGACCAATGACTTGTTGCATACCTTGAAGACAATAGAGTAGACTGATCGTTTAGCACATGCATACAAGTACATGCCTTCTTACGATGGATACAGTCATATAAGGATTAGCAAATTGACTTCATAAAACTACGGTAATTCGCCTGGGGGTGATTGATTTTTTTAAAAATTAGGTAAACTTCTCAGTGGATCATGTCTGTGCGACATGTAAGAAAACTCTAAATGTTTCTGAGTATTATTTTTTCCTTATTAGATTCCATAAAGGATCAGTGAGGGAATATCACAAATAAAGTTTATATACATCTGATACAGTTGGATCGATCCCTGACGGTGTACATGGGAGACCAAAAAATAATTGCTAGAGTTGGGAGATGTGATGTCAAATTTCAAGAGCTGAACAGTACATGTCGGTTGGCGGTTGAGAATAGACAGGATTTTCTAAACAACTTTGGACAAAGTAAAGGGCAAAGGATTTTGATACGAATATTTAATAAAAACAATCCTGCGGAGTGGTTCATCTCAGCAATATCAGCTTACAAATCAGCAATAAATCAAAAAAATTTCATTGATACCACTAAAAGTAGAATTTTCTATTTTATT
Organism: Teleogryllus oceanicus; assembly: GCA_964035755.1. Lineage (NCBI taxonomy): Eukaryota > Metazoa > Arthropoda > Insecta > Orthoptera > Gryllidae > Teleogryllus > Teleogryllus oceanicus. The sequence goes on from CAXIVR010000002.1 coordinate 120,058,021, forward strand.
GAACTAGTGCAACCTATCGAGCTATTTTACAATAATTTTAATGGAATGTTTACAGTATCAACGTACAAAACAAAAGCCTTTAATTCCATATAAACATAGAAAAATCATCACCAGCTTGAGGGACTAGGCAAATTGAGATTAATCAATTAGGGGTTGTACCATTTGTCGTGGGTATGCGTACAGAGAAATATTCCGTTAAATTGTCGTAGCACACCATTATTGGTTAGGATGGATTGAGTGTGGGACTGACAATTCCCTCTTCCAACAGCAAAGCGAGAACTTCCTTTCACAAATGGTGTACTCTCTTCTTCAACATTCACTGAAGGAACATTCGCTGAAGGAATGGTGATTTTGTAATTGTCTTTGTCTATTTGTCTGTCCTGGATTTTAAATCTTCAGCAGCTCTTGGCATACTAAATCGCACTTCGCTTTGTGTGTGCTCTAGTTGTTCCCATTGACACATTGCGGTCTTAATGCCATTGGCAGTCTGTCCTTGCTACTGTTACGGCACTGCAGGCAGCAGCCTCATCGACTGACCGGTAGAGCGGGTTGCAGCTATGCTGTGGGAACTATTCAGAATTGAAATTTATAACATGTGTGGATTTACGTGTCGCTAAAATCGGTCCTATAATTTTAAACAAACCGCCACTCTCAAATGATCTAAATAAAATTAAGCAAAGTTATGTAACGAAATATCTTTGAAACAGTCATACTACTCGTCACACACCATCTTATTCGCAGATTTCCAAAAATATGAACCGAGAAGATATTACATACGAAAACTCCGAAATCGAAAGTGGAAACAAAAAGTCATTTTTCCACTTTACTGCTTTTTTTAGACTAGACCACAGATGCTCAAACAAAAGTCACAATGCTAACATGGCATAAATCAATGGGTGTGACATAGCGATCCAACCCCGCATGGACTGAATCAACCCAGAAAACCCCGCATTGAAACCTTATCAAATTTGTATTACTTTTTCTAGAGTGTTAAATTAAAAGAGTATAAGTAAAAAAATTCAAAACGAGACACCTAACTTTTATACATTCACGAGGCGTATGTATAAAATAATTCTCGTTTGGTCTAACATGTGTAGGTGTGAAAATACAAGTATCTGGAATTATGCAGAGCTTCCACATACTAGTTGGACCTTAAAAACCTGTTTCCTCTATGAACTTACAGAGTTTCGTTTTGTCCAAGACTTGTAATCCTTGGACTATATACTCTAGAATAGTTTGTTTATAAAAACGTGTCACACGTCGTCATCATCGATTTTTTTTCTTCTGTGCACAATACAGTAGATGATCTGCTTTTGAGCATTTGCGATTAAATACATTTGTGAAGAATTTTGAAGAAGAAACAATTTCGGTCATAAATTCCATTTACAACTTCTTTTCAATTTATTACTTGTAATCCACACATTTTTCACAACTTAGTGAGGATAATTAGAAAGGAATATTATAATGAAACTTTTTTCAAATTTTCGAAATAAATGGCTTGACCTTCAACGAATGCAGAATAATTTTTATTCAGTTTGTTATCTTAATTAAGGAGCTTGGAGTTTCGCGAAGTTAATTATCATTACAGAGAATGGTTAAGAGTAGGTGGCTTTCGTAGATCAGTGGTAGCCTTGACGTCCTTTGTTCCTGGATCACTTTAATTGATTAATAAGCATTCCATTTTGAGCTTCGCTGAAGAATAATAAGAAAGTCACGACAGGGCGATGTTCATGTTAAGAGCCATTCAGCAATTTATGCATGAACTTCAGCCAAATTTGCACTCGCAAGTGTGTGCGCGATCTGTTTAAGGAGATAAAAAAACGGCATGTAATGTAATTTGGAGAAAAGATGTAAAAATAGGATCTCAGAAATGTGTATATGACTTTGTATGGCTGGTTCATCATAATTCTGTAGCCGCTGATTCTCTATAAGGGAAATATCAAAATGAAACACAAGGTAACAAAGCCCATTATCGTGCATTACCTAGGACACAATGGGCTCTTACAAATACTGAAAAAAGTACACGGAATCGAAAAGAGTTACTCAACTTTCTAACATATTTCTGTGAAAATATCACTAATGGACATACCTTCACGACATTAAGCAATAATACAATAACAAATTTTAATTTAACAATGAATTTTAAGATTACTTAAATAGTTTTCAAACGGCGTTAAAGAATCCCACTTCCAAGACCAAGAAAATTCCCTCTGTAGCCATGCTAGAAACATCAATAACATTCACAGAGTACATCATAAACTGGAAGAATTAGTTACAAAGGATGGAGTCAAGGCGATTCAACTAATATACGCGATACTGCGAGCGCTAACTCAACCGTGTTTCCCTGCGTGGAAAAATGGGCATTCATATCATTTCTGTAGGCCGCGTGCCAAGGACTGCGCGCCAGTAAATACCGCTGAGGAGCAGCAGCAATCCGCAGCTCAAACGCGCCACTCATCATGGGAATATTAATTGGCCTGGAGGGGGTGGGGGTGAGGGCCTAATGGCCAATGAGCAGCGCTGGCTGCGCCTGGCGCGCGCCCAACAGCGCTCAGTGGCTGTGCTCTGCGCCGTCAGCGCCCCGCCACGCGCCCCGCCACGGCGCCCCGCCACGCGCCCGCCACGCGCCCAGCCCTGCGCCGCTCTCAGAATGAGATCTGCGGGCGAGGTGGCGCAGGAGGAAGGGCAGGGGTAGGACAGATCAGTACGAAGACAGAGAGAAGTTGAAGAACATAATGAAGGGATGAGTGAGAAAATAGGAAAGTACATAGATAAGTTGGATGGAATGATAGGTAGGTCGATAAAACGTTAATGGCGGGAGGGAAAGGAAAGGGGTGATGAGAGAACTGAAAAAAAAGCTTTGGGTCAGGAATACAGGTGTCTCAGGATAAATGTTTCACACATATACAACAAGAAAGAGGGATCGAAAATAATCACTTTTTTGCCGACGAATATACTGTGGGGAAATGGACATAACGGAGTTAGATGCATTTATACTACATGTGACATATCCTCCTGATTTTTCGGCAACTCTTTATGCACAATGTTCGGCAGGTCATGTTGTCGCAGTCAAGACAATTTCATATTTCTGCCTAACATCTGTGCCTATGGGATTGCTTAAAATCAGGGCTACATGTAAAACAGATATACTCGTATTTCCGTTATATGCGATTTTGCACAATATGTTCATTGGCAAGAAATGATCATTTCCAACCACACTGCATGCCCCAGTGCAACATTTATTCCTAGTCACCTATATAAGATGGACGAGAAGCGAGAAACCTCCTGCCGTGGACGAAGGCCCCGAGTAGACGTGTGAAAAATGAATGTAGGGAAACAAGAAAAGAGAAAAACTGACAAAATGATGAATAGAGCTGATGAAACTTGGTTGCGATAATACTGATGAGTAGGTGAAATTACGCAAAGCAGGATTGCAATCAGAAGATTGCTAGGAAGAAAATACTCATTTTCAAAAAATACTATATGTATAGGCATTCTTTAAGTTTTAAAGTAGTGAATCAATCCACAACTTTGCAAAAATATTGTTTTGAAATTTTGAATATAATTACCAGAGTCCAGACTATTTTATAATAGGAAGACATGTACATGAGTACATGAGAAGTACATGAGTAAACTGAGACTCGCAAGGAAACACAATCCAGTGCGCAGCGGAGTATTCCTTTCGCATGTTATTTTTTCAGGCACCCGTCATCAGCGCGCCCGGTGGCGACGAGGCCGAAGTTTACGTTTGGACGAACAGACCCGGTCGGGTTACGCCCACGCCTACCGCCGCCACTGCCACCTTCGCAGTCTATTATTAGCGTTTTTTCGTCGTTCTAAATAAAATGGGCCACGCGCGCCCGCAGCGAGTCGCGAGACAGCAGGCGTCCTTGTGTGACGTCACTTCCGGCCGACGAGCCGCCTGGGTGAAGGCGGAGCGGTGCGCGGCTGAAGATGGAAGAGGAGAAGATACACGGAAGCGGTACGGTGCAATGCGGAGAATCGAAAGAGGGTGGGAGACGTATGGCACTAATGAATAGTCAAAACGGGGAAAAGGAAGCTGCCGAAGATAAGAAATGATGAATTAGAAGCAGTATAAGGAAAGTTGCTCGATTGGGTAACTTGATGCCCAGGAACCACTGGGAGTGTCTGATCACATGGTTTTGGATGTGCAGTATTTGCAAGTGTGGACCAGCTGAATCAATTGGCGACTATTAAAACAGCAGAAGAAGAGATAGTGGGCGGCGACCGTGGCAATGGTACACGCGGGTTGACCGTGGGCGGCAAGAGGGGGGGGGGGGGGGCGTTGGGGAGCGCCTGGGGCCCCAACGAACTGAGTTAATTACGGATGACGTGGACGTGGGCCGCACCTGGGGGCGTGGGCGAGGGCGAGGGCGAGGGAGGGGGAGGGGCCGCCCGGACCATACAGGAGCAGTTGCCACGCCGCTGACCCCGGCTCCCACGCACCCCGTCCATTCAAATGGGTGGACTCGCTATGGGATCTATTCTTTTAGTTCCTTGGCGCTACGCTTTTTTCCTGCTCGTGTTTCTAAATATGCTATCTAAAGTGCAACACCTTTTACTCAAAGACATACACATGTCACTGTATCATCATTTTTTCCAATCATCAATTTCTACGTCGTCCAATCATCAAACATGACTCTTCACCCATCACCACACTCATCTGTAAGAAACGCCTTACCTCCCACCATTCTGTTGCCAATTTGTACTCTTCTCCAAGTACATTATTTCTCTCCCTTCCATCAGCTAAACACTTGGGCTCTTTATTTCTACTAACTAAGCTTTCCCCCTCGCTTGTACCAACCCGAGACGTAACGAGCACGGTATCACCCCACATCCACAGTATGTGCCACCATCATCGTTGTCACTCTCATCACACCAGCCGGCGTCCCTCGCCTCGCGTCACTTCACTCCGTTCCCACCGTCGACCCACACTCACCCGCCCTGCTCTGCCCTGCCCGGCCCCCCGCCCCCCCCCCCAACCCGCGCCACCCCAGCACTCCCGCGGCCCCGCCGCCCGCCTGGCTCCGCCCCCGCCTCCGAGCCGCGTCAGCCGCCGGGAAATGAGCGTGAATGTCCGGCGCGAAGCCGACACGCCCTGCAGCCTGCGCCCTCGCGGCTCTGACGTCCGGACGCGCCGCCGCACGCGCTCTCAGCTATTATCCCGTTCAACGCGGCCCTGCCTCCGCCTCTCCGGATAATACGACTGCTTTTTGGGTTCACTTGCGCTCGCGTTATGAGCCTGCTCATGACCCGTGAACATGTGTTCAGCTTTGCAATATCAAGCATGCATATTCTCTGAGATAATCTCATTAATGGTAGTTTAATAGTCCCCATTTGTCTCATTAATTAGCTTATAATTACATTAGTGTACTATTTATTACATGATCAGACTTCCTTTATACGTACGAAACAAAATATCAGAATTCTGAAGAGATTCTTTCTAATCCTAACCTGAAATGAAATCTCTTTAGAAAACATGCTAGCGATAATGCGGTCGCGACAGTGCCATTAAGTTATTTATTGTTAACAGTAGCGTTTTTCGTTTTATACCAGGTCGCGTGCTACAAACAAATGAAATAAAAGATAACCATTCAAAGTGACTTGCCTAATTAGGTTTACTCAACTGTGTTTGAGATATCCAGTGATCTGCAAAGATGATTTCCTTTAAATGAAAATATCCCCTTGTCGAGTAACCTAACCTTCAATCATTATTACGGCAGATTCTAGTTGTTATTTTTGGTTAGTCTGAAAAACTGTATAAAATTGTTGAACAAAGTAGTTTGCAAAAACTGAGCAAAATGCAATGAATGTGCAAAAAGATTATAGCTTTTCGTGTCCATTTATTATCCAGCAATAGAAACTGAATCATCCCAAGACCTTGAACTCTGTCTCGCCAACCAGTTTGCTAAAAGCAGTGCTTCCAGTTTATCCTATAAAGAAAATCACGCCATACCTAGATCTATTTGCCTTCACGAATTATAAGTTCTCTTTTTATCAATCGAATAAAATAAAATTTCTACAAATTGTACTACATTCGCATTCTTCAAAAATATTATCGACCCCCACTCCACTCGCAAAAGTAATTTTCAGATTCTACAACAACGAGAAATAATGGAAGTCGATAAATGATCGAAAACCAAATATACTTGCTATGAATATGCGAAAGTGTCTTGTGTCCATGAAGCAGAATAGAAACCTAAGTAAACACGTTCCATATGAGAACAGTGGCCATCCATTTCTATATTCGAGCCATTCACACAACTCGTCCGTGGCGTGCCCGGGTCGAGCGATTCATTCAATCTCGAGCAGCGCGGTAGTTCCGCCCGGGCGACACGTGCACGGCGGCATGCGCCCGCAGGCGGCGCGGCGTGCCAGGAGCGTCAAACGCAACGCAGTTGATCGCGGCACGCGACGGGACGGAGCCGCGCCGCCCACGCGCCCTGTCATTACCCACTCGGCACGTCGCCCTCGCGGCCAGCGCCGCCACGCCCTCTTTCAACTTGCGGGGCGCGGATGTTTTTTTATTTACTAGCGTAGTGCAGTGTCTTCGACGCTATAAGCGAGTTCACTTTTATTATTTTTAAATCGTTTCATTTCATTACGATAAGAAAGTTTTCCATCATCAGATTGAGATGCACCGAATCACATTCCGCTTTCTCCAAACGGCGGACCGGAAGCGGTCTAAGCGGAAGAGTGACTGGCGGACGGACACACGCTGAAACCTAAACGTAGATTTAACAGTTTTTCCTGAAACGCCTTTTCCTGTACTCAGAATTAACAGTATTACACCCGTTAAATAACAGTATTACATCCAAATAATTTCCAATTTATTCTGACATCACATCACTGTGCTCATATAATTTATTTACTAACTCGGTGCGTAGTCTTTAATGCTTTAAATATATCTAATAGTTTTAATTTCTTTAATTAGATTAGAAGGATAGGTACATAAAATATCAGTTCTCTTGTTATTTCTTTTCCTTCAAATTTTGAATAAACAAATGTGTATATTTAATTGATCATATTTTTTCTTGAAATCGTGAAATAAATATTATTTTTCTGTAGGCATATTATTCTTCCATTCATCACCTCAAAAAGTTTCGACGTGTTTAAAACAATTTTATTACGACAATAAACGTTTCCTTAGTTCATCAATAAACAATAATAATATATTACATTAAAAAACAATCTGAAAATTAACTGTATCACTCTATTGTGACATACCAGACTGTCACACAATATTTTGACGGGAATGGGGACAATAATTTATTAAATTCTTCGTAAAAAGTGTAAATGTTGAGGGCATAGGCATGCGGGCAGGGCGTTTCTTAGCACCAGAGAAGCGGAAGTAAATGAACATGGCGCGGCAAGTAACGGACAGAAGATTGTGATATAAGGGCATGTAGTATTGGTGGTAAACTAGTAATGTGGTATGACGTAGAAGGAAACTGGAGATTGTTTTGTAAAACAAGAGAGAAGAAGGTATGAAAGTTATGGAGGGTTGAACTTCGTAATATGGGAGAGGAGCTTTAGATTGCGTACCGTGCATATCGTACTGCAGAGGTTATTGTAAATGATAGATGCGGGACTTGGTGGAAATTTGCGGGAAATAATTGAGCAGTGAGGACTTATATTTTGTGTGCGTAATTCTATTTGGAACTTTGAATAATTCTGGTACCGGGAGTAGTAAGTGAAACAATTAATAAGTTGAGGAGGACATTGACCCGGCAGCGGACCGAGAACAAGATAGAAGAGAGAAGATTGGTCGGAGCGGTGGATTCTTCCTGGCCCCACCGTCCAAGAGCGCATGGATATATAAATAGTAAGAATAATAGCGCTATAAACAATTTTTACAATCGGTCATGACCAGGGTGACATTTCATGTTTAAAAGAATTAATCGAGAAATAAACTTATTACGTTCTCATTCTGAAAAAGAAAAGCTGATTATCATTTCTTTAGCATCTTGTGCAATCCATAGTTTAATAATTTCTTTCCAGAAACAAATTTCAGATTCCTAGCTTCTTCCGTATGGAGAGCGGATCGAATGATCGTTTGCTAGGAAGAAAGTAAGTACCGGCGACGATTATTTCCGTAAGAACCCAACCGGCAGAGCTAGTCGGATAATTATTTCACTTAAGATGTTTGCGGGAAATTTAAAATCGCAACCCTTTCCTGGCGCCCAAAAATAATATAAATTCGGAAACCGGTTGCAGAAATAATTTAGCAGAAACGGAGAGCGTTTCACTATGTTACATCAATTCAACAAGAATCCATTTAATCCGTTTCATTCCTCGTACCAAGCCCGCCTCTTTCCAAGCCATTCATCGACGTTCGTCGCCTTCGACAACCATTATGATAGTACGAAACTAGACCACCAGGCATTTCACCTACTCCTGTACCACCTTGTCCCATTCTCCCTGTAGAACAACGCTTAGCACTGCTAATACAGTGACGACTTCCATTTTCTCCATTCTATCAGCACCAACACAATATTTATGGCTTCTGAATTTGCTACTATACCTCTATTACGAGTACTCTCTTCATTTCAAACATCTGATCCGCATCCTGCATCTCCTGTTTCCGCATGCGACTGACAGTACGACCATCACTATCTCCCATTCTCAACATGCAGGCATTCCCACCATTTACTCAGGTACAATAATCAGAGGCAGAATGATGGTCACCAGCGCCATTACGTGCATGGCCATCGCCACCTCCGCTACACCCACGCGCACTGACACAGTTGCTCGCCCTTTTTTGCCGGATGTCGTGCGCGCTGCCCGCGCCACCCGCAATCCACTGCACGAGGCCGCGCCTCACAACTGCACGTGCTACGGGGCGTAGACTGCCAACGAAAAATTATCACAATGTTACTCCCTGCTTCAAAAGCTATTTTTCAGTGTATGTTCTTATTCTGTGTATTTGTTGCTTTATTTCTGGACTGTTTCTTTAAAACCAACGCTAATGGTACTTTACAATGGTAGAAACTAAAGAACAATTTATTCAATTTTGTAACTTTCTCTTGCTGTATACGATTATAGGAATTAAATGCTTATGAAGTTCGTCACAAACAAACCTTCCAAGCAAGACAAAATTACTTTTGATGGTTAGATTAAAACGAACCATACCATGTATAGTACATATACTACACCATTTTCGCTGCAATCGCGAATTTAAAATTAACCCTCGTTTATTTTTGAACTTCATTTTAAGAGAGGTTTTCAATAACATGACGTTCTCTCGTTGAGTCGGAAAACATGTGTAAGCGCATTCACAATACAATATAAATGTAATGGATTTCAATTATATGTATTGACTTTCAATATCGTCAAAGCTTTGAATTTAATTGATACATTTTTATTTCAATATGTGAAGTAAAATTATTAAAATTCCATGCTGAAGTGAAATGAAAAAAATCGATATGGCGAAAACAGAGATGAATACCAGTTTGCGACAATAATAGAAGCAAAATTCAGGCTCACGCATGCACTCTGGTTAATAACTAGCCTGTGTGCTGCCTATTTCGGCTATCAGAAGGACATACATGGGGCGATTACGTAAGCGCGGAGAAACGAGATTAGTTGACAGAACAGAACGGGCAGCGTATCCGCCCATTTACATTACTAATATGGAGATTAGATTCGACCTGAATAGTTGAAGTGACGAAGTTTACGAGACGAAATCTCTAACGAACGCTGGTTTCCTCCTAGTGGCTCATAGCATTAGTATGGGGGTTTCACCGAGAAGTAAATATACTTCTGGGACACCCGCTTGCAGAAATAGCGTGCGTGCATACCCACATGTTATCTCTACCATTCCAAGCGATTAATTTCATTCGCGTGTTAGCGTTTGCAGCGGTAAGTTATTGCAAGTTAATACTTTACGCTTTCTGCGTCCTGCGTATTTCATTGAAACGCTCGGAAACGTAATTTTCAAGTTTATATCACTGCACTATTTCGTACTAAGAGTGTAATCTCATCGAACGCCTAATTTACAATTATTATACAACTTGGAAGCAATGCTACGAATAACAAATACCGTGAGAAAGGGAACAAGAGACGTAATCGCGAACTACTTCGTCACATAGTCGCATTACGCACGCTCTCATGTCAATTATTACCTCTGGAGAAATTATCACATGAAGGAAGAAATGGTGCGCAGCCCGTAGTGACCGCGCGATAAGCGCATTCAGGGTGGCCATATCCGTGGCGCAGTTCCTCTCTTTTTCTTACGCTGCATGGCATGGCCTCCGCATAAGGCGAACTCCTATTTACGCGCTGGAAGAACGCCTAAATACCGTAGATCGATTTACAGCTGCCGTCGGGGAAGTTATCGCTCTGAAGATGAAGTCAGGATTGAGTTGGGTGAGAAGGGTGAGAGGCTGAAAACCAATTAAATCGCAGCCGCGCACGTCTCGTAGTGAACGCTGTTCTTGTCCTTTTTCATCACCATCCTCTTTGTCGTTTGAACGAACACTTCTCAGTTAGTGTTTTTATATTTTATTTTCAGCATTTTATCAATATTTATTCCTGTGGGTCCATGTGAAAATACATTTAAAAGATAAATTATTGTATTAGGCGGTAATAAATATTTTAACGGCATTATAACTACATATATTTAAAACTAATTATTTCATAATTCCCATTATATTTTCATTCTGACACATGTTCTTACATTTTGACGTCTTCACATTTTCCATAATGTTACGAGAATTACAGTTCTTTTGCAACATTCGATGCAGCTCATAATCTGTAAGGTCTTCTAAAATCAATCTTAGAATCGTCTCCAATTTCGTAGTTGCCAACAATAGCAAACCACCATTCTTAGCTTCATTCCAGTTCTCGTTGAACCGACACCACCATTCCCAAGCTGTTGACGCCGCCCAACTCATTAGGTCGGTGGCCATCGGCGGCCCTCGCCCCGCCCCGCCCCCCCACCCGCTCGCGCACGCAACGTGCGTGCATGGAATGGGGCGGCCGGGAGGGGAAGGGGGAGGAGGAATGGGAGGAAGGGGGGGGGGAAAGGGGGCGGGAAGAGAGAACAGGAGGGATGGAGGCAAAGAAGGGGTTACTTGGAAGAAGGCGAAAGTTTGTGGGGAAACGAGGGAAACGTGGAAGAGGTACGGTTATTCTGATGAACGAAGAAACGTGAACGGAAGTGCAAAAAGAAAATGAAGTTGATTTAATATACAGTACCTAGAATGGGAAGAGGAGGAGATGGAAAAGGGAGGGTGAGAGGAAGAGGATGGGAGGATGGGATGAAAGGAGACAAAGATATGGGTACTTGAAAGAGGGCAAACATTTGGGGGGAAACGAGAGGAACGTGGAAGTTTTAAGAGTATTCTGATCAATGAGAAAATGCGCACGGTAGTGCAAAAAAGTCCAAAGGAACGAAAATGGAAGAGATTTCTTTCAAAAGTCATCTTTTATTTCATTCCTGAAATAAAATATGACTTTTGATTCTATCACAAATTTAATTATGGTCCATAATTTTCAGTTCGTAAGTTTCAAAGCTTTCAGCTCACATCTTCTCTTTAGTCTGTCACTAAATAACGAGAAATTGACAAATTATGGAGAATTTTCAATATCCAGATTATTATCCTCACTTTGGACAATCTAAGCACATTAGTAGCGTGCATTATATGAACATACACCTCAATGTGAGAATAGCATGACTTCCATCAAACTCCGCAAGTAGTAGTGAAGTTAAGATTCGACATTTCATTCTGCGTGTCTGGATTTTCCCCTATCGTATACATAACGATGGAGGTACCATATTGATTATTAGATAAAAGAACCAACAAGGTTGGCAGGCTGCTCACAACCGGACGTCAACAATAAAGATAAGAAATTGGTAACTTGAGAGTGATGCAACTTGAAGACAAGCACGATTTGTATGTTTTAAAATAAACACTTCATTATTGTTCAACTCAAAATATTTAAATTAAAAATAACAATACCAGATATTGACACTACTTTTCGTTGAAAATTTACTTTACATGTAATATTTTAGGTGTAATAATTTATGATTTTTTTCAGGGCATTTATCCAGCAAACAGCCGGTTCCCTTTACATCCCCATGGGACGCATATTCGACCATACACTAGACCAACACATTCGCGGGGTCCTCTGAACTGGGGTCAGCGGAAAGCGAGGCCCTCCACGACAACACATGCAAAGCGAAGGGACAAACAACCGTGCCTAAGGCGGGACTCGAACCCGCGACCCTTCGGATCGAAGCGCTGAGTCGGTTCTCGCTCTTAGCCACCTCGTCCACCCAGGTCGGTATAATTTATGATACCATTTCATATTAAATTTATCGTAATCTGCATATTTCCTACCTGCAGTGTAAATATTTTTATTGTAAAAAATAACCTGAAAAAAGAATAGAAGTATTTCACAGTATTAAACTCTTTCCAGAATTCTTTAGTGGAAACTTTTCCTCGAAACCGTAAGTTAATATTTCTTCCTAAGCGCTTCAACTTGTTTAGATTCCCATCCTAGCATTTTTGTCAGTCTCTCTGCATTATGGAGAACAGAGAACATAAGGATGGAGGATCAGTCCAGAATGGAAATTAAACTTCCCTTGTCATCATACGCGCATTTATATGTTTTTATGTTAAATGAATAAAATATGTGAGAACAAAAAGAGGAAGGAAAGATCCCGAGCTGCTGGACCGATACCCTTTGCTGAAGATGCTGTTGAGGCATCCGATCTGTTCAGAGAAGATAAAACTACGAGAACGACCGATAAGAGCAGCTGCCGCGTCTTATCCAGGGACAGTTAGTGTCATAAATCGGACTCCTGAGAAACTCCATCCTTAGGTCCTCCCATTCAATAACACTTGCGGGCACGCCAGTCCATACGTTAATGCCACCAGGTGTTCAGGTCATTAGGCAGAACAACATGTAAAATGCATTCCACTGTTGTACGTACCGGGAGCGGTAGTTCAGTGCATCAACTGATGCCACTGCAGTGCCTCTGACCGGGAGGTCCTAGGTGCGAGTCCTGACGGCGGCAGGATTTTCGCCACTAGCTCTTTAGCTAGCTCGAATTCAATCGCTCTCAGGAGGAGAATTCTAGAGGCCGGCTGCTCTGATCCGTGGTTTCTCCGATCAACACCAGGCGAATGCCGGAGCAGTACCCTAACAATGAAACCGCGCGCAAATTTTCCTTCCTCTTCCTTGTCCTATCCTCTCCCCTTACACACACACTTACACTAACATGCACTACACTTCCACATATCCCAGGAGACCGGTCGGGAGCTTAGAGCTTGTCCCGGCTGGGGCGGTGCCCCGCTGGTGGGAGAGTCCTGGTTAGGGGGAAACCCCACAAGCCGACGGTGGGTCGGCGCCGGATCTCGCCATCCAGCGGGGGAAGATCACCGCCATCTCCCGAGAACAAGCATGCACTACACTTACGGGACTAATGTCCAAAGCAGTTGACGCGCCCGGAAACACGAAAAAATCAATCAATCAAAAAATCTGTTGTACGTGCATTCCTTATTTAAAGAAAGACGCGAAAAACCTTTTTTTTTTTTTCCTTTTCTCCAGCTTCGTTCGATATAGGATTTTCCTTCAGAAAGTTAATACATTTCGCTGAACATTTTCACTCCATTACGCGAAGAAAACAGAAAGCAAATGGTGGAAACCAATACCCCCAAACGTCCGTCACTTCACACAACTGACCTTCCATCCTCCTAAACGGCCAGTCCGGTCGGCGAGAACATCCAATTCCTTTCCCGTGCCAGTGCGCCGGTAGCACCAGGGAGTGCAGACGGGCGCGCAGTGCCTCTCGCTTTAATGAATACGAGATCGTTAGCGTGCCGGGGGAGGCTTGCAATCGCTTTTCCAGCCGCCCAGTCGCTCTGCCCTGCTCGCTCCACCCGCCGCGCCCCACCACCGCTGAGCCAACCGCCAGCACGCAACGTGCGTATTAGAGCGACATCGAAAGAGCGTCATGAACAATGTGGCCGCGTACACCGTGGTTAGGGGCCCATTTGCGATTATCTCTTTGATAGAGAAGACGCATTTGATATTAATAAAATTGGGTCGCTTTGCTCTGGTAATTACTGCGATGAAACTTTCGATTTGCTCGGTTCAGGCCAACGGACTGCTTACCAGTGGAGTAATGCTGAGTTGGAGCCTAGAATTAGGGCAGCAAAACGAAAACAATGGCAATGGTCGTTACGGGAACAACACTTGATTTTACGATGGAAGCCCAGCATGGATCGTAGTATGCAATAACAATATGTATGTGAATATTTTACAACTTAATATTCAGTATACAGTTTTGAAATACACAAATAGGAATGCGAAATTCCGAAATTAACTAAGCAACTGTAAGTGTGAAGTTCGACGTGTCATAGTATTTTTTATCGCCTTTTTTTATTCTCTTCACGGAATATTTGGCGCTATTACTTCGAACTTGATCAGGCTGCTCAGATTATGCAAATACTTGGGGGAACGTCTTTGTATATTCAGGCACGCCTGCAATAAAAACAACCCATAGCTATTATGCAAAGGAATTCCACCCATTAAATGCCCTCCTTGACTTTCTTGGCTCGAATTTGCCAGCGTTGTCTCACCTAGTATAAATGAATTACGAACTATACAATGGTTCAACTATAAAGTTACTATTAATTTATTCATTTAATAAGCGTGTATTTTCACAATATATACGGCAATTTCTTTATACCAGACTTGTTTGTGCATCATTTTGCTACCTCGTAATAACAGAGCATAAGGATATTACACTAAAATGTTTGAAGCAACACTTGATTTTTGATTAATGGTCCAGTCCACATGATACAAATAAATAAGTCGAAGAATGTCGCCTCGAGGAAGACCATGACAAGAACGATTTTCTTCTATTTCATCATTTTCACAGTTTTATTGTTGATACATATTCTGTCAGTTGTGTCTGGTGCCCCAACAGACTGGAGGTTGCACCTCCATCGAACATGTAGGTAAAAATGTATGCAATTCAAATGAATAAAAACTAAGTGAAATAAAAGTTTTATTGAAACATTACTTAATAATGTTTTGCTTTGGGTTCACTAAGGCATATACACCTCCCGCGCACGTGGTTCTGGCTTTTATTTCCATTGGGCACTTAAATTCGACTTCAGCACATCGCAACAAGCACTCTTGCTTCGACACCTTCCACACAAATAAATTTATTTTATTTAGAAAACTTCACTACCCTGGTATATTTAGCAATAATAAAAGATCTTCAACACACATTCGTAATCACAAGAACATTCGCAAAAAGCATGCCAGCCAGCTGCAGCCACGGGGGATACTAAGATATATCCATCCAGAACGACCACCTTTACACAAAGAACTCGTCAAATGTACGTTTTGAATCAACAAACCTAATATTAAATGAAAAGAAATTCACCAAATATCATAAACAATGCATTGAATATCGTCAATAATTGACTGAACTTGTGTACTTTCAATAACAAGCGAATATCATAAAACTACGTTGCAGTGAGAAGACAGAAGGGTAATCCCCTGAGATTTTCTCCGTCGCCGAGCAGCGCGAGAGCGCCAGTCTCTGGTTGCCCAACCCAAAAAGGCTGTACCTTCCCCGTGTTAAATCGAAGGACCGAAGAATAAAAGAAGTACATTCATTAATACACCAAGAGCTAAGAGCGTGGTGCAATTGCTGGCCAGACACCGGAGAGAGCGCCAGTTGGACGCTCTTTGGTTCTAAAATAATTTCATATACATCGATATTGCTGCAATATCTTGAATAATGAATATCTTAAAAGGAATAGGTATATTCCTAAGATATTATGATATCTTTCATTTTCTGGGGGTTGTGCAACCGTGCAACCCAAGCACGGGCCGCCACTGTATTCTGTTGCGCTAAACGGGAATCTCGTCTTCACAAGAGTGCCCATAAAAAGATTATCTTATTGCACCAACATTTTTAGATAAAATATCTTTAATTCGTATTTTTTTAAGTATACGCAAGATACTAGGAAATATACACGTCAAAGTAAGTATTAAAGTATTACAGTTCCTATATTTTGTAAGTTTTCATGAAAATTCAAAAATCACTAGTCACAATAAATTTTCATTGATTGTATGCTTCATTCTTGCAGTGTAATCAAACCACGTCCCCTATTACGTTGTAATTGTCATCAATACACAGTTACGTTTATTATAATGGATAGAGACGGGAGTTTCTTAAGATTACGAATCAATCAAGTAAATTTCCACCGCTATCAATGATTTATCAGAACAGTATCATCATAAGGAAACCCTAATGATAATACAAATAAGTACAATGCGGAGTTAGAAGTTCGATTATGAAAGGGAGAATTGAATCACTAAAAAATATAATTAAAATAAGGAATTTTTTGGAAATTGACCAATCGCTTCCCAGAAAAGCTAATAATAAATTAAATCAAATGCAACATCTCTGATTACATTTTGCCTTTTCACATATTTTGAGCACTAACGCCCCCAATGTACGCAAAATTTCTAGGTTTATAGTTTCATATCATCATTATTCTTAACTAGTTTTTTACATCATTATTCCAACTAGTTATTCATATTGTGAGGTGTTCCTAATGTTTTCGAGTAATAATTTGAGTTTCTGAGTTCGCAAATATGCTTCTGGTAAACGCTTGTCGCCCATGAGATTCCTTCAGCAGTTAAATTACTGGCAAAGAAAATCACATTTTCAAAATAAACCCCAATCAATTTGGATTTCCAAGAAGAAAGAAAACAAAATCCCGTAACAGAACAATTATTACACATAATCTGCTGAGAATCATCCAAATGAGGAGTGGGAATTTCTCAACAAAATTTGTTGAAATAATTACGAAATGAAATACACATAACGAAAATCTTATGCTAAGCAATAACGATGACCCCAAGTTTTGTTTTTATAAATTAAGTTCAGAAAACTTTTCTACAGCCTTTTTTGTTTTCCTTGTATAACGAACATACTACTCATTCGTTTTTCGCGAATCCTGAATTTATCACGGACATTTAATACGCAGATCCGACCTGCACCTAAAAATAATAGGATACAGAAGCGCCATGTAGTTTTACCTAACAGATTTAGAAAGTGGAGATAGGAATAAGGTTGACATTCAGTGCAGGTCGAGATGCAGGAAAACGTATGGGTTGGCAGCCAGGTGCCAACGTGCACGTTGATGGGCAGGCGGGTTGAGGGATCGGTTGATGAGCGGGCTGGTATCGCAGGTCCGTAACTGATTAGGGGACTTGATCTGGGGGGCGGATAAGCGGGTGATAAATTGGGGGGGGCGGCGGGCGAGTGGTTTGGTAGCGCAGGCGGCGAGCCGCGGCCGGGCAATCTAAACGTTTTTGTGAGCGGCTAAGCATTGTTTACGCGGCAGCCGCCCGCCGATGGGCAATCGCCAGGAAGACCGAGCGTGAAGACGCTGTAACGCTGCTTTGCGCGCAGTATTAAACAAGGCGCCCTGCAGAAATGCGCCTCGCAGACGGAGGGAGGGGCAAGCCATACGGGACGGAGACGAGCACCGTGAAGCACCCACGAGTAGAGTGGAATGAAATTAGTGATGAGAGAATCCCTATCATAATCATTATGTTTTTTCCGAAACTTACATTTTAACATTACTATTATTATTATTATTATTATTATTATTATTATTATTATTATTATTATTTCCTATTTTCTGTAGATATACACTGATGCCGGGGTTCTCAAAATCACCCAAGGCAACAATGGTTTGCACGTAAAGTGGAACAAGAATATATTTTGTTTTTTATATCGGTCAAGTCAGACTTAAGAATTTACGGACTATATTTGCTGTTCCCCATAATGTGGCTTTTTGAATTGTCCGTATATGCTTTTCAGTCAATTCTAACTTCTTCGCGATCTCTTGCCATTCCTTGGTGACCAATACATTCGCTGAGACCACTACTGGAAGCACTTCCACTGCGCGCAATCCATACACGTCCTTCAATTCAACAGCCAGGGGTTGGTATTTCCTCTTTTTATCAGCAACAGTTGTTACAAGCCGGTCATCTGTAGGAACCGCAACATCAATGATGCAGATGTTTTAGTATTTTATCAACAGAACAATATCTGGTCTATTTGCTTCCACTGTTCGGTCAGTGAAGATTACAATATCCCACAGAATTCGAGTCGCATTGCGATTACTTGCTCAGGTTGCACTTATAATAGGTTTTGGCTTTTGGCAAGGGCTTGGTGGATTACTTTGGCGACGCAGTTGTGTCTCTTAAGGTATTCTGTTTGTGCTAATGCAATGCATCCACAGCAAATATGCTGGATTGACTCGTTAGTAGATTTACATAGGCGACATCGGCTATCAATTTGATGACCCATGATGATTTTTTTATATAGCTCTGGTATTAACTACTTGGTCTTGAATGGAGAAAAGAAAACCTTCCGTCTCGCCGAAGAGGCTCCCGGTTCGAAGCCGCTCCACTGAGTTTTTCTTATCAATGTTCTCCGAAGTTAAAGTTGCAAAAAATCTACCATGAAGTTCCATTCTTTGCCAGATATTCAAGCGGTCTTGATGCTTCAGGTAATCAAACTCTTTACTCGATTGTGCCAGACATAATGGGGTCATCTTTCTATCTTGATTACAGATAGCTTTTTGAACAGACGAGTTGATAGAGAGAAAGTACCGACACAGCTTTTCTTCTTGTTGTCTGCACAGTGCATCCAAGTTAAGAGTCCTCTTCCCGCACTAGCACGAGGTAAGTACAGCCTGTGCACTGAACTCTGAGGGTGGTGCAGTCGATGCCTTGTAAGTGTAGTTCTTATTTTCCTGTCGAAAGTCTGCAAGGATGTTTCTGTCCATTTTATTACACCAAACGTGTAAGTTGCTATGGGAATAGCCCAAGTATTAATAGCAGATATTTTGCTTCTTGAATTTATCCACGTTTTGCAGATTTTATTTACTCTTGATAGCACGTTCTGTACAATTTTGTTCCTAACGTCTGAATAAAAAATTCCCAGCAATTGCAGCATTTCCAGATATTTGTAGGAGTCTTCAGTGCCGATAACCGCTTTCAGCCGCAAACTGCATCGCTGAAACTCTTGACAAGTTCGAGCTCGTTTTGTAAGTGATCTCTATTAGAAGCATATAGTTCGAGATCATCCATGTAGAGCTGGTGCGAGTTACGAACATCAGGGTTTTTCTTCAATAAGTACCCATAGCCTTACTGTCTGAGCATTCTGCTCAAAGGGGGGAGTGCTATGCAAAACCATAGCGGGCTTAGGCCCTTGAAAGATTCCACGACGAATTTAATATCTTTCATCATGTAACAGCAGGTTCCCTCCTTAATCTGCAAATGACTTTTCCATTCTGACATGCAGTTCTTCAAGAAAACAATCAGTCTTCGATCGATTTTATACAATTCGAGTACTCTTAAAAGCCATGAGTGAGGTACCGAATCAAAGGCTTTTTTGTAATCTATCCAGCCTACAGAAAGATTGCGCTGGTTCTTCCGTACTTGCTGCGTAATTACACTATCTATCAATAATAATAATTCCTTGCAACCACTCTATTGGTTTCGATAAAGTCAAAATTTTACATCACGAAAAGCTAACTTTTAAAAGACAAATTGCAGAAATGGTGCATATTATGCTAAATGATACTATGAACACAAAAAATGACATATTGAAACTTCATCAAATTTATAAATCATTAATAATAAACAGACATCCATAATTGCTTTTTGCCGCTGTTCACTCCTAATTTTTTCGCATCCATTCCTTGATATATCTCATTTGTGCTGCTTACATTTGAATGTTTTAGCCACCAAATTAGACGCCACCTTCGGCATATTGTAAAAAGGCTTTACATGAGAATGTTGTTAAACATTTATAGATCTTCAATATGTATATTTAATTTATTCCTTTGTTTTTCACTACTTAAAAATGTAATGTTTATTGTCAACCGCTTGTCAAATGCTTTTGAAAAGGCACATGCCAAATGTGCGAAACGTTAAGCACCAATGAATTTATATGAAATTTACATGAATTTATATGAAATTTATATTTATATGAAATTTATATAAATTTATATGATATTCTTAATTCCTGGTATCATCGTGGATTAATCCTATTTGGTCCAACATATTTAAAAAGAACCATCTTTCTACAATATAAAAAACAGGATCAACAGGAATATATTAACCATTCTATTATTATTATTATTATTATTATTATTATTATTATTATTATTATTATATCATCATATATTTTACGAAATTATGTATCAAAATATTATTATATTATTATATTTTTCTCTTTAAAAAATACAGTTTTCTCCGTTTGTTGATATTAGGGACCAACACACTTCCAATACTAGTTACATTTCAAATACAATGGTCCAAGAGAAGCACAAAAGCAGTCATGCAGCAGATGCACTGTATTATACACAATCATACTGTGATTTCGAAAAAAAGTTTCAATCAAAGTCATTAACATTTTTTAAAAAAATCTGACACAGAATGGGAGTTTATAAAAATATTAACCACACTTTGGAAAATTAAGATGAAATAGTAATAGCTGTTTATTGAAATTAAAAGATTATGGATGTGACAATACATATCTCATAAAATTGGAAACTCCAAAACATTACAACTGGTGGAATCACATATAAAACTTAACAAACTGGAGAAATCACATATCGTGTTTGTACTAAACTTAAAAATACAGAAATGCACGACACACCAATATGAACATTGAAGAAACAGAAATTAACTATAGTTAACTGTATTGTGGGAAATTCCGCATAGCTAAGCTTGACGCAAGACCGCCTTACAGAATTGATAATCCTGAAACGGATCATGAGGGAAAAGGGGACGTGGAAAGCGCCTGGAGCCTGATCGCAGGCGGCGCCGACGCGACGTGGCAAGTGAAGCGAGCGGCTGATAAAGGACGCAGCCGAGCAGAGGGGGTCGGGGCGCGAGCACGGTTTGGCACCCCGCACACGCCTCTTCGTTATAGCGCCGGTTAATGTTCGGAACGATCATTGATTTTGGATCGCGCTTAATCCGTTATTTCCCATGCGGGCGACGCCGTTCGGAAACGCAGTCGAGAACAAAACACTTCCAACGCTCGGAACAAAACGCGTTTTTATGGCTCTCGCCGACTGCCATTCAATTCAATCGAACCATTGTCTTTTGTGTTCTTACCGGTTCAGACGGAATAGCAGGATTCGATTCTCATAATAACGTGTCGATTTAATAAAAATCAACATGAAATACGGTCTCCGACGTAGAATATAAATAAATTTTCCCTCTCTCTGGTGGTTATGAGGGAGGCAGAGAGAGGGAGAGAGAGAGATATGTGAACGAATCGTGCTGTCGTGTTATTCTATGCATGTAACTAATTACTGCGCGTTCGAGAGTTTTGTGGAGAGTACGAGCCAATAATAGAAAAAGCATCAGATATGCTTACGCACAGGAATTAAATATAGAACGACAACGCAATGTAATAATGTGTTGAGAGTGGGCACGCTGAATCACATTTTAGCTTGTGAATACTTTATTTTCAGAAAAAAACATATGTCCGTTCTCTGAAACACGCTAAATCGATTATAATGCACGAGGTATTCGATTTCAATTTCCTGCGAGACGGTACAGACGACAATTTGACGCTGAAATGAACATATTGCTTTTATTGTTTTTATTTCAGCTCCTAATCCGTTTCAAAGAATGCCTTCAAGATAAAATGTGCAACAAACGTTTGCTTAAACCGACAGTAGTAAATGTTTTTAATTTTTTCGTATTTTCCTAGTTTTTTTCAATAAACCAGCATTTCTTCAAATTAATAATAATCGAGTAATTTATGTGCGTTTGTTGGAATAATGAAACGGGAAAGAATCTTTATTGTTTAAATTACTAAAAGGTGACATAATGTAACGAGGTTGTAATCAAATGACTCTTCCCTTTTACAGAACGCAAACAGCTTTAATTCAGACTGTTTTTTTAAACTCTTGGTTCTTTCCAAAATATGTAAAACTCAAAAGTTATAAACCAAATGAAAAAATACGAATTGTAAAAAAACAGAAAAAAATAACAAAATTCATAAATTTTGTTTCACAGTAATAAAAGATTGTGACGTGTAGAAGTGTTCTTCGATCTGATTTGTAACGACGTCAACTGTTCAGTTATTATGCGAATTTGCTTCAATTGTTCAGATAACTTTTTTTTACGAACAAATGGTGCAGAACTCCGGCATTTTTACTTAATTCACTATACTCATCCAACAGCATCATAAGTCTTACTTTTCAAACATAACTTAGCTTCTAAACGAAGAGTCATGATTCCAAGCTTTCATTCTGATATTTTTCTTCCTCCCACCTTGCAACCATTATATCTTTTTTATAAATTACTAACTTTTATGCATTTTTAACAATTCGTTTTATAGTATACGATATTCTTTTTTTAATTCACAAACTTCATATCGTTTTAGGAATAAGATATTTTGCATTCATTTTTGGAATTACAGATTCTCCAATTACTATTCTTAGAGTACTTTCATATCTATTAACTTGCATTTATTTTCTTACATTTTTCCTCTTTTTCCTTTTCAGCCGTTTTCTCCCGAATTCACTAGTGTTCCGTTAAAGTAACCACACGCTTCTCTTCACTCTTCCAGTCTTCAACTTTTTGTCTTAATTCCATTTACCTTTTTCTATTTTCACCCTCGTTTCCGCTCCCTTCTCAGACTCCGCATCCCATGTACCCCTTCGGCGCCCAATCCCCCGCCCCCTTCCCAGGCGTCCCCGCCGCGCGACATCGGGATTGAATACGCGGCGCGTCGACTTACGAGCGCTGCGAGCCTATTCCGGTGATATACAGCGCGGGCATTATGATAGTAAATTTGTATATAAACCCCCGAGAGTAATCCCGGGCGATAAATCAAGGCCGCGGGGTTTGTCAATAGCCGATGCGCAGCAGGCGCGGACGCCGGGCCGCCCCTTGCAGGCCCACCCCGGGCAGTTGGCTTTGCAGCCGTCATTGTAAGTCTTATAATTAGGGAAGCACACAAGATTGAAGCGCTGCATTTTTCCTCTATCATGACAATTTTAAAACAAAAATGCTTTGCGTTGGTGAATTACGTTGGTCGGTTGGTGATTCTGGGCGCGTCAACAACTTAGGCCATTAGTAGTTGCCTGAATTGATTGATTGATTTTTTCGTGTTTTCGGGCACGTCAACTGCTTTGGTCATTAGTCCCGTAAGTGTAGAGCATGATTTTTTCGTCGTGAGATCGCGAATATCTTTCCCCGCTGGATGGCGAGATCCGGCGGCGACCTGAGGTCGGGTCGCGGGGTTTCCCCCTAAAAAGGACTCTCCACCAGCGGGGCACCCTCCCAGCCGGGACAAGCTCTAAGCTCCCGACCGGTCTCCCAGACTATGTGGTAGTGCAGTGCATGTTAGTGTAAGTGTGTGTGTAAGGGGAGAGGATAGGAGAAGGAAAAGTAAGGCGCGCGGTCCGTGGCCGTTTGTAGGGTACTGCTCCGGCATTCGTCTGGTTTTGAGCGGAGAAACCACGGAAAACTACCGATCAGAGCAGTCGGCCGCTAGAATTTCCTCCAAACAGCGACTAAATTCGACCTAGCTGAAAAGCTAGTGTCGAAAACCCTGCCGCCGTCAGGACTCGAACCTAGAACCTCCCGGTCAGAGGCGCTGCAGGGACATCAGTTGATGCACTGAGCTACGGCTCCCGGTATTTTTTTCTAGCTATTTAAAACAATAATACTGCATAACACATTAATACTGCGAGGGAAATCGAATTCTCCAATGAAGTTGGTCTTAATTTCTCCAATACGAAATCCACATTCAATATTTTCTCCAGGAAACGATCCACTAAGAAGACTCTATCCCTGAATATCGGTGAACACAAGATAAAACAATGTAAAACCTTAAAAGTCTTAGGCCTGACACTTGACGAAAGATTATCCTGGATACCTCATATTAAACAACCTGAAAGTGGAATGCACGAAAAGACTAAACTTGATGAAAATCATAAGCCATTTGGCGTGGGGGGCCGATTATACAGTGCTTAGAAGAACATACCAGGCGTTGATCAGGGCTAAAATAGATTATGGCAGCATATTCTAGGATGCTGCAAATAAGAATATTAAAGAATACTCGACCCTATCAATAACACTGGTGCCAGGCTTATATGCGGTGCATATAGAACAAGTCCGGTGATAAGCATGTTACAGAAAGCTAATTTACCACCCCTGGATAAAAGCACTAGACTACATTCTCGAAGACAGTGAACGTAAATTTTTGATAGTAACAGACTCCAAATTGGCTCTGTCGACTATTGGAAATGTCTTTTATTCAGGAAACCCGCTAGCTTTAGACATTGTTAGTATGATAAGAAACTTGAACTTTAAAGGTAAAGATATAGTTTTTGGATGGATTCCGGCTCATGTGGGTATCACGAAGAATGAACTGGCAGACAGATCCGCAAAAGAAGCGTCACAACTTGATGAAAGAAGTAACCTTCCCATAACACCACAGGACTATCACGCCAACATCAAGAGAAAATTACAAGAATTGGAGAGACAGGAATGGAATAACAACGCCCGATGTAAATTAAGAAGTATATGTGAATACGATGATTATAATCCAGCCACATTCTTCTGCAGAGCTGACCAGGTTGTGTTAACTAGATGCAGAATAGGTCACACCAAGCTCACACATGCCCATCTGATCACAGGAAAAACAGCTGTTATGTGTAATGTGTGTAATGTTTCTATGTATGTTAATCACCTATTTCTGTGCCCCAGGTTTGAGACTGACCGGACGAGACATGGTGTTAAGAACGACATGTCAAGTGTACTAAAGGACAGAGAACAATGTAATCGGTTTCTCAAATTTTTTGAAGACCATAAAATTGTACGGGGACATATAAGACAAGTGTACAAACTTTAATAATGTGATGTGAATGTTCCTATAAATGTCATAACTTCCCATGTACAAAAATATTAATGTGTTTGTGTAGTTGTCGCTAATAACGTTTGTAGTTGATGCAACATAAAATAAAATAAAATAAAATAAATAAACTGCGAGGGAAATTCTTTTTCATTTTTTTATGTTACAGACGGATACTAGGCATTAAAATGCGACTCATTAATTTCTCTTTCATATTTCGTATTTTACCCGCTTTTGTTGTTAATATTTCACGTTAATTAGATATACTTCTGGTGTAATTCATTCTTTGCATCAACATTCTCCATGATTCTTTCATTTTTTGTTTTTTGTCTTCGTCGTAGGAGTCTGCCTTCTGTTTAAATACATTAAATTATACATATGGCAAAATTTGGTATTTTCTTGACATTTCTTGAGTTTTAATACTATTAAGTATCAACAGAAATATATTACTTAAATATACTTTGGAACATTTCTCTACCGACTTCCGATATATTAATTGGCACACCTTGAAACCTGTGCACAACAGTTTTTGGTTTTGTTGAATCAAGCAAGTTTTAACGATAAAATCGAGGCATATATTCTATAACCTTGTGTTCAAACATATACTAATAACAATCGCTCCTTCTAGCTCCGCGTAGCTGTTACAATGCGTAATTTTTTTTTATTTTTACGAAGCCAACTTCCAGATTCAAATTCTGAGAAATAGATATTTTTTGGGGAATAACATTTGCTATATTTGTTTATCGATTCTTTACCCTTCCAGTGATTATTAAAAAATCGTGTAATAACCTTTAAATTACCTGATTATGGACAAACAAATAAATTAAAGACAGTAAATGGAATCGCATGTTTAGAATATTGAAACAATACTTTCAAGCAATGAAGAAAAAATCTTCACTATTTATTGCTAGAGGGTTGCGGCCAACGAGAGTGACGTAATTCACCATCAACGTTAATTTTTTAAATTTAGGAAGTGTGCAACAAATATCGTTTACCGATCAGTATGTCGGTTGAAAAATATTTGAAAAGCTAACGTCCTACATATAAAAATTCGTTAAGAGTTGAAAGTTCATCAATATGAGACCAGTTTTCAACAGACGTTTTTCATCGTTATGTTCGGTTAATTAAATTGTGGAATGTTATCCGCGATCCTGTGGGAAGCACTAACATCCTCACATGGATTGACGCGTAGGGGATTAAACTTTCACTGCGCAGTGCTCCATTCTACGAAGTTGCAGCCAATTTGCATTTTCAGCTGTACATGGTTATCGAGTCTATTTTACCCAGAGTGCCACTCGAGAAACATTCGCTGAAGTAAATAGTAATCCTAATTATAATAAATGTTACTACTAAAAAGTATTATTTTCTAGAACAATGACACGAATTAAAAGTGAGTTCTCTTCCAAAGTAAATTAATTTAAGTAAAAGGCCATTAAGGGGAAAATTTAAAAAAATTTCCATTAATGAATGCCAAGAGCACATTGCAGATAAGTAATATATTCATGTACTAATAATTCTGAAATTTCTATCAGTTAAAAAACAATGTGTGAAGAACCTTCCGTTAACAAGTAAATATTTTAGGCTTCCTCGACCTTTGGTAAATGCTGAAGGGTAGAACATTAGCTTGTAGTTTGAATATTAACAGAGTTAATTCATAACAGAGTTTGCGACCATGTCAATTCATTAATCATGTCCAACAGAAATTAGAATCATATCGATGGATTAGTGCACTCATACTGTGTGTCCAGATTTCCTAGTTTTGAGAAGACCAAGTTTGAAAGTTTGCAAAGGTCATTTACTTCTTTCTAGTAAAATGCGTGATCCCTTTTAAACGGACGTACAATCTTTATACTCTAAGTAGATGTGAACAAGAGATCTCTAAAAATGAAGTAAAGTCAAAATTGACCTTGAGTAGACATATAATATACCAGCTAGCAGTACGCCAAGCTATTGATTTAGTACATGGAGACTTCTTAAAAGTATAAAAAAAAAAAAAAAAAAAAACACACACAATGGAAATTAAATAATTTAAAAAATTGAAAATTAAATAAAGATTCTATCGTGCTTCACGAGGCGAAACAGTATCCGTAACCCTGACGAAACGTCCCACATCTCAGCTGGGGATGATCCCGGTGACAACACAGAACGCGCAGCCTAAGCCCACATGTAAATAGCACAAAACCAATCCTCCTCCGGGAAGACAAAACACGGCGCGATGCCGCTGATAGTCCATTGTTTGCGGGGGCCGACCGAAGCGCCGCGTCACCTCGCGGCGGACACGCCTACCATCGCCGAAGTCCCCCCCCTCCCGCTCACGAAGCCGCCGCCCCCCGAAATCTGGCAACCCCGCTGGCGGCGCTAAATTGCCTGATGGATGGGCCGGCCTCGTGCCGCCCCCGCAGCCACCCCCGCATGCACGGCGCGTCGGCGGCGGCGGGAACGCCAGCTTCCTGCATCTGCCAGGCGGACGGCCCCTGTTTAATTGTATTAATTATGTAATGGCCACGATACGGCTCGGGGCCGGGGGGAGCCTCGGCGCTTACGTTCGAAATTGGATGTAATTAATCTACCCGCGATGAATATATGACGGGCGAGGCGCGAGCGCGCGCTCGGGGGTGGAGGCGGGGGCGTGCGGTGGGCGGGGCCGGGGCCGCGGCCGAGGGCCAAAGCGAGGGCGGGCTGCGGGGGCGGTGTGAAAACTGGCGCACAATGCCGCGCGCCCGGTGCACCACCCGCCCGCCCCACCGCACTCGCTTTCGCTGCCGCCGCTTCCCGTCCGAGATGCGCCGCCCGCCTCGCCCCCTGGCTGCCAGCCCGCATTAACCCGTCTACCTCGGCGCCTGCGGGCTCGGCCGGCGCGGCACAAGCAGCACGAGGTCTCTGGAACGCGCTGAGAATGGCACGGTTGTGTTTAACAGGCGATGAAACAAATGATATTCGCAGACGGCGGATTAAACTTGTCTTTATTGATAGTGTTCAACCTTTACATATATATTGCCTTGTGTGTTTTTGGACGTGTAATATGTAAATGTACGAAAACACACACAGACATGACACGATTCAATCTACACCATAGTTTGCGCTAGTTCTTTTCTTTGAAACACATGTTTTGTTAACATCAATGTGAACATGAATACAATTTATTTTAAAAAAATACATTTCATTTTGCACAAGTGTTGCACAACGATTGTGGGAACATTTAATATTGTGAAAACTTTACAAAATTGAAATGTGTTTCAAAGAGAGTGGAAAAATTTGAAACTTATTTTCAAAGAAGCAAACTATTTCGATAGTGGATACAAGAAAGCATGATTATTACATCTGGTTGACGAATTTTAATTCGAAAATAAACCGCAATATTTTAATGAAATTATAATGAAAATCATCGTAATGAGACGCTTTCAAATAAAGTCAGGCACGCTGTTCAACTTGGATGTAAGGGAGTTTAAACACGGTGTAGCAATCCACAGCAGTATCAATCTTCTGCGCAGACGCACATGCTCAAAAGTGATGCGAAACTCGAACTGCGCACGCGCACAAGATCGATATCGCTGTCGATTGTTACAAAGTTACGCCGTGCTTAAACTCCTTATAAAGAGAACACGATCAATTGAAAGATCATTCGTAGTCAAAACAGTCATATCCGTGAGTGTCCAGAGGCGGATGTCCTAAGAAAGAGAGAAACAAACATTCACTGTCTCTCAAAGAGAAGTCCACTTTGCGGATCTGAGCCAGGCGCGTATATCCATTATCAAGGCCGTCCTAGATTTCACAGAGACTACTGTGCATCTGCAACGCAGACGAGTGGCGGCTGCATTGATTAAGTGGACGGCGCTTTCCAGTACATTCGACATGGACGGAAAAGGGAAGGGAAACGGCGGAAGGGAGAGAAAGTAAAAACAGAATGAACAGGAAAAGGAAGAGAGGGGAAGGAGAAAGAAAAAAAGGAAAGCAAGAGGGGGCGGAAGAGAAATGAGACGAAAATCAATGATGGGAAGACGGCATATGTGAAGGAAAATATCAAAAATAGGTGAAAGCAGCAGAAGATAAAAAAAGATTAGAGAGGGCAGCAAGAATAGGAATTCAGGAGTATAAAGAGGACGGGCCAGGAAGCCGTTGGAGGATGGTGGAATGATGTCGAAGAGAGAAAAAGAGGACTTGAAGACTGGTAAAGCTGGAATCGGAAAAGAGAACAACCGCAAAATTTTGTAGTTGATGCAAAAAGGGCGAGGGAAATGAGAACATAGGAGGCAGAAATGACAAAGATAGTCGAGGAAACCTACGAGACGTGCCAGAAAAAAGGAATAGGGAAGAGGATATCAAAAGTGATAACAAAATAGGACGGGCGACGGAATCAGTGGGAAGTCACAGGAGTGACGAGGGAGGTGGGAGGGGGCGTGTCCATCCCCCTGCGTTCACTTCCCAAGCGGATGCGCCGCTCCGCGCCGCGTCGCAACGGAGACGGCAACGAGTCAGCGGACGCCCCTCGCCGACCGGACACTCGCCCGGGCGCCCGCAGCACGCACTGCGGGATCGGAATTGCAACGGACGGGAATCGGATTATTTTTAAAACCATTCATTGTATAGTTTTGTTTATTTATCATTAAGGACGCGCGATATGCGCCTCTTGATAGTGCAAAATCAACAATACTCGGATGTTTTTACCAATACTGTGAAAGTTTCTTTGCAGGTTCCTCTGGAAAATAATCGTACTGTGATGTACTACGACAATAGAAATGATTTCCTTTCATATCCTGAAATTAAAATAAAATTAAACGATGCATTTGAAGAATAAATCTATCACCTTGTTATTAGAATATTTCAAATACACAAAATAAAAAATTGACTTTTTTTTTCGTGTTTCCTAGCGCGTCAACTGCTTTGGTCAAGTGTAGTACATGTTTCTCCCGGGGGGGGGGTGATCTACCCCTGCTGGATGGCAAGATCCGTCGCCGAAATACCGTCGTCTAGTGGGGTTTCCCCTAACCAGGACTCTCCCACCAGCGGGGCACCGCCCCAGCCGGGACAAGCTCTAAGCTCCCGACCGATCTCCCAGACAATGTGGTAGTGTAGTGTAGTGTATGTTAGTGTAAGTGTGTGTGTAAGGGGAGAGGATACGACACGGAAGAGGCAGGACAGATCGCGCGCGGTCCGTGGCCCGCTTGTTAGGGTACTGCTCCGGCATTCGCCTAGTATAGATCGGAGAAATCACGGAAAAATACGAATCAGAGCAGCCGGCCGCTAGAATTCTCCTCCAGACAGCGACTGAATTCGACCTAGCTGGAAAGCCGCCGTCAGGACTCGAACCCAGGACCCCCCGGTCATAGGCTCTGTAGTGACGTCCTTTGATGCACTGAGCTACCGCTCCCGGTAATAAAACATCTAACCGGGAATTTAACACAGGCGTACTAGTAGTTTCCTAATAAAAAGTCTGCCATAGTGATTCATAAAACTATGCTATGCTATGAAGGCCGCTATGAAGGCAATTTATTTGTCACCTGATTGTGAAAATATTTCCTCATTTAATATCGTAAATTCTAGGCAATAATTATTCGTAACACCCAACCCCACCCCGCAAAAAATCACCCCACTGCGTGTATCAATCAGAAGCAAACTACCTCATTTAATAAAATGTCTAAATAAAATATAGTATATTTCTTCGATCGTTATTCATATAATCAACATCTGAACATTACGACCGTCATGAAAAAAGGTCTAACGAAATATTGAGCTAACTCTCCGAGAGGCTTTCGCGGCTGTGCGCCCCGCAGCCAAAGCTCGCGCACTCGGAGGCGAGGCCGCGGGCGGCGCTGGCGCTGGCAGTGAGCGGCAGTCGGTCGGCTGTCGCTGTTGCCACCTGGCGCTCTGCCATCGCGTCAAGCGCCACTGCCACTGCCACTAACACCATCGCCCCACCGCTGCCCCCGCCACACATGTCTGCTGCCACTGACCCCGCCAACCCCCCTTCGCTTCTTACCTTCCAGCCCCCCCCAACCTTTAACCTTTTGCTTCTCGCCATCGTTACCGCGTTTGCATCTGTCCTTGCCAACCTATCATCGTTCACTCCGCCGAACCCAACCCCGGTCTCTTCCTCCTTGCCCACTCTCCCGATTCCCACTCAGTTTCTCCCTCTGCCACCCACCTCACCTCACCCCACCCTGCCAGGCTGCTCGCCCGCTAGCCCGCACTGGGTCAAAGGCGACCACGAAAATTAGCATGGGGACGTTGACCCGATAACTCGTTCGCTCAAGCCAATGAATCAGTCGGACGGGATAGGACGCGACATGGGGCATGGGGCGGTCAGGACAGGGAGGGGGGCGGGGCGGGGAGGGCCTGGCTGCGATGCCGTCTCATCTTCATTCCGACCCTTTCCGATGGCGACGGGCACGCACACCACACAAAGGAACCGATAGCCAATAGTGAATTCATTTCGACGGCGACCGCAGTGGCCACGCTACCAAGCCAGCTTCAGAATAGCGGTTCAGAAACCTGATGTCATACAAACCAGGAGGTCTTAATTTGTATGCAAGGATATAATTCAAAAACAGATAAAAAGAGGAAAAGGAATGAGATTAATAATATGCCAAATTATTCTGTTTCGTTCACGTAGGTAAACAGTTTAATGCAAATTGATAACCTTTTTAAAACAGTAAATTGAATATAACATACAAATGAATAGTTTTCATTTTTTTCTAGAAAAATAATACATTCGTAAACACTAATCACCAATTTTAATCTCACTTGTGGTTCGAGTTGAACGTGATTAAAAAATATTAAAGTACTTTGTGATAGTAAATGAAATTAAAGTGTGTTTACCCGCAAACGTAATGTCCAATGCAATGATATAAAGCGCAATTTGTATGCATGTAGTAATATAAGCCATCTACCATTGACATCAAAGTACACAGCGCAGTTGCCCCTATTTGCTTCCTATGTGGAACACAAATTTCGCTACTGTGTCCAGAGCTGCCCACAAAGGCGCTTCTGCCGCACTCCTCCGCTGGCGGAAGGGGACAGCGAGGACCCACACGGCCTCTGAGGAAAGGCAGAAGGGCAGAGGATGGCGCGGAACAACGAAGTTGAATAATTCGAGGATTTCGGGTATCGTGAAGTTAAGATGGACAGGAAAAGCACGTAGGTTACGAGGGAGTCAGGAAAGGAACAAATCAAACAAGAACAAATGTATTAGAAATATATAAGAAATGCACAGAGCTTCCAAATGTGACCAGAAGAACATTACAGACGACGCGGTAAAGATAGAAAGCAGTAATGAAGATTATAAGGTGCATCTCGAAACGATAGATACAACTCTGCAAAGGACAAATTACTAAAACATGGCGGTGCTAATAGAATGTTGATGTTTTTATTTGTGATGGTCACAAAATAACGACAAAAAATTGCGAAATATCGCCAGACAGTTTTGGGAGAGGCAATACAGAGCAGAAAGTGAATTCCGCAATTCAGAATTGAGAATTGAAAATTAACGGTGGAGTTTAATTTGGAGCAGAACAAATCAATCGATCAATCAAAACGACAGAAGAGGAAAAATTACACAGAACGAGAGAGAACGTCATGGTAACACATGCGACTGTAGGCTATAGGTCTACAGAATTATGGTAGGTCAGAGAAGCAGCAATGCTGGCCTAAGGAATTCTAAGAAACCCAAGAGTATAGAGCGGCACGAGAACAAACGACAACCTCGCGGTAGCACGCCCCTCAACGGCCGACGTGCTTGCAAAGCACCCACTAAAGAAGCCGTCGAGCCTCCAGCGGTGGACAGTGGAGGCGGTGCACGGCAGGTCCCGTCCACCAGGTCGCCCCATCGCACCTCGCTTGGGGGCGGAAGCAGCGGCGGCGGCGGCGGCGCCCGGCCCTCCACGCTGCGCTCCGCTCGCGGCGCTGTATTATGCAGATGGCCGCCATTTCCGGGGGCGCCGCGACGTTCTCAGCGCGCCCCGGTATAAATTTGTCGGCGCGGGGATATGCAAATGGACGCCGCCGGCCGCGCGCACACTATGCGCTTGCGCCTGGCCTCGCCCTAAGCCTCTTAACTCAGCACTGCCCGTTATCGACAAGCCCCGTGGCTGAGCAACTAGTACTTCGCCAATTGAGATGTATGTTGGGGATTTCCTAACACATCAGTTTGTAACTTCGGCACTATTACTAGGTCCTGTCTTCGTTTATATTTCTAGTTTGCAGTCAATATTTCGAGTTAGTCTCAACGTTCCTGAAGCATCTGGGTTCAAGGGACGTATTACCGCTGCTATGCTAAATAGTATTGTCATTCACATATTCTTACTTTTTCTCCGGCCTGGCGCATTTTCTCAACATTCCCCTAAAGTTATCAGACATCACAATTTGACTTTTTTATATTTCTTCAGTTCTTTATTCTTAGTATTTGCTTTTCATCTATACACATCTCCTCTCTTGAAAACATCTTCGAAATGGTTCCTCCAAGTGTCTCTTCCACATTTCTGTGCCTTCCCTCCCGTCTACTGGAGAGAGCATCCTGTCATCACAACCACCTCTACGATAGCGTCCCACATCCCGTCCCACCTCCCTAGCGTCCCTCTCGTTGCCCCCGCCCCGCCGCCTCGCAGACACATGCTAGCTAAACTCAGCCGCGGTTCGCGCGTCCTAACATGCTAATCAGACGTTCAGGAAGTTTACACAAAGGACAAGGCAGGTGCCTCGTTCCCCGGGCGGCCTCCGACCTCGCGTGAGGAGCCGCCGCCGCCTCCAGCGCGTCGCGCCCGCGCCCGCGCTCGTAAACAGCTTCGCTCGGTCCTCGCACTCGCGCTTAACCCGCCCCCGCAACATCACCCTCCTCATCCAACCCCACGGCACAACGGCAATTCTTAGCGTAGAAAATGTTCGACCTTTTAGAACAGGAGTTCTAAAACTATCCTGCACGCGATTCGTGAGAATTGCTTTGATAAACAGCTAAAGCAAATGGATGAACGGAATAGGTTTGAAATGAACTGAATAATAGGAGATAATTCAATATGATATACGTAGATATATATATATATATATATATATATATATATATATATATATATATATATATATATATATACAGGGTGAGTCACGTAACTTTAGCACCTCCTATAACTTTTGAACGGTTGAAGATATTGAAATGCAGTTTTCACGGAAGTGCATGAGAAAATAGGGCTAACTGATACGTGTATTTATTTCTATTTTATCACTTGTATTTTACGAGATATTTGAGGGAACTTTGTTTCTTCAAATGGAACTATACATATCTTTTCAGTACTATCATAAAGAGCGTAAAAAGACGAATCCAATGATATACATAATGTCATATATTAAATAAGGATTTTTTTGAGAAATTTTTATTGTTTTGCGACCAGTTCTTAACGGATATTTTGAATGTAACCGACCGCCACAGAAGGTCACGCAGCGCTCCACCAGCCAGCGCGCGCTCGGGGAAGGAAGGGATCTTAGTATTTCAAGGCACAAAACATATTCCAAATATTCACTAAACTTGCCATTTTTCCCTGAACTCTGCGTTCCATCCTTCCCCATTTTCAGCTTATTTTTAAGAAATGGAAGGGTTAAAATAAGGTTTCATTGTAAGTATGTATTGTAATAAAATTGTTTATTACTTCTACTCCAGTTAATGGGGTTTTATATTACAGGAAATGAATGGGTGGTACTGTGTGTTGGCCCGCGCGTTCCCCAGACTTGACGCTACTAGATTTTTTTCTTTGGGGTTTTCTTAAAAACCACGTCTACCAAGAAGCTCCATCTACATCACAAGATATGCGTAGACGCATTGTAGCTGCATGTTCTGAAGTAAAAAACAAATGTAAAATTTAAGGGGTTAACACATTCTAAAGTAATTTAATAATTTTTTTTATTTTTAATTTTTTTTTTTAAAATTTCTGAAAATATGCAATATTCTTTGTAAAGTCTTAATAATTTATTCTTACTGTGCTTAGTTTCCAAGATCCCATTAATATCCTGTGGTATGATATCCCTTTAAATTAAATTTAAATAACAATCTTATTTCAATACATACTACATATGACAAATCCATATTTTCAATCCTTAAGTAATAAAATATTTGAAAATGGGAAGGATGAAAGCAGAGTTCAGGAAAAAATGGCAAGTTTAGTGAATATTTGGAATATGTTTTGTGCCTTGAAATACTAAGATCCTTCCCTTCCCGAGCGCGCTGGCTGGTGGAGCGCTGCGTGACCTTCTGTGGCGGTCGGTTACATTCAAAATATCCGTTAAGAACTGGTCGCAAAACAATAAAAATTTCTCAAAAAAATCCTTATTCAACATATGACATTATGTATATCATTGGATTCGTCTTTTTACGCTCTTTATGATAGACTGAAAAAATATGTATAGTTCCATTTGAAAAAACAAAGTTCCCTCAAATATCTCGTAAAATACAAGTGATAAAATAGAAATAAATACACGTATCAGTTAGCCCTATTTTCTCATGCACTTCCTGAAAACTGCATTTCAATATCTTCAACCGTTCAAAAGTTATAGGAGGTGCTAAAGTTACGTGACTCACCCTGTATATATATATATATATGTATATATATATATATATATATATATATAGATATATATGATATAAGTTAGTTGGATTAAGTTAGTTTGAAAAAAAAATCACCAAGTTGATACGGCCATTTTGACTGGCTTCGCTCCTGCCTTTCCAAATCGACGGTGAGATTCCCACCTTTAGGCTTTGCAATAAAACATTCTTGAGTCCACCCAATACAGAATTTCTAACTCATTTTATTCCAAAATGTAGATACAAATTATCTTGTCTCATTTTCTCGCATAACTATACTGAAGTATACTATATACATTGTTAAATTGTCCTCTATCTTTATTTCCTGCTTCTCGTTCACCACTGCTCCAACATCATGTCATACGATGTTATCAAGTCATACGTCGTGTAATCATGTATTCAGTAAATCACTCTTCAATTATATGTACGGCCACTATGTACTGGAATCATAATAAAGAATACGTGTAACGTACGACCCACAACCTCAATGGCATGCGGACTTCAAACACCTCTAATATATAGAAACCTGAAATATTTAACAAACAAGGGTTGTAAATCAGGCAATTGAATGGAACATTGAGGAAAAAAAACAGGCAAAAAATAGTAGATGTTGTTATAAATGTCTCTCTATTATAAGGTGATTCTGATCCATTTATTTGACCCACAAGTCGTAGTTCACGAATATCTGCAGCACCAGCTTTAGCACTAGAGTCATATTATTATTATATTTTCGTATTAACACTTTTTTCTCTCAAGAAGAGATACTGTTGTGATCTGTATGTTACGCATAAATACATATCTCAAGCCTTCACAAGAAGTTATATCCGTGAAAAGAAAATTAAAACTGTGAAGGACTTCAGAATACTTTCACTTATTACCTGTTTCCTCTCCTCCTTGAATGTTAACTGACCATTTCCTTACGTCTATAATTCAACGATTCTTTATTTCACTTCTCCAACCATTTCTGCTCATTTAATAGGTTGTAAATTCATATGCGTCTATTTCTTCGACTGGTGATTTATAACAATCGTAACCATCACAACCGCTTCATGCAATTATTTTAGAATTCTCACTATACCTTCCAAAGATATCGTATAAATGACTTACACTGAACATCACACTTACGTGAACCATAAATCACTAATCCTAATGTCAACATAAATTAACCCTATATCTGCACGGTTTGACAGTTAATTTTCTCGGAAACAGGAACACAGATTGCAGATTACAATGACAGCGTATTCCATCACATAAAGTATGTAATGAACTATATATTTCCATATATGACCCAAACATTCAGTTCTTGAAGCACAATCAGAAAGTTGTTTAAAATGTTTTAAAACACTTAAAACATCAATCACAAAATATCAGATATAAGATGAATAATATACATCATACGATGAATCATACTCAAAAAATTCACAGAGTGCGTATCCAAATCCAAGGGCATAGTTACGGTGCCTGCCATGTTTTGTATATTCGTTAACTAACTTCAAAACTTATGTAATTTATTTCAAGTTTTTAATGCTTATTAAAATTATTGTAGTAACAAAATGGTTTTAATGAAAAAATCTTCACTTCTATCATAACTGTTCCTATCTTTGCAGGGCAAGGCCTCGCAAACCCGAAAGGTGGAGATTCTCATGAAACTCCTTCAGAAGACCCATTCTTTTCTCTTTAAAAATTTGCTATTAATAAACATGCTACAATTAATAAAATCTTTAATTGAAAGAAAACTTTCGATGACTCAGAATCAATAACATCAGGCTCAGTGCAGAGCAGCGACCAGCGAGCTGATGAGCACGACGGCAGTAACGTGTCTCCGCGCACTGCCCGCCAGCGAGGCGGATTAGAGCAGGCATTCTCCCGTGGGCGCGGTCGTTCTCTCTCGTTACCTCCGCGTGGAAGGCGCCGAGACGCTCCGTGCGCTCCCAGGGCGCGGCGCACTCGCCAGTAATTTTGATTCCGAGGCGGCTCGGGCTGCTACTCATGGTTTGCAGAGCTATGCGGGCGGTGGAGAACCGCCTATCTTCGTAACTTTCATGGTATATAACCTATTCCAGTGGAAATTTAGCATGACTGCATTCTAACTTGACTCGCATTTCCTCCAGTGCAGCATTTCGCTGTTAATTCGATTAATTAAGTTCTAGTGCCTTATTAAATTAGCCGTTTCGCTTTCTATCTACTCCACTCTCTCATAAATCTGAATGTGTAATATGTGTAATGAGAAAATTCCATTTGCGTTTAAAATTAACTCATTGAGCTGATACATAAAATAAAAGCATTATGTATTTACAAAGGCTCAGCAATTCAGTATTCTACTCAATTGAAATTGAAAATGTAGTATTTCCTATTCATTTATGATCATGTCGTATAATTTAAAAACAAAAAGATCGTTTTTAATTACACAAAGACGGTTACACGAGAAAAAGTATTTTATCGCAAAATAGGAATATTAAACCAATTAGATAATTATCATGAGTTTACCCCATTTCATTTTGATTTTAGTAAATGCAGAAGAATTACATCTCTAACGCTGCAAGCAGTATTAAAAAATACTTTTTACTCTGCTAAAATTCGAAAAGAAATCAGAATGATTCTACTTACGTGGTCGCGAAGGCCTTTTCTCAAAGTTCAAGAAGTCGGGAAGCCGAACTTACCTGAAACAAGCAAAAAGTTGTGTTAAGAAGAACAATGAAAGTGAACTTTTTAAAAATCAAAAGAAAGCAGTAAATTCAGCGCTGTCGGCACTGTAAGCTGCAATGGGGGGAAGCCGTTCACCTTGGCGCATAATACTCTCCAACGATCGGTTAGGAGGTCAAGGCTAACGGCTTGTATCCGTAACACAGATTGTAGCTTCGCGAAACATTTCAGAAAAGTTGTGTAGAAACAATGAAGAAAGCTTAAAACAGTTTTTCCTCTTCATATATGAATGAAAAAGGTAATCATAATTCTTTTGAAGTAACAAAAATAACTTAATCCAGAAACATGTTGGCGAGAAAATATTAAAATTGGTAATGAGGTAATACATTTTTCGTGTCATAATTTTGTACCGTTATTTTTTAGAATCTTTTCGTCATAAACAATATGAAAAACCTCTTACGTATTTTCAGAAAAATAAAAAAAAATACCATGAAGAGATAAGCAGTTTACGAGATGATGATGATGATAATAGTAATAATATTAATAAAACAACAGCAATAATAATAATAATAATAATAACAACAATAACAACAACAATAAACATAAAAATAACAACAAAAAGCGACAGTCAGGATAGCCGAGATCGCTAAGACAGTAGTGCTGTGGCGATCTCGGACAGAATGATCGCGGGTTCGAGTTCCGCCTCGGGCATGGGTGTGTTTGTGTATGTCTGTGTGCCATCCATTCATCCTTCATTATCATCATCATTCCATCCATCCCCCCTCCAGGACTAACAACCCTGGGGTATAAAAATCGGATTCAGCCTAATGTTGATTCCCCCTGATCAGTTACCTGCAAGACTTGCAACGTGATAAAATGATACTGAGCCCGTGCACGTGCATGTCCTGCTAGGTCCATGATGGCCTATTTCCGAGCAAAAAATTAATATAAAGAAGAATCTAAATGATCATTTTTAAATAAATATACACCTTACACACAAATCCTTTTCATATGTTATACGGAGATGGTTCAGTTAGAGTGAAGTTTCAGTGTTGCAAATCCTATTCTATACACATACCTAATTAGATAAACCTAAATAGCATACACATAGTTCATTCGATTACATATTGGACTAACGAATAAAATTCCCATTCGAATTACGCCAAAGAAATAAATTCCTGGGCAGTGTCTCCGCGAGCGATGCGATTTGGGTGGTCTAGTGCTACCACGTGTCTTTGGCGCTGGCAGCGGCCCGCTCATACCCCAGCCATGTCACGACTCCACTTGCGCGCCGATTTCAACACGCTGGCAAGGCCATGAGGAAGAAACCACGTTTCATATTCTCATTTCAACAGCGCCTTTTTTTTTACCGCCGCGAAGCAACAATTCCGCATTAATAAAGGGCGCGCAAGTTTAACCAAGTGTAACGAATGGCATAATGGTTCGGCTATTTTAGTTTGTAAAGGTGTGAATCGCATCATTTCTAAGGACTAGTACCTGTTTTGAAAGGTTTTAATGATAGATGAAACAAAATATTTGTAAAAATACAAATAGTAGAGCCGATTTGCTTAAAGAAGATCACTAAGAATTCTTCGGATTGACATTTGAATATCTCATTATTGTGATGAAAAATAAGCAATAAAGCGATGACAGAACAATTTACAATTGAAAATAACTCAATGGCGTACATTCAAAAGACTTTTCCATTTGAATAGATATAAACGAATTAGAGCCTACATTTTCTCTTTTCGTAAATTCAGTAATTTCCAAAATAAGAGAATTTCTACGTAGAGGCATTGGAAAATATAAAGAAGGAAACGGGGAAGTAATAGTCTGGTGTTTAGATGTCACGTCTGTTTAGCACTGTCCATATTCATCCTGACAACTGAAAGTTCCAACACCATCGCAAGATATAAAGATAAAAATTGTCAAAATAGGCACAGTGTGCTAAAGAAAATTTTGGCTATTGGTCCAAAATTATACTTTTTTCAACACATTATAGAAAAATTTGAGGCTTGTTCTTGTAAAACTGAAAAAACGCCTGTTACAATGAAATTATGCTTCTTTGTTCCTTTTTTTTAAAGCAATGTTCAACCAACCAACAACAAGAAACCGCTTCTGCATTTCTCCGATGTTTAACAAAATCGGCAATGCAACTTCACCGAAAGAAACCGATATTTCTTACGAGAAGGCGGTGAGGAATCGTCGAACTCCTAATGAAACACTAAATCCGAAACCATTACATCCATCAGTAGTGCCAACAATTTAAAGAAGTGTTAGAGCTGCTCGCGAACGGCTGGCCGAGGGCCGGCGTCTCGAGGGCTGCAGGAGGTAAGGCACGGCGACAGCTAAATGGGTGCGTAAGCGAAGCTACTGTTAGCGCCGCAGTCGCCGCCGCCTCCCCCTGCGACCCGCCGCGGGCGCGTGCCTCCGTTTATTTTCAGGCAGACCCGCCCTCAGAGTCAGTGTGTGTGTGTGGAGAGAGAGAGAGAGAGAGAGAGATGGCGAGGGGTGGGGGGGGAGGGGGAAAGCGGCGCCGGCCCGTGCCTCATCGCGTCGTCGCGACGCATCGTGGCGCTCCAAACGCACCGACACTAGCGTCTCGGCTGCCAGCTCCGTCACAGGAACCAGCACCCTGCACGCTGGGATGCAGACTCCACATTCACTTATTTCTTCTTATTTTCATGCGCTTATTGATATTGATTGATTCATTATTTTTTCGTGGTTCCGGGCGCGTCAACTGCTTCGGTCATTAGTCCCGTTAGTGTAATGCATGTTTTTTCTCGGGAGACGGCGGTGATCTTCCCCCGCTGGATGGCGAGATCCGGCGCCGACCTACCGTCGACTAGTGGGGTTTCCCCCTAACCAGGAGTCTCCCACCGGCGGGGCCCCGCCCATCCGGGACAAGCTCTAAACTCCCGACCGGTGTCCCGGAATATGTGATAGTGTGGTGCATGTTAGTGTGTGTGTGTGAGAGGAGAGAATAGGACGAAGAAGAGGAAGGACAGATCGCGCGCGGTCCGTGGCCCGTTTGGTAGGGTACTGCTCCGGCATTCGCCTGGTGTTGATCGGAGAAACCACGGAAAACTACCGATCAGAGCAGCCGGCCGCTAGAATTCTCCTCCAGACAGCGACTGAATTCGACCTAGCTGAAAAGCTAGTGTCGAAAATCCTGCCGCCGTGAGGACTCGAACCTAGGACCTCCCGGTCAGAGGCGCTTAATGACATCAGTTGATACACTGAGCTACCGCTACCGGTCTTCTTATTGATATTAAATTTCAATATATATATATATATATATATATATATATATATATATATATTACATTTTTATTTGAACTGCAATTGGGTATGACCCGGTGGGAGTTAAATAACAATAATTACAATAATAATAACAATATTAATATGAATAACAATAATAATAATAACAACAATAATAATAAAAAGTACAGTACAAACTAATAGTAATCATACTATCACTCATATTAAGTATTATAACTAATATTTGAACTCTGTTATGATATCCAATAATTATATGTCGGTGATTCTAAATTTAATTGAACTTAACTTATTAATTTGATCGTGTTCACTACACTTAACTGCACTGCACTACACTACACTGTTTTTGCTTTGAATTACACTTACCAGCACTTCACCGCACTTCACGCACTCACCGCAATTCACAGCACTTACTCATTTAATGTCTATTACTCTCATATTGTTCAAACTTATTTCTAAAGCTTCGGACACTTAGAGGAAAAGCTTTCAAAATTGCTGCGGGTAAACTGTTCCAATCTTTAATTGTTCTGTTACAAAAGAAAAATTTCCCTAGATACATTTTCCACACATACATATATACACACACAGTAATATACTTATTTAATAAAATAATATTATATGCAATTATATACGTTTTTTACAATAATTGTATATCTAACGTTTCGATAACTATTTCGTTGTCATTATCAGGATTAAATAATTAACAAGTTGATATAATTATCATGATTATAATAATATATCACAATACATAAAAAATTACTTTTGGACTTGGTACAAAGTTATAAGATCACTTAGTTTTCTTCTTGTCTATCTACAAGACAGTAAAAATGCAATTTGAGCATCAAAATGTTTTGGACTTTGTACTTTTATTTAGCCATTCGCGGATACGTTTTGCTGCACATGCGTGAAAATCTCGAAATGAAATCCTTAGGTTTAATCGACTTTGAGGCCTTGAGGTTTGATCGTCGTAGGTGTGATTAGGCCGACCTGGATGGCCGGGTGGCTAAGAGCAGTACCGACCCAGCGCTTCGGTCGAAGGACGCGGTTCGAATCCCGCTTTGGGCATGGTTGTTTGTCCCTTGTCTTTGTATGTCTGTGTTGTCGCGGAGGGCCTCGCGTTCTGCTGACCCCAGATCAGAGGAGCCTAAGTGTGTTGGTGTCTAGTGTATGGTCGAATATGCGTCCCATCGGACGTAAAAGGTAACCGGCTAACGGCTGGATAAAACCCTAGAAAGAAAGAAGAAGGTTTGATTAGGTTAGGTTTTATCGTCTCTTTATATCTTGCTTTTAACGATGAAAAGTAATTTTTTGTTAAAATTCACACTTCAGAATCTGTGGTTTACAATTGCTTTCTTAAACAGTTTTGGTACGTTATTGCATTTTATTGGACTTATTATTTCTTTGCCTGATTATAGATAGAGTAAACGGTACAGTGATTGGCCACTTGTGACAGTATTAACTCATTTGAAAATTTAAAAAAATGAAAATTTGCTGTAAACTTTCTAGTGTCTAATGGTCCTTTTACTTACCCTAACCGTAATTTCTATTGGCAAATGAACATTATGTTATTAATTAATTGTTTAGTAAAAATGTGTTATTTTGTACAGCGATTGGCCGACATGATGATAATGATTGGCCACTCAATTATTTCTAACAGAAACAACTAGTATGACGATATATTTAATTATTATTTCATTACCCATGAAAACACAATTTGTAAGATACAGAATAAATATAACTTTAATATTTTATATAAGTGCTATTACAATTGCAATATCCTTGATTTTCAAATCTGAGCATATTCGACCATATGTGTCTTCTGGCCGCCTACAAATAGATTCACAGGGAATGTGATGGCATTTTTTAAAATAGAAATAGGTAGAATACGTTTCAAATATATTCGCAGAATACCTCGCTTGTCATCCATCTGTTCTCCAGTATACAAATCTTGTAGACCCGTGTAGGATCATTTATTTTGTCATCCAAGTTACTTCCCTCGATGAACTCTATAACTTCAACTGACATTCTAATGTCTTGTTCGCCGAAACACGAACAAGCGACTGTAACTACTTGACTTGTTCATGAAGTGATTTTGGGATGTCTTCTTAAAAAATTCTTGACCCAGCCTTCTCATATACGGTTGTTGTTGAACGGATTGGGCCTTGGTTTAGCAGATAAAAATTGTTGAACGCTTCTTTATAGATATTCCTTCTTCCTTGGGAAACCTTTCCGGGCTAGTTCAAGTATCCACCCAACTAGACTGGCTTCTTCTTTAGATAAAACAGGATCAGGACCTAGAGTTGTTTTGTGATCTGGATTATTTAAACAACACTGCAAACTTGTTTTGGGAACACCAAATTGCAGCAGAAAGCACGCATTTGAAGGCATTTGCCACGGCTCCTGCATCATACTCCTACTATGCCTTCTTTGGTATTGTAAAATCACTTATTTCAGGCCCTCGTAGGATTTACCTGTGTGCAATAATATTAAAAATAATGTATCAACAATTATTAACAGAGTGGCCAGTAACACAATCCACACACTATCAAAGATAAAGTCAATGGCCACTTCCCTATGCCACTAAATACGCAAAGCTAGGCTTCTCATTTTCAGTGGCTATCATTGTCACTCAAAAAGATTTGTGCTTTCCGAAACATCATTGTGATTTACGTACCGCCATAACAATTTCAACAATCAACAAAAAGCAATTTTGAAAATCAGGTTTGTAAAGAAAATCTTAAGAAACCTTTTAATACAATGAACACAAACCGTACTGTTAACAAGCATCCGCCATATTAGCAACAGTTGCACTCTTGTGGTCGAAGTAAATAATATACAACACTGAGAAAGCGTCCCTCCGCGCCATTTACAAACAAAATATTACAACACGGTGTTCGAACAAGCGGTAATTCCAATTATAGTTGGAG
This sequence comes from Teleogryllus oceanicus, assembly GCA_964035755.1. Taxonomy (NCBI): domain Eukaryota; kingdom Metazoa; phylum Arthropoda; class Insecta; order Orthoptera; family Gryllidae; genus Teleogryllus; species Teleogryllus oceanicus. The sequence goes on from CAXIVR010000002.1 coordinate 120,102,392, forward strand.
TGGCCAATCACTGTACCGTTTACCCTTTTTTGAAGACACTACTGTCTCTAACATGCCTTTAAATATAACCTTATTCAAATATACGCGAACATGTACGTTTCTCTAGCCAACTACCCTCCTAATGATACACAATTTTTTCAATTTTTTAGCAACGTGCAAAAAGAGGAGAAATGGGCTCGTCAATGAAGATGAAGCGGCAGCAATGACAGCGTTGGTGGCAGCGGTGGCTGTGGGTATGGTTGCCGTTGCCGGTGCGGGGGCGACGGCGGTGGTTTCAGAGGTGTCGGTGCCGGTGACCGGTGACTGCGACGGTGACGACGGCGACAGCGGCGGCGGCGGCGGCGCGGTGGCGGTGGCGGTGACGGGGGAGTGACGACGACGGCGGCGGCCGCAGTGGCGGGGAGCCCGGCGCGCACACAGGCCCCGCGTCCATCTGATTTAGTGGCCTGGTTCGAGCCTCGCCCTCGGCAGCCGAGATCACCAGCGATACCCACGCGGACACGAACTCTGGGCCGCCGCGCCACCGACTATGCCTTCACTGCAGCGCACGTACAGCATTCACGCACACATCAGCGACTTGCACACGTCCAAGAAAATGCCTCCCGAGCGAATTTGAGGAAAGAACTCGGGGGAGAGGAGGGGCATCATTCTAGGCGACCGAGAGAGAAGGTACCAGAAGTATATCGAATTCAGTTGAGTCCCATTTCCAAAGGCAAGAACCAAGGCCCACATGGCAGTTTATTTCGTGTTTAAAGGCGTGACAACTGATATGGTCATTAGTTCAGTAGTGCATGCGTTTTCTGGAGATGGGCGCAATCGTCCTACGTTGGACGGTAAAAACGGGGCCGAACGTGCGCAGCGGCTTCCCCATCCCCAGCCACGTCTCGCTTTAAGTTCCCGACGTGAGTGGTAATGTAGCGCAAGTGAAAGTTTGTTTGCGTAAAGAGTGAGGATAGTACAAGGAAGAGGAAGGAAAGATCGCATGCGGTCCAAGGCCCGTTTGTTAGGGTACTGTACTGGCATTCGCCTGGTGTTGATCGGTAAAAAACAGAAAACTGCCGATTAGTGCAGACGGCCGGTAGAAATTCTCCTCAGAAGGCACAGTTTTCTCCATTTTTACTTTCTCGTATACACACGTATATACGGAGTAAAATACCTAGTATAGAGGAAGTTATGTAATGCTGCGGAAAATCGATTTCAACGGAAATACACGTTTTGGGGTCCCCTGATACCGAAAAAGTTGTTCTTTTCAAAACGTCCACCCGTCTGTCCGTCCGTCTGCCTGTCCGTCTATGAACACTACTAGCGCCTAAGCCATACGTACGATATCTTCCAAATTGAAGAAGCACCTGTCTCTCTGGCTATAGTTCAAGCTTTGAGATTTTAAAAAACATTATTTTAAATTTGGGGGTACTTTATATGAAGCCCCCCGGACATTTTCTAATTTTTCTCAAAAAGACACCAAATTGTTTCTTTAAATTTCTTGTACGAATAGAATAAAATACACTCATAAATGTGGCATTTAGTTCTTGAATTTCGAAATTCAAATTGCAGCGTCTTCTACAACTACAAAATTGAAGTCGACTTTCCTAATGAAATTTGCCCATTTAGTTCTTCTAATGTAGATTAATTTGACATTTGTATGTGATTAGTGCAACTAGGAATTTTAAAAAATAACAAAACAAGATTGTCTCAAAAACGACTCCAAATTTTTTCTTCAAATTTTTACAAGGGGTGGTGGCAAACAAACACTATGAGATGACGTAAACACCATATTGCTCTATCCTTTTGTTTTTTCAAAAATTAAAAAAATTTAATATTTTTGACTTGACTCTCGCGTCAGTAATATTTATATTAAAGGCGATTTATTCACGTTATTGAATTTATTAGTACATGTGCTTTAAATAATGTCAAATGAAGTTTTTCGAAAACTCAACAGTTTTTTGTGAAAATGAGCTCATATTTCCGCATTTTCAGATACGCTCCAAATCTATTTTCTCAAAAATGGCTCCAATTGTTTCCAATGGCTAGTGATAATTGCATAGTTTAAAATCCGTTAAGTTTATTTTCGTTAGTTTTTGTTTTTTCAAAAATTATACAAATGTAATTTCTTTTCAATATCTCTCGCGCCGTTAATACGCACATTTTCACCATTCTATACATTATTGCATTTGTGAGCGGATGTGCTTCAAATATCTTTAAATGAAGTTTTTCGACAACTCAATAGATTCCTGTAAAAGCAGGTTCAAATTTCGCATTTACGGTAATGCTTAATCGCATTTTCTAGAAACGGCTTCAAATTTTTCAATGCAAATTTATTTAGGACGAGGTCTTACTGTTCTTTAATATTCTTAAAGTAATATTTCGGTTCTACTATTAAGAAATCGAAAAGTTGAGGAAATGTAAAGAAAAAAATACTTGAGCGACGATAGTTGGCAGCTTGCCAGAGAATGGTGCAAGACCACATCAAGGAATTAGAAACATTTTGTATGAGAAAGTCTGTGCCATTCTGTGGCACCTCTAGGTATAATTGAAACTACATTTATATCCATTATTTTTATTCATCGGCATTGTTTCTCATTACGTTGCCGTCAATTTGTAAATTAGTATACCATTTGACGGCAGGACGAAGATGTCTTCTTAAGCAATGTACTTGTTTGTCATCTCTTTGCATCGTTTACTCATGACAAAACTAAAATTTGACCAAGAGCTTTTTTTCGTCCAATTGTAGGCCAGGTGATTTTAAAATTCTTTTCGCTAAGATGACATTTTCAATAAATCTTATAGAGATGTACTGAGAGTGCTCAATGCACTTTATAAAGTGCAATGTATATCGATTAGAAGAGGAAGAGTAGAGGAATACAGAAAACCCGTTAACAAGTGTATTTTCATATGCATTGACAAATTTTCTGGTTCTTAAGCATACAGAACTAATATTTGTAGTAAATTCAATGTAATTTTTAAATAACCATAATTGGACAGAAAATAAAAATTTCTAAATAAACATAATTGGAACAAATTGTCATGAAAAAGAAAATGTTTTCTTCACGACAAAGAATTGCAAAACGAAGGTTTGTTTTCGAAGAATTAAAACTAACTGGTACGACAAGACTGCTGTTAATTAATATTTTGCATAGTTATATACATTCAATTTGGACATAATTGAATATCCTGTTAATTAAACAGGTTCCATTAGTTGGTTAATTAAAAAATTTAATATTCTGATTTCCGTGTAATGTACACGGCCCGCAACAGTCACGTACCTCTTTTCGCCTTTCCGCAGAAAATCGATACCTCGAACATGGTTCTTCATGGCGCTTTAATGACCGACTCCAAGAATTCACTCACACCCTGCCCTTATACCCGCATGCATTTTACTCAACGTAGTTTTACTTAAGTTTTAAAATTCGACAATTTAACGCGTTGATGACAGACTAGAAAATGACCGCACGTCCTACATTTCTCTCCTGGTCCTTTGTAAAAAAGATTAATAACGTGTTTCCTCGACGACAGCATGTGGTTTTACGGTTCTAGATCGTTAATAGCACTGAGCTAACCTGGCACTCAGCTACCAGTCACATGCCTATCTGTTTCGGTAAATACTCAGGGAGAAGAAGCAGATGAGAGAAGGTTGTTGACGGCGAGGTGAAGAGAGCCGACCCAGCCCTATGAACAGGTTGCTCTTGAAACCAGTTAAGGAAACAGAAATTCTCAAATGTTCATCCACAATATCACATATGATTCTCAGATTATAATTATGACTAAATCCAAGAAATATTTTTAGAGAAAGAATGAGTTTAACTTTATTTCTGAAGAAATTAATACACACCTACTTGCCTTTTTATACATCAATTGAGTCGAATAGTTTGAGTTTCGATTCAAATTTTCGCAAACAGCAAATACATGTATATAAACAGCAATTACATTATTATTAAGCTTTGCACATTACATCTGCACAGTCAACACCTAATTACCACTCGCACTCACGAAATCACAAGAATATAACTGGTTAGATTCAAATATAGTTTCATACATCTGCAGTTCAAATACCTACAATGTAAAGAAAAAGTCTGTATGCTAGAGATATGACAGACAGAAATCTTTATGCACATCTGTAGACAAATATAATCCCATGGTATTTCTGGCGTGTTTACAATAAACACCACCAGTAAAGAAGGAGACGAACATGAAAAACTGGCAAACCTCAAAACGGATGACAAAGTCTGCATATAATAAATTAATGTGTTTTTCTCGTTTCCACTCATACGTCCTCGATACACCCCACCCTCAAAGAGAAACCGAACCGGAGTGAATGTCACTGGCTGAGTCGCTCTGAGGCCCATTCCACCGCCCCCAACGCTACCCCCTCCGCGGCGGCGGCTCGAGGTATGATTTACGGCTATTAACACACAACGCGCAGTAGCTGTCGAAATATACGGGCGAGAAATTCGTATAATGGCCTCGTATATAACGCCGCGTGTCGCGCCCGCGCGCCGCGGGGACTTATTAGTCGCTAAGGAGGTAAGACTCCGGGAGGAGAGTGGCGTGGGAGGAGGGAGGAAATGCAGAAGCCAAAGGGTGGGAATGCGGTGGAAGAAGTACGAGAGTGAAATGGGGTAATGGAAGAGAACAGGAATTGGTGACACTTGCGGAGCCAAATGGAAACTGGTATATAATTGTGATAGTGGCCAAATACATATTAATGAATACAACAGTTAATGATAAAATTGACCTCATCTATGAAGTCTTGTCGGCACATTACAGGTTTGAAGGTCCAACATTATTGAAACAATTTTTGGACAAAATATCAAGGATTTTGAATGGCATCAAGAGCGATGTATGATGCAAGGTTGCCTAGGTAAAATAACAGGCGTCAGACATGGAGAACAGAAAATAATGAGAGCAGAAAACTGGAAGAAAAGGAAGGTTAAGATAGATAGATAGGTAGATAGATAGATAGATAGATAGATAGAAAGAGAGAGAGAGAAAGAGAGAGAGAGAGAGAGAACTGAAAGAGCAAGCTTTGTGGTAACAATACTGGACAGTAAGTACTAAGAAAAAACGTTAAGAACAGAAGTGAGGTAAGGAATATAAACATAAGACAAGAAAAGCAAATTCCAGCACGCTATTAGTGACCTTTTGAAACCATGAGCCTCGAGAACAGATTGTGGAAGGTGACGTGAGGTCAAACGTTAGGACTTCCAGTCACCTTCAAGTGGAAGCCTACGGCCGACCAGAGCTCCCTCTCCGCCACGTGGGCGGGTCCCGATGTGTCGGGTGGGTGCGGAGTGCGTATCCTACGAGTTTCTCCGACCGCGCCACCCATCTCGATAAGCCCTCGAGATTATATTCATTTGTGCATAATTATTCCTATCCCCTCCGTAATCTACGAACGGGTTTCCCATGCGCGTCGCTCCGCTAGGTTGCTTTTCTCGGTTTCTTTGGAGCTCTGACCGTATCAGGGCGACCCAGCACCGTATGCTGAAGTTATAAGAGTCTTTTATGTAACATGTCTAAATAAATGAAAACAATTAGGCTCTCAGGTCATATTAAAAATCAGAGTTTAGAAGTTCGTAAATGCTTCACAAATGCTGTTTTCAACAAAATGATGGGAAATTAAAAATATGCTAAAAAAGTAATAAGGTAGCATACACTGTTCCTGAAACATAGCATGCGTATTATCTTAATTTGTTTCGTTAAATTTGAAGTAATAGAGAAGTATCTAATCTGGGAGCTCTAATGGCGATGTTTGTCCCATTTAATCACACAAAACCTCAGAGTGGAGTTTGTAATCCTCTTATACACTCCCGAATTAACACGCATAGTGGTAAAAAGCCGGTTGCTTCAAACAGCGTTTGGAATCTAGGCCGCTCGCTCGATGACACCTCACAAACTCTTCACCGCTGCCGAGCCATTCCTTTTCGAGCGATAAGCAAAGGGAGGCGTCGGGCCCGCGCGCACGCGTGTATTTTCCGTGCGCGTGCGCCGGCCCGAGGTAATGCGCACCCGTGTCAGGAGGTGCGAACATCGTCCGAACGCCGCGCGTCCGCTACCTGGATGTAAACAGCGCCTGGTGTGTGTATGTGGGGGGGGGGGTGAAAGAGGAAATAAGACGGGTAACGGGAACCGACGCTGAATATGAGAGCGGAAATAAAAGTGGACGTGAATAAGAGGTGAGAGTGTGTGCGACGAGAAGGGGGATTTTGGTTGCTTCCACTAAACTATCTGAAGAGTTGGAGATGACAACCCAGTGAATTGATGAATAATTGACAATGAAGATACAAATTAACCGTGGTTGAAGGAGGCTAAAAATCACATTCCATATGTTACAAATACATAAATTACAAATGGTAAAAAAGAGCAAGATATAGTCGTCAAATATATACAAGCAAGTCGAGTAGAGTTTGACTGATAAAATGTTACATTTATTCACGATTAACACGCAGAGAAGAATGGAACCAGATGTGAAAAAGAGAAGGATGAGAGAGGGGGAAGGAAAGAAAATAGAAATGAAGAGAAATAGACAAAGACAGACAACAGAGGTAAAATTCAAGGAGATAAAAGATCGGAGAAGAGAAATGGAAGAATAGCGAAAACTGAGGAAAGGAAAAAGAGGCGAAAAGAAGAGCACTAACAGAACAAAAGGACCTTTAAAAGCAGTAATTTGGAGATGAGCAATAATAGAGAGAAAGCAGCGATATATAAGAGAGCACAGATATAACAGTCCTGTAACTGGTAACTGGCCCGGACGCCCTCGCACGCAGGCTTCGTCGGGACCCTCTCCCGAACCTCCCCGTTCGACCGCCACGCAATGGCAGTGCGGGTGCGAAAGGGTAAAGTGCGGTAAGTGATGAGCAAATTTGCCTCTCCATTCCCAAGAGCAGAGGGGAGGGCTTTCGAACGTCGAGTGACTGCCAGATCTCGATGATTCAGAAACATGCTGACGAATCGCAGGCGGCGATCTGCTTGATTGCATTGCGAAGAGCGCGCGAACTCACCACCGCTCAATGAAAGGGAGTGGGCCAGCCGGCCGATGTAATGGCTCGGCCGAGTGATATACAATTTAAACCTTCAGAAAATAGATGGAGGCAGTCACGATATGACGGCGGGAGAGTCGTCCAACGCCAAACTGCCCTGAGAACACGGCTATTTCGCTGCGAAAACTAGCTATCCATTCGTCCGGACAGGAGTAACCGAGTGTAAACAAGTTGTCAGTAGTCAGGAATAAACGACGCAACCTCTGGTCCGCTCCCATTCGTTTCAAATATCTGACACGGTAGAAACAGTGTCGACGCACTTACTATCAACTCTTGGCTCGCGCCCGCACGCGCCCATTTCACGAAATTTGACAAAGCTGGGCTTTTATCGCCGTGGCACGCCGTTTCATCATTCTCGTGGCTGTTCGCGCGCTCATATCGCTTGCTCTCTTCCACTGAAATATGGACGAAAACCCGAGGTGTTTCGTGTTGGGGAGACTTCCAGGAACGCGTAAACAAGTTGTTGCAAGTAAACTGGCTCTTCCTGTCGGTAGTCAGATGCAATATTAGCATTCCCCCTCTTTTTTTTAGTTCCAGAGTAAGTAATTATTTTCTGTTAATCTCATGATTTTTAATATGAATTAGCTGTAACATGTGAAAAATACGTCGTTCCTCTTTCATGGACACAACTGAAATGTAAATTAATAATATCGAATATAATTAACCAATAATATTACGCAGGTTTTTCATGCAAATGAAGAAATTGTGTTAAATTAATATAAATAAAAGAAAAATGGCATTGTTAATGATATGACGCAATGCTAAAAACAATAAATGAAAAATACATTGAATACATATTGAATGAACCACTAATTAACCATTTATGAATGAAAGTATTATAAACAAAAATCAATTTCAGCAACAACATCAACAATCAATATTCATACACCATATAAAAAGTAAATCCCTCAACTTCGTAGGCGAGAGAAATACTGGGAAGAACCACCTGTGATGAATGTTTCGTAACTAAATTCAATGAAACAGAGCTACATTGCATCTGAAAATCATTTACGAAAGTTATATCAGAAAATGTTAGTAGTTTATGCCAATCAAGAAAGCATTGTTTTTCAAAGACATAATTCATTCTGTGCATGCCTGATTAACCGGACCCCTCAACAAGTGTGAGCTTCACAGATTGGAAAAGGAGAAGGAAGGAAACGGGCCCCTTCACAGGCGCTGAGGGAAAACGCCCACGCGCCAGTGGGCGGGGGCGGGGGGGGGCGAAGGCGTGTGCGATCGCGTGCGACTGCGGCCGCCGCCCTCCGCGCTCAGGGCGTGCCGGCGGAGGCCGAGGCAAGGGAGGGCCGGGGCTGGGGCAGCAGGGAGGAGTTGTCGGTGGCGGAGGTGAAGGTGGCGAGGGTGGTGGCCATGGTGGAGGTGATGATGGTACCGGTGGTGGTGGCGGTGGTGGCGCTGGCGTTGGTGGGAACGGTTCCGAAGGGGATGGATGCGATGATGGTGGTGGCGGGGACAACGGTGGATGTGGTAGTAGGGGTGGAAACGGGTGTGGCTGTGGAGGAGGTGGTGGCGGCGCGGCTCCCAGGTGGCAGGGAGCGTGCCGGCGGCCGCTAGCGACAGATCGGCGGCGCGGGATGCGACGGCACCGGGAAGGCGCTGGAAATAGCCGGTCGCCCACGGAGCTCCCTCGCGTGCGGAAGAGGACGGCGGCGCGGCGGTCTTCGGGAACGGAGGGTCCTTGTGGTTGGGGCTGTGGTGACGATATGTATGTGAGAGCATGGTAGGAGGGTAGTGTGCAGGTGAGATGCAAGAAATGTTGGTGGCATGATTGTGTAATTGGTGATGGTGGTGGTAGACGACATTGTCTTGAAGGATGCCGTTGTAGTATTAGTGGCAAAGCGCTAATCAGGACACTAGCAAAAGGAGACGACTATAACTTTAAGTTGTAGTAAACAATCCTTCAAGAAAATATGATATGAAATCAGAATTTGAATTTAAGTTGTTGTTTTCCATTGTAAACTAATTGTTTTCCATTGTGAAAATGAACTGAAATGCTTCTATTCTCAGACTGTCCTTTCCGTGCAATAAGATGTCAGTAGAAACTACCTCACGCTCTCGAACTGACGATGTTTTGTGATGACAAGAATATAATGAGAATATGCAAGATATGATGGTTATCTTAATGGACAAAAGTCGGACAGCTTTTGCAATCAGCCGCACGACACCACTGTGAAGCACTAGGGATAGTAGAAGGAATTTATATTTCGTTTGTACATCGCCTGAGTAGAGGCAAGGAATGTGAGATCATAGTTGGAGAGCATCTGTCGGAGAGGCAACACAGCCCTGAACCAGTGACAGACGTGTGGACGGCAGCGGAGCCCCAAGAGGCGGAGTTTGACCGTGATCGTGGCGACGGTGACCCGAACTTGGCGGCTGCAGTGGGGGGCGGCGGCGCAGTCCCAGTGGCGATGGTGCCAGCGGCGGGCGACGGAGGCCGTCGGCCGCTTTCGGGGCTCCCGTGCCAAGAAATGTGTGCGGACCGTATAATGGGCTTTGTGCGGCATCGGCTGGCGATCTGCCCGTCGCGCCGCCCGCCGTCGGTGGAACAGCTCTCGCCGCCGCCACCAACGCTGCCGCCCCTACCCTGCGCCCCCCCCTTCCTCCTTCAACGTTGACCGCTACGCTTGCTTAGCTACCGCCGTCGTTACCGCCCTTGCCTTCGCCGCCACCTCTTCTTGCACGCTCCTCTCGCGGCGGCTGCGGCGGAGCGACCCTCGAATTCGGCCTTTCGTGGCCCTTCAGGAATATTGAAACATGCCCGACGTTGACTGGTGCCAATTTGAAATAAGCCCAGTCTTTCTATTTAAAAACAAGCCCCACTTGGAGTGACATTTTGAAACACAATTATTACTGATAAATGTGATTTGAGCGCCAGGAAAAGGTTACACTTGAAACCTAATGATTCCTACGTAATTTAAATATCTCTCATTCCAAAATTATGTTGTGCTAGCTCAGTTAATTGGGGTTCGAAGTTCATAATTGTTGCTACTTACTGTTGTATTACTTAATCAATTATTTAATGTCATCCATACGGAGTGGCGAGAAATTTTAAAATCTTATTAAAATGCTGGATTGCATGTAACGAACAATGATAATCAGCTTTCTTTCAACTTAACAAATTAGAATTTATTATTACAAGTTAAACAATTATTACATTGACAATCAAAAATGAATTGATCTTTGGTCATGACCAGTTTTCTCTATATTACAATAGTTATAAAACCTTGTTATTCATTCGTGGGTCTTCCCGCGCTCTTCACTTCTTCGTTCGATGGCGCTCCGTAGAACCTTCTACGTCGGCGCAGCAGAATCTTGCTTCTGGATCAAGTCTTCACCTAATGTCCGTGATATGGTTCTAAATTCTCCCGGTGATACTATTATAATCCGTGACTTCCCTCACTTGCGTCTGGGGTGGACGCCTAGACAAGTATTTACTTTCTACAAAAACGCTCTATCCTAATATAAGAAACGATGGTTAATTTTATACAACTGTCAATTACAGTCTTTCCTCGACCTGGTAAAATATATCAGGAGCCGACCCGCTTATCACCGCGTTGCTCAAGCGAATGAATGTTCTTCTAAAAACTCGGAAGCATCCTAATTTTATATCTTTTTCCTTTGTCTCTCAAAACAATGCTTATTCCGCCTCTGCTCTGTCATTTCAACCTAACGAAAATGATCCTTAACCCCGGTTGTTTATTTGTCACATAGCGACCCCCTCGCGATCGTTTATTGACTCCCCATATTCTATATCATATAAAATGACATTTCCATAATAAAAATTGCTCGTCATTTTGGTAGATCACAATAGGGAATCACCTATTTTGAGAGAGGAAGAAGCAACAATGCACAAGGACCCTACACAATTCTAATTGCTTCACTGCCTTTTAAATGTCTTTTTCACAGCCACCCAAAGTTTAGTACACTTCCTAAAAGTTTTCTAATTATTTTGAAAATGCTTTTTATCTAGTGCATATCAGTTTGTATCTCTCGTAAAACATTTGTCCGAGATTTGCAACCATTATAACTTGTACATATTTTCTACATATATTACTATCATTAATTTGAAGTTATGTCACAAAACAAATCATGTTTATAGAAACAAGTGTTTCGTTCTTTCCACAAATGAATGTCTGCAGTCGTTCAGAGAAACTATTTTCTTTAAAAAAAAGTATTTCCTTGCTACGTTTACTACCGACCAAAAAATTGAAAGTAATGTTCAACTTTATAATGAAGTTCGAATCAACAAATGATATTTTAGTTGTACAATGCAAATTATCGTTTTAAAATGCACACACTGGATTTGACTTCGGATATGTGATGTGATACTGTCTACATCTACTACTGAATAGATACATTTTATAGAGGAAAAGTCACATTGTTTGTCCCTGCTAATTGACTCCAGATGTCCTCGCGAAGTCCAGAAATCTACAGTTGTCAGCACACATGTCCTGTTTACGCAGCAACACAAGCTACTGAAGTAAATCCGTTTCAGAAAACTAAATCTGTCTCCTGAAAGTTTACAGGCATTGTTTAAAAATTACTACAGCAACCACTCGCACCCTTTGTACCCGTTGTTCTCCCTGCATCATTGTGACGCGCCATGGTCTTTGTACACGTTCGCCTCCATATATCACGCGTGCCTTGTTTCCGTCCCGGCAACGTTTTCCGTTCGGCGAAGACTTCTATGGGCCCCGCTTGCCTTCTTCGAGACCATATTTAGCCCGACGCTACGTTAGTCCCTTTCCATTCAATGCAAAAACGAGACCGACCGACCGACGCTGAGTCGACAATGTACAACCACTGCCTCACCCTCGTGCCCCAGGTCATCCCCGCGCGGAACACGTATGCAAACACGGAAAGAAGACGCAGCCCAGCACGCACTCCCCGCCCCGCACACCCACGCGAACAAACGCACGAACACGCACGCGAACCCGCATACCGATTTACGCAGATGCATCCCCCTCGTCACGCACACACACACATATATGCACGCGCGCGCCCGCGTAGGTGGATTGTCTGTCAGAGCAGTAATTACAAGGCGGGCCCTTCAGTTTACTTCCAGAGACTTTACAGCGCCCCCATGCTTACAGCGGAAGTGTGAGAGGCCCGGCCCCCACGCGCGCACCTCGGCGGGGCTGCAGGAGGCGCTGGCGGAGTGCGCTGGATCGGACCCGCACTGCGACGGCAGGCGCACCCGGAACACGCGCTACGCACTCCACGCTCCGTGCTTTGCATCTAGGGATCACCGAAGGCTCTTGAAGGAGCGGTGAGGGAATAACGCGAATGAATTCGACGCAGGATAGAATTTGTCAAACACCTTCCCTGTGCGAAGGAAAAATATGCCTCACAAAAGTCCGGTAGGTTTACTGAATGCAAGTTACCAATACATCTTCATCAACATTTAATGTTTTAAATTATTAGGTGTTATGAAAATTAAGACCCGTTTAATTTTAAGTGTGTCATACCTTTCTTTCATTTGTCAGAATATAATTTTATTCTAATTCCTGACGATGTTCATTTACTAAAGAAAGAAGCCAAGCAAGTGAGACGCTGATGATGTAGTGCAAGTGGTGATAAAAGATTTTCAGATCAAGTGATAGTCAACATCAACAGAAATTAATCGATATCACTGCCTCCCGTCTCCTGCCACCTCCTTGTACAACTGGCGAGGAGGCAAAACCATCGTTAGTTGCCTGCCATTCAATAAAAACGATATTTCTATTAGGCATTTCATCTGAAAATTACCAATTTATTCAATTCGCTTTAGTAGCACTAACAGCAAAAATATTTTGATTTATATATTTTCACGTAAATATCACAAATTAAATGATCTTTAATTGCAAAAGAAATATCACTCTCAACTTACCTCTAGAACATCGTTCATTCAAGCACAGGAATTTTTTTTCTCTTTACAAATCGTTTTCGGTACCTTGAAAAAGGGACCACTAGAGAAATGTTCTTAATTTAAATAGAGACATCGCGTTTTATTCCATGCCCTTCCTGTTCGTCGGAGTGCTCGCTGAATTTTTGCCAGCAGTGCCTGCCATTTGTGGGGCCGTGTGGCTCGTTCCCCTTTTCCTTGGCGGCCCCTCCGCGCGTCGTAGGGAGGAGCGCGGTCGCGCGCCCCAATCTGCCTTAATTGGAACGGTCCAGATCTCGGCGTTTACACCGCTATCTCCTTCCCTTCTGCTGCATATTCATTGTCTTCTCGTTAAGACCGAAGCTCATGGCGGCCGCCGCAGTGCCGTGTTTATGAAGTGCCCGCGAGCGCCGACCCTTCCACTGCCCTCGCCGTTGTGGGAGTCGGCAGTCAGCCGCGTCTCGCCGCCTCCGCACGCATCCGTAAGTTTGTGTGTGCACATACACTAACTTATACACTCGTAAGTGTGTGCCATCCCTTCCGCTAGTTAGCACTGATCATCAGTGCTGCACTATGATTATTCAATTTCCTTGATATGGGTTCAATTCTTGAAGCAAGTTGCCTATAGATAAAGTCGTTAATATTAAAGATAAATTGTCTGCAAATAAACAGTTGTAAAAGTAATATGTAATTCAAAGTATAATTCTGTTACGTTTATAGAAACTCGCAATGTCATCAATGCTGTCAGCTTCAATTAACGTAACAAGAAATGCGTTTTCTTTGTATTCACGCAACCAACAAACAATTTATTTGACATATTGTATTAATAATGTTATGTTTAAAATCTTTCAGGTTATTTTCAATTTTAGAGGATTTTAAAAAAATTCAGTGTTTCTGGGAATCATTTTTATGTTTAAAATAATCGTTTCTTCAACATTTTCACAATAATTGGTCCGAGGTTTTCTATTGCATTTTTGCCATTTGACTAAGCGATTTTTACATCTAAACAACCTTTTCCTTATTCCCCTACATCATTTTTCGGCTAGAGTTATCTCCGTTTCCGCTATTATTCCAAACTTGGAAGTTCCCGAATCACAATCCCACCATTCTCATTACAACTCCTAAACAACAACTAAAACAATTGTCTCTCTTATCTCACCCCCTCACCCCCCTCTCTCCTCTGTTACTTGTTCTTTTAGTTCAAACTTTCCTCCTTTCTTTATCTCTGCTTTTGACACTAGCACTTTATCCTCCAACTGCTAGTTTTTCTTCATCGCGTTCCCCGTTTCCACCTGCCTCTCCGCTCGCCAGCGCCGCCCGCCGCCTTTGGCCGACAGCACGAGCGAGGCAGGGGCGAGAAAGGGGCGGGACAGGGGCGAGGCAGAAGCGGGGCAGGAGCGAGGCAGGAGCGAGGCAGGAGCGAGGCAGGGGCGAGGCAGGGGCGAGGCAGGGGCGAGGCAGGGGCGAGGCAGGGGCGAGGCAGGGGCGAGGCAGGTCGGGCGGGGCGAGGGAGGGTGAGGCAGGAGCGAGGCAGGAGCGAGGCAGGGTCGAGGCAGGGCGAGGCAGGTGAGGCAGGGGAGGCAGGGTGGGCAGGGCGGAGGGGCGAGGCAGGGCGAGGCAGGGTCGAGGAGGCGAGCAGGGGCGAGGCAGGGGCGGCGCAGCAAGGGGGGGGTAAGATGGGATGAGCGCCTGGGGACACGCCGGCGGACCGCGAGGCTCGGATGAGCCCAGAACGACGCGAATCGCAGACATGCCTGAACAATCCGACACGGAACACGGGAAACGGAAGGCAGAGGGGATGGGGCAAGGCTTTCCCCGAAAAGAGACGGTATTTTCTCTCCTGATAAACGTAAGTATTTCGTCTAGATGGTAATTTTACAAAATAAATACAAATTTTACAAAAAAAAGTATTACAAAGGTAATTTCGTATTTGATAGAACTATGAGTAACTATTTATTTTATTATACTCTATGATTTAATATTTATTAAAATAATGGTTAAAGCATTCATTCAAAGCGATCATCCTTTCATTACATTAAGAAATCCGAAAGTTCTAAAGGATTGTTTTTTCACGATCTTGGGGAAAACTGAAATTAGTGCACTCATAACGATGCTTTGATTACATTATTTTAGAAAATATATTTACTTTTAATCAACTTTATTAGGTCTACAATAGTATTCCCATGTAAACAGAGTTTTGTCATTTGATCAACACTATTCATTCACGACTTTTACATTATGACGGCGGAAAGAAATTTACAAAGTTATCGGTGCAGAATACATCGCGGAGCTGAGTAGACAGCTCTAATTCGATAATTAGATAAAATCATGAAATATATTTTTAAAGCATACAAAATTAAAGTTCATCCTTTTACACGAGTTTCGAAGCCATTTATATTTTCATGAAGTTGTTTCGTATCCTTCCGACAGAAAAGCGTGGTAACCGATGCTCCCAATATCTCACTCTTTACAAGACCATGTCAGAAACCTCGTTATTGTTTAGAAGCGCGCGATGACAAACTTCGAAGCCGTCGCGGCAAGTGAGGAGAGGGGAAGACATGAGCCGCAGCTACCTGGGGACAAACGCGACAACCGAAGATAAGGCTATAAGTAGTGACGCGCGACGGCAATCGAGCGCGAACCAGGGCGGGCGCGCGGCGCGAGCCGAGAAAGATCGACGATGATGGAGGCGAGAGAGAAAACAGGCAGGCAGCGGAAGTTGTCGGAAATGAGCCGAAGCGAGCAGGGGCAAGAACATCCAAGAAGTCTGGAAAGCAGCTGAGACGAAGAATATTCGGAGGTAATACCGGCAAGCTAAGGAGTTCCTCGAATGTTACCCTTGTGCTGTGCTCTTATACGGGATTCAGAATAGGAAGGCTGTAATGTGACTTCACTAGTAAACGGTTGGTACACGAAGTGTGAGAATTTGTGTTGTTATTTTTGCATTTGGGTGAGAATCTTGCACGGCTACGAAAGCGCCAGAATCTTCATCTTGCTCCATGTTGTTTTTTCAGTAGTCTATTACACAAAGACTTTTAGTTTGCTCCACCTTCACGTGTCATTTCCTTAAACCGTGCCAATTGTATAACTCTGATGCTAATCAACAAATAACGTCACCACTACTCCTCCAACGCAGGCATTCAGCATCACCTCACCGGCTGCAAAATCAAACAAATATTTTCATATACGTTCGTTACCTATTCTTCTACCTCTCCCTATTTCGCCTGCGGCCCTCAACGCCGTCCCAAACCACCGGAAGCGAGTCCGCCATGTAGCGCCAACCTCGATGCAGCCCCACCCGTCAGAAATTTCATCAGGCGCACAAGGCCACATCGCCGGGGCCTCCACCGCCTTCTATTAGTCCGCGCATTCGCCGGCCCGGCCTGCCCCCGCAACTCGGCGAACGAGATACAGCGCCTTCGCGGGAGGATTTACGGCGGAGTTGCGCCGCCTCATTTCCTGGCAGGCAAGAATTTAATCAAGAAGCGATGCAAAACGTCTGGCAGCATGGTCTCAGCCCCGGTCAGGGTTCTGCCACCATCCCCGCCGCCTTTGCCGCTGCCGCCAACGCCCTTGTCTTGCCCGCAACACCCCACCACCCCTGCCCTAGCTTCGGACCACGTTCCCCTTGCGTTTCCAACGCCCACCCCCAATTTTACCGTTGCTGCTACCATCTCCGACGCCCCTTTTTACCACGCGCGCAGCCTAAACGGAGAGAGGAAAATTTTTGAAACAATTTCCAGCAAGAAATTTGATTAATGTTTTCTCAAGGCGCGGAAAAACTCCATGTTAAAGCCGTCCGGAAGGCGGCGGCGCGACGAGGGTCGCAATGCGGGGAGACAGCTCGCGGCGGCGCTGCGCGACTGTTGTCTTCGCGTCGCGACTATCATCTGTCGTGGCGCCGTTCATTTTTCTCCGCCGCCACCGCCGGCGTCGGCGTCTCCTGTCGGGCGCGGCGTCGCTGAGTCTCTAAACGAGCAAATCATTCACCCACGCCGTCGCCGCCGCCGGTTCGCGATTTATCCGCGTTAGACCAGGAGCGCCTCCCCGGCGTGGCGCTGAGGCTGCGGCTGAAGCGGAACGCTGGCGGTGTGATGATGAGGTTTTCAAGGATACGAAAAGACACGCATCGAGTTTGGGAATCAGGCCAAATATAATAAGTATTCTGTTATTGAAAGCTGAGAACAATTTCATAGCGTGAAACAAAATTTCAAGATAATCGAAAGGGGAAAAATACACAATTTACTAGTTTTTAATAATCGATTTGATCACTTATGAACTACTGAAACGGTTTACAAAGACAACGGTATTTTTCGCATCAAATTTGAAGTACGGTAAAACTAACGCATCCCGTTAGCTCATTTTCTAACCACAGTTTTGGAAAGTGCAACTAATCGTTCATGAATTTTAAAAGCTAAATCAATATTCTAAAACATTGCTTACAGCACACACTTTCGTCGTAGAGGAACATAGCGGTACACCCATACTGTTGAAGCAAAGCGAATCTGAGTGCATTACTTCAATCTCTGGAAAACTATTGTCATACATTCTCATTTGTAAATGTACTTACACGAAATTCATTCTCATTAAATTTCATTAAATACACATTCTCATTAAATAAAAAAATATATTGTAATTGCAGACGTATGTTATTATAGTTGGTCAGCTTGTAATATATTTGCGTAGTCTTCGAGTCTCAAAGTTGAATACATAATATTTTCCTTATTAAACTTTTTTCACGGTACACACCTACGTAATTTCTCAGAACATTACTGTATCGCGCCGCAATTACAGAAACCACTCAACTAATATATTATTTGTGTGTATTAAATACAATCAACAAAAACATGGGCAAAGTTAGATAGTAAGTATTCATACACTATGCTTTCTTATTAAGAATGGAATAGAGCTTACAGGCTTACATTCTGGCAGTTTTTCGCATTAAAATATTGTAAACGGGAAAAGCTCTATGGGGCCAGGTATAAGTAAAACAACACGTTGTCTTTCATTGAAAAAATTTAAATTATATTTTATGCTAAGAGTGTTTCACTCATAAAGTTCATTTCATAAAAGAGCAAAACATAATACTTTCGATTACTAATGTCTATCCCTCCCTGAAACCTTCCTCTCGCAAGACAAGTCGAGATAAATACTTGACCGTGGCGCGTGAAACCCATGCCTTCAGCGTGCCAACACCGGTAGCCCAACGCTGATCTCCACCCGCCCCGACACCCGATCGCAGGGAGTGGCCGCCCGTGCGAGGGGCGTGGCCGCCCGCGGGGCGACCTGCCGTCAGACGTCTGCCGCGGTCGTGGCCCCGGTGACAATCCAGCGGTGATCCCCGACGGCCCGGACCGCTCCGCACCGCCCCACGTTGGGGGCGTGATGAATGAAAAAAAAAAAGAAAAAAAAGAAAAAACAACAACAGCAAGGCGCGCTCGCCCGCATTGTGCAGGCCGCCCGCTCCTCCGACGGATGATGGATACGTGATTCGGGAGGGGGCGGAGCGGGCGGGGCGGGGCGGAGAGGAGCGGGACGAGGAGGCGTCTCATATCGGGCGAGAAGGTGAAAGATGATCCCGCGAGGGCGCAACAGAAATAGTGCTCCTAATGCTCCAGCTATTTATTCAAGACGCGGGAGCACGGGCGACGTGCGTGCCCTCGCTGCCTCAATATCTATAAAAAGAACGAACGCCGGGCCCGAGAAATATACGACAAAACTCATTTGAGGTCCCATAGCAATCTTCCCTTCGCCGTTATGCATACTGATGGACGCACGTCGGGTACCGGGCGAAGATGGCGGCGCGACGAGTAGCCTGAGTTACGAAGCCCTACGCCCAAAGAGCGCGCTCCTCACGAGAAATGCTTTTTTTTGTGAAGCATTAACCTCTGGGGGCGTAGCGGAGTGTGCTCCGTGATCGACGCGGAGTTCCTTTTAGCTGATTTTGCCTATTTCGAGAAAGCTTCGCCCTGCAAGCAGGTCACGGCGTCTCGTAAACTGGGTAACTCTTCCGACCTCCCCTGAAATATTCAATATCAATGCAAAATGGTCTGAGATAATTTATTCTCTTGTTTGCTTACTGAGGTTGGCGAGCAGATCCTTTGTTGGTATTATGTGCCAGAAAAGACAATTCGACACGCAGAAGTGCTTAGAAATTGAGAAGATTTAACTTTGTTTAGGGGTGTTATATTCAGAGGAAGATGTGGAGTATTTAAAGTTAACAGTGTCTATGAATTTAAATAGTACAGTATCCACTAAAATACTATGAATTGTTCTCATAATGCATACATGGCTTGTCACTAACCGACGAACAAAAATTATTACATGAATAATTTTACATAAATAATTATTACATAATATTATACATATACAATATTATTACACATATTACATAAATAATTTTATCAGTAATATAAATTAGCATGTTTTCAAGTTTTATGAACTTTATGAATGAATGGGTCAACAACAATTAGAAAGTGAAATTTTAAATGAGGGAAACTTAAATATTAATTTGCTAGCCACATTAAAAAACGAAACGCTGTTAATATTTTAAATTCACTGAAAGGACTCCGATAGTTTTTATTAACACAAAATATAAAATCGGATTCGAATTTATTTCTGAAGTAAAGTAACTGATTATCCGAACAGCATACATACTTGTATGTATTGCAATTTATTCCGAATTAATAAATGTTGTACTCACAAATACGTGGCCCATTATTGACAATCCTTGACTTACCTGCAACAAAAAAGAAATGTATGAGGAAATGTAAGCGGATTCTTCAAACAGATTGAAGGTAAGTATTAACTGAACTCCATATCGAGTATTGTGGCAACAATTAGTTGTTGAAAATTAAAGAAACACTTGCAGGAATCACGAAAAACTAACTGAATATCTTCCGAAGAAAGAGACGAGTGAGAAAACCGGTTAGAGTGTCGAGTGAGTTAACGAGTGAGAGAGCCAGAAAGAGGGACGGGCCGGTTGCTTACAGAAAGTAGAGACATATACGAAAACAGGCAACCACGCGAAGAAGGGTGGAATAATGTATGCCATGACAAAGAATGCTTTGCAAAACCGAATGTTTTGGATGTCAGTGTTTACTATTATTTTTGTGTATTCATGTCATGCATAATTATCACGTGCTCAGTAACTGTTCAAACCACATTTCAAAACTAAACATACCTATCAGTTCCACAAATTTGGCAAACCGAAACACTGGCACTTCCAGCACCATTTCTCCCTGCCATGCTTCTCTCCAGCGTCCACAAGACGCGGCGCCGTGGACAGGCATCGTCGCGCGGCGAGGGCGTCGCCGCCAGGCGCGGGCCGGCAGCCGCTGCGAGGGAGGCTCCGATTAGAACGTCGCGCGTGTGATGTGACGGGGAGAAATCGGGCGGCGGGCGCCGCTTTGATTCACGCCCGCCGACGCGGCCCGACGCGTACGCTCCTAATACCACACGCCATTTACGCGCCGCTCCTCGCCACGCCGCGCCGCGCCGCGCCGCGTCGTTATAAATGCGCCCCCTACGCGGTCGCCCCCGCGCCCCCGCTCTGCGGCGACTCGGCCACTGCCATCACTCAGGGCAGCCCGGAAGCAGCGCTCGCTTCGCCAGCTAGTGTGTTCGCAACTGCGAGAATGTTTTTCTTTAGACTGGAATAACGGAGAATCGCTAGCTGGGAGTCAGTGTGGGCAGCGCAGATGTATCGTGTGGTGTTTATAGTATGTATAGTCATAATAAGCGTCATGGAAGTTCTTGGAAAAGACAATGTCGCTGCAGATCCAGCCGCTGCGATCATTCAAAGCCTACTTGAGAACAGGGCTCAGTTTGCCTTCTGTCCTGCGCGAGATGAATTCGTCGTTCAAAATATCAGAGCATTGCTAGTCGTCAAATGCGAATTGCGCTTATAAAATGTATTTCATCGCAGAGATAATGTAATTGGTACAGCAAGGTAAAATAAATTCGTTCTTGAGAGAGTAAAACGAAAATGCTGGCAACTTAAAAAAAATCAGAAGAAGTTGATGTTTTCCTGCCTGTTATGTGCAAGGAAAAAACAACAACAGTTCTTTTGCAAACAGTTTATTACAGTCAAGCCACAATCCAAATCCAATCCGAAAACAAGCCAGGTCACAACGAAAGTTCCAGAAGATGTACCTATGCGAAGCCAAGTTTCAATCCGCCAGAAGATCACACACCGTAGCACACGCACGTCAACCCGAACTCACTACTGTTGCTAGGCACTCTCTTACTGCTCCCGAAAATGTCACTATCTAATATAGGGCGAGGCCCTATACGTCCCGAGGCATCGGAGCGAGTCTCTTACGGCCCACCTCCGTGGCTGGGCATCGAGGGGAAATGCCTCTCCTGTGACTGCCTTGCGAACGCGGTCCGGTGCCCACGGAAAAGCGCCGCTGCTTGCTCTGCTCCTGGTGGCGTCTTCCCGTATTCCTCATTCTTTCTCTGGCCGCGCCCCCCGGCTCATCCTGCAGAGGCCACAATGGACCGCAACTATGCTGGCCAATACAGTGTGCCCACCTCACCGAACCTCGTGGGCACAAATGCTATGATACACAGCACTGCCTGCTTTGCTTGCAGATATTTCTGAGCACTTAGATGGAAGCCGACGTATGGAACTCTCTAAGCGGCTTCCTAGAAGAGGGTATTCATTTCACCATACTATGTTTGCAACTACAAGAGATGTTTTTCGTCAGCTTGAAATAACTGAGCATGGCTGGAAGCAACTACGTAGAAAACTAGTGGTGCTATAGCATCACATATTTTCTCGCAATATTCCTAAATTTCCAATTTCCAATAATTCATGATTCCCAACGAAAACGAGACTCGCGCTATTTTTATAAGCATCCATCTGTGGAAAAGAAATTTAGAAAATTGGAGTGGTTTTTGAGAAAATATTTCTTTTTCGAAATTGCATACATTTCAAGAGCTGCGATCTCACTGCTGTCCTGGAATTTGACTCATTTACACAAAGCAAGTACGATATTGTACATATGCACTCTCTTGCAAACATTGTGACTGGTATGGCAAGATGGAAAGAAGTGCATTTGTGATGAAGAAAAAATAACTACTTCAAAAAATTCAACACTTAAAAAAAATTCGAAGAAGTTCACTTCTTTCTCACTTTCACGTCGCATTGTTGCGAGAAGGAACATCTCGTTAATGACTGAAGAACACACAATTCTTGGTACAAATCAATGGACAACACTCGTGTTACAAAAATGTGACGTGAATCTCAAATTAAACGAGATGATTCCCAACGAGTCACACACATTAATCCTCAGTATTCAAACACTGTAAATCTTTTTAAGTGTTGAAACACTGTAAACTTTCAAAGTATCTCGTGGAATTGTTCGATTTGCGCCTTCAAAGACATTACTGATACTTATTGATTTTACCGACACGAGATGAAGTATCAAAGCCTTCACTCGTTTGTGGATAAACGCCATCTCATATGCATGGTGAACGCACGTCTCGTTCCCTACGATTCGTTCGTTCCGGTATCGCTAAGGGAACGACTTACCAAAGGACGAGCAGTTTTCCGGGTGCCTGCCTCCGAACACGCGGCGAAATGAGAGACACGTACGAGAGCAATCTGCATTTCCTATTCACGCAGTCAATCACATTATGCGCGGCCTCGCAGTCGCCGCTCCGCTCGCATGCGGGCAACGGCCCGTCGCACAATTATTCCGAAACGGACTTCATCACAGCGCGCGCCGCCTTCCGCGCGCTTCTTTTAACCAGGGACCGAATACCGAAATAATAGCGGTAAAGGTATTTATACCGGTATACAAATACCTTTACCTCTATTATACCTTTATTCAAAATACCTTTAAAAATACCGGTATAAGACGTCAAATACCGGTTTTTTTAGAGGATTTTACCTTTATCCGACGTCTATACCGGTAAAATACCTCTATTTAAAGGTATTATACCGGTATTCTCCATCAAAATACCGGTATTTTCAAGAAAATACCGGTATTTCAATAGAATCATACAGGTATTTGGGGGAAATTCATTGTGATATTTTCCGCTGAGATGACTCAGAGGAAACAACTACACACGGCTGAGTTTCTGACCGGGAGGTCCTAGGGTTCGAGTCGCGAGGGTGGCGGATTTTCGACACATATTCTAGCTAGGTCGAGTTCTGCCGTTGACTGGGAAGTCGAGTTATGTCGTCAGACGGAGGGACCAGCCAACGGTCTTTCGCAGACATCAACACGAGCTCGTTCGCTGACCTTGGACCTCACGTCCGGGCGCAGAGCTTGGCGACACGTGATAGAGTGTTGAAAATTTATGGAATTTCTCCGTATAAATCTTGTCCTTTCTAGTAGCGATAAAAAATGGAGAAACATGTCTTCTTATCCATAAATGAGTCTTCCCACGCATACCAAACTTCCTTTTTGCATGACTGTGTTTATCACTAATTACGATTATTTGCTTAAATTTGATCGTATCACTAACATTCCCGAAAATAATTTTTTCAGTTGGCCCATTTTCCTTATTCTGCACCATAATTATTACTAAAACAATATTAAAAATTGACATTGAACGCTAATAGACATATTAACTATTCTTACGCGAGGAAACAGATGCGTTATGTTTAATAAATATTTTAAAATATTAATACTAATTAAATTTTAAATGTTTGCATTAAATTTGTGTAAATTAATTTATCATTTTGTTTGTTAATTTATAAATTTAATTCAATTAAATGTTAATTTTAATTGAAAAGTAAAAATGTTAATATTAATAAACTCTTTTTTATTAATTAATAATGTTAGTATATATTTCTTATTATTAAGGAAGAAACACTCTTCTCGAAGTGGGCTCCTCCAGATGCATTTACAATGTAAGGTACCCGCGTAGAAGGGAACCCTTGCCCACATGCAATGTTAATAGCTAATAATAATAGCAATAAAAGTAATAATAATAATAATAACATAATAATTTACCTTTATTACAAATTTCTCAATATTTGCAGTTAATGTCAAAATATATTAAACCCTTAATATAAATTAGGAAAATAACATTTTATTTTGGCCCTATTTATTAATGTATAATTAAGATTTAATGTGAAATGAAGTAAAAGAAATCATTTTTAACAAAACAAAAACTGGGCCTGAAAGCCTGAGCGTTCGTGATTATCTCAAGGTGTCAACGCTTCCTCAGTTCGCCGAAGAGGGTCGGGGAGGAAGAAACGGTCCTACGCCTACGGCACGGCATACGTTGACAGCCTCCCCATTGCGAAATACAAAGACAGACTTAGGTCATCTCTCAGGTCAGATAGGAGATAGCTCGATGAAGGACACTAAGAAAAGGTTCTCTTCAATGGAACCAATAATTATTATTTCATATTTCAACTTTTCCGAATTTTAAATTAAGGGAGGTTTTCAATACATACAACGTATGCAAACGTAAACGCCGAACACAAAACATTTAAAATATTAAATAGAATTTAATACAGTTGTTTAATATATATATATATATATATATATATATATATATATATATATATAACAACATATATACACATTATATATACACACACAAAATAATAATTTAAACAATAAATATCAGTTATGAAATGATATTTGATTAATAAACATTTTGTGAGATATTATTAACTAAAGCAATCTATTTTGTCAACATGTATGGATGGAAATATATTTCTTATTGAAATACGGTATAATACCGTATAACCTTATGGACGTCCATACCGGTATAGACGTCCTATAGAGGTATTTTACCGGTATAAATGAATAAAGGTATTTGAAAAAGGTATGGAAAAATACCGGTATTATACCGGTATTTTTTACCGGTATTCAATACCTTTTCGGTCCCTGCTTTTAACAGAACGAGCAACGGCCATTTCGTTCCGCTTAGCCGCTCCGGGTTTTTCAAACCTAACTCACTTTCGAGTGATAGAAACACTCGCCTTTCTCTTCGAATTAATACATTTATGAGGCGTACTTATTCAGATTCCATATTTATAATAATATTCGTTTGATATACCGACTGGTTTGAATATGTAACACTCACGTTTTGATGTATTGGAACATTAATAGTATTTTAACGGTCTGAAAGGAAAATCATGATTGCCTTTACAGGATTTTTTTTCTTCAAAGAACTTTAAACTTGTTTCTAATTCCTCCCTAAGGTCCAGTATCGAACATTTGTTAATTATCATTAGATATCGTTTCCGTGTTGCAAAAAAGGGCCCATATATTTGCGTAATATTTGTTGTTACATAAAAAACGACCGGTATTATTGATCTCCTCATTTAAAGAAAGTAATACAGGAGATTGGATGACATGTACTCTTCTAACGAACAAATGTGATTACTCAACACTTTCGCATACACGTGAGGGTTCCTATTTATCCGCACGTCAACGGCAAAACATGTGCACGCACATACCTCTTGCAAGCACACGCATGGGTTGGCGCAGGTTCCTTAATTTGAGCGACCGATCTCGTGAGGTAACTCGGACATGTACGCAGGGTGAGGCACTTGCTGCCCTTTCTGGAGTCAAGCACGCGTTTGCATACGTGCGTGGTCGCCAATCAATATGATAATGGAATTTGATTGGATGACGCATTGCTCGACTGTGAATTTAAGAATTCAACCGGAACCTGTAGCACGGAATTGGTCTAAAACCATGTGTCTGATGACTCAAGAAAATATACCTAATTTATATCGAATACAGTTACAATTTCCTCCTTGTTGTTCCATTTCTTGGTTGGGAAGTAAGCGGCCAACATATCTGCAAGCTTACGAGAAAAGTATGGGAATATAGAATGGAAGGGTCGGAGAAAGACCATATGATCCGTTATTCAAACGAAAGTGTTACATTTAAGAAGCGTTTCCTACCGGCCAAGGAATTATTGTGATCAAATGAAAGGAGATAGTTAAGCACACTGAATTTCATATTTCTAAGACTGAGAAGGGATACAACTGCCTCAATAGTTGAAAGACCTTACTTCCTTTAGCTTCTTAGGACTTCCATTTCTTTTTCAGCTGCATTACAACTTTACAGCATTATCGCTATTACAACAAACCAAAGCAATCGAATGCCCTCATCTATATTCGCACAGTCACACATTAATATAAAAAACTACGTGTGGGTGTACGTTGTAGGAGTACAGGTGTATACCCAAATAATTAGTTCAGTACACATGCTTTCTAAGAGTCAAAACGAAATTAAATAAAACCGGTGCTCCTACAGAACATTTCTGCACTTCGCATAAGGATTTTCCTATTTTCCTTTGGAAAAAATTGCTTTTTAAAATACAAGAAAGACACACAGTACTTACTGTATACCACAGTACTTACTGTATAATTTCGTTTCTCCATGTATTCCTTCTATAACATTTGCACGAGCGTTCATTTATCGCACCCGCAGAGGACCTTGAAAGAACGACTTTATTTTGGTCGAGCGAAACAGTCTGAAGCACTGCCACGTGGTTTCTTGGGCGCGCGGTCGCCCATGCGCCATTTCGCGCTGCGGTCATCGAGGCGGCGGCGGCGGACGGCACACAGCGTGCGTTGTTTGGCGTTGGCGTGTGGCGGGAGCAGCGGGAGCAAGCACCATAACACACACGTTACAAGGCAAAAAAAAGGATGCACATGAGCTTTTAGTGTTCGAAAATGAAAGGGACAGAGAAAAATTAGTACAAGAAGGAAAGACATGAGACAAAGCTAAAAAACTGAAGTGAAGTTAATTTTAAAGATTAGGGCCGGAAAAATTGCGAGAATGTGCAATGAAAAAGTCGAATAAAGTTGGTATAACGTAGCGTGATGAAGAGAAACCCAGAAATAATGTAATAGTAGTGTATGGAGAGGGAGAGGAAGCAGAAGGAAAAGGGTATGAGGAGGAGGAAAAATAAAGGAATATGAGAGGAGGAGTAAAGATTACTAGAGGACAAATAAGCAGTCTGTAAAACAACTGGTCACTCAAGAGGCACCATTCCAAATGTAATGAATAAAGTTTATACACGGTTATGCTATAAACACATAATTAGGAAACAATCTATTAATAATGAGTTACACATTGTCCGAAGAGTTAGCAACGGTGAAAAATGTAAACTACTATTTTATTTAAGAGCGAAGGGCATTTATAAAAACAGCAGAGGACGTTCTACCCACCACATCGTAGAAAATCAATGCCAAAAATCTTCTATACGGGACCACTCACTTAGTATCCTACAGACTTTCCCACATGTTTAATAAATTTTTACCCAAAAATCTCCCCCTATGAACAGAAGATGCGTGTTCAAGTCAGCCAGGCCCGCCCAGGCTAGGCAAGAGCAAAGTGGCCGACGGGCGAGCGGGCCGGCGATTCCTCAGGAGCCAACGACCGCGCAACGGCGGCAGCGGCGCTCCGTAAGATGCGGCGGCAGATTGTGCGCGTGAAATATGAGCGCGGGCGTCGCGGCGAAGGGCGCCGCGGGCGCCCGCAACGCGCTTCGCCCGCCCCCTCGGCGACCCATTCACAGCGCCTGCGCCCACGCGCGCCTCCGGGGACGCCCAGCGCCCTCGCCGAGACTCGCTCTGCGACGGTGATTGCGGGTGGGGCGAATGCACGTTGTTTAGTTAATTTCAATGTGTGTTGTGTTTTCAGATCATTTGAATGCATGTTTTTTTTAGTTAATTTGAACGTGTTATTATTGTTTTAATTAATGTGAGTGTATTTTTGTTGTTATTGTTAAAACATATTATATTGTCAATAGTACATTTTAATGGAATTCACTACCATTAAATTAATAAAGGTTACGTTTCATAAGTAATGTATACCTCCACATACGAGAATTTTAACATTTAGGGAAGGACGGGCACATCCTGAAGTATCTATATTGTCTAACTAAATCCACGCTCATTGGTCACATATCTTTGAACCACTTCAGCAACAAATGCCTTCAAACGCAGAAAATGCAATTTCGTTTTTTGAAGGTTTATTTTCAGATGAAACAATTCTCTTGACTTAAGAAAAGACCCAAATATATTCAGCGTATCTGGCTTCTGGGCCTGTGAATCCACCGGTGAAGCAGGTGCTGGAAGCGCGCCTTGGGGCGCTCCGCCCGTGTTCCGGCGCCGGACGGTCCCCGTGCGCGGGAGGCAATTTAAAGCCTTGTCCCGACACTAGTCGACTTCACACGACTCGTATGCGCGTGACTTCTCATTTTTCTCTGCCCGCAAATACCTGTATAACCTGTTCAAAGCGCGGCGGGAGCAGTAATGTAAGATATATCTAATCAAAAGTAATTGTAGTGGCTAGTTCCTAAGAAGAACGCCGCCTTTATCACGTGCATTAGATTACACTGGACGTTTGCATACGAGTATCCTATTACAAGTAAAAGAGGATACATCATTCTTTATAAATAGGTTAATAGTGTATATATGTAGACGTTAAATAACTTGTAAATAAGCGCACATAATAGTTTAAACTTAATATATTTAAATGATTGTAATGTGCATATTTCTAGTGTACATTGTATAATCACATTAATTTCATTTATTTCATAGATTTATATTTTCTGCATATTTTTGTATAATTAACTGAGAATAATACTTTACAATACACAAAATTAAAAGTAAGCAATAAAACATTCACAGAAAACAGTTGAAAATTTGCTTACATAGTTTAGTCTTTCATATTACGTTCTAACGTACACTTGCATGAATACACAAAGGGAATGAAACGAGCTTTATAGTGAACATAAGGGTAACTCTTACATTCTTATTCTTAATTTAACTCGGAACCACAAATATCAAATTCTAAACATTTTTATTTGCTGTTTAGGTTGTCAAATAGTAGGATAAATTACGTATGAAATATTAAATAGTGAAAGAAACAGAAACTTGTATATTATATACCCCAGCTGCAAACGGAACAACGAAAACGTTATTTTAATCATATCTCGCAAGATACTCAGCCTGGTGCCTCCCACGCGTAGAAATCCTATCCCTTCTGAGGCCATTTCCTGGCCTGTTAATTTTCAATGTAATTTAAGCCCGTTCGCCCGCCGTACGTTTTCGCTTCTCCCCCGAGAACTTTTATTTTTCTAGGCGAAAAGATGTGAATAACGAAAGCTCTCCCGCGTGCGCCAGCCGAGCCGACCCATAAAAACGCAATCAGAAGTCGCGAAAGCGAGCAAGAAATTACAAAGCTCCTCGCGGCGGATCCAGCAATAGACTGCGGCAGGAAGCAAGGGGTGGTTCAGCGGCTGAGATGAAGGGCCGAAGGGGATGAGGGTGGGAATGGGAGGCGGGGCGACGCAAATCCTGCGCAAGCAGCTGAAAGTGCGGAGGCGGCCCCCAACGAGACGACTGATGATGGGACGACTATGACGGCACTGCGGTGATGTCAAAATTGACTTTAGCACAGCTTTTAACGGATGGCAGGATAACTAAAGTTTGAAAATAAAATAAATGGATGTATGGCACTCAGGAAGCAACCGAAACTTGTTGCAAGGCGCACAAAAGAGAAAAGAAAATTAAGAAAAAATTGAAAAAATGCGAGTTAAAGAAAATTAAAACTGAAATGCAAAAAGTTAATACCATTCTTTGCAAAAATATTAATATTAATATGTAGGGAGAATGAATGGAAAACTAAATACACACGTAATAAAATAAAAAATGAAGATAAACGAAAGGGCGATCAATCAAATATGAGAAGGGTAGGCATTTTGTAACTGATAAAACGTTTGAATGAATTTTTGATAATGGTTCGACTTTTTAGTTCTGCCGATGGTTTTCAAACAATCAGAAGAAATATTATATAGTGGTTCGAAAATTCTATTGAGGAGGTGGAAGAGGCGACAAAGACGAAAAAAGACGGCGCGGATCTGAAAATCACGAAAACACGTCGGCGGCAGAGCGCTCGTCAGCAACAGCAAGGAAAAGAGGTGGCAGGGCGACGGCCGCAGCGCTCGGCGCGTCGGGCAGCCAGTGCGGAGAAACGAGCACATGAAAAACAGAAGCCGGGGATCATCGCCGCACGCTCGCGAAAACAGCCTCCGGCGAAATCTGCGCTGCATTATTAATTTTCTAAATGAAAAACTTGATACGAAAACAGGCTGGCGGGATCCGGTGGGTCTGTGTCGGAATCAAAACAGGGGAGAAAAACCGCGTTCGTGCCACGCCCCTTTCTCTGCCCCGCCCATTCCCTCAAGCCTTCATATCCCTCCACCAGTTACTCTTTTCGTCCCCCCCTCCCACCACTGAGGTCGATGGCAGACCCGGAAAACAATTAGCTGCGTGTTAAAAATGTATTGCGGTATTAATGGACGTTATCTCGAGTTGGTCTGAAGTCTCATTTGCAAGCCTCTACAAGCTGTAAGGCTTAAATTTGTATCACAGAGTTTCACATGAAAACAGAATTTATGTGCAGGATGGTTGTACTCTATGTAACCAAGACATCGATTTTGTGATCAGCGATATTGGATTGAGGGGAAGAACTTAATTGCATAGGAATAAATGTTCAGCCTTCCAATGACCTAAGGTACGTAATGTAATAAGGTAACAACCAACGTAAGGTAACAGAACGTAAGGTACATATCGAAAGAGTAACGATTGTTACGATTCCGACCTAGCTATTTTCTCGGTCACTCTTAAACATTTTCACATTTTTGTTGTAATACGCTGTTTGGAATAAACTACAATAAGCAATCAGACATACAAAACCGGGAAATATAAACACCATGTGTGAAGGAACAATGTATTTACGGAAAATTTTAAAACGATAAATACACTGAAACACAAATTAAAAATTTCTCGTTTGCCTTAAAAACTGTAACGTAAAACAGTACGCAGTAGCAATGTCGAAGTATTGTACGAGGAAACAAGGCGAACTCAAAGAAATACTAATCGCACCCAACATTCTCGTCAATACTTGGATATCCACAATGTCCACAACTTTCCATTCCTCGCGCAGCACTTGCAACCGAACACGTACCAACAACAATAAACTCATTAAGACCCAACACAATTAGCCATTACTCTGATAAATGCGAGAATGTAGACTCAGCAGCAGTAGCTCGTTTTCGAACGGCCAGCAACGGCAGTGCGCGGCACAATAACAAGCGAACGCAGCGCTCAGCAGTTGTTTTAAGTTCCAACGGCGGCGCGGCTGGTCGTTCCAGTTCCGAACCGCGGATTGGCTTAATTGCTCTCGCCGCTGCAGATCTCGCATCCCCGACAAGCGGACCAGCCCCCACCCCACCTCCGTCCCCACCACCGCTCCACCTCCGTTGCTACTTCCTTTCTGCCCTGGGCTTCGTACTTGTATTCCATCGCCCCTCGCCCTTCCTTCGCCTCGCCCATCGCCTTCTCCAAATGCCCCTCCTCTGTACCCCCCTCTCCCCCCCCGTCCGCTCCCAGATACCGTTTCCTCACTACCACGCCTCCGACCCAACTCCTTTTTCCGTGGCTTTTCGACACTACCTTCTCAATTGATTTATTGATTTTTTCGCGTCAACGGCTTCGTTCATTAGTCCCGTTAGTCTAGTGCATGTTTTTTCTCGGGAGATGGCAGTGATTTTCTCCCGCTGGATGGCGAGATCCGACGCCGACCTACCGCCGGCTAGTGGAGCTTCCCCCTAACCACAACTCTCCCACCAGCGGGGCACCGCCCCAGCCGGGACAAGCTCTATGCTCCCGACCGGTCTCCCGGAATATGTGGTAGTATAGTGCATGTTAGTGTAAGTGTGTGTGTGAGAGGAGAGAATAGGACAAAAAAGAGGAAGGACAGATCGCGCCCCGTGGCCCGTTTTGGTAGGGTACTGCTCCGGCATTCGCCTGGTGTTGATCGGAGAAACCCCGGAAAACTACCGATCAGAGCAGCCAGCCGCTAGAATTCTCCTCCAGACAGGGACTGAATTCGACCTATCTGAAAAGCTAGTGTTGAAAATCCTGCCGGAGTCAGGACTCGAACCTAGGACCTCCCGCTCAGAGGCGCGGCAGTGACATCAGTTGATGCACCAAGCTACCGCTCCCGGTACCTTCTCAATTCATCTGAGTCACATTTCACCCTGAGAAAGGTTGAAGTATGTCGGCCGAAACGTTAGCATCTATGCATACGACGCGGCGTCTCCCGGACAGCCGAGTTTCTATTCTACCTCATCGTCTAGCTACGCTTCATGTTTGCCCACACTCCAACCTCCAATTTCGACCTTCCTCCACTGCCGCAATCGCATCCACCTCATGCCTAAGGATCTTCTTCCGCTACGGGTTTCCTCGCCATTATATTCCTCTCCACAACTCTCGTCCCTCCCTCGCTCCCTCACTTTCCTGTCTTTTCCTCCCCTACTGCCACTAGCTGCCCTGCCATCCCCTCCTTCCGCTTCCACTACGCTGACGCTTTTCCCCAGGGCACGGTAGGCGGATTCCACAACAAACGGACGCGGCATCCGGGATTGCGATCGGCTCTTTTTACCAGAAGGTAATTGAGCTGCACTCACGAATAGATAAAATTCTCAGCGCCTTTGTGGGTATAGCTGTTAGATAAGGTTGACTTTCTCCCGTTGTTGCAGGCGGGTAAAGGTATGAGTACGCTGAGAGCGTAAATTTGCGACAAATATTTCACTGTACTTGAGAACAATACACAAAACTTGATGGCTCAAGGACAAAACGTAGTTACGGTCATTACTTCACATAAGCCAACAACACACATATTAATACGTTTATAATTACTCATGAAAATATATAGTAATGCTCAATCACCATTCCAAAATTACTTGTCTCGGTATGTATGGCACGATAACGACCATATTTCATTTCAGAAATAATGATATCACAGTCCTCTGAGCTGATAAGTTAACGATTCTGATTAAATCATATGAAAATTTTCGGTGAAATATATAAACAATTTGTACAATTATTTTTCCCGATGCCGAAATTGATATAGTGTAACTCGGAAATATCAATTTCAATTTGGACTTGTTCTTAGCTTCTCATTTTGTTCATGACTTTTTGACACTCACCAACAAAACTTAAGTGTTGTTGTTAGATGAAATAATCCTCAGAGACCAAATGACTGCAGCAATTGTGTTTATTTGTCGTAAGTACACAACTGAACACGCAAATGGAGGAGCAGCTCCACGTGTCTGAGGCTGTTCACCTTTTCCACCACGTTCCAGCGGGTGATTCTTTAGAGGCGCACTCTTTAACCGAGGGAATCGCGCGCGATTCTCCCAAAATACAATCCTAATTTACGTGTCTCCTGCGTCGCGCGGCTTGCAACGCGACACCCAAAGGCACCACCGCCGCCTCCGCCGACTCATCAAACAATCGAAACGCTGCCTTTGTTAAAAAGACCTCTCGCGTTTTGACCCGCAGCACACGCCCCGATCACGGTCCTCCCTAAACCGAAACTAAAATCAGCTCATTAGCTCCAATTGTGAGGACGTGTATTTTAGGCAGGGCGCAAAGCTGACAACAAGGTTCCCTTTGGAGCCCTCCACGCCCTCGATGGAGAGCGAGAGGAATAAAAAAAACAAGGAAAAAAGGCGACGAAAGGTTTGGGCGCACAACACTCCCGGCCGGTCTCTCTCCGAGCTCCATCCCACCGTCCCAGCCTCCCCATCAAATTGTCAACGCGACCCTCATGCGACCCGGCGTCGCGGTGCATCCAAATTAGCCTGGCCTATGTAAATAAAGAGCGGCCGCCCCGAGGCGACCTTTACCTTCAATTAGTCATCCAAGCATTCGGCGGGCGCGGAACAATAGGGCGAGGCGCGGCGCGGCGCGGCGTGGTGTGGCGTAGCGCGGCGCTGTTGTGTGTGGCGTGCAGAGGCGCCGAGCGCGTGGCGTGAGTCGTGCGTGCGTACGAGCGGCGTTCGTTTTGAGCGCACTACGACGCGACGACGTGTGTGACCGAGGGATTTACTCCCGGGCGCGAGACCCTATGGAACCCGCAGAGTTATGTCCCGGCAGAAATTTTATGCTCTGCGCGGTAGATCACGCGCTTTTGATGAGTGGTCGGGAGGGAAGAGAGCGAGTAGATTTCAACGCTTGCTAATTAATTCAGACGAATGAATCTTCAAGGGAGTGATTTCTGGGGGCTGCCTTGTACAAAATTGTAGTGATACATTATCCTATTGCATTTGAATATATCTGAAATCCAAAACGATACGAAACTTGATGTTGAATCCATTTTATTTTTACATATTAAATTTTTTTGTGTTTCAAGTTACGAAGCATTATTTCACTTTTGTGACTGACTTTTAGTTTTTATGATTAAAAATATTTTCACGCCTAGCAATAATAATTGGTTCAACGTGGGGGAGATGAAGTTGTGATTAGATGAGTTTTCATTAGAAACTACCGATAATTTAATCCAAAACTATAAAAATTTATGTAAAAAGTAAGTGAAAACATTCGGAAGTGAAATGAATATGGATGAGTCCAATGGTTGAATGAAATAATATTATTTATTCTATAAAACACGAAAAGGGAAACGAAATATCACTCCCTACAACATTATAATTCAGAGGTAGTAAAAGAGGGTGATTTTTGATGTGTTCACTAAATGCTGTTTTACATATTCTGCTTTTTTAAACCATGTTGGCACGACTATCCACTACACAACGATTCACCGTAAGGGAATTTTGTATTTCCGACCAAGTGGCAAAGGAAGCGAATTGGAACCGAAACAACACGGTTCTTCGCGCTACAGGATTCCGTGTTTCGCGCCAAAGCTTCCAGACAGCGAGCATACGGCAGACAGAATGGCGGGCGGCGAGATGCTTTCAGCAAGATTGAGAACAGCTCACCCGCGACCTGCTATTTGGGATGAGACTTACTTGGCACGATGGTGTAAAAACGTGGACGGTACATCACCTGCGTGAATCAGGTTGCCTTTGAGACGCCAAAGATTCGGAAAACGGCTTTTGCTGGTTTTTGTGCAGCATGAACTATATTTGGAAAGTGTAAGGAGACACAAGAATACGTCAGAAGTAGTTTTATTAGACATTGTGGTGCTGGTCATCAGGAAGGATTGCCTCTGCCACGATACAAGTCTAGCATTCCACATGAAATATGCCTGCGCCAGCTAAATAAACATTTAGGGGAGAGACAATACAAAGCTCGACAGCGCAATAGAAATAACAACGGAACGACGCTTTCTGTCTTTTCAAACTTCAAAGCCTCTATGAGAAACAAACAACACAAAGAGGAGTAATTGACGCAGTTGGAGGACTGGGCATCTTTGTAACATGCTCATCGCATGTCTTACATGGAACCATAAGCATTAAGAGTATTTCCCCGGTTTGGTGCACGGAAATATGGTAGGTTCCACAAGCAGTGAACACGATGCGCAGTGAAATGAAAAGTATGTCGACCCTTATCTCATGTCTCTTCGTTCTTTCAATTACGCACGTAATTAGTAAGACTGTCATCAGTATCCTACTCATTTATCATCTCACGGAAGATCCTCTTCAGAAACACTGCCGCGTTGTGCCTCCGAGGCATCTCCATGAATGTCGAGTATATTCAGAGAAGCCACTCGCAAGGGAGACGTCTGATCTCTCATCTCTGTTTATTATGAGCTCTTGGGAACATCAGATTCACGGGATTTCTGTTCTGACAACAGGGTTACTGTATTCATTATAACGCAATAAAATACAAGTTACCTCCGATTAAGAACCTATTATTTAGTGCAGCATTATAAAATGATTGATTTAATTTATAAAAGCTTCTTCGAATATTTAGCGCAACATTACAAAAAGGTTGAATTCATTTCTAAACGCTTCTACGAATATTTCCAATTTTTAAAGGACTGATTTATATTATCCAGAAACCTAAAATTCCATTCCTGTTTGTCTCCAAAGATATAGCATCTAAAGACAATAATAGAAACTGACACTTCGTTTGTGGTCTGGGAAAATTCAAAGTTCTTTTAGAAATCCCCAGTGTCTCCTTAACGCACGAACCACGAAATTTACGCCAGGGCGGCAACTCCCTGAGGTAAATCTCACAGCCACCAAACAGCGAGGTCCTGCCGCCGCGACACTAACAACTGCCTTCACCGTCACCCTCACCATCAGCAACACCATCGCTACCATATATTCTCGCTGCTGCCATCACTACCATGTCTGCCTTGGGTTCTACCACTTCGGCTACAATTCTCACCGACGCAATTACCTTTCTCGATGGATGAACTGTTAATGGCAATAACATCATCATCCATGTCAGTAATTCACCCATTGACATTGTCATTATGAAAATATCCACGCTCACTCTATGCTCTAGACGTCTCCAGAAACTTACCATGCGCTACAAAGCGTTCGATAACACTGCTTTATCCATCCACCACCATCACCGAACCCTCCACCTGTCTCATTCCCACCGCCGCCACCCGCCCATTTGGAGGGTTCCGTCGCGCCGCGGCAACATAAGCCAGGTGCCCGAGGCAGCAGAGGACGACTCGTCGGCGCCGATATTTTCAGCCCTTTGTTTCCAACGCAACGCGACTTTCCGGGAAATTCCTAATGAGCCCAGCAGCGGCGAGCGCGACCCACGCCGCCCCGCCCCCACCGTGGCGCGCGCCGCCCGCCCACTTGCCCACCCGCCCTCGCCCGCCCGCCTTCGCCTGTTCGTCCGCCCCCCCTCACCCGGCCGCCGCGACGGGCGACGCGGCGCCCGGAGATTTATACGGAAATATTGGAATAAGGCGACCTGCGGGAGAAGTCGAAGAAATTGACTTCGGCGGACTCGCGAAGCCCGCCTCGTAAATCTTCTGGCGAGAGCGTGAGGGCGAGGCGGGAGGGGAGGGGAAGGGTGTGGTGCCACGCGGCCGGCGCGGTCGGGGGCGCAGGTGACGCGCGCGCCGCGCCTCGCAGTGAACGCGACAGCGCGCGGAAGACGCATGCGATGAGACAGGATCAACAAAGAAGCGATTAAAAACACTCGAAAATACTGGGGGTCACTAATTTTAGCATATTCACGATCGTCTAGTCTCTATACTCATCACTCTTCTTGTACTTCTTTACACCAAAACATGAGTATATTAATATAATTTGTAAACACAATCCGAGCGAACATGTGTTGTCAGTGTGTGGATTGTAGGAAGGGGATGTGACATGCGTAAATGAATTGTCAATACTTTGTAGTACGTAAGCCTTGCAAGATCATTCAACAAGACAGAACTGAATGTAATGTTTTTTTAAGTTTCAGAACCTTCGTTTTTTCTCTGTATTGCTGAGACGTAGAAATAAAAAATACGCATATAATTTAATAAATAAATAATTGGAATACATAGACATGTTTGGCAAGGAAGAGATACCATCCGCCAGGACACTTGACATACATTCTTCATATTGCCACGAGTATACGTTGGCTAGCACATATTTGGGGAGAAGTACACCAACACACATCGAAGAAACCGCCTGCACACAGGAAGATTTAGTTGTGGTAGAGGCCGAAGCGGACGAAGGAGGAAAACAGGGCTCGTGGATTTCGCTCTCATTTACATTTCACTCTGGCGCAGGCGCTCCGAGCTCCGGGTGGCAAAACATCTCCAGCTGCGGAGGCAGAACGCGGCAGGACGCGGCGCGCGCGGTTGGCGCCTTCCGACCCACGACGACGCACAAACCACTGCTCAAACCCTTTGATTGCCGCTTCGCTCTTTTTTCCATTTACGTCGTCAGTGCGTCTGATTTCCTTGCCTGCTTCTGTACTTTGAACAACACCCATTTTCAAACATTCATTCGCAGTTCGGTTTAAATAATTTTGATTTGTAATTATATTTTTCTATTTTACTGCACAATATGAATATTGAATCTGCAGAATTTTTTTAAAAACAACTCTCTTGTCCTACAATTTCGTGCTCATGTATAAATTTAATTACTCCGGATTTTAATGACCTAAAAATCATCGAAGTATGCAAGCATTTATGACCTAAAACCTACAAAAATATGACCTTAAAAAATGAAGTATGACATTATACAAGTTTATTTTTTTAAAATTCCTGTTGATATTTTAGGTATAACATAAATACAAAATTCACTCACGAACAGATTGTGAGTATGGAACATACGGTTTGCAGTCTTTGGAAC
The DNA here is from genome assembly GCA_964035755.1 of Teleogryllus oceanicus. Lineage (NCBI taxonomy): Eukaryota > Metazoa > Arthropoda > Insecta > Orthoptera > Gryllidae > Teleogryllus > Teleogryllus oceanicus. Next base: position 120,140,378 of record CAXIVR010000002.1, read on the forward strand.
TAACTAGCATAAAAAAGAAAAGCTAAAACAAATAATCCTCTTTCAAATAATGCTTAGTGGTATAATTGATGAGTTTATTTGTGATAATATCACTTGATACATTGTCATGCGAGACACGTTTTCAAGCTTTTTTTTTGTGTCCTAAAAAATATGACATATGTATGCATTACTAAAATCTTATCATAATTGAAAATTTACTAAAAACGGGGTAAATATGACTTTATATGCACAATAAAAATATGTTTTTCTAATGACAATACCTGGATTCGTGCACAAATTGTTATAAAATTCACCCGAAGGTTCAGAAAACATATATGACTTGTCATTAAAATCCGGGCCCCATTACAAACACAATCTGCACATTTCAACGTATACAACTTTTCTCATAATTTTCTCATAAGTACATCACAAAATATTTGAAAATATTGTGGACGTTTCAGAAGTTTTTTTATTAAGTTTTAGCATTTAAGATCCTTGAACTTCCGATAAAACATATTTTGGTTCCGAAAGCACGAGATAAAAATTTAAATGAGATATCTTCATTTACGGCATATTTACCTTCAAACTAATAGTTTTAGTAACATAATATCATTAGTTTATGTTTTTAGTTACTCAACTATCAAGCCGCTGGCTTCTCAACTACAATAGCCAAACCTAGATCCCTCATTCTTCAACATCTTACAGAGTTATACCTTTGCTTGTCAACTACAATCACAACGAAAACAAGACAAGACTTACGCGAGATTCCAACACCCAACTGTAACCCAAAGCGTTTGTCGCGCCAGCCCACTCCTCCTAATTTCCTTCGTTTTCGCAGCGCTCTCTGCCCCATCTCGTTTCCGCAGCGGCGGCGGCGGCGCGGCGCGCGCAAAGCTCAGCCCCGCGCGCAAGAAGCTGCGGGCGACCCCGCCTCCGCCTCCGCCTCCTCGTCGGCGCGGAGCACGCGCCCGTAAGCGACGCGATTAACGCGGGCGGCCCTCAGCCGCACGCGCGCAGCCCGCAGCCGCCGCGCACAGTGGTCCAGTCTAAGGTGCGAGTGAGGGAGTGCGATCATTGTGGCCGAGCGACTCTACGATCCCGACTGGCCTTCCGACAAGTGAGCTGCCTGGTGCACATGTGTGTATAACAGGAGGATGAGCACAATTGTGGAAGGAAAGATCGCGCGAGGTCCGTGGCCCGTTCTTTTACAGTGTTGCTCCGAAAATCGGTTGGTATTAATGGGAGAAAACACGAAAACTACGGATCGGAGATAAAATTGTCTTCCACACAGTGGAGGAGTGTGACCAAGCTATCTTGCTAGTGTTCAAAAGTCACCGTCAGGAGTCGAACCGTAGGACTTTCTGGTCAACGATGCAGCAGTGGTATCATTTTCGCTCTTGACCCATTCCAACCAGTCTCACGATGAACGAAAAATTAAAATTGTGAGAAAGGTATGTCATTTCGGATTAAACCATTTATGGATTCGAATATTATTCCAAAATTTCGAAATTCAAAATTGGAGATCCAATGATCAACACCAGAAACACCAGATGATGCATTACATTTGACTCTTTTTTCACGCACCAAATCGATATGAAAAGTGGTTTCTTTGCGTTCTTCAATGATTTTTTGGCATATAACAAACGTTGGAGACTTTTTGATATCGTAGTTTAAAAAGTGGTATGCACCTAATTAGGTATGCAATTCTCTTGTAACACACTCACATCGCAAACAGTACCTTTCAGAAACTTGTATTACAAAAGTCTATTTCATTTCAGTTTGAACCACTGTGACCCGCCGCCGTCGCCACAGTCTCGCCATCTCCGCTACAGCCGTCGAGACTTAAAGCCGCCGGCACAGCGCCCACCCACTGTGCAGATTCGCCACGGCGGAGTGCTATCCCGCTTTAAGACCCGAGAAGCCGCCGCGTCGTCTACGCAGGCCGCCCCGCCCCCTTGGCTTTTCCGCTTCTGCGTTCCGCTACCTGCCGCCGCGAAGCCACCGCCGCGCCGCCGCCTTTGCAATCTCCACAATTAACGTTATGAATCCCTCTCCTACTAACTCCGCCTATAGTGCCAACTCTCTGCTGCAATATGTGAATTACCTTTAGATAATTGTTCGTCTCATTCTGTTCTAACAGTTATTATCCTGTCATTTGATATTTTATTATAAATTTATATTTTATTTTAGGTTTTAATTGGTACAAGTATGAACAAACATATTTATATTTAATTTTTAACATCTTACGTTTATTACTCTCATTACTTAAACATGAACTGATTTCAGGATGCTCAAAAACTTGAATCACTTAAAAGAAGCTGTAGAAGCTGTCTGTTAAACCTCCTTGACTCAGCGCAATAATCTCGGCAACAGTATTGAGTCTATTAGAGTGAAATAACTAACATGATATGGAAATTATTTCAACAGGACCATGGAGTTTAACAACCACAGAACCATCGTACCCAATAAAAATAGTCTATTGCTATCAATACTTGGTTCTACTCTCACCAAGATACCTAATGTAGTCGATAATGAAACACACTTTCTCATATGAGTCAGCAGACAATATACTGGTCCCAACATCGGAACAAACAGAGAACGATGTTTATCCAAATAACGTCACTTCCTATTCGTTCCCTAAATCAAGTCATAACGCCATCATCATCCCGCTCAACCAACCATCCCCGTCTCCAGGGGTTGCCTTCGCACCTCCACTCGGTCTGATTTGCGCCGCCGCGTGCGAAGGAGCTCCTCGCGCCTTTCCCCAACGCAAACGCTCAAAGCCGTCTCAATGGCGGCGCGGCGCAGCGCGGCGCTCTCTGGTTTCCATATCAAAAGAGGCGAGTCGCTTCTACCGTTCGGGATCCGACTGCGGGCTGCTGAGGAATTGTAATCGTAACTCTGAAAAGCTGCTGAACTGAAAGGTGTAGTTCTCTGTTTTAATATCGAGCTTTTAAACCGGCTCCAGGTCGTCAGCTTATAACGTTATTTGAGATTTTTGGGGAAATACAAAAGAAAAAGAGCTAAAAAGAATTAAACTGGAGACCGCAAGTACGCTATAAAGACATAAACTTCCTTAATGATAAAGAAAATGTTAAAATGGAATGCTGGAATTTCGATAAAGGAATATTTATAAATACGAGAATTATCCATATTATAAAAATATAACAATAATGGTATATACTTTATTTATAAGATTTTATGAATAGAATTTCGTGAAATGAACGCACCTAAGTTCCAAGTTGACACTTTTTCGATAACATGCTCCTCATTTAAGAAATATTTCGTGGGTTCCGTATACCGTTTAAATATCATAAATACATTTAATAAATAAGCCAATGGGAAAACCTTATTTAGATTTATGAACATTCAGGACAATCACAAAAGAAAAAACTTAGAGTTGGTGTAGCTTTGAGATCAATTCGTTGCCAGAAATAAAGTGGGATTTCGTGAAAACGGACGATACAAAACAATCTGTCAAATTTTCGATGCGAAGACGAGAGCCAGCGCTTCCAAACGCAGCGAATCTGGCAAACAGAGGGAGCGGCCCCGAGCGGCGCGGCCTATCCGCTCCTCAGTCGGCACACAAGCGCGCCCGGCGCTCGCTCCGTTGCCGCGCCGCGTAACGCAGCCTCCGGCGAGAGGGAATTAATCCGTAATCACGCACAAAGCGGCCACACGCGCCGGGACGCCGTCCGTCGCCGAGACAAAGGCGGCCTCCCGCGCGCCGCTACGCTATACCCGTCTCGCAGGACACGCCCCTCCCATGGCCCTCGCCTGCCCCGCCCCCACCCTACCCTGCCTGCTATGCCCTGCTCCGCCCAACCAACCTCTATCCTGCGACGTCCCTCCCGCATCCTACCCGTCTCCCCACTTTATTTTGCCCTGCATGCCCACCACCTCCCCCCTGCCTCCCCACCCTTCCCCCGTATCATATCCCTCTCTTCTCTGCCCTGCCTAGCCCTACCCATCCTGCCCTACTCATCTCTACTCTGCTGTTCTCCGCGCAATCTCATCTCTTCTCCCTGCGTACTCTACCCCTCACGCCGCACCGCCCAGCCCCCTCGCGAAACTCGATGCCGCGCTGTCGTCGCGCCCCGCCCTGTCCTTCGCCGTCCCCTACTCCTCCGACTCCCCCAGCCGTGGGACGATGTCTGCCCGGTGCCGATTGCGCCTCTACGCCTCGGATTTGTGCTTCTCGGCTAGAACGGTCATATCATGTCCACGCATACAAGTAGTGCATCTCCTCGCATACTTCTTTTAATTGCAAAACAATGTGTTTCCTTCGCGTTTCGCTCTTCAAAATAAGTTTTCCGGACTTCTTGTATTTACTTCACGTGAACTACTCCGTAGTACAACTAACAACGCACACATCGCCTTCCTCAAACTTGTCCGCCCCACCCAGTCCCAATATTCTTGCATGTCCTTTTCCTGTGCTCCAGCTCGTTACACTATCCACAAGTACTATAGTTCCCCTAATGCACTCCCCCCGTTCAACATCTCAACCTATTCGACATACCTTTCATTCCAACAGCACTACCTGGTTTTACTCTCATCTAATCCTTCACGCCCTTGTCGAACTGAGCCTGCTGTTCTTTATTCCATCAGATCCAGCTCATTGCACCCCGCTACTGTACTTTGCACCAGCCCGCTACTTACTTTTCCCACAACAGTTTCCCCGTCCTTCCCCTCTCACCCCTTTCATACCGCCCGACGTACCCTTCCTCATCGCTCACCGTTCCCTCACTGCAACGCTTCGCGTACTCGCTCCCCCCCCACACACACACACACACGTCGCCGGGGCGATCCGCTCCTTTACGGTGCCTTTCGTCGCGCTTAATGAGTATTTGGTTAACGCTCCATTCTCTTTTTTCCCCGCTGCACCTCCGTCTGCGCTTGCCAGCGAACGCGCGCTCCTTTTACGCCGTAAATGAAAGAAGGCCTCCGGGGATACGAGGCCGAGCGCGCTTCTGTTTTCTCTTTGGACCCCCACGAAGGGAGGCGCGTGCGAGTGTTGTTGTGATGGTTCAATAATGAATACATGCGCGTTCTATGATGATTAATTGAATAAACATTAAGTGCTATTCACGTTTGGAACAATGCGTTGCTGTCTACGGTTTATTTACATTTGCCGTTAGATAAATACCGGGACAATAAAACAACACTGTATGGAACACTGGGAAATTACGAGTAGTTCTCTTCCAAACTGCATGAGCCTCTGTGATCGAGTACAACGCTCTTTTAATGATTCTTTCATTTCCATGTTATTGACGCCACAACCCATTAGCTGCGGAAAATAAAGCGAGGTTAATTTTAGAAAATAGACAGTTTTCGTACAAGTTCGGCAAAATTAAATCAAAGACAAAACACTTAAGTGGAAATTGCGAGAGTTAACTGTTTATTCTGGATCTTATCAGTGAACTATAGCGCAGAATGCTCGCAACATAGTGGTGTGAAAGGAACCCCGAAGGCTGACCGTCATGCAGCAGCAAGGAAGCGTGACTGAACTCATTCTCATTCCCGGATAACATCGCATTTTTATACTTAATGTGCTCAAGATTTTATAAATAATACTCAAAATAGCATTTTTAAGAATTTCCTCTGCAGATTAAGTACGTGGCAGAAGTATAGTCTTGACCGTAATACATGAGGGAACATTTCAGCTAAAATTATAAGTGGCCACACAGTTTAAAGTGTCAATGAATTATAACCAAGAGAAATGCGTCAGTTCACAATTTATAGTCGCATAAAATTCCTCTTAAAAAAATTATGTTTGCATGTCTAAAGATACTGAAAATTAGATTCTTTTTTCATTTTTGTGCACCCTTACATAATATTTATTGTAGATCCTACAATAACATGAAAATGCGTATTTTCTTTTCATTCAGGTAACCAAAAATAGTCAAACACGATAAAACCTTGAAATTGAAAAAGAGCCCAAATTTCCTGAAATGTTCAGTTTCCGTTTTACGTCTAGCGGCTCCGAAGTGCGAACCAACAACTTTTTGCGCCAGCGAACGTTGGCAACACTGTGTACAAACTTTGCGGTGTGCCTAAGTGAGCGCGCTGTGGCGGTTCGCCAAATTAATTTCGGGGCTCAAGTGTATGAGAGGACATCTTCGACGCCGCCACAATACCCAAGTTGCGACAAGTTTGGTTGGGGGCGCCCGCCGTCTCTGGCAACGCAGCGCTGGCGAAGTCGCCCGCCGAAGGCCCGAGTCCGAAGTAGCTGCGCCCACCGCAACGGGCGGCGCGGGCGACTCATTAGGCTCAGAGGGCTTGCGAGCGCCGCGCCAAGGAAGCGGCAGGGGCAATGCTTCACCGAGGTCTCTAGGCGAATTGTTCCTTGGCAATGAGGCAAGTTCCAGACATGCCAGAGTACCTCTGCAGCTTAATGCAGTGCGTCAAGTTCAAGAACATCGACGAACGTTTGCTTTGTTTTCCGTGTTGATAGGGGTCACCGACACATATGGTATCATGTATGGTCAACTTATAACAGTATTTACAAACAGTTATTTAACAATTCTCATGAAAATTGTATCAACAAATTCCGAAATCCATTCACCATTAATGTGTTTTAATAAATGTAGTTAACATCATGTGTAAACGGGAAGAAAATGTTTACTTATTTTAAGAGAAAAATATCTGTATAAATGTCATCATGTGAACAAATGTTAAGGAAGCACTCATTGGTACGTTGTAGTACGATACTCGAGAAAAGGCGATTTGCGTGAAGGATGCCGACCGCTGAGCAATCAGAGGGGACGATGGTTCTCGGAGACAAATTAGAAAACGTTTAACACAAGGGCCCTATGGACACTCAGAGCACTCAGGCACTCAGAGGAGATTAAGAGATCTCCTTAGCAATGCAGGCGAATATGCATCTATATTGTCAAATTTACAATAAATAACTGACGTCGAAATTGTTGAATTCTATGACAGAAAATATGTGCATTTTAACAAATGTAATACATACTCGACTACATGGACAAAACGATCATTACATTTTGAAACCATCAAGTTTTGAAATTCCTGGCAATTCCATATTCAACATGTTCCACTATTCATAAGAACTTCGTTTTCGGGCAACAAATCATGTTTGTGAGATATGAGAGATTTCGAAACGTTTTGTTATGAAATGTGAGGTCACACTTATGTGATTCCAGCGGTCATCACAGAGCCAGAATAATGACAACTGAATCTAAACGTCAATCAAATGTCTAGTTAATTATTCTAATTAACATTATTTTCGGAAACCTATCAAATTCAATAAGACGAGACAAGATCACTTACAAAAGTTTAAATGTCGAATATCAGAAGAACAGCAATTTATCGTGATCATATTGACAGCAAATCAGATTAGGAACCATGATACTAAAAGAAAGTTAAGTCTGATAAAATGCCAACGATGAAATTAAATATCAACTTAATGTGAATCAGACGACAGGCAACAAGATTCGTATGGCATTTTTAAATTAAATTTTAAAACAAGTCATAAATCAATAACTAACTTAAAAAAAGAGTTGATATAATTTTAAAAAAAAAAAAAAAAATTTTTTTAATTGGTTTAGTGATTTTGGGTAACATAATAAAAAGACTAAAGAACGAAATATTTTGAAAATAATTTTATGAAATACCGACGGATTCTTCAAGAAAAAATATGCTATCAGAAATAATACGATTACATGAAAGTGATTTTTGAACGCAGATATAAAAGTGACATTACTAACAATCCATGATGAAGAAACATGTTAACAGCGACTCTGAAGATTGCAGATCAGTTGATAACAAATAGCGAAATAATTATTATTTAAATAAAGGAAAATAAATTGAAAGTAAATTAATCTAATAATTTGCAATTTTCATTTTAATAATACAATTAATTATGAATGTGGACAGAAGTTTAGAGCTCCAATTGTAACCTAAATCTGAGGTAGTGTCGTACCTACATGACCTTGTTTTAGTTTAATTGATTAATATTATTATGCAAAACGAATCATATTTTATTTAATTAAAAAAGTATATTTGAAAATTGGTTATATTATTGAGATCATTGAGTAAATAAATAGTTAATTGAGTACTTGCTTGGAAAATATGTTGATACTTAGTATTGAAAACTTCTGATTTATCTCGCAATTGACAACTTACAGTCCCAAAATGTGTGTGTGTGTGTGTGTGTGTGTGTATATATATATATATATATATATATATATATATATAGTTGGTATGTGTCATTTAATTTCTTATTATTTTCTTGTAATATCACCTAAAGTATTTCTGTAGAACAGATCCGTTTTGCGTCTCTCAAACTCAACTCCCCTTAGAAAATGAGAACGTAAGTGAAGAAAACGAGAAAATGAGAACGTAAGTCAATGAATAACGAAAATAAGTCAAGAAAATAGAACATTTCATCTACGACGTGGTGACGAAGTGGACTTCCACTTTATTTTATTTACAGCTTTGAATGTATAATACATACATTTCCTGCACCCTTAATAGTTAAAATAAAAATTAATACATGTTTATAAGATTCCTCCAATTTATTCTATTGTCACAATTCGTACCTTGCAATTATTCTTTAAAATTTTGTCTAATTTTTCCAACCTTTCAGGTTTGGGTGTACCTCTCTTTCTTCTTTTAGTTTATGAACATTAATATTTATTGGAAGAAGGCATCTAAAGTAGACAGGCGTGGATGCAATCACGCAATACATGGCCCCATTATTTGTCCTTTTGTCGGCATCGATCTTGCATGATTCGGAAAATTGTTCTTTCTAGAACATTAAAAGCTTGTTTTCGAGGCCAAAGTAATGTTCTTCACCTCGTGATCTACAATATAGAATCTTTTGAGACATTGTATTGACTTTTTGGGGTGCGTCGCTTCTGAGTACCGCTACTCCGTAGTAAGAAACATGGAGAACAGTTGGTCCCATTGAAAGCCATGTTTATATTATTTTTATGCGAATAATCGGGCTTAGCTGACATTATTTTCCCCTGGAATGGATTGAAGGTGAGGGTTTTCACCTGCAAAAGTTCTCGCATGGTTAAGCTAGTTATTAATTATTCTCATTCATTATGATTATTATTAATATTAGAATGTCAAGCGGACACGCACTCCTAAGTTCAATTTCCCCTTTCATTAGCGAAACGCTCTCCCAACAACACGAGCCTGTTGAACCGTCCGCCCACGGAGCCGCCGCCCTATCCCCCTTGACGCGGCAGTCGATAGCGGCGCGCGGGCGAAAACGCCGCGCTCAGCAGCTCATACATCACGGGCTTAGCGGCGGCGCGGCGCGGCGCCGGCGCCATCACTGTCCATCTGCGCGCCTTAATCCGAAGGCACACGCGGACGCGCGCGACGCGCCTGCCGACACGCGCGCGAACACGCGCCCAGGCGACGAGCTTTTATCTTTGCTCATGCAAGTGGGGGAAACAATTTTGCGGTGAATTACATCCAAATTTTTAGAATGCGTCAGTATGTATTGCATTATAACATCTAGGATTTCAAGCATTGAATAAGGGTATTTCTGTTGCTTCTGCATCACGATTAATTCCCGAGAAAAGTCTGGATAAGTCCGTATACATTGTCACCAAAATTGATACAAAATATTTTTCAGATCGACGCGTTATGAGCTAATGGCTTCTTGGTTATTAAAATTCCATAGCATCAGTGAAAAATGGAAACAAAAATAGATCTGATGTAATTTTATTTTGTTTATGGACTTCATCAAGAAAAAAGAAACCATGAATGCCCCATACAAAATGATCTAACTCTGTAAAAACTGAACATTTTAACATTCAAAACCGTAGATATGAATGTATTAAACAGAAGAAGTAAATGGAAAATGTTACTACGGAAGATTAATATAACATATTACACCCTACCGGTCAAATAATTAGTGTAAATAAACGTCGCTAGCGTAAAATTTCACTTTTAGCGAACTCTAAAAAGCTTCATATCGCTTCACCACAAAACGTACTGTTAACTCACAGTGGACAAAACTTTTCGCCATACGAAAAACAAGGCAGATGATAACGAGCCTTACCATGCGTTAGGTCATGTTTAAGTTGGCGCGTAATGATATTCGCCCGCCACGCACCGCGCCTCCACTTGCGACCCGCGGCCGCCCGCCGGCCCGCCCGCGACCCGCTGGAGGCAAACGTAACATAACGAGGCGGGGAATTTATGGGCGTAATCTCTGGAACACGCCGCGTTTTGTTCCCTGTGATAAGCGCGCGCCCGAGCGGCACGACATTCTCATCGCGGGATTAGCGCGCTTAGTTTCTCTTTTGTTTCTATTATTCCGCGTTTTGTTTGTTTCCCGTATTTTAAGTTGATGAAGTTTGCATGTAGTACACGTGTCACGTGATAAATCAAAATTTCCGCTATCTGCGAACAGCCCTGCCCCCCTCCGTGCCACCTCGGACGCGGTCCCCGCTGCCTTCCCCGCGCCAGCTCCCCCCTCTCTTTCCCAGCCTTCGCTGACGAAAGTCAGTCGTCGTCAAATCGCTCCAGGTACATCCCTTGCGACTTACCTGGTTCTCAGTCCCCTCCACTTTCCCCACCCTGAAGTCGCCCCCTCCCGTGCGAATCGTCCCGCTCTCATCGACGCTTCTGACTCTCTCTCTCTCTCCTCTATCCAGCCACCATCGTGTCTCCATTTCCTCTTACCCTGCCTAACCCCATCGTTATTCTCTCTCCTACATATTTGTCCCCTGCACTCCGCATGATTTGCATCCTCCCCGACGTCCGCATCATAACTACTATCCCCTTCGCTACGCTTTCTCCTTCCTCCCCGCCTTCCACGCTCCCTCCTTCCTCGCTCCCCGCCCCGCCGCGTCAACGCGGCGTTCGCTGCAAGTGTCGTTGACGTGGCGTCGGTCGCGAGCGCGGGCGCGCGCGCGCGCGGTGACGCTGATATTATTTTGGGAACACCAGGAAGTCCGTCGGCGGTCCGCTCGCGTTTTATATACGCACAGAGCCCGCTTTATCCAGCGTCTAATGGGTTTATCAGCGGCGCCGGCGGCCGCCGCGCGTATTTCACCGGCAAAGAGGCCGGGCCGCGCACGCGCAGGCCATTTTGAGGCGATACCACGCCCCTGCGGGCACCGCCGCATGCACGGCTCTCGCGGCACGACTCAGCCATCGCCGCCACCGCGTGTACGTGGCAGCAGGGTCGTGATCTCACCAGAAACATACCATGGCGGTATATGTATCCCTTTGACCACCGTTCTCTGTTGCGCATCAGCTATCGTACGTTGAAAACTGCTATTTATTTTCTCTTGTAATATTGCTGGGTTTCTGGAGGAACTCGGGGTCGCGTACCCTTTATGTCTAGAAGAAAAATACCTTTATTAGCACTATAATTCTTTAGTTTTAATTCTAAGAATCCTAAATAATCGGAATTATTTGTTTACATTGTAAACGAAAAAGTTATGTTTTATTTTCTTTCTTATTCTTATGTTTCGTAAACGATGGACGTTGGTAAGAAATTATTAAGAGAGAATCACTTTATTTTTTTCTCTGAAAATTAGTGATATCTCAAACGCGACCATTCTTCCTATTATCACTTGCTTTTTCATTTTATGACGATACGGATAACTATTTTTGAGATCAGAGACCAGGGAGCTCCAAATTGTTCTGATGAAGCACTTTCAAAAATATTATGATAGCTATGTCCACTCCTCCATTATCGGTACTCAAATACTACCACTTCTCAAATGATCTTATCCCTCATTCAATTGTCTCTTAACACCTCTACTTAATCACACTTGAGCCAAACAATAGCTATTATTCTCTACAATCATTGACACTACGAACCCCTTTTGAATTTCCACCATTCCGATTCCTACCCTTACCCTCTGAGATCCTGCCAACTCCACCGCGTAGCCATCACTCCCAACCCATCTCCCCTCCCCTCGCTCCACTGCTGGGACTGCGATACTCGTTCTGGTGGATGTCCCTCGGGAGTGAGGAGATCCCGCGGGAACCCCTGCCCCAGATAGACGGACACAACGCCCGTTCATCCGCGCGCTTAAAAGCGACGCCACGCCGATCCCAGGAGAATGATCGCTACGGACTTTTCGGCGGTTTCTAGCAAACAGATGGGCCCGGGGTTAAGAGAGACGTTGTTCGGGTTTCGGGAGAACTTCGGTGATCCGAGGAGGAAGCCGTGCTGGATTACGAGTTTAAAGGAGCAACGGATTAATGGCGGTGGTATATAACGCCGCTGGAGTAGTGTCGCAATACTACGAGGGACTCATAAAGAAGTTCCCTCACAGAGAAGAAAAAGTAAAGTTTAGTTGTATATTCACTGATACTGACATGTCCATCGGAGAAGATATTCGAATTATTCTGTGTGTCAGCGCTATCCATACAGTGTAGATTAACCATTGAAATATGAAGGCGGTTTGTAAGAATTCAGGGTTATGCACAATATATCATCTGGAAAAATAAACAGTCCTAATGGTGAACAGGAACACAAGCTTTATAAATGCAACGTTTGCGTCAGAAACAAACATGTTTAACTCATGAGAAATAGAAAGCTGCGAATGCCAAATGAAAAAATTACTCACAAAGCTTACGTTGCTGTTTATGAAATCTTATACATCAATACTGGTCATTGAAAATTTTTTGCATTTGCAGTGATATCTTCAGTCTTCATTGGCAATTTACCGTCTACTACATCTTGCAATTTTTATAGAAGAATAACATTCGGAAGGGTGTTTTAATCTATGCAATGAGTGCTATATTAATTTATATAAAACGAAGAATGTAAATAATAAAAGTCATCGGAAAACTTTGTCTTCCATATCATTACGGCATGAAAAAAAAATCTTATGAAAGAAATAACATAGATTAGAAACACTATTTGAACGAAGACTGAAATTGAATGAAACATGAGTGTTACCATATCAAAGCCATCATATATCATTCCCCTCGATAAACATAGAAACTTGCAGACACATAAACATACACAAACGGAGGCTTAAAATTCTCTTGTTTATACAATTACTTCTCTTTCTTTGCTTACATATGCCCTTCGCACCATCCGCCCACTTACACACGATGCAAACGATTCGAGCAGAATTCTAAACTCCCCTATCCTGCCCCCTATCTACCTGTGTACCGCGCAATCTCCCCGCCCCGCGCCGGGCGCGTTCCCCGCGGCCTGCGTGCTCCAAAAGAGGTGCACGCGCGCGGCCGTTCGCCGCAGGCCTCCGCGCCCGCTCCCGCCGCGCTCGCTGCCTCGGTTCATTGACTGTTCCGGGCGTGTCAACGGCCAGGGTCAGTAGTCCCACAAGTGTAGTGCGAGTTTCTATCGTGGGAGGTGACGGGGCACTTCCCTTGCTGGATGGCGAGATCCGAACTCCCGACCTAGGGCGCGCCAGAATCCTAGGGAGAGACCTAGGGTCGGCTTGCGAGGTTTCCCCTAACCAGGTTCTCCCACCAGCGAAGATTCGCCACAGCCGGGACATGCTCTACCCTCCCGACACTTGTTTTAGAGTAGTGTATGTAAGAATAAGTGCAAAGGATGAGGATAGGACAAGGAAGAGGAAGGAAAAATCGCGCACGGGCTGTGAACCGGGTGGGCTATTTGTTAGGCACTACTCCGGCATTCGCCTGGTGTTGATCGGAGAAACAACGGAAAAATACCGATCGGAGCAACTGGCTAAAATTCTTCTTCATACAGCAGTTTAACTTCACCCAGCTATCTAGTTAGTGAAAATCCTGCCACCGTCGGAACTCGAACCCTAGGACCTCAAATCAGGGGCATTGCAGTGACATCTATTGATTGAGATACCGCAGCCTGACGCCTCCTTGTTTTCCCACGGCATCACTTCCACGTACCGCTCTGCAGCTGCCGCGCAAGGGAAACTCCGAAAGTGCAGCGAAAAATCTGGAGCGAAGAGGGTGGGTTCTCCCCATAATTCATTATTTGTAAAGCTACTCAATTTATTAAATACAATGGCTATGTATTATTCACGGACAATCCAATATTGTCAATTTTCCTTTTAATATTTACTTCCAAATTTAAAAAAATTCTTTAAAAAGCCAGATAAGGGAAGTAATGTATATATTATTTATTGAAATATATACATACCAATTACCCTAAATAAATTCGATTAAAACGTTTTCGTTAATTTTGTGTAATGTTCCCCTTCTACATACTTTCTGGAGTCGCTCTTGTAGCCTCAGACCACGAATGAAGCCAAGGAGCTCCAGGCTTTCGAGCTTTTTTCTGTCTTTTTTCAGTACAGTGTCGTCTGAATAGAACCCTTTGCGCCTGCCGTAATATTTAGGGTTCAGCGCCTCATTATCTTAATCACAAACAGGTGCGGACAGACAGCTCTCTTGTGTCGCATCTGCGCTGAATCTTCGTTTCACGCAGTCGCTTCTCCTCCTACCTGCCGTAATTTCTGTACAAGAATTTCCGCATCAACATTGCGGACACTCTGGTTTCAATTTGAGTGTTCCCAGCAGTTGAACTATCTACAATAGTACGATTTCTGTATGTGAACTGTTCGTTGTTTCGTTGAATATCAGTCCCCCTTTCTTATTGTGAAAAGGGGGGCTGAAATCTTCATCTTCTACACCCGAACCATAGAGACTGTTGACACCTTGTATTCATTATCCCCCCCCCATTTTCCATTTCTTTCCTCTACTAATCCATTTTTACAATCTTACATCCGATATAATAAAAAAGTCAATGTAGCTTGCAGTTTCAGCTTGTAACACATATAGTATGACACATTGAACTTCGGGCAGCCACATCGCTTTTGCGTAAGTCTCTCCTCTTACATTTTATTATAGATCAATTGTCTTCTCTAATAATTAGGTATTAATTAAGAAAATGTAAGTATAGCTTCTACTTACCAAATTTTATCAAAAATAGCTTTCTATTTAATACTTCGAAACCGACAGTTACTTTTAAGTCTGACGTAAATGGCAATATTTTAATACTATTGCTTCTCACACTCGGCATTCGACCAGTTCCAACACATTTCTAACACGAAATTAATTCTTGCCCAGGCTTCACCACCACGTTTTCCTACAAGTTCTCCAGCCGCCTTCCCCCTTCTTTCGCAGCTACCGTAGGCTCTGCCGCGCCGGTGACTCGTTAGTAACAAGATTAGCGAGCAGAGAGCGCAGCGCTTTGCGACCGGTCACGCAGGCCGGGGCGCGGATCTGAAATTAAAATTGCACGGGGGCGGAGAGGGAGGACGTGGGGTTGGGGGGGAGCAGAGGCACCGACTTCGCGGCCCGGCCGCTGCCTTGGACGTAAGGGCATTGTAGTCGCGTGTATTTATGCCGCCCGCCGGAAAATTCGTGTTGTACTCCGCAGAGGCGGCGGCCAGAAAAGGAGAGGAAGGAACGAGAACAAAGAAATGGGATTAACGAAATATCCATTTATCAAATGGAGTGTTTTAAAGAGAGAAGCCAGTAGCCGGTGGCGGGAAGGGGAGAGGGCGGGGTGGTGAGGGAGGAAATCTTGTTACAGTGATAAACACGGAACGCCGGCGACAAGCGGTATAAATTTAATGTTGCATGGCGGAAGGGGGGGAGGGAGGGGCGCGGAGGGGTGTGTCGGGGAGGGCGGGTCACGAACACCACGGCCACATGAAGAATGAGCCGCCGGCAGCGGCGCGGGCTGCGTGTCGCGTATCTGCGCGACGCCGGGGGCGCCGGGAGGGCGGAGGCGGTGGTATGGGATGGCGAGGGATGGGGTGGGCGGGGCACCGCTGCGAACACGGCCGCGCCGTTCGCGATGGTGGCAGGTGCAATGGAGACGCTTTCGCAATGTGGACAGCAGCCTTCGAGGGCGCTGTCGTGAGGCGGAAGATGGGCAACATATCAGCCAGTGTTGGTTCGATCCCCCGTTTGCGGCGTGACAAATATCTCTAATGGAATATTATCGCATAGAAAACCATACAATAATTTACTCATATATTTGACGAACACAGTTTTTATTTTTTCGCACTTCGTACGAAGAAGGATTTTAAACAAATTGTGACCCGGAAAACAGCAAATTTTCGACAGAAAAAATTTTATTGCCGGGCCCAAATAACGAAAAAGAGGATAAATCTTGTCCATAATTGTAGTAAATTACTTCCTGTCACACGTTAGGTAGTTAGAATCCACATTTTGTGAGTCCTTGATAGTGAAAAATCAATTGCTGGCAAAACATCCGTCTCTCCGTCTCTGGTCAACGCTAGCTCCTAAACTGGTCAGTCGATTTTCTCCAAAATTGAAATTCCCCCATTGATTTAAATGAACTCGAGACCCTCTTTGTTATTATGATTTAGGAAAATTCTTCATATGAAGCCTCAGCAACCTTTCAAAATTTTCTCAAAAATAATTATTTTTTTTATTACTCTGCCCTCAGATAGCATGAAGGATTCTTAAGAGAATGATGTAGGTCTAATTTTTGTTACAATTCCTGATTTTTCGAAAATTGCAAAATTTTGATTTTTTTCGGGGCTTTTTATATAATATTGAATTTAATATATAACTACAATATTGAAGATAGAAATATTTTCTTCGTGAAATCTGATTTAAAGACTGATTTTGAGGTCATTTTATGGTCATGAACAATTTTTTTGAAATATGAGTAGTTTCCGCATAGTTTTACGTGAAATTTAGACTTTTAAGTTATAACAATTTTTTCTTTGTTGCTTAAATATTTAAAAATTACAAATTGAAGATACAAATTTTTGCATTCAACAAAATCTGTTCTAAAGATTCAGTTCTTTAAAAAAGGGGCATGTAAAATGTATTTCAAGAAATGAGACGTTTTGTGTAATTCGTGCTTGAATTACTGTAATTGATTAAAAAAGTTTTTAAAATTCACTCCATTTTTTTCCACAGGACAAGGAACGCAAGAAAAGAATGACCCAGGTCATACTTTTGTTGAACTCTCTGAATTTTCTAAAATTGCAAGTACAAAAATAATGCGAGAAAGTATGTGTTTTTGGAGCACCACTACTTTAATAAACATTGATTAATTCAGAGTAATTAGATCTATAAAAAGTATTTATTTCTTCTCATTTTTCTCGGTTTTAAAAAATATGGGTCTATTATTTACGATATATTGGAGAATTGATATTAACTATTACAAGCAGTTTTCTAATAACTGAAGCATTTGCTCCGATGGAGACGCTTTGCCGCTAGACTTTGACGCTAGGCTTTGCCGGTATTGGGGACATAATGCGCGCTCATCATAGGTGTTAACGGGATCAAGTAGAATATTTCCATGTAAATAAATATCAAGGAGGGTCGTGAATATGAAAAATGTTTCATTATGTACTTTATTTTTTAAAGTTCAAATTCGATTGCCTTTATTGCGCTACATGCGTTATGGTATATGGTGAACATTCCCAAAGAAGAGAAACAGTGCGATATTTACAACTACGTAGTATGATCATCGCTAACATAACGACAACTTAAGAGAATGTTTGTAAACTATATTTTTCACATAATTACATAGTTATTATTATTATTAATAATATTATTATAGGGGCTAATACAGTCACACTTGCAGGAGCGCCATCTTCATGAGCGTTTAGATTCAGGAATGCTACAGAGAATACAATTTTAGTAATGCCTCGCCATTCTGTTCGCTTCATAACTGTTCAACAAAACCATACTACACCCACTACAATATCAAACTAGCAGCTGTGGCTGCATCATCTCTAGAAACGATCTCACTGGGTCTAGAAACGATACTCAAAAAATTCTTTTGTGATCTAACAACCTAGACCTTGAATCAGCCTGTCTTCTTTCCATTGAAACATCCCTCATGCCCCATCCGTAACCTCCCATTTCCTGCTTATTCCCTCCACCGCCATGGCTTCCTCCGCTCGTCGCGCATCGCGCGGGCGCCGCCCCCGCCCGCGGGCAATCCAATCTGTCGCGGGGCGCCTTATCCAGTATTCATAATGGGCTCCTCGATGTAAACTCGTGTTTACACGGAGCGCGTTTCTGCAGGCGCTGGCTCTCCGCGCAGCCCCTGCGCCGCGCCCCGTCGCACGCTCACGGACGAACTGCGCACCGCAGAAAAGCGTTTTACAAAAGCAATTACTCAAAATTATAAAGTTCTAGATATTGAAAACATCATTTAATTTCTACACATAAAATCTTCGCCAAAATTAGGTGTTTCGTTGGAAGAATATTTCGCGCTTACCAGCAACGAAAATACACTAATATCAGTTTTTAACTTCTTGATCACATGAAATTTTCAATTTGCATAAAGTACGTGTCAATGTGTAAACGTTCTTCCAAAATCAAAGTAAACAAAGACATTTTGTACTGCCTTTGATTAATGGAATCATTTGGAGCTTGTCTACCAAGCTAAATAATTTTATCTGTCGACCAACTTAAGCAAACGTGAAGACTTTTGGAAAAATTAATGAATATAATAACGAAACCGTTGAAATCAGCTGCCCGTCCGGCCCCTTATATAAATATCGTCAATTTAAAGATTATAATATCCTGAATGTAAAAAAGACATCACATTTTCCATCAAAGTAACTTTCACATTTAAGTAAAAAATCTTCAATAGCTTATTTTTGCATTAAATTGAAAATTTATTTTCGTAAATTACATTTTTTATCAATTTTACATATGAAAAAGAATACAAAATGACGCGTTGATCACATCCTAAGCGTACGTTTAGGTTCATTTCACATCTCTTTGCAGGAGACTTGTCGACGACTAGACGAGGATTTCTTCAGTTTTGAATCGTCCTGTTCGCTCAAGCTTCGACTGCCGACCGCAAGGCAGCAAATCTTGTTTTTCTACCCGAGTGATCTGCTGAAGTACATATGTGCTGGCTGAGACTTGCCCGCGCTAACGTCGCGATACTACCATTCTGATAGTTTAGGCTCGGCGATGGAAGCTCAAAGTCCATGATTTCTGCTCCTATTGTCATGCGTTTATAACTGCGAGTCTAGCTGGTGTGTAGAAACGAGTCAATATTGGCTAGATTCTAGGGAGTGAAGCTCTCAGAAATGGTAATATAACTTACCACTACCACGGTTTCGGAAGAGATTTGGAGTTTTATAAAATGAAGACTTTTACCTGAAACAAAAGGAAATAACACATATTATGTATCATTTTTTAGTATTCAATGCATAAATAATATTTATTCGGAGAAGAGCTATTGAAAAACATACTATCTACCATGCCTTATCTTTTATTTTCTCCAAATAATGATCGCTTAAAGTGTTTCTTTTCACGAATTGAATTTGAATTTTCTGATTTTTAGGTGTTTCTTAATTTCTCTAAATTCGCTTATCTCATCGACCACGCTACGTATGAAAATTGTTACCTGATTTTATAGTTTGTTTTCCATCACATCTTCCCTATCTTCCACAGATCCCTTTTACCTATTCCTCCCTCCGCGGTTCATTCTTGCCTCAGCACGATCAACTCCGCCATTTTGGCTTGTCCCCATTATTCCTTTCCAATCTACTGTTCCCCTTTCCCGTCACCCCTCGTATCTCGCCAACATCTTTCATCGTTCAGCCGCGACATAAGTTCCCTGCTGAGTGACGGATGCTCCAGGGCCTGTCACCCTCTGCCCACCCGTCCCCCACCCCCGTCCCCCCAGCCAACTCTCCTCATCCCCGGTTACGCAACCCGTTCGCTCCGCCTTCTCCCCCCCGCACTACCCGCGCAGGTCTCGCACCCACACCCACACCCCACCGCTCCCTGCCTAACGCCCGGCCTCGCCGTTCCCCATCACTTCCCCTCCTCCACTTTCCTCTCGCTCTACTCTCCCTCACCGACACGCACATTCCCCGCCCGCCACCACCAGCCTCCCCGGGCCACCACGCACCGACCCCGTCGCTCCCCTCCACTCCCCCTCCCCACTGCGACCGCCGGCGTCCTGCGGGAGGAAATTATAACGATGTTTAGTGCAAACTTAATTCAGCGGGCGGGGAGCCACGTGCGCGACCCGCGGGGAGTTGGGCGGAATTCGCGGGCGGCGAGCGGAATATCGAGCGACGTGCGGGGAAATTGTTGGTTCGCTCCGGGGACTCGGCGCCTTCTTTGGGCAGCGGTCTGTCGCTTAACGATGTTATTTCGGGGAATCTTCTCGCACGTCTCCGACAGGGGGAACTGACGAGAAGAAAATTCCAGTAAGTGAAGTACAGAAGTTTTCTCCCTCCGAAAACTTTCCTTTGAGTGAACTAGGGTGTAACACAAGTTTATCATACTTATAAATTTTATATTCAAAGCTTGTTATTAAATGTTTTATTTAAAAAATAATTCGAATATTCTGAATTATTATAGATTTTTTACTTTCGATTGTATTAGTTTTCGATAAGTTTGCCTTGAACTGCAAGTTATCGCTGGCGTTTCCCGAAACCTCGTTAAAATTTCTTCCCCTCCCTAAAGGCTACTATAAAATACAGTACTGCCGTAACTCGCAATATGAACCTCAGAATATGAGAAAGTAATAATGGTGGTCTGAAAAGAAAATATAAGGGAACATGTAGTGAAAATTCAATAACGTAAAACACGTGTTAAACAAACCAAAGAGGTAAAAGGCAATATGTGCATCCCAGTAGATCATCCATAGGATTTATGAGAGAGCATCTTTTCTTGTGCTATGGAATCTGTGTGCAATAACACTGAAATGAAGTGATCTCATACGTTGAAATTTGACTTCATAACACACACCCTAATGCTAGTACGACAGCATAGGGAGACGTCGTAATTTATGGTGAGCACTATATTCCATATCAAGATCGAAATTTTTTACTGTAACAATAGCTCTCAGAGCACCACTGCTCAATGGATTCAGAAATTAGTAGTAATTCTGACTTAACGCGGTCATAAGTAGTCAAGTAGTGTACTACGCTCTAGGTAAAAAACGAACCAACATACGAGACCCACAACCAACTACTTTACCATCTTTGAGATTGCGCAGTCGGGTAAAAAATAACAAATGATTTCTATATTGACTCTGTATTCCAAATTTTCTGCAAGATGCAGCCACAACATAATATTTACAATTTCCGTCATCACCAATTTAATGATCCACGCGGTCCCGCCGCAGTTCGACGAATCCATGTCCAGCCCACGACCACTCACACGGGAGTAGCCGCGTCATTTCCATCACGCGCGTCGGATCCGCCCTAACAGGAGACACGGCGTTTCTTGCGCCCGGCAACTCGGCCCGCGGGCGCGGACTGGATCAAGCGCATTGATGAGCTGCCCCCGCGGCGGCCCTGTCAACCCCGCCATGTTTTCATAAGGCACAAAACACCAGCGGCGCGCGGGCGGCTGACGCGGTGGCGTAATGAAGTGGCCCCGCCCAGCGGCGCGGAATGCACCCAGCGCACGTGCGCTTGCCCGCCGCGCAAAGTATGCGTGTGTGCGGATGTGTGAAACGATTGCACGGGCGTGAATGTGACGTGGATCGTTTGCACAGAGTTACGATGCGTTTGGTGGTTTCTGTGGTATGCGGGATGGGGCGTGTGGCGGGTGTTTTTTCGTTGAAGGATGTTCGTGTCCGAGAAATTGATGTTTGACGGGTCCGTGGAGTATTACAGGTATTTGCTTGATAATTTGGTGGAAGTCAGACTAATGGTGAAATGAACGTGAGAATGAAAAGATACCCATACTGTGGTGAAATCTGGGTACATAGTAGTTCGCATTACGCAAAACTATTTGACCTCAGCGTTCGTACAATGATAGATAATGCGATCAGATTCGCAACAAATTTATACACAAGTTCCCAGATAAATTGACTTGTTTTATTCTCAAGTATGTTACTAACATATACATTGACATTTTATGAAAAACTTGTACAGACAACAAACAATGTTACACATTATTTATGAATGTACTGTACACAATCGATTATTACAAACAATTACACAAAGCTTAACTAAAGCAATCTTGAATAAAAAAATACTAAAATTTCTACAAGCTCTGAACTGTAAATTTATAAACTATAATACTGCAACACTATGTATTGTTAAAGTATTGTATACTCATTAATATCCTTTGTCGTTCATGCAACTCTCGCTTCCCTAAAAAAATCTAACAAATTAAACACGAAGGCAATTCGCCGAATGCCGAGTCGTTTTTTATATTCAAAGGCTTTCAACATATGAAATACAAGCGAATTCACATACCCAGCCCAGTAACCAATAATTATTTGCTTTTCAGATGCCATATACCAAATGACACATACATCCTAAAAAATGGACGCATGGAATTTTGAAGCAGTATCCCATGTCAAGAAGTCATTCAAACGCGAGGAGTTAAAATTTAACAACCCACAGATCACACATGAATATCAAGTTAATTACCATATTTGCGTTATTCAGCTTTTGAGTTCTCGATTATAATTATTCAGGCTTCTGAGCGATTTTCTTGCGGAACTCCACGTCCAGAAAAAACGACATATTCGCCTCACATGTCATGAACAGGCGGCCGAGAACAGTCGAGCGTATAATTTGCACGCGAAGAGAGAGCGACTTTGAAAATACGAGCGCTCGGATGAGGCATTGCTGGTTGCGCAACGCACTTCGGTCGGCGGCGGGTGGCTGGTGCGTCAACAGACCAGTTCGACACAACTCCCGGGTAGCAAGCGCCTTCACGTCAGCGAAAGCCGAGCGAGGGAAAGAGTAGGCAAAGGAAAATGATGAGGGAAAGAGAAAGTTATAACAATGCTATTCTATCGATATCCTTATTTCTCCGTAATTCGACCAGCGTTTCAGTGCAGACAAAGCGGTGCAATGAAGGCGGCGCATCTAACAGATATAGATGGTAACGAAGTATTCAGTTTTTAGTAACGACTGTAGGATGATTCAGAGAAGTGGCAGAGTAATGTAACATGGAATGTTCCTCCGATGATAAGATGTTGATAATCATTAAACAGATGGAAATAGGAGTATTAATGACGAAAATGCTGATATCGGCACCAATTGTAAGCTAACGAGATACGTTTCTGTCCGTAGCTTGCAATCGGTGTCAATATGGGGATCACTTTTCGTCATCAGCATCAAGGATAAATGTAAAATTGAGTCAAGAACTCAACTTGAACTACTGTAAGTTGATTGAGAAACTCTAAAGTGGGACATAAGAGACAGTGGGGAAAGACAAAAAGGGAATAGCGAAGACAACTAAACAAGAAACGAGCCGCCGTAAGTTGACACTTGAGTTGTGGCGGTGAAAGAACTAGGCGGCTTTTCGGCGACGGGGGTAGCGTGTGCTCCAGCAGCAATACACCCGGCGACGGTGGCAGCTACAGAAGGTTCAGGCCAGTAAGCGATTTTAATGACAGGTTGTATGACAAATGAGCATCGCCGAGGACCGCATCGCAATGCGAAAAATATTCTTCCGCCTGTCAGCTGAGTAGCTTAACAGCCCCATTCGCTGAGTTTGTTATAATGTAATTTGTAATGTAATTTCAGCATGGAGGTTGAAACAGTTTTCACGAAAATTAATTTAATTCCATCAATAATGATGAAAATTGTTCAGTGCTACAAAACATTTCTGAAATGCTGTTGAGAACATGTGTATTGAGTGAATTAAACATCTGACAGGAGTATGATAGGAATAATGCTGAAACTCCCACGAGGCCTTGTAAAACTATTGGAATTTTGTTGGTACTTCGATCTTATGTGTCAGATTATTCAAATTAATTTATGTACTATACAATGTTTGCATTATGATACCAGATATTTGTAATAGCTATTTCATTCTCACATTGTTCTTATGACATGACATGACATGATGTGAATAGCCTGTGGCAGTTATTGATCATTAACTTATAGATATGGTTAGTTATTTGTTCAGTGATTCTTGACTGGTAAACACAATGTTTATTGTCATGTTAGTTATGTAAATTAATGAAACTACTATTCATTTGCTGATTTCTTTTAAATACTGGTTCTCCTGATTATACAACTTTGGAAAATATTCACATTACATTCAAAGATTTCTGTAGGAAAAGGGCATGTTAGTAAATATTCTCAGAGTACAATTTGGCAGAATTTCAGTTGATCAATAACATCAGGTAAATTTCTTAAATGTGAAACCAATAGTTGGTTCTAAATTAAGATTAATAAGTGCTATGAATTATTGAAGTCTTGTCATTTAAAGGATATATAGAATGTTAATATAATCAAATTAATGAAAGATAAATTGTTTTTCATTATAACTTAGCAAATTTTAACTTAGAAAAGAAAATTGAAACATTTCATACCTTCAATAACTTCATTATCTATAAACAAAAGTCATTTAGAAGATGGGTATGAAGGTAACATAAAAAGCAAAATATAAGGAACAATAATTCCCTTTATTTGTATTTGTATTTATTTGAAGGATACAACATTTACCAAACCTATTTGAAGTTCAATAAATTTTATCCACTTTGATAATTTAAAGTCAAAATGTACAAAATCAAAATGAGCTTCCTAAGTCCTTTTATAACATACTAAAATCCTAACAGTTCATGGCCTACTATTAACTATTTTGAGTGTCAGCCTACATTTGCCTGAGTGAGGAGTAAACTGTGTCGATTTTGAAAAAATTATACATTTGAATTTTAATAAAGTGGATAAAATAATGTTGTATTGTAACATCTTATACAATAACATTTTATTTGTTATCAAACTAGACCTAACAGCCTAATTTGATAATTTATAACATTGTATTGCATTAAGATGTCTTACAACACAAGAAACTAAAATACTGCTCAAAAGATGAAACTTTTCATTAAGTCTGCATTTCTAACTCTTTAGAAAGATATATTCTACTACTTGAAGTTAATATTTGATGAGACTGAAAGAATGTTATTAGAATATATTTCAACCCATTCATTCAAAATCAACACTACTTCACATACCTCATTCACATCATTTTACATACCTGGTTCATAGACATCAAAAATTAACTTCAAATAACTGAAAATTTCTTCCTTTTAATAAAAAAATTAGAATTATATAATAATTACTAAAAAGAATTTACAGGAAGTTAACATGTGCAGACATAATGATGTGACTGGTTGTGTCTTCTGAGAAGTATACCTACAAAACCTACTGATAAGGAGGGCAAATGCAATACTTTGGAAGCAAGAAGGACCATCCTGGCATCTACCTTAAGCGACCAAGGAAACCTAGATAAAACCTTGTCAGGATGGTGGCTTACAGGCCAAACACACACAAGACAATTAAACATGCAATAATAAAATAATAATAATAATAATAATAATAATAAAGATAAAGACTACTTATCATGCAATATATAATATAAAATACTACTACATATTCTATAGAATAAAATTAAATTTGTTACATTGTATACAAGAAATACACAGTTAGGACTTTTAAACTTTTTCCAACCCCACTGCTCTTCACCTTCATAAGACTAACATTTGTTACACTACAACTCCATCACCAACAAACCATTACAGTCCCACATGCTTTCTAACTACTTCAAGTACACTATATTTATTTTCAGAGAGAATTAAGAGTACATTCAGTTCAACTAATACATATAAACAGCTAGTCACAAGGAAAAGTAAATATAAATAAAATATTTCTGAACATGAAGTGGTACCAAGACTGTCTCCCAACAAAAAAACCTACATCTCGCACACACAAACATATGTTTTGAGTTTTAGTAGTTTTTCAGTTCTAATGCAGCACATATGTTCCTTTCTGAACATCATATATTTACAAAGTATTCGCTATTTGTCATTATTTGACACTATTTCAATAGTCACTTATTTGAAATTCATCTGATGTTGAAAGAGAAGTTGTCCTTGTTGATGTTAAAGATCTGAAGTATAAAATTTATATACATCTTATTTCATAAACGTTTGTTGAAAATTAAATTTGATATAAAATTTATTAAAGTTTTTACCAATATTGATGTACATAGAAGACTTGAGACACCTGTAAAGTACAAATAAAAATAAAAGTAATAATGGTAAAAATATATTTCAAAAAGTCAAGATCAGCTTAAAAACAATTAAGATTCAACATTTCATCTTAAATATAACTCATTTACTTGCCCATGATGGTGTAAACAGATTTGCAGCTTGCAACTCTGCACCTGAGAAGAATAAAATTGTCAAATCTTTTGCAAATCAATGAAATATACTGTATGAAGATGTAATGATACTGACTATAACTCTCTAGAGAGACACCAGAGGGCCCGGGAATAGGAACAGCGAGGGAATATCATCATCATCATCAGAGTCATCCTGATATTTACAATGACAGAAATCTCAAGCATCGGCCTAACTCTACTCCAATCTTCTTCTATAATTTTCTGTGTGTGCCATAATTTTTCCAGCTAAAGCAGAATAAAGGAGCACTTTATATTAACAACTTCTGCAAAAGAAAAATCAAGGCAATATTTGCTTTTCATTTTAAGTCACTTACTTCGCAGAAACCTGGTTTAATGTTGTTTCCATTTTCTTGTCACTGCTTGTGGTCAAAAGTGGTGCCACATGTCTCTGGTAGTATCTTTGCATTGGCTCCATACCAACTCAATGGATTGTAGTGGCAATGGTATGGGGTAGCCTCAAAACTTGATGACCTGTTCTTCAATAATTTCATCCACAACATATCTGCACCCACATACACTGATATGATTTTTCAACTAATGAAACATTGGCAATCACATCATCATGCAAAAATAAACTGCCTTATTGTATGTTTAATCTAACAAAACTTATGCTTATTGCAAGAGTATCCTTTCTGAACACAAACTTCAGAAGCTTCAAAAGAAGACTCTAAAAGTATGCTCAGGCATAAATGGTATATTGTGCTCACGAAGAAACTCCTGCAGTTCACTCTTCCTCCACTTGGATGATGGCCTTTCACTTCTAGAAAATTAGAAATGACAAAAGGATGTTTATTTCAATTTTATTCAAAATTGCATTTCTTTTATACTTTAAATAAATATAAAAGAAAGATAAATAAGATAAATAAAAGAAATGCATCATTGGCAATCTAGTCTCTAAGAGACATTATTTTTACTGATTTAACTAAAATCAATGAACACAATTTAATATAATAAATTTTATTTCACCTTTTGTGAAGTAAATAATTGTTGAAATAACCTCTTTACACTGACTAGTTGCAAAAACTGTTTCATACAGTTATTTTTATAAAGGATTAAATATATTCTTTGAAAGAATAAGTTTACATTTCTAAAAGAACACTTCTTGAAATGTTACTCACCAGCACAAATGAACAGGTGCATTGTCCATTAAATAACTGATGGTTCTGGCAAACGAGGTAGTAATTCTCTTCATCCACTTTGGAACATTTCTGCTGTCATAGTTCCATGGTACTCATCTACTTCTTTGTCTTCGAGGGAAACAATAGTTCTGCATCCTGAATGAAACCATTTGCACCTCCTGCATGTAATACTACATACCTTTTACCTTCATCTAAATTTTTGCTACAGCAGCTCTTTCTTACTTTATCTTGCTATGACTGAGAGGCGTAACCTAAAGGATAGATTATTAAAAGCAATTACTAAAAATGATGTAGCAAAATAAAATCATATTAAACCACTATGATGGTGCTTCAAACTGACACAATATTCATGACACCTCATAAGTCATTACACTCACTGAAATAACTACAATTCACAAATCATGATTTCATTACATGCAAATCATGCCTCTTGATCTACTTATGACTTCTATACTATACTATAAAGACTTTCATACTTTCTAACGCTCAAAATTTCTTAGATTTTGCTTGCCTTTGAATAAAACATGTTTCATCTAAAAAACAAATTCAGAACCTTGAGCCTTCAGTTTCAATATTCCATCAAAAATCTGATCTTGCAACAATATCATTTCTTTCCATTAGTGACCTGTGGTTGTCTGTCTTTTCCATTCAAAACCCATGGCACGAAGCAAGCAAACAGTAGTTCTCCCCAGTAAACCCTATATCTCTATCATGTTTGACTGCAGTCAAAATTGAGTTCTAGAGTAACACTTTCACCTGAGAAAACGTTGATTTACAAAAACAAGGAAGTTGCTTACATGCAAATATAAGTAAATTACTTACCATTCTCATACATTGAATAAATAATGCGCCTAATTAAGCTCCTGTCCAAAATCATCCACTTCACATGTTTTCTTCCTTCTATTCCTGGACGCTTCTTTTGAGTCAGTCAGATCAGGGTCTTGTTTCCAAAATCTGTGACAGTAAATTTAATATTATCCAAGACAATTTCACCTGATACTTTATTACAATTTTACTTACTTTGAACAATGTGAGTTTTCAACTTCAATGCATAGGCAGTCTGGTCAATAACTGAAGAAGTTTCTATATTGCCTCGCATCATCAGCTCTTCTACATCTTGCAATATTAAAGATGTCTTCTATGTTGATGCTGCGTCATCTCCCTTCTGGGTGGACTCATTGCTAAAGTTACTCAGAAATTATTAATATTTCAATAAACTACATTAAATATTATTACAAAATAAATATCTTCTATAATAAAAAGTAATTATAAATTAAATATATTATAAATAGTATAATGTTATTAAACTGTAAATTTAACTTATTATTAGTTTCTATTAATGTTATATCTAATAATAGGTGAATTAAATATAATATAAAAATATTATAAATATAAAAAAATAATGGAAATATCCGAAATATGTGGAGTGAAATCGTTCACGTCTGCTCTGGCTGTGCAACGATCTCACAAAGGTTCAGCAGGCAGAAGGGACAGGCTCTCGTGGGTAATGCAGGCAAATTACACAAAAAAGGGTCATAAACAAGCAAGGTCCTTGAAACTTGATAAAAGGCCCGCCCTGGACTCAAGAAAAGGAAAGTCCTGTTAGCTGAACCACTGAATTTCTGCAACGAACTCTTCGCATCTGAACTGAAGCAGTTCACGTAAATTATTAACTTTAAAATAGTAATCTTGAACCTAGTTTCAGAGTATTTCAACATCATTTTATTACTATAACACAATATTTTCATTGAACTTTCCTTTGTCGGATTGATAACACATTAGGTTGTTCCACGGCTCCAAGACACGTTAGCCAACGTTCGCGAAATGAAAGCGAATCATTTCTGCATATTAATAGCCGACCACGCCCCCAGACGAGATCCTTGCGGTTTGGCGACAGTGGCTGTCAAAAAAACCGGTCACATGACTGAACGGTCTGTACGACCGCAGCGAGAATGGGGTGGCGAGGGCGGTCCGGGCAATTCCCGTTATAAACACGTCAGCTGTCGAGGCGCCCCGCCACCCAGCACCATCACCCTCCACCACCCCTACCGCTCCAGACCGGATGCGTTGGCGCACGACACACCCCACGTCATGTAACGCTACTTATTTATGCAGCGGCCCCAGCTGCCCCTGGCCCCGCGGCGCAGCGCGGCAAGCGAGCTGGACATCACCGGGGAGGGGGCGGGGAGGGTAGGATGGGAGGGGGGAAAGGGGAGGGATCAACAAGGAAAAAAAACGGGGAAGAGGAAGAGCGTGGATGGCTAAGATGGCGGGAAAGCGGGCAAGGTGGGCACATGGCCTAGAGGAAGATGACCTAGGAAGGGGCGAGAGAGGCAGTGGGTTCCGAGGACACGAAGGCGGGGTGGTTGGAAAGGGGGGAGAGATCGAGACAGTGGAATTGTGGGACGGGCGAGCGAGCTGAGAGGCTGATGGGGGCGTACAGACCGGGTAACGTGGAGGAGAGAAGATGGCGTCTTCGCGGGCGGGCGCGGGGTTTCATTTCGGCCAATTTAGGGCGCAATGCGATGCGGCTGACGCGTCAACGCCGCCGCCACTGCTGCGTCCGCGCCGTCGCTCGACGCCTGTCGCTGTCGCGCTGCCGGCGAAAGTGATACGCCGAGCGCGCGAGGGAATGGACGCTGGGTGGGAGGCCCCTCACAATTACTCCAATTTAGCTCTCCTCCCGAAGGTCCCGTGTGTAGTTTCGTGTTAGAATATCTTCCTCGCATGTTTTATAGTTCTCGTGTATTCCGTTATGAAAGAATAGATCCCTCCACACAACGCAGCTAATTCAGAGGATGGCTTTTCAAACAGAAAGAGATATTTCTCCAAGAGGTTGGTGATGTTGACAGTTCTACAATTATTATTAAAACTGGTGGTTCTGTCGGTGTAAGTTCAAGCTTTACAAAATAGCGAAATTAGAATGTGCCTGCATATTCGAATTAGTATGGTTGATTTTTCGGGAACTACTGAAAAAAATGCCATAAAATAACAGACCTCACTAAAAATGGAGTATTTTGTGCCTTCACTACCGAAGATTCAGAGATAAACTCTATGTCTAAGTTAGTGTAAAAATAATTTAAGTGCAAAAACATATCATTCCCTTTCTATTAACTAAGAATGATTTAAAACTTTGAATGCAACGAATAGATCAGTATGGATACTCCATGAACGACCAAAACACTTCCATTTAACTAAATGGAACGCAAGCTGGAGGCAACGTTAATCGCACGTTCCCTGTTGTGACTCCCTACATCAGCGCCCTCTTCCACGCGCGCATAAGCCGCGTCCTGCGCCAGGAGGGCTCGGTCGGCGCGCAGCCGGAGCGGCGCTCGGGGCGAGAGCGGGCGAGGGGCACGTCCGGCGCCGCGCACGCGGTCGCCCCGCCCCGAACCCTCCGCCCCACACACGCCTCCTTTTACCCAAAGGAAACGGTATTTCGGATTGATTGATTATCTCGCGTTTCCGGGCGCTTCAATGGATATGGCAATTAGTCCCGTAAGTGTAGTATATGTTACCACGTGAAGTGGCTGCGTTTTTCTCTCACTGGATAGTGAGATTAGGCGCCGACCTACGTCAGCTTTTCGGGGTTTTCGCCATCTAGGAATTTCCCACCAGCGGGGCACTGCCCCATCCAGGACAAGCTCTAAGCTCCCGAGTGTTCTCCCAACTTGCGTGGTGGTGTAGTGCATGTACGTGCAAGTGTGTATGTGAGGGTGAGGATAGGACAAGTAAGAGGGAGGAATGATCGCGCGCAGTCCGTGGCTCGTTTGTTAGGGTTCTGCTCCGACATTCGCCCGGTGTTGCTGGCCTCTACATTTCTCCAGTAGTCAGCGACTGAATTCGATCTAGCAATTTATCTTTTCGAAACCATATTGTCGAAATTCCTGTCACCATCAGGACTGGAATCCTAGAACCTCCTGGTCAGACACAATGAAGTGACATCAGTCGATGACCTGACCCATCTCGGTCAGTCAGTATTTCGGTAAATTAATGATGTCACTAATAATCTCAATTATAATCGTGAGTGTAAACGATATATTTTATAAGTGCGCGTATTGGCAATTTTTCCCACATTCAATACGCTAGGAGGGAGAGAAGCGAAGCATCGATGAGTGATATGAAGACTAGTATTACGCATCACAGCCTGATTGAATCCTAAGAATCCTCTCGAGAATGTTTTCTTGATAAATTTCATCCATTTGGATTCTTTCATTTGAACATTTCCTAGTTCGTGCAGACGATAAGGCATTTTACCTTTCAAAAGGTGAGGTAGAATATTTTTTATTTTGTTTATATTGTTATTAGTACGAAAAACTCAAGTTTTCCACCCGAAATACTTCGGGAAATGTTTTGGTAGCCAAAAAACAAAAAAATTCGGACATTTTTTTTTTGTTTTTGAGCAATAACTTTTTAATGTTGATTTAGCGCAAAAATAGTTATTTACATTTTAAAGATCGTAAAATTCTCTACAAATTTGCTTGTAATTTTTTCGTGTAAATAGTTACAGAGCTACGAGATTTTAAATTTCACTAAATTTTCCTTTTTGTTGTGAAGTGCCCCAAATTACTAATGGTCTCTCTAAAGCAGTATTTTTGACTTCTTAAGCTCATTATAAATAAATCGCGATTAAATACTAATGTTTTTAATACTTACTGAGGTTATACTCGCGTTTGAAAGTAGTGGTAAAAGTGACAGTAGCTGCCCACTAACACGAATTACTTAGATCAAAAGCATTTCAATAGAGTTAAATGACTTTCGTTATTTACTTTTTCTTTTTATAATAATAATAATATATTATTATTATTATTATTATCACTATTATTAATGTTTTTATATTATTCACAATCATAAGAAAGACTACCTTTTTAACAACGGAATTTTGTGCACAAGGTTATGAAATTGTTTTTGGAACAATGAAAAATGGAGATGAAAATTGTCAACATGAATGAGGTCGGAAAATAACACGCATTTCCTAACGAGGATTTCGTCACAGAAGCTCGTTAACACCTTCCCTGACAAAAGAAATTGTGCAAACCGACACGAAAAAAAATTTCGCCTAGCCACTAATGTTATTAAGACAATTTCGTCTTTGGTTTGATGAAGGTACGCAAGGGTTGTTTTAGTGGCGTTTGTAGGGCGCGGTAAGGAAAATCTCTCGGTAAAGACTGTATGATTAAATTTGTAGAAGCTGAAAGTGATTCCTTATGCCCATCAATTACAATTCACTCTTTCATTTTATATTAACAGATTGCACCCAATTCTATCGTGTTTTCGGTCGTGTTGCTTCTTCAACTTCGTCATTTTTTACGAATTATTTTTTGCCTATCCTGCTATAGATGGCCTTTCTAACTCTGTTAGCCATTCTGCATTTACCATTAGGTATTCAGAAAACAGTGCGATCACAATGGTATCTGATTCTAATATGGAAATAGCGAATGTATTTTCGGAATATTTTGGCCGCAAGACACCAACTTATTGGACAGAATTTAGCAATGTAGATAAAGGCGTATTAGAGTTTTGCCGAGTTCCATAAAGTATTTGCTTTGAAGAGAACTCAGTCTCAATTCCCCCACAGCCCTTCTATTCTCCCCGCGCTTCCTTCGCCTGTTCCCGGCTGCGCCGCGCCGTGACCTTTGTGGCTTCCACACACGCGGCGATCGCCTGCATCTCTCCTCGGGTTCCCGGAATCGCAGCCCCGGCTCTCCCGCCTCGCTTATCTGTCGGCGTCGTGAAAAGCAGCCGTGTCCCCGCGGCAAGTGTGGAGAGAGCTGCCGCCGAATTTTACAGCTGGCCCGGGGACCGGGGCCCTCCTTCCTGCTCCGAAGCCGCTCCCCTCGCGCCCGCCTCCTCCTCCTCTTCCCCTCCGAACCGCGCGTTCCCCTGCGGCGCCCGCCCGCCGTCTCGGCACTTGCGCTCCCCGGCGCACTTCTCGTAAAATTTGCCTATTTTACGGACCCACGCACAATATTTTTTAAGTTGAAGCTTAACATGAAATTCTGACAAGTATAAAACATGTGTGCTTGGCGAGTTGGCTCGTGGGGCATTAAACACTGCAACAGTCGTCAATGGCAGGCAATAAATACGCCTATTCCCAAGTCCTGCGGCGATCGGACGTAATCGGCTTTCTGGACAGTCGATATAACACTCGGGCAAATATTAACAACTCGTAAGAGGCAGGCGGGGCGGCCCATGCATCAGGGCGACGACGGCTCGGCGCAGGTTCCACGGAATCGGGGACTGGGAATTCCAATATGGATCGCTCGCGAGCAGAACAAATTGTAGTTTTTGCGTATGCTAGACGAGTACAGAGATAGGACTTTTTTCCAGAAAAAAGAGAAATTGGTAGGGAACGGTTAGAATACGAGGCAATAGATTTTTGATTATGCATATTCAATATACGAAGGGTATTGGGAGAATGAAATATGACTTTTCCGTAATCTGTTCTCTTTACCATTAATTTACAATGAATGAATGCTACAATTCTTTATAAAAGTACTATTCAAGGAAATTAAAATTACTTGAAAAGAAAAGACATATGGACGTGTCCGACAAGAGGATGCAAGGTATGGAACTGCATTTACATTTTTTCGTGCTTCCAGTTTTATAACGATTAAAAACCATTTACGAGAAATATTTTAAGAGTTGTCGAAAGTAGTCGTTCAAATACGTTCCTCAGATTTCATTAATAATTTCACTAATAACTTACTCGTATATTTTCTTTTACACATAAATCTAAGTTACGTCTCCAAGAATTCGGCTAATTCAGTTGCATAGTTGTTTTCCCTTCATTCATTTCACCATTCATTTTCTTTTGATATTCTCAATAAAAAATATTTTCCCTCCAGATAGAAGATACGTTGTAATTGCAATATCTTCTTCACCTGTGTTCAGAGAAAGAAAAAATATTTCGCCCTCTTATAATTCCGGGGCGCAACTCAATTCTCTAACAACTTATCTTTTCTTCATAACCACGAAACCTTTCACAAACAAAACCAATATCAACCATAACCAACCATTTTACAATATAAACATTGCATGAACACTGGGTTTACCCTAGAAATGCGAAATATGCTATCCAGAGAATCAAAAAGCGTGTTCTGACGTTGTTCTACGTCGAAATCCAAGCAAGCTCACTCACTTCAGTTATAAACAAAACAGCGACGATTAGCACGCAAACTGGACACAACCGACAGCGCTCGCGTCTGTTTTTACCCGCGCTTTACGACCACCCGCGCGGGGGAGTGAGCTCATGCAAAGCCCCCGCGAAGCCCAGCGCCACTTGCGCTGGGGCGCGGCCATGGACGCTCTGAGCGCGCGCGCACTTGACACACACACCGACACACATACCTCATTCATACACACACCCATACACATACATTCTTTTACGCGATTGTATACGTACACGCATAGTAGATATATACACAATCGCTTTCACTCTCTCTCTCCTCTCTCTCTCTCTCTCTCTCCACTCCATATCCAACATTCACGTTACACATGATTTCGTACAATATAAAAATACATACGTATGTACAAACGTTACTATATCACACATCCCACAGACCACATGGGTTCTCTTCTAACTCCAGGAGAGGTGTAAGTCCCAAATGACAGAACGTATTTCTTTCCTTGTTTTTTCTGGAAGTCAATTGTCTTCAAAAAGGTTTGGAAATCATTTTATAGAACTCCGTTCTACCCGTCCTAAACTTCATATCTCAATTTTTAAAATTCTCAAGTTTTATTTTTGGCACAAAAAGTCTTGGAAATGCATTTTCATGAAAGTAAGAACAATGTGTACAACCCTGTCCAAGACAGACTGCCCTTTTTCATCCGCTTAGTCTTATTACTGCTGCCGCCTGCCACGTGATTTTGTGTCGTTCATTAACCTCTTCTATCCATTATTTATTCCCCTGTTAAATCTCTACGACAAGAGGATGCATCTCTTGTGGAAAGCAAGCAAAAGCTTTTTTTAACAGTTCGCCTATTTTGAGCTATATGATGCCACGATCTAGTAAGAACTGATCAAATTCCGAACACGTTTGTGTTTTATGAAGAAATGTGTACTTCTTCTTATTTTCCTTCATTTTAATCTTCATAACGACTATAGGGCGTTTACTACTGTACTACTATATTTCTTCTCGACAAATGTGATCATACCATAACCTGGGTAACTCCTGTCACCGATGTAACAAAAATGAATCTTACTTATATTTACGTTTGAGTCAGTAACATTTCCTGAAATCTCGCCTTTTCTCTTTTTGTTATTATCATTATGTCTCGCAAACGCACTGACGAACTAGCGCAGCTTTTTGTTGGACGTCGACGTCTGATAACTTTGCCACCTGCTCTAGACTATCACACTTTGTCACAGGTCTAGACGATCACACTCAGACCGTCCGTAGTTTAAGAATCTTTTCTCCACAAAGCTCCCCTTAACCTATCACCACAAGTCTTCGCTGTTACGATTGCCCGTCTCGCCCACTCCCCTCCGCGTCCACCCTCCACCGCCGCCAGACAGGAAATCCATCGCCTTAGTTTCAGCCGGCCGGTGCGGTTCCTTGCTCCGCCACCACGCCCATTTCTCGCCCCGTCGCCGGCGCCCCCCTCCCGATGGCACTGGCTCCCTCCGCCACTGTCGCGGACGCCCCGAAGCGCCATAAACACGAAAAATGGAGAGGCCGCGACGGGTCAAAAAACCTTTACGCGCTGTAAAAAGCGAAAACGAGAAAACGGCTGTAAGTAGTGTACGTGTATTCTTGGTGCCAGGGTCGCCGCCGCAGCCGCCGTCGAGCCACCGACGTCTCCGTCGCTCTAAACGCGTACATCTCTCCGCTCGTTTTTTTGGTTGGAGTTGCTGTGTGGCGGTGAGCGGAACGCACAGGACGGTGGGAGAGGGAGGACGACGGGGACTATGAGAGGGAGGAGGAGGAGGACGAGGAGAGACAAGGGCGGGGTCCGTGGACGTCCGCGGGGGGGGAGCCGTGGGCGGGGCCGCAGACGGGGGGAGGGGCGGGAAGGCCGGCGGCTTAGCGACTGCCGCCAGCACGTGTGACGGGGCGCCCTCTAGATGAACACATCCCGACGCTGGTTCGCTCTTTAGCCCGACAGATGCCTCTGTCATCGCAGGGCGCTTCGCACTTCGCGGCGCCCGGGCGGTTGTGGGGGCGGCGGCGGACGATGTATAGATATAGAGCTGGCGGCGACGGCGCTGCAGAGCTGGAGGGATTCGGGAGGTTTTACCACCAGCGGAGGCGGGACTGTGCTGAGTGCCAGGCCCGCTTCCCCGGCTCGGAGGTCTCTGTGACTTGGTCCCAGGGATGAATGAGGAGATGCGGCGACCGGGGCGGGAACCTGTGACTGGGAGCCTGGGAGACAGGCACGATGATCTATATTTAATGCGCGTGCACGCGACGGCTATTCTGGGAGGAAAGCGGAAAACAACGGATTCCTGGAGAAGCAGGCCCGGAAACGAGGGAAATGTTGCAGAGCGTCGAGGTTCAAGAAATCGATGTTTTAGGCGGAAGATACTTGGAAATCTAGGGGTTCCCAGCGAGGCCGAAAAAATGTAATGGCCTCACCACATTAAGAATTAAACTATCTGGGACTACGTAAAGAAGGCGTAGATTAGCCACGAATATTATGCTTTTGACATGGACCTTTGGAACAGATTTGGTGAGCGGCATTCTGTAAAAAGCATCACGGAAAATGAAGGCCAGAAAATCGTGAAAGAGGGTGAACATAAGCAATCATTTCGAAGAATGAGCATCTCAAAAACAGATGAGACGTAGAGGAATGTTATAAAATACGTTCAAAAAATTCTAAAATGAGAGGAAAACCAGGATTGGTATTATCAGGTAGTTACTCAAAGGCAATACTGTTTGGATTTTTATCCTACATACACATCCTTCGAATACCGCGACTGAAGTAATTTTAACAAGGGTTTCGTGACTTACAAATTTAAAAATTTCCTTTTGTGGCCAAGGTGTATCAATAAACGCGATCTGCCAAACATCATTACATACTGTTTAGTCTACCACGTAAGCACCTCACCGCAATAAAATGTTCAACAACAATTTATAGACTACAATGCCTCTTGTACGCCGGTTTTGGAGGCCGCCGCGCTCGGGTTTCACGAGGGGAGGGGCGGCAGAGAGTGCTCGGGTGGGGGGGCGGGGCAGGGAGCTCGCCTTTTGGGGCCGCTCGGGTTTCACGGCCGCGGCACGAGCGGGGGCGGCAGCGGCAGAGGAGGTGGTGGTGGAGAAGGCCCAGACGGAGGAGGCGGCAGGTGTGGTGATGGCGATGAGGAGGCGGCAGGTATGTTGGTGAGACGGTGACGGAGGCGGTGGCTGGTGATGGCGCAGATGGTGGAGGGGGGGGCGGAGGCAGAGGCCGTGGCGATGGAGGCGGAGGCGGCTTGAGTGTCGCCCTGCGCTACCGCGGGAGCTAATCAGGAGGCCGCTGGAAGCTGTGGCGGGGCACGGGCGCCGCGGTGTTGCTCCGGGCTACTGTGGCGCCCTCACGGATTTCCTTTCGGGTGAGGGACATTCAAACGCTGACTCGAAACAGTACAATACATTTCTGAGTCCAGAAGCACATCAGTATGAAGATTAAAATAACAAAATGTTGAAAGGCAGAAAACATACATAACGAAATTGGAATAAAAGTGAAGTCACTTACTTAAGTAATATACTTAAGAACTTGACAAGAAAAATGGGTTCAATGGGACCCATGTTCTCGTTCCGTAATTGTAACGCATTTTTAATTATCCATGAAGAATGGGAATGTTTTAAAAATTAGCAGAATTTTGTTCGTTAAATCGTCTAGGAATTAAAAATTTGAAAAATGAAAAATAACAAAAAAAAAACATGCTTACTTTATGTACTACTTTGGAATTCAATTAAAAAAATATACATTCACAAATATATGCTACAGTACTAATTGAAGTGAAATCAAGTAAATATTTATTTGTAAACATTATAAAGTTTCTTGACTCATTCTCGCCAGACAAACGACAAGTGAGTCACTAATTGCTTCAATAGCTAAAATGAGGGCAATTTATACAGACCATGCTGAAGCTCAGACACTCAAGCTCGTATTCCTAAATTAGAACGCAAATATGAAGTTTTCATTTTCTATTCTCTCATTCCAATCATTCCAAACATTCTTTAACTACTGAATCAGAAATTTGGTTTATCCTGATAGTTCTACATTATCTTATGTTTACCACGATCTTATTTCTATCAACGTACTACATATGGCACGTATGAAGCAAACAATCTAAGAATGAAAATCATGAATAAATAATTAGACATAAACTATATGCAAGAAACTAGAAATAAGTGCAGAAACGGATGAAAAATGAAACAAATGTGCAAATGGTACGTCGGCAGAAGAAGAGACGGGAAGGAGAAGCATTAATGAGTAAGTGTAAAGGCGAAAATACGCAAGGGCGAAGCATTTCTTTCGTCACGGCACTACGTGCTAGGCGCGCTGGGAACGCAATCCGGCGGGCCAAGGCTGCAGCGGGTCGGATGACACGGAGACAGGTACGAGCGCCGTGCCGACGGCAGGGCGGAGAGAGAAGAGCGGGGGAGGCGCCGACTGCCTCGCGGCTCCCATTGCGACCGTCCCTTGTCTAGAGGAAACAGCTTGTTTTGACAGCTCACTAACACGGTGAATCAGAGAGCAGTTGGGGCTGCTGTTCCAGTGGCTCTGCAGTGGACTTCTTGTGTTTCTTGCTTCACCACATCTTGTGGATGGACTTATATGGTGTTGATGAAGTGTTATTGTTAGTTCACAAGTAAAGGAGGAACTGTATTTTAGACTGAAATAAAGGTGATTGTGCTAGGTGACAGCCAAGCTAGCACAACCAAATTCAAAAAATGAGCACAATCGATCAAAACTAATACGAATGTTTAGAGCATATTTATTACTAATTTATTACTCTAAAATTAAATTTATTACTCATGCGGTTTACGAAAAAAAAAAATGTCAAACACAATTAGTTATGCAACCACGCACGACATGAGCGTACATTATGGAAGAGTACCAACAACCTCAAAACATTAAAGGCTACTACAAAAAAAAAAAAAAAAAAAAAAAAAATATATATTCAATATTACATTCAGTTCTAGTTTTTACACCTAGAAAATAATGACTGTGAAAACGCATTTAAGAAATATTGTATAAACACGTTTACGTTTACGAAATAAATACTTTTATAGAACGACATACTTACCCCACAACGCACCATATACATGAAGTAATTTATAAGGTGTAGTAAGCCACAAGCAAATAAAACCTATTCAGTACTAAAATAAGATATTTACTTCCAATTTTTAATACCTGGGAACCAAAAATGAACGTTGAAACGTATTTAGGAAATATTGTATAAACTGAATCGTGGTACAAAACAAGTAAGACATTCAAATTCAAAAATAGAAAGAACTAGCGAGCACAATCGCATAAAACTAAACACATCATTTAACTGACGTATCACACTATTACTTAACACTGAACAGAAATTTATTACTCTTGTTGTTTACGAAATAAATAATTTTACAAAACGACATACATATGGAATAACGCTAGTATTCATGAAGTAATTTGTAGAGCATAGTAAGCACAAGCAAATAAAACCTATCCAGTAAAAAAATTAGACATTCACTTCTAATTTTTAACACCTGGGAACAAAATATAAACGTGATCGCATTAAATAAGTATTGTATAAACTCAATCGTAATGGTCAAAACATGCAAAAATTCAAAGTTTTAAAATGGAGAAACCAATGAGCACAATCGCAATAAAACCAAACACATCATTTAACAGACGTATCAAACTATTACTTAAATTTTCAGAAATTTATTACTCAAGATTGTTAACGAAATAAATAATTTTACAAAACACATATTTATGCAAAACGCACGATATACATGAAGTAATTTATAAGTATAGTAAGCACAAGCAAATAAAACCTAATAAGTACAAAATAAGACATTCACTTAATTTTAACACTGGGAACAAATATAATCGTGGAATCTCATTAAATAAATATTGTATGAACTGAACGTTTTAGCTAAAACAAGAAAAACATTCAAATTCAAAAATAAAGAGAACCAACGGGAACAATCGCATAAAACAAACACAGCATTTTAAAGACGTATCACACTATTACTCAACACTAAACATAAATTTATTACACTTGTAGTTTACGAAATAAATAATTTTATAGAACGACATATTTATCCAACAACGCACGAAATACATGAAGTAATTTATAGAGTATAGTAAGCCACAAGCAAAAAAACCTATTCATTACAAAAATTAGTAATTAATTTCCAATTTTTAACACCTGGGAACAAAATATCAACGTGGATTCGCATTAAATAAATATTGTATAAACTCAATCGTAATGGTAAAAACATGTGTGAGATTCAAATTCCAAAATAGAGAGAAACAACGAGCACAATCGCATAAAACCAAGCGGCAGCACATGCGCAGAAAATCGATAGTGCGGTGGATATCTTCGCCGTGCAAAATCTCCGTGATATCAGCACAAGGATCGCCAGCCTCCAGAGAGCTCCGATTTCCGAGGCCCTTCTCACCGACGCCTGGCATTCCACGGGGCTTCCTTGCGGCTCGCTTCCACCTTCAACCCTGCCGCCGCCTGGCAGAACTTGCCGCCGGATCACAAGTGGCGAAGCCGCCGCTGCTCGGTTTCAAGCCTCCCGCGCGCCGGCGGCCACTCACTCCCATTTCGGGCTTCGTCACCTCTCGGCGCCCGATCCACCGGCGCACTCACGCTTCCAACTCCATGCCGGCAAAAATCTCCAGGAAAGGATTTAATGTGAGAAATACGGGGATGAACGTAATTATTCAGTTTAGTGCTGTGTTCAAATGTGTCAAATGTTTCTGTATATACAGTTTTTTTCTCTACAATTTCAAAATCAGAGTATTCGTATATAATATATTATTATATTTAGTTATCAGTAATAATGAACAAAATGAGCAAATGGGAGGAAAAAATATATACATGTGTTCATTAACTTTCAGAGAGTGTGAACAGGATAAATGTATTAAATAATTTGATTTCTCAATATAAGAGATGTCACAAGAATCGTAGAAAATCGACTATTTTAGCGAATCGATTTAAAAGTTTTTGAGAATTCAAAATTTGAATCGATTCTTGAAAGGAAAATACATTTGTAGGTTTCGGAAAGTTTACCTAAACTAAACTTCCTAATCACTAAATGATTACGCAACACTGCGAGTATACTAGGAAAAAATAAAGCACTATTAAATTAGCAATATAGTAATAGTATTATTATTAAATTATAGTAACAATATGTGGAT
The DNA here is from genome assembly GCA_964035755.1 of Teleogryllus oceanicus. NCBI lineage: Eukaryota > Metazoa > Arthropoda > Insecta > Orthoptera > Gryllidae > Teleogryllus > Teleogryllus oceanicus. Next base: position 120,181,948 of record CAXIVR010000002.1, read on the forward strand.
TTTGTGCAATGCGAATGTTTAAATGTACTGCGTAAATGGTGATTGACTTCTTTCACAGATTCATTCGTTTACGTCGAAGCCTTCACGACCTCGACCTGAGGAACGCTTTTAGGCAGGTGCATGGAGACCGTTGGGCTTCGACTTCTACTGACAGGAGTAATTATGAGAAGTTGATGACGATGAGAGGAATTAGCGTGAAAGAGATGATGGATACACTTGGTTGTAGGAATATCCGAGTACAAGAGATTGAGTCTTGCTCGATTCCGGGAAATCACGGTCTTACGAACTTGGTCATTCCTCAAAAGCCCTTGCACCCTACTGGAACTCACCAGAAGACACAATGCTAAATACCCACTTCCTTCAGGTGCACACAGCCATCGAAGTGATGCGACAATTCGCTCTCGTGGCGTGGGCGCCGTCCACCTGCCGGGGCTGGGGGGCGCGGCGGCGAATGGGGGCAGTCCGACGCCGCGCGCGGGGCGGCGCCTCGGCACCGGGAGAGTTACTGCCCGGACGCGGGTGGGGCGGCACGTCCGCCGGGCCAATAAACCGGGAGCGGCGGGGTGGGCCGCCTCTGGGCGCAAAGGCATTTCTGACGGGGTGAGAAGTTGGGGTGGGACCTGTCCGCGGCAGGGACGGAACTGTACTTCGCTGAACTGCATTTTATTTTGTTTCGTTCTTTCTTTCGGCAGAATCGTAATTCTTGTTTAAATGCATTTCTGAATTATTCTGGAAAATAACTAGTCTATATCAATGTTTGCGATTCATTGTTCTTGTGGTAAAATGAATAATCCATGTAGAGCTGAGAATGATAATATGAACCTGGCAATGTGTATCATTACCATTAGCTCGCTATTGCATTTAATATTTGTAATGAAAGTGTTAACAGAATCTTCTCTCATTTCAAGATATTCACGCTCAGAATTTGATTTGAAATCTGAATTCATTATTCACTTAAATTTCAATGCATAACAAGCAAAATATGGATCACGCATTGCGACAAGAACATCAAAGGTCAGGTTTATGCAAGAATGTCAATGGGAAAAAGACAATTCAATCGCGAGTTCAAATTTCGCATTTACATGTACCAGAATCTCAACATCGCATCTCATACAGTACAAAAAATTGATGTCTGATACGTTTTAGTATCTAAAATCCATATACCTGACCTTTTATTTATTTATACCTCTTTGTTAACTTGTGATACTTCCTGCATCCTACAGTTACTAAGTTTACAACTGAATTGTACTGTACGTCTTTATGGGATAATCTGCCGCTGCAGAAATTGTGAAATGATAGGCCAGAGAAAACGAGAACAACATGAAATTCCACTGAGAGTCCGAGATTTGAACCCCAATGCGGAGGGAGTTATGTTCGTCTTTTGAGTGCTGCTAATTTTTCAATACATCGTTTTGCGTTGCCTGCAGCAGTTTGGAGGCGTGGCATGTCAGCCAGCGGTCTTCACTGTTGTCTGTGGCTGCCGTCCGCATCCTCCGTGAAAAGACACAGCAAACGGAGCGGCGGCGGTGTGGAGAGCGCGTGGGAAATATGGAGGCGAGACTGACGACATGTGGTCTGTGCGCGGGGCTGTGCTCACGCCAACACCGCCACTGCCACGGTCACTACCGCCATCACCACCGTCGCTGCCACCACCACTGCCACTCCACCGCCTCTATGACAACCGTCACCTTCGCCGCCGTCGCCACCGCTATCTCCGCCTTCCTTTTGGCCACCGTCCTCTTCGACGCCGCATCCATCGCCCCCCGGATCGCGCAAGGACCACACGCAAGAGCGTGCGACCACGACTGCCGTCATTGTCACCGCCGCCGATGCCGGTGGTCGTCGTCCATCAGCGTGTCGTGGTGACGACTCGTTGACATGCACTTTGCCATCTTCCTGCCCTCTTACTTCGATGCGGCCCTCACGAGTCGATGTCTATGGCTTCCGGTTCCAATGTGCTTTCGGAAGGACCTCCTATCGAGTATTCTGTGTTGGTTTATTCAACTATCATTTTCACATAAGCACCTTCATTGTCTAACCTGAGGGTGTGCAAAATTATGAGCGATTCATTGCAAACGGAGGTCGTTATGGACGATGGAGATCACATTACGCTTGTGGAATACTAAATACGCATCTAACTAGGTAGATTCCTTACGAAATGTTCTGTTGGATAAGATGTACCTACGAAGGATACGCTGTCTATTGTGTTATGGAAATTTGCTAGATGAAAATTTTGTCAAAAAACATAATGTTTCATTGATTTGATTGTACGTCGACAAATACGATATGCAACGCTTTGACCGATGACTATTTTGAATGGGTAAGTAAACGAATGTGGAAATGAAATTTGATGCAAGTTGCAAGATTAGTCCATTCATTATATATGGCGCCAAACCAGGTAAGGAGTTGTAGGATCATTGAGTCGGCAAGAGAGCTCCTCGATGAGCACTACCAAATGGAGATACTTGAGAATTAACTGCCTCGGAGTCTGTTCAAATCCCTTCAATGACCACTTCCTGGACCATCTGTCAAGACGAGGGTGATGAAAAGATGACAGAACTGACCTACGAAGGTTTGTCAGAGTGATTTTTAATACGTTTGAAGCCTGACATGAAACATTATGTAAAAGACGATTTACGAATGAATAATCACTTGCAATAACCGCTGAATCTAGATATTCAAGACGTAACATAACTAGTTATGATAAATCCTCTTGAATTTATAAACGGGGATTTTCTGAATACTCTAAACATCACACGAACAACTATCGTAATGTAAACACTTCACATTAAAGCTGAGTATTACAAAGATTTACGACAGACCCCTACATCAAAACCGCAAAACACCACCACAGCAGTGTTGGACCAAGTCATTTTTCGAACCGCAAAGGTATTTTCATATCTGTCAACTCTCTAAAAATAGACGGACCGTTGTTCAAATGCCACGTCTGAGGATTACTCTCCCAAAGAAGGAGGAGCGCTTCTTCCAAAACAATGAAGAAAAAAATTACAATACGAAGATAGCGGTTCCGAAACACGTTCATGAAATGTCAATTCTGCATAAGAATATTGTAACAATGTGACTTTAAAAGAAAACTCCATTGAAAATACAGAAAAGTGGAAAATCAAAAACAAGAAAACTTTAGAATTAAAATGTCAGAAACATTACAGGAGATTAAATTATTTATAAGTTAGTAATTGTCTTGAAGTTGAAATATTACTAAAGAGAGGAAAAAGATTCGTGGGAAGCAAAGAGAAAAACAAAATATGAATGCATGGGCAGCAAACCATTACTTGAGAATAAACCACGATAATATAGGAATCTAAGATAACACCCATGGGGAGAGGATGACGCATCTGGCACACCATGGGCTAGAGATTTAGTGCTAGCCCATGGAATATTCAGAAATATAGTTTTTACAAATTTTCTACAGTAACAAAAGGCAATCAATACCTCAATTAAATACGATATATGTAACTAAAAATTCAACAAAAAAAATAAAGTTACTGTCTACAAAAAATTATTTACAAAGAAGGAAGTCGACTGGAGAGTACACCGGAAGTTCTCCCTCCCTTCAGCCACTAGACTAGTAGTAAGATTTAGGAAAGTGGAATATGCGATCCGCATCTCTTTTCACAATAACCTTTGCCAATACTGCCTCTGCCATTACGCCTGAGCTGAACTGTAGTGACGTGAGGAAGGCTGATACGGTTGACTTCACAGTGCGAGGTGCTGGTTTAGAAGTAGAATAGTCACGAATTGACAGAAGAATTGAGTTATAGGGTAACGGTCGGCATATAAGTACTACGGATCAATAAAATGAGGAATGTGGCTTTACCAGAATCATTATGCGACTTGACCTCACCTGGGTGAACAGAACATCTGACGATGGTCATGCTTGATAATCGACTAGCGGCAGTATTTCATCTCTTTGTCGAATTGAAGAATTGACTAGGACGCTGAAGCTTCCAGACCAATGAGGAGGTTGAAAACAAAACATACTCAACTCACATAAATGGCGGCAATATTCCACGAATACGAATTCCAAAGCTTGTTCAGAGATAAGACAAGTGCCTGAACCTTCACGGTGATGATGTAGAAACGTAATCCGTTTCATGTCATTTGGTAATATTGCTTTTTATGACTCATCGGAAAACGTCATTTAAAAATTGCGTTATTATTATAATTGACATAAATGGTTCGGAATATATTGGTAGGAAAATTGGCAAAATATAGATAAAACATAAGAGATGTATAACTGCATCCTCGTTCTGCAAAGCGACTGTCGAGGGGGACGTGCGCGAAGGCCGCCCCAGCGTCCCCAGGGCGCGCTTGATCGGCCCCGGCGCCGTTATATCGTTTAGCAATCAGGGCCCTACGAAGGTAGGACTCCGCCAGCAACCGCCAACGCGCGGCGTGCAGGCACACTGCCCGCACGGCGCCAGGCACGCTCGTTGAGGGTGAAGTAGCCATTCGCAGAATTATTTCGGCTTAGTCCGAATGTAATATCATACAATCTTCTCATGAAAAAGTCCCCCTCGTTCCTCAATGAATATCATACATTCTAAGAACACGACAAAGCCGTTATAAAAAATATTGATTACATTTCACCCACAGAGATTGAGAATTATATTTTTAGATTGTTCTTCTCGATGAATTCTCGACGATAATTCATACAATCTTGTGGTGAAAAAGTCCCCCTCGTTCCTCAATCGTAGTGTTTCCTTTGCTTTTACTTGAGAATTCAACCATTTACAATATCTAAATTTATTGTACGATGACATTCATAATTATGTTGCGATATGTTGCATCGAATTCAAAAAACGTGTATTGGAAAAGTATATTTCCCCGCTTTTGCTCGCAAATCATTTGTCACAGGAATGACTTCATGGAGAGCTTGCAGGAACAGATAAGTTAACTGAATCTAATCGTATAAATTACAAATTAAAGATTATAATATAATTTCTTCAAATCACCGACTGTTATATTTTATTATATTGAAAAACCACTCTTAAACAAAACAATACATAATTATTTTTTATCCGGGAACATCATTATTTTTACATGGTACCCATACATTATGCAAACACCTATTTCGTTTAAGGTACTGCGACGAAACCGCAGTCTAGGAAAGAGCCGAGAACACTCTGAAGTAACCGTATATTACAGGGTCTTTGTAATGCAAGAGGGCAGAGCGGCCGCCAGACAGCTGTCTGAGATGCAGCGCCAGCCAGCAGAGCGGGTCTCCGTACAAAGGCGCCCATAAAAAGTGCGAGACAAATTCAGAGGTCGCGTAGGCGGCGGCGCGGGCGCGGGCTTATCAGGCGGCAGCGCACCACGTCTCTTGCCACGCCCACCCCAACCCTGCACCTCCTTCCACCCGCCCCGCTGGTTACACCTGTTACGCCACCTACGCACTTGAAGATTTATGTTGATGAAATTGTCTAAGTGTTAAGCGATCGTTACATGGTCATACGACATAACGGGCCGACGTCTATGAAAAGCTTCTAAACAACATTTTCATTCGATATATGTAACATCATTCCAAATAATCAAATTATTTTATTTTAGAACAAATACCACTAAGAATATCGGAAAATGAAAGTAAACGTTTCAAGCATTGCGACGCACTTAAATAAATTTTGCATCATAAATTTTGTTTCGTCTTTGTATGGGTACGTGGACAGGAAACATTAGTAGGATTAGTCATTGGATATAGTGATCCAAAAATTTAGTCCTCAGAAGTTCACTATAACCGGAGTCGACTGTATTTTCATTACGTTATTTTAACCTGCTATTCATCTGTATCTTCAACATCTCTCTGTTTTCTATTCAAACACCCGTAAATGTTTATTTGATTATTTATAATCTTTTCATCTCGACCAGTCTCCAACATCATCTTCCGCCACTCTCCTCCATTTCCCGGCAGCCAGTCCAACACCTAGTCCAATCAACGTATTTCCACCCACACTTCCCATCCCGCTCGCTCTCCCAAGGCGCCGCCTGCGCCTTCCGCCCAGCGAATTCATAAAGAAGCGGCGCTTTCCGGCGGCGGGCAGGGTGGCGCAGATAACCGTATCAGCGCGGGAAAATAATTGGGGTCACGGAGCGCCGGCCGCGCGCCCGCCCCACTGCCCACCGTCGGCCGGCGGGCAGGGCGCGGCGGCGCGGAGGGGGCCCAAATGAAGATAGATTGAAATAGAGGAAGGGGCGGCGGGATCGCGTCGTTTAGATAGAGATAGCGAGCGGTCTCATCAGGCTCCGTGCCGGACATAAATTCGAGCAAGCGACAGCCCTCGATATCGCGCCGCCGCCACCGCGTCCGGGTTCCCAACCGCGAGAGGGGTTGAGGCGGCCCCGGGCGGGTCTTGGGGCCCGAGTGCCTCAGACAGAATCCGCCCGCAGGGCGGGAGGCGAGGCCCTGCATTATGGCGGTCGTACATCGAGATTCCCGGTAATCCGCCCACGCACTTGGGGGTGGCGCCGTATCTCGGAATGCTCAGGGCCGCGTCGTACCCTTCGGCCGCTGACGTATCGGAGGATGGCGGGCTGGGCGTCGTGATGTGCGAGCTTCCTTGCGGGGCCGTGATAACGGGGCGGGATCGACCGTTAAGTGTCGGATAACAAGTGGAAAGTGCAACCTCTCGCCCCGGCGTCGTTCTTTTTGGAGGGGGGTTGTGCAGTTTGACGGGAAAGCCTCTTAGGAACTTCAATCAAAGAATATTAAAAAAATCTGGTAAAAGTTTTGAGGTCATTTCAAAATATTCCTTCTAATATACCTTAGATCTGGCATTTTATAATTTATTTGTTCGTATAGTATAACGGACACTAAGATATAATTCTTATAGAGCATTTATTATTTATATTAGTTTCTCTTATAGTGGTTTTCTTGATTTCAGATCATTGGCAATATTTGCCCATTTCAAGCAAGTAGTATACTACTGGATATAAAGTCTTGCTAGTCTCAGTGAGAGATACACTAGGAGTAATGATTTTATTGTTTAGTGATATTATTCATCTTTCAATTTTTTCACGATCTTTTTTAAGTTATATGTTACTTACCACTAATTAATTAGAAATCTGACGAGCACCTCTGTAAACAACACAACGCTACAGAACAGAAACATGAGCCGTCAGGCACAACGCCTCGTCAAGTCTTCCGCCGGCACTGAGACGTTTACATAAGGAATGAGAGGACACCCGGCAGGTGACTAAACGACGTAAATTTATTTCTGAGCCGACTCAGCGAAGCGCAAAAAAAAGCTGAGTGGGCGGCGCCCGACCACTCAGCGACAGACAAGCAATCAATCGCTCAGCAGGAATAATAATTACGGCATTACAACCCGACAAACGGCGTACGGGGGGGGGGGGCTCGAGAGAGACGGAGGCGGGGGTGGTGGGGTTGGGAGTGGGGTGGGGGGCGGGGCGGCGGGCCCCGCCCACGGTGGTAGCGACGGTGATGGAGATGGTGGCGACGGGGTGACCACGATGGCCGTGGATGACGGCGGGTGGGGTGGTTGTGTGGCGGCAGCGGCTGCAGCGCCAATGGTGGCGGCGGAGGCAGAGGCGCCCGGCAAGGCGGAGGCACACACCCACCGACAGCTCTCGGCCGACGCATGAATAAGTAAGAATGCCCACAGAGACCGACGATCCATAGCCCAATGATTTACAAAAACACCCCATGACGTATATGATTCGCAATGGATCTTAACGTCTCAATACAACAGGATTAGCCCCTCTGCATCACGGACGTTCCTATTGAATTCTCATAATGGAGAGGTGAAGATATGTCTTGTCATGACTTTCGAAGCAAATTAGATGGTAATTTCGATTTTTTAAGGGTCTTCATAAACGTAAAGAAGTACCCGCAATTCTAGGAAGGTATTATAATAAGTAAAAATACTAGTGATGGACATGATAAAGAAGAACACAGTGCTAAAATTTCACAGTAACTGTAGCTTATTGATAATAATTTGGAATAATCTTATCCACTGCAAATATTGCTCTTCTTCACTAGCGTTAATTACATTTTTAATTTTATATTTATATTTATCTACATTAATTTCTAATTTTGTCGTAGAAAATATAAATGAAACTGAGGTAAAAATAACAACATTCTAACCCTAAATAGGGTATAAATACATCTGTGGCTAAACTTATTTTCTCTTTGATACACATGAAACGAAAGCCAGGAGAAGAAATTAAATAATTTGAGAACATTTATAAATGTCTTTAAATAGGACTTTAAATAAAAAAAACTAATAAAAATAGTCTTGTGTCTTCCTCTTTCGACTTGGCGAGTGCGAACCTCAGACAGGGCTGCCTTACATGGAATCCCCCGCCCCCCCAAAAAAAGGGCAATGGCGCCGTCGGGGCGGTACGGCAGCTCACACACGGCCCTCTGAACCTGTAGATAAACTAGCCCCACTCTGGGCGGTCGCCGATCTTCAGCAGGCCGTGATTTACAATCTCTCATCCCATGACATCACTGCCCCACAATGGCCTTTAACTTCTTAATGCCCACTTGAAAGCCCCGAAATCCCGAGGCGCGGCGATGCCCTCGTGGCCCGTTTCAAAAGCGGCTTCTTCATTGGCTTGTAATTCCGGAAGCGCGGCGGAACGGAATCGTTATGAGCGGAATGCTTACGATCGCTTAATTAACTCGCTCCGGAAGGCCCAAAGCCTCCTGGGCCCTGGCGCCGGCGCCGCGCCGCATCGCGCTCGCCGCTCGTAAAAAATATTATCTGCTTACGTGCCCTCGTTCCGCCTACAACGGGCAGGTGCGGTTTTCGGGAAGGAAGTGGCTGATACAGTGCTGCGGGAATTTCGTTGGAATTCTTGAGCGTAAAATCAGAATTCGCGGAATTTCACAATATGGTTGGCGTCTGCAGGTTTTGCGTTGTTCCGCGCGATAAAAAGAAGCGAGACTACAGTGCTAGTAATGAGAAGAATTACTCATTCGGAAAGAATACATAATGGAAGAATGGTGTCGCTGTTATTTCACATATTCTGGGTTGGAGGTAAGAGATGTTTGCCGAGGAGAGTCTGTCTAAATAAATGTGGAGATAAAAATCTCCAGTGAGTCAGTCTTCAAGCATCATGATCGAGCTTCTGTACAAGCTTTCATTGACATGCGGAACTGCTTTGGTGCTCATGCATGACATCACTTCTAAGTTACTCTAGCGTGATCTTACTCTTAAATATGCTGAATATATCATGGTGAGTTTTTATGTCCCTATTCAGCAAAGGATTTTTTCTCGGTGTTGCAATACACGGACTTACTAGATGGCATGTCTGTGATTCTTGCATAAGAATCTAACTTCCATAGCCAGCACTAACAGCATCACTCACACATAATCGGATATGAATTTTGTTACATACTTGATCATAATTTAATCTTTAAGAAGGGAAGGAGAAAATGCTATTATCTATTAATGTTGTTTTAACTATTTATGTTCATCTCCAGTGAAATTTCACTGCTTCCTTACTTTTGAAAATATTGTTTACAAGTATTAGGCTAAAAAATGGGACTTTTCCTGACATTTGCCCTGAAGCCACAAAACGGGAGCTTAGAAAGAGAAATTAAATCAGACTAGTGTCACTTCCGAATCTAGAGTGATAAACTAGCACAATCGTACAATTGCATTAACTGGACAAAAAGCAGAACTAGGTGATAAAGAAAAGATGACAGCGATAACCATGAGGTACCTGTGCTGCAGAAAAGCGAGGAGATAAGTGCGATGGTGAAATGACGAGATAGAAAGAGAGAAATGGGGCAGAGAGACAGAGGACAGGAGGTAGAAGGCGTGTAGAGTGCGTTGCCCGAACAGCGTTTTCACATGAGAAAAAGGTAGGCAGAAAGGAAGGCGTGTTCGAGTGCGGTGAGAGGATGGTGACGCCGACGCTTGGCGAGGGATTGAGGCAATGAGCAGAAACACAAAGATGCAATCGCTTTTATTCACAGAAAGAACAGACGGCAGAAGACGCATACCTGAGAGCACGATGAAAGAGAACAATGTAAAATAATATGTGCTGGAATACTTAATGGAATTTGCTAAAACGTTTAAGAGTGTGTTGAGATCCAATTAAGATGGAATAAGCTGTCAACGCGAGAAACATTGTAAGAAAGTGGAGAATACAGCGAACAAAAATTAGTTAAGGTAGCGTAATTGTGACTGCAATATTCTGTAGAATAAAGTAAGTGGTAGAATACTTGAAAATGTGATCTACAAGAGGAAGTCAACGTAAGTTAAAAGAAGTTGAAAGCGGAACTCCCAGCGAGAAGAAAAGAGGCAGACAATGAATGTAGAGCAACCAAGGAACAGCCTGAGAAGGAAAAGCAGCCCGTGCAGAAGACCACAAAGAAACCCGAAGGAGGCGTAGAAGAAAGCACATCGCACGCCCCTGCGGTCTTCACTCCCTCCCTCCGCCGCCCCCCGCGCCGCTACGTTCGTCGCTCGTGGCGGAGATCTGCTGTGCCACCGCCGCCGCACACGATTCCAAGCCGCGTAGCACGCCCGTCGATGAATGGAGGCGTCGCCGCCGACCCCAGACGGAGTCGCAACACGATCGCTCCTCGCCTTCACTGGGAGAGGAACGTGCTCCCTGGACATTCGGCTGGCACTTCGCTTGCGCGCGAGTTTGTTTGAGAGCCTACGACCAACGCGCTTCCACTTGTTTAAATTGACGCTTTTCCTCGATGAATCCTCGCTTTTCCTCGAAAAGGAGTAAAGTGGACATGTCACGTTTTGAATGTTTGCTCCTCATTTCGCGCTCTTTTCTTTCCAAGCCCAGCGCCGCCAGGGTACGCGCTCAAGTGTACAGTCACCCTTCTGACCTGGAAGCAGGGATTTAAATATATCTCCAAAATACATTCTCAAAAAACTCAAAAATACAGTTTTTTAAATACAAAAATACATATTTCAAATACAAGTTTTTAAATATTTCTCAACCCTGTCTATAAATTATTTGCGATCAGCAATGTACTAATCTCAGTTCCCAGCTTGAGCGTAGTATTAATACTTTTGCCACAAGTAAGACCGGAAACTTTTGTAGAATGATTTTGAGGTTAATGTAAAGTACCTTCAAAAATTAAACAAAAAAAAACGGTTTGAAACTCCCAAAGACTCGAGTTCTTTCAGGTAGATTGGGGAATATCAATTTTGGAGAAAATCGGCAGAACGCTTTAGGCGTTAGCGTTGACCACAAACGGACAGACACGTTTTGGCGACAGTCAATCGATTTTTAGGTATCAAAGACCCATAAAAATGTATTTTCGCTACACCACTAGTTAGAAGAAGTAATTTATTATATAGCAACAGGATTTATCCACTTTTACGTTACCAGGGCCCGGCAATAAGAGTTTTCCGGTGCACGATTACATAGCTTTCTCTTCTTAGATTGACAAGAGGATTGAGAAGAGGAAGAAAGTAAAATGTTTATAATTTGAAATTCCATTAACAAAATATTCATTCAATCGAATTTAAAAATAAATACTTTCTCTACCTACTGTTTGTGTAAGAGAATGTTTGTGTATTTATCCCTATCAGTAATGTCAATAATAGTACACACGTAGAAAACTCAAGGACGAGCAGAGAATCTTTCAAGCACTCTTCAATATCTTTACGTGAGGCATTTCTGAATAAGTATAAGACAAACTATGGTTATTGCTAAAAAAATCACAACAAATTTAAAAGAAAACTGTTTCAAAATTAACCAAATTTTGGAAAAATTTTAAAAAATTTAAAATCAGCAAAATGTGTAAAATACATAATACTGTACAAAATGTGACGAAAAATTTTGATATTTGTTAGATTTCAATAGTTCGCCGAGATCACAAATTTCAGAACAGTACATAGAAACATATATAATTACATTAGAATCCGGCAGTGCCGCGAAACAGGATTTTTGACATTACTGATGATTTTCTGTTTTCTACATTTGTCTATAGAAGTATATTTATCCTATTTCAGTGTATGACATGACGTTGGATTCTGGAGACATCTCGCCTGCGTGCAATTTTACCACTTTTTCAAATTTGTCCGAAAGTACGAAAACAGTTTTAAAATTAGCGTCGGCGATTTTACTTGGGAAAACATATTTATCAGGTGAAATCTATCAAGGGGACAAACGCCGTTTTGAGATCAAAAACCGAGTCGCAGGATAAAAGAGCTCGTGCGAAATCCCGGCTCATTTTTTCTGGTAGTGGAATGATAACGGAAGATATTAGAAGTATGTAAAATAAGATGTTAGGACATGGAATATTGGTGATATCTACACAATTATTTCAATTTTCATTTTGAAATCAGTTTCCAAATCGGGAACGATATTTTGAGTAATGCCTCAAATAATTTTTTGATGGTATTCGAAGGAAGACGGAAACAAGTGAACGAGATATATACCTACAAAATACGACTATTACAGATGATACGAGACCGTTTGGTTGTGTTACAGCATCACTAGTTTGATAAATGGAGAAAAATATATGGAGATTGAAAGGGACGAAAGCATAAACCGACTGCCTGGCTTGCCTGCCTAAAAGTTCGGCCTCCTTTCGCGCCGCAGGCCGCCTGGTTTGGCCGTTCGGCTGCGTGGAGGGCGGACCCACAAGGGTCGGGTGACGCAACGGTGTGGAGCGGTGAAATGGGGGGGGCGGGAGGTGTTATCCAAATTTCACTTTACGCCGCTCCTATTGATCCGATTTGCATGAGTGACACGGCGTTGGATTCAGGAAGCACGTCGCCATCGCGCTATAAGCCCACATTTTTTAATTTCTTCCCAAAATTATGAGAATTTAAAAAAAAGGGAAATCTTTTTTAAAAAACGGCTTCATAGCGTAAATTCTATTCTAAAAAGGAGTCCAATGCCATTTACAGATCGAAAATCGGATCTTTTCTTCAGACATTATCGGTCTAGTAAATTCCCTGTGATAGTGCTGTGATTTATTGATTTTTCCTATAAATCTTTTTCGGTACATTTAGCCTTAAACTGCTATTTAAAAATGAATTATGAAATTAAATTCTATAACTGAGTAATATAAAATAGGAAAAAGTAACGAATGAATTGGTGTTGTGTCACTTCAATGTTTATTACTGGAAACAATAAGTTAAAATGATTTGCTGAAATTACAAAGTATCGTGTTGATATTTCTTGCAGTGAGCTGTGTCTTGTGGTGAGATTACCTAAAACCTAAGCGGACAACCTTCACCATGGGCGGAACCATCTATTTTGCGGTAAATAAGTGTCTTTTGCTCTACATAGCCTGTCTTGTGATATTAAATGTTTACTAGTAAACAAAGAATGTTGTCTACATATCCTTGTTAACTAAATAAGACGATTTTTTAGGTGTGTCACATTTCTTGGGCGCCAACAAAATGTATTTCGGCGCGCGTAAAGACGGAAGGCTAACTAAACCTTATAAAGAGCTCTGTTCCGTCACATAAAGTAGTAAACTTCCAAATTTATCTCGCGTATCGGATTAAAACGTATTTACACAGATGTATAATCCAATACTCTAAGAAGTTTAAGAGCTTACATTCCATTCCTGAACGGATATTTATGAAGTTGAGTCAACTTCGTGTCAACAGGGTATTTCGAACTTTTCTATACCATACGAGTGTATCATTTCAATTCCAGTATCATTAACAGGAAAAATCGAATCATAATTTTAAAATCTATTTTTCGCAGAAAAAAATTATTATGGAAAGGAAAAAAAGAATTAATCTTCCAAAACAATTTGGTATTGAAGAATACTTTTTTCTCCTCCTCCACCTCAATATTAGTCCAGAAAAGGTAAAACTAACAATTGCATTTTTTGGCAAAGATCATTTTATCTTGTATGTGTTAATAAATTAGGTAAAATCTTTAATTTTTAAATTTTATTTCTGCGTAAATTTGCTAAATTGATTTATATAATATATTTCTTTTATTCAAGTTTTTAAAAAACATTTTCTGATAAGCTGTTCTTACATACGAGATGTGAACGTTCATGCATGTGGACTCAATAAAAATAAATAAATTATTATTTTAAGAACTTGAAGCGTGTGTTACATAGTTTGTTCAACCTGTATGTCATTCGGAGGGGAAAAATGTGCAACAATTTTAGAAAGACAAAAATAAAAGTGCGTTTAGTGTCAGACTTATGTAAACAATCTCGCTTTATTTACACCTTACCTTCAGAAATGACATTCAAGGATTTTAATGAATTGACATTTTTTCTTTTCACTTTAGAACAATGCTGTTTACTGTAGACATTAATTTTACGTTATGACAAAAGGAAATGACCCATATTTATTTGTCTTTTTTGGATGTTTCGTGGATTTCGACTAATAAGTCATTTTTTAACAATGTAATTAATTTTGAATGCATTTTCACTAATTTCATTGATTTTAATACCATTTTAATGGTATTTGCTTCAAATAATAATTACGCGCTGCAACAAATGTTCACCACAGAATTCCTGAGTAGCCTATTCGATTTATTTGCTCATATATTGTAATGCCAGCCGTTGTGAGTGCTATGTAATCTATGGTTCTCATGACGCCTACCAGCGCCATTGTCAGTTCGGTCGACTTAGCAATAAATAAACTCAGTCATTTTCTTGTAAAGAACAGTTTAAACTAAACGTTTGGAAGCTGAGTTTAGTTCAACAAAAAGAAGCAACCTCAATTACATCATTTACATTTCCAAAACCTTGAGTTGTTCATCTAAAGTGATTTTGATCAATTTTTTACGTAATTTTCTTTGTGTTTAGGGGATTTTAAAACATTTTTAGTGCATTTTATTGATCATTTTTGGGTTAGGCCATCAAAATCCGCCCCCTAGTGATAACCATAATGTTCAGGCTGTCTTGTAACATTCACTACTGTATAAAACATTCAATGCTTGTTTTAGATCGCCTGACGATCAGTTTAGGTTCATAATATTTGGTGTAAGTAATTTCGAAGGTCTGTGAAAAACTTAGAAGCGATCAATGTAATTTAGTTCTGATATTTGAAAATGTTAACCACGAATTTTCTAATTACATTTGTCTTTATGAATTACTGGATTTGCTCTCCCTGACTTAATACCAACTGGATTAAAATTTTCAGTTATCAGATAGTCGAGAACGTAGCGAATAGAATAGCATGTTTAATTTTCTCTTCCAGAATGATTACATTACACATTCTCCGTATATGTTCAACATGAATACGTGCTACTCGTGCACAGCTAGCTTCCACTATCTGTTTCAGGCATGCACACGCAACCTCAAACTATGCAACTTGCAGAAAGTGCAATGCTTTAGCCTATGATATATTCTCGAATGCAAATACTCACTCCAACTCCACAAAACACAGCTACTTTTACAAAAGAACAAGAACTTCTTTTTTACGAAGCACCTACTTATACAGCATGACTCCAGCGCACGCAGCGTGTGTGAATAAAAAAAAAAAGAACGTGCCCCACACAAAAGTCAAGAGTAAAACAGTTCTTCGTGACCTCATCTGGAGGAGCCACTCCATAATTCTTACGTCTACTGAAGACGTCGGAGGGGAAATGCGACGCGCGCGCGAGGCAGGGGCGCATGCATAATAAGCCGGCAATCAGAGGCGACGGCGCGAGGCTAGTGCTGCCTCCGAGGCGCCACGCCGGCCGAGTAGTCACTCACCTGCAAGCAAACAAAGCTCCCGTCACTTGTACGCTCACTGCCGCATGCATAAACAAAGGTCCGGGAGCCCAGGGCGGAGAAAGTGGCAGAAGGAGTCATACATGAGGAGTGGTGATTATGGTGAAGGTTGAGCTGTTGCTGATGGTTTAGGTGATGAAGGAGGTGGTGCGGGTTCGGGGTTGGAGACGGTGTTACTGGTGGTAGAAAGGAATATGGCGTCAATGATGGTGGTGATGATGATGGTGGTGGTAGGGGGAATGACAGTACCCGGATAATTAGTGATAGAGATGTCGTTCATGAATGTGATGATGTTTAAAGGAGGTGGCGGTAAGAGTTTTGGTTCTCTTTGTGGAAACGATGATGGAAATGGAGAGAATTATGGTGTGGTGATGAAGGCAAGATTGACAACGATCTCACACATCAACCAAGATAAACCCAAAGGTAAGGGAAAGTATTTTCTGTTGTTTCCAGGAGTAGGCTTTGTTATTAGAAAAAATCTGCTACGAACACAGTAGCCCTTACTGTGACTATGGTCTGTTTTGACACTAACAAGCTCCAGACAAAAAATTGTCCTAAATATTCCCAAAATTTTCTAATATAATGGTTGTGATAATTGACTACCGTATCATTGAAATAAATCAGTAAATAGTATGTTACATTCACCAGAAATACATGTTACTAGAGTACCCGTACCATTTACCCCCTATAGTGCATGTTTATATCATGGAAGATGGCGATGAACGTCGCCGCTGGCTACACCTCGGTTTGTTTTCTTCGCATCGAAGTATCTCCCACCAGAGGGGCACCACCCCAGCCGGGACAAACTCTAAGATCCTGATTTGCCATTGATGAATGGTACGTGTGAAGCATATAAGTGTGTGTGTGTGTGTGTGTGTGTGTCTGTGTAAGTAAGGGGTGAGGGTAGGACAAAGAAGATGAAGGAACGATCGCGCGCGGACCGTGACCCGTTTGTTAGGGTAATGGTCCAGTATTCGTTAGGTTGATACAAAAAGAAAAGAAACGGACGCGGTGGAAATTTGCAACCCGAGACGAGAGCTGAGATTTATAACCAACAAGGTCCGTTATTTGTGTTGTCAGTCCTGTGTCATTCAGTATACAATAGATAATATTACTACCTTATAAAAATACTAGGGAATACGAAACATACTAATAAAAAAATACCATATATTAAATGCCTTCTATTTCAATAGGAGTACTCATGCGTCATATTTTGATTCAACTCATTTCTTTTGTTTGTTTTCGCGGACTGTCAAAACATTTAACGGAAGCCGACCGTTAAGAGCTACCTTTCATTCTCCTCTTTGGTTGCGTTATATCCTTAAAACAGCATTACGAAAGATATGACATATTGAAAACTGTTTTTGCCACATTTTTTCGCATTAAGAAGGTTTATTGCTCTTCGGCGCCACGCGACTTCGTGCTTGCCGTCGCGACGCGTGACAGGGCCTCCACCAGCGCGCGTCCGAAGCGAAGAGGTGAGAGGTGAAAGACGCCCAAACGTAAGAGGTGCAGGTCGCGCGCCGCCCGCTCATTAAAAGAAGGAGCCTCCGTTCTTCTGAGAACCTTCCCGTCTCGAGTCCGCTCCCGACCGCCACCGCCCCCTTCGGTTATGTACAGGCTTATTGGAGGTGTTGCGGAGGTTTACGCGCATTCCGGCCCCCGAGGGTTTGCGGCGGTGAGAGCAAGGCTGGAGAGAATTCAAGATCGGCTACGAGATCTGACGTTTCTACTGACTTTCTCAATAATGAGGAGACATAAGCCAATTAAAATTTTTGAACCCGGGAGAGATGGCTCACGACATCAACTGATGTCACTGCAGTCCCTCTGTCCGGGAGGTTCTAGGTTCGAGTATCGACGTTGGCAGGATTTTCGATACTAGCTTGTAAGCTAGGTCGAATTCAGTCGCTGTCTCGAGGAGAATTCAAGCGGCCGGCTGCTCTGATCGGCAGTTTTCCGTGGTTTCTCCGATCAACACCAGGTGAATGCCGGTGCATTCCTAACACACGGACCATGGATTGCGCGCGATCTTTCCTACCTCTTTCATATCCTATCTTCTCCCCTTACACACACTTACGCTAACATGCACTACACTACCACATATGCCGGGAGACCGGTCGGTAGCTTAGAGCTTGTCCCGACTGAGGCGGTGCCTCGCTGGTGGGAGATACCTGGTCGAGGGGAAAACCCCGCTAGCCGACGGTAGGTCTGCGCCGGATCTCGCCATTCAGCCGAGGACGAACCACCGCCATCTCCCGAGGGAAACCTGCACACTACTTAGGACTAGTGACCTGAGCTGTTGACTCGCCCGGAATCATAGCGAACCAACCAACCAAAATTTTTGATAAGCTTTTTCTTATATCAGTACTGACACTAATTACTGCGTAAAGTTATTAGTAAATTACGAGAAAAAAGATAAGACATTCGAAAGACAGTAACAGGATCTTGGGATAACGCCATTAAGATGATATAATAAACACCTTCGCACGTTGTAATCCATCTGAAAGTTTTTTCTTCAGAGAGTTGTAGGATTTCTGTTCAAAATGTTTCGAAAAGGCATACAGTACACAATTTACTTAAGATACCAAGAACATAATAAAGGTTTATATTTATTAAAAAAATCTGACATTGTCAAACCCTCATCAATAACATTTGTAATTAATATTTTTTATCGGACTTTCTATTGCAGATTCCGGCTTCATCTATGTTTCTGTAATGTTATCTCTGTAATGTGAGATCACATTCATTTGAAACCATATCACGTGACGATCAAGATGCCCAGAAACCGAGCAATTTTCATCTCCCTCTTCATCGCATTCACATAAAGTGCACCACCATCGGACCTCACCCTCAATTTCTCGTGCCCGTCACATCCCACCACGCACTTTCCTCTCCCGTAAATACAGGGCTGAATGCAGCGCACAATGCGGTGGCGGCGGCGCACCGCGCAGGCGGCCCTGGGGAGCGCCAAGCGCGGTGAATGCCAAGCAGCTGCGACTGACCCCCGCCCCGCCACACTCGCCCCCCCCCCCCCCCCCCCCCCCCTCTCCTCACGTTCGCCAACCCGCTGCTCCGCCTACCCACTTCTCTGCCACTGTGCCTTCTCGCCTTTCTGACTTCCCTCCTCCACCTATTCTCCGTCCAGTCCCCCTTCGTCCTGCCATCCCGCTCCACGCACCTTCCTTGACCGCGTCCCTCGCCCTCCGCCGGCGCCCGCGGCGGGCCTGACAACTTCATTACTGCAGCCCCGCGTCTTTTATTTCCCGCGATCGCCGCCTGCACTCGCTGCACAGTCGCCTCACGTCCGCCGCGCCGCAGCCCCGGCCGCCGGGCGGTAATGGCCGGCTCTTCGATGGGAAACGGTCCATCTCGTGGTATATAGAGTCGTTTGGAGCGCGTTCTCGCAGCGAGAGCTGTGCGCAGACGGCTGCAAGCGGACTTGAAATTAATGTTCGCTACACAGCTAGCGTCTTCTCTTTAGGGCCACTTCTATATGATCTATATTTGTGAGGACATATTATACGCTTGCTGCATTTTTGCGGAGTGATAATTTTGTAATGTCGCATACAGTACGATACTCAACAATTTTACCGTTCGTGAATTGTATAATAAAACTACATTTGATGTACCATATCTAACAACAGACATTCAGTATTTTATTGATAAAAATGTTAACTTTGAGAACACATATAAGTTTAAATTATATCTCATAATATTGAGTTAATCGCCATTATTGAATATCCGTGCCGAAAGGACGTCCAAATCGTTGTATAACATACTCACCTTAATCACTATCGACAATTGGCGATTTTTGCAAACGTAGAGCAATCGCTAGCTGTAATGAGTAGGAGTCACTACCTGCAAATCGACAAAACAAATCGACAACCCAAAAATCATGTTTATACCGAATGTGTATCACGCTATAATTGCAATCACTAAAAGCCCAAAATGCAACCTTATCCTATTGACTTTATGACGTTACGCGGAAATGAAACAATATGCTAATGAAATTGCGTTCTCGATTCCAAATACAGGTTGTGAATACGATCCAAAAGGCCACTAAAGCCGTGAGACACGTTGACGTCCGCAAAAATGGAACAGGCCCATTCAGGTGCGCGCAAGCGAAAGGCAAAGACGTGGACTGCCCTGATCGCGCGAGGGAGAATCGGATCTGACAGAATACTGGAGGGGGCTTACAGTGGACCAGAATGCGTAGGAAAGCGCGTACGGTCAAAACATTACGCGTTTTTACGTTTTTATTCTGAACAATGACAGAGGTCCTCGCATTCAATTTTCTAACTCGACTGGACTTTGAAGTAATAATTTGGTCTAATAATGATTATTATAAAGGCATATTAATGTAACACATTACATTACTAAATTTGCTGTGAAACGGATGTTCTTCTCCCATGCTTCAATACAGTTTTTTTAACTGTTTTTTGGACTAAATAAATACTAAATTCCTATTGTTCGAAATGATGAATTGTTCACAAATATATTTCAAGAAGAATTTTTCGAGGAAAAAATTTCGAAACTTTAGTTGTGATCATGCAACGGTTCCAAGAAGCTGCATTTTGTCACATTTTTTCTGATATACGCCGAGAAAACATAATTACTTACATTTTCGCATATTACTGGTTTAGTTTTATAAATTTTAAAATTCGTTTTGGTACCAGACCCCAAGAAACGTCCTTACGGCAAGGATAGAAGTGATTTCTTCCTCAAGTAGTACTGCTGTTTACCTTTCATTAAACTTAAATATTGAGGTGAATATATTGCGATTCTTCAAAATTGCAAAACAGCAAAATATTTGAGCTTTTAATTACGAAATGTAAAATTAAATTAAATCGGAGTCAACACTATTACAATAATTAAGTATTACAAGACACAGTGATTAATTTCTTTGAATAATGAATGCCTCTTGATTTACGTATGTTTTTATACTGTATGTGGTTTCAATCTCACGGCTGCACATGTACATTCAAATATAGAAACCTGGTACATTCCTCTATTTAACTCCTTTCTTTCACAATTGACATTTAAAATACTGAAATACCAATATATTCTACAATTACCCAAATTATGTACTTGTATAGCCTCTCGGATGGCTCATGGACTGTGGGCTAGCTTTCCTTAGTGAGAAGCCGGGTTCGATTCCCGGTCAGGGCAGAAATGAAGCTGTATCTTAGCAAATCCTCTCAGTTTCTGGAGAGAGGGACTGGCGTTGCGTTAAGAACAAGCTGAGGCAGGCGAAGTAAGCTAGAAATGGTTACGGGAATACGTCATGCTCGACACATGTCTCCTTTACTCCCTGGCGTCGATAATAACTAAAACCAGTGCCCAGGCCTAGGATCCCGCCCATCTTTTTTTTTTTTTTAGGGGAGGGAGAGTAGATTTTTGTTAAATAATAAACATATTTGTTAT
This sequence comes from Teleogryllus oceanicus, assembly GCA_964035755.1. Lineage (NCBI taxonomy): Eukaryota > Metazoa > Arthropoda > Insecta > Orthoptera > Gryllidae > Teleogryllus > Teleogryllus oceanicus. Next base: position 120,203,036 of record CAXIVR010000002.1, read on the forward strand.
TATTTTGTATATTATTTATGTATTGTAAATACGATACAATACAATATTATTGTTTAAATAATTGCATAATTCGAACATAAGTAAATATTTAAATTTTTTGCCAAATTTTGCCAAATAAAGAAAGGTAAACGAAAACTCTAGGCCTTTTGGAGGGCATTGCCCCCCTCCCCTAGTTGCCGCCAGTGTCCTAGGAACACCGCTAGTTGGCAAAAGACTGATTAATCAGTCCCTAACATACCAAATACCTTTATGTATTTGTTTATCGATGTTTTTCGAAATTGTTAGATCGGCGTTTTGGAGCCTTGGACGCAGCGGCCCACTGCGGGGGGGGGGATCAGAAGCCAGGGCGCTACGAGGGGCGCGGGCGGAGGGCGCCGATGGCTGCGAGGGCGATGAGGGTGGCGCGTTCCCGCCCACGCCCACGCCCTCAGCCGCCCCGCGCCGGTCGAGGGAGCCCCGGGAGAAAATAGCCGCGCGCCGCGCCGCGCCGCATTCCGCACTCGCTCGTATACAACGATCCGAGCAGAAGCCGCAACAATGGAGAGGAGGGAGGGTGCGATTGGGGAGTGAGAGGCCGTCTGGAAGTTGAAACGGTTTCGTATCTCGTGACTTTGCTAGCTCTTTCACAACCTGTAAGATTCTTTTGCGGAAACAATTTTTATCAATTTATTTTCTATTTTTGAGGTTTAGTAAAGGGTGTAATATTTTTAAAAAATATTGTTTTATTTTTTAATAAGTTATTAATGGCAATTTTCGAATTGTGTTTATCTATTCTGAAATATTCATTTAATTTGAACTGTAATGAGAGGTCACCCTGAATGTCAGAGAAGACCCAGATACTACTGCGATTAGCGAAGGAGATGTAAAGATACCATACGGAACATGAAATACGTAGGAGCTTTGTGATATTATAGCAAGCACAACGTCATGTCGTTTGTTTCTCTGTGCGTTCCGAATAAAAGCAAAACATTAAAATGTTTTGTTTGTTTGGTTTCCAACGCCCACTCTTGGCATGTTAGCCATTTGGTGACGTGCTGATCAGTATAGACGTGCAGTTTCATCGCGTGTGGGGATTCGCACGTTCATAGTGGTCAATCGTGTAGGTAGCAAATCGCTGTTGCTCATTTAGCTGTACCCAGGGGACACGTGGGGTAGATCACGGAAGCCCAACTACTTTGTCTACGCGGACTTATTATTATTTTTATTATTATTATTATTATTATTATTATTATTATTATTATTATTATTATTTATTTTATTTTTTTTTGTTCGCGAATAGGCCATCTTGGACCACGCAAGACATGCACTTGCACGGGCTCAGTATTAATTTATCACGTTGCAAGTTTTGCATGTAGATGATTAGGGGGATCAGCATTAGGCTGAATCCGATTTTTACACCCAGGGTTGTTAGTCCTGGGGATGGAAGATGAAATGATGATGATAATGAAGGATGAATGGACGGCACACACAAACAGACATACACAAACACACCCATGCCCGAGGCGGGACTCGAACCCGCGATCCTTCCGTCCGAGATCGCCACGGCACTACTGCCTTAGCGGTCTCGGCTATCCGGACCGGCATTATTATTATTATTATTATTATTATTATTATTATTATTATTATTATTATTATTATTATTATTATTATTATTATTATTATTATTATTATTATTATTTATATTTATTATATTGTTTTTTGGTTCTTACGAAGACATTACGAGACCAATTTATGTCACAGTATTTAATTTATAAACACATTTAATGACTAATCTTTAACATATGAGGACATATGCTGTTAGACAATCAATGAACTGAGAAACGATGAAAGCGACGTCGACGTGTGTGTCTGCTCTCTGCCAACGCGAAAAGTTCTGCTCCGCAGTCACGCCCCCTCGGGAGAAGGGTCCGCGAGAGAAAATAGCCCCTCGCGTTCCGCAGTCGCTCGTATACAACGATCCAACCAAAGGCTGCTACAATGGGGAGAAATAACGGTTTGAGAGGGAGTGTGAGAGTCGGAACGTTTTGGCATCTTACATTTGTTGGCCTCAATCACGGTATGAATCTTTTCTTTACTGTTTCACCGATCAATCCTGAAGAGAATCAATGATACTTCTTTACTCCTCAGAGTCTAAGAAGTTCAGAGGGAAAGCCTACATCGGACATATACATTAATGCCAACTACTTTAATATTGAAGGGAAATATTCCATTCAATGTGGTATAAGCCAAAAATACTGTACAATTCTTGCAACATCCTCTGTAATTAGACGTTTTTTCATTGACGTAAGGAAAATAAATCATAGATTTAAGCCTATTATGAGAAACTACATAAAATTTGGGGAAGTCGTAGTTGTATTACCTCAGATAAAGAATTCCAGAAGTTTACTGCTTAACGATACGTTTAGAAATTAATGAACTGCAATTAAAACTCTCCCAAGTTTAACATGATTCCAATACAAGGAGCTCCTTCATTTGTGAACTCCATGTCAATATATTCTCACTAAACCATGTAGCCGTTGTTTAATTATTGTTTAATGTATTCTTTCGAATATAAAATGACATTTGATGGTATCAGACATTCGTTTCAAATCAAGAAGATTTCAAAGTCAAATTCACGATTCCATCCAGGTCCCATCCTTCATTTAGACAGCGCAGCAGCGATTGCAGGAGGACTCCGGATCGAGCACGCGCGCGCGCGCCGGGCGGGTGGCGAAGCGAGCGCGTCTGGCGGCGCCTGGCGGCGGCGAGGGTTGGGTTCGCTCCCCTGCAGAGCGCGCCCCCGGGGGCGCCTGCGCGCGCGCACCGCCCCGCGTTGCGTGCCGCCCGCACCCCGCCGTCGTCGTCCCCGCCCACCAGGGTGGGTGACGCCATGGGCGTGCGGGTGGAAAGCCAGGTACCGTGGCGGGGGGGGAAAAGGCCGGAAGGGCGAGAATACTAAAAGCGCATGCCAAGTGTTCAGCGAAGATGTACCCCAGATTCGTGATTGCAGATGGTGACGTTGGTGGAGAGGACATAAAGGTGACGATACTGAACAGCGAAGCTGGAGAGAGGGTGAAGGCGGTGAGGCCCACGTGGAGGGTTGATATGTGACGGTGGTAGATAAGGCTGTGGTGCTTGATAAACGCTGAAAGTAGTGAGGGTAGCGAAAAGCGAATAAAGCATGGAAGGTAATGCGACTGAAATGTAATGATAATGATGAATAAAATAATTATGGCTTGTATTGAGATAAGGATGCGATTCAAAGGACATGGTTATAAGGAGGCAGAGAGAAAAGGAAACGGCAGAGACGGCGATGGAGCAGAGGTATGATGGAAAGTCCAGAACGGGACAATATGAAGGTAAGTAGGAAGAAATGCCGTGTCCCACGGGCGTGGACTGAACTTGCGCTTGAAGTGGCGAAGGGGGGGATGCGAACCACAACACTGACGGCGATCTCGGCGAAGGGGCGGGGCAGGGGGAGGGGCGGGGAGGAGCTGGGGTAGCGGAACGACGGGGCGACACGAACGAGGTGAAGGCTGGGGGAGGCCGCCGCACCGGCGCCCACCGCACGAGTTGAGAAGGTCCGGTCCGCTTGCGTATTTATGGAAGCTGGTCAATTACGAGTGCTGGAAACCCAGTGCAGAGCCAGCAATTACTCGGTTGCAGAGGCAACATTTGCATGCCACCGTGCGCCAACTGGGCCCGCGACTTCCTGCGTGCGACTGCTGTTATTCCGTTGCGAGCTGCTCCACCGTACGCAGACTGGTTTACGACCATCGCGTGATACAGCACGAGAATTACGGGGCAGCAGAAAAAGCACATTAATCGTGTAATTCACAGTTTATGTACTAAAGTTAAGTCCTGTAATTTCTGTAAAATGGCTGTTGGGACTGCTGCATTGTGTGTGCCAAATTAAACAAACAATTTGAGAATGACTTGTTTTGTTGTTATGCATGTTAGAGAGGGAATGAGAACTTTGAAATGCTGGCACAAGGAAAGGTATTGCAAAGGTATTATGGCCGGTTCGACAAAGCAGAGTGAACCTAAATGGCATACAAAGGAATTTAAGCATGAAAAATTAATAAACAATTTGGATCTTAGTATTTGTATGGTCGTTTTTAATTTTTTTAAAAGAATTTCAGACAGTAAAAGTGATCAGAGAGCAATAGATTTCCTCTTGAGGAAAATCATACAATTACGCTTTGCGTGCTACTGCAACAGCCATTCTTAAAATATAACTTACCCAGTCTGGTCAAATGATTTACGAAATAAGCAAACAAAAAAAGTAGATGTTCAAACAAAAAAGAAAATGTTCTTTGTTTTATTAGGAGTTTACCGTATTACAAGGCATGCCGTTGGTGATTTAACAATTCTTGTGAGTTTCATTCAAATGAGAAAAAAATACAAAGCAAAATTAGAAAAAAAACATTGTACCTGTCCACGAACAAATACTAAATTCACATCCGTTTCTTTTAGCCGTCAAAGAAAACAACACTACCAGTCGTCATATCATAGATGCATTTTCTTAGGGTAGCAGTGAACGTGACATCGTTTCCCGCAACCAGCAACAACTCTAATCAGTTCTTTAAGAATCATGAGCGTCTGTCCGAATGCCGACGGAACGACGGGACGCTGACATTCACGTAAGAAACAAAAGTCAATTACATAGCATCGTAGGCTTTCACGGCCGGAGTCAATGTGAGTGAAGTTTACGGCTGGTAGACCGTGGTCCAGTTGGCATTGAAGGCCAAACTGAGCCGCTAGCCAGCCGCCGACCCGGAGACTACCCCGACGACGCTGCCGCCACTGAAGATGTCCACCGCAGACGTGGACGAAACGTTTGGCTCTTCAATGCCAACTGGACCACGGCCTACCAGCCCGGAAACTTTCACTCATAAAACGTCAATTGTGTTGTAAATATTAAATTCACTAATATTTCTCGTTTGAATATTGAAGGGTGCATATTTTTTCTACATAGGATCAAGGAAAAACGGAAAGGAGTCATAATTTAAGAAATTAATAATTTGGCAATACTTCTTACGTTTAAAAAATGTATTATGGGACGTTAAATCTCTATTATCGTTCATTTAGGCGTTCAAAAACATTTTTCGAAAATAATTTTATTTTCAAGATTCAAAACCCATTGAATTTCTATGAGTCTAGCGTGAACCGGCTCGGCAATGCCCAAATTAGGAGATATGCCTGGTTGCGAAAACTTCGCTAGACGACGGGTAGGTCGGCGCCAGGTCTCACCCTCCAGCGGGGGAAGATCACCGCCACCTCCCGAGGGAAAATGCACTACACTTACGGGAATTATGGCCTTAGCCATTGACGCGACCGGAATCACTTAACAACCAATCTTTGATTCTAGGCCCAGATCTTGCGGGCTCCTTGGTCGAGGCAGTGCTGTGCTAGGGCTCTGCCGCAGGCCACCGCCCAGGCGGAGAGGAGGCTGCGTTGAGCGCTCGCGGGGGCGGCGCTGGCCGGAGGCGGCCGCTGAGACGCGGCGGCTGCGGTGACGCAGCACAAGTATCCATTTCATTAAGGAGCTCCCTCTGCGCCCACGCCCACGGCGTGGGACCAGCAGCCCCGGCCCGGCCCGCTCCAGCTCAACGGATGCTCGGCCCGGCCAGCGTCACTTCCCGTCCGTCCACCGAGCTCCCAGGAGCGAAACCGGTACTTACATGAGCAATTATTTTAAATAAGAAGTAATACAACTATTGATTTTAGCCTCGATGCTTCAAACACATTATTTTCAACTTCCCTTAGACAACCTCGGGCGTTTAGCACGTAAACACGGTTTGAGATGAAAAACATCACAAGTCATGAAATGGCCCTGGTCAGGAGCGCTCAATGATTTTGCGATCTCGGCTAAATCAACATTTAAATTGATTTTAGAGTTCATTTAGGACGTATATGTCAGTTACGGATTATTTTAAACATCATAAGTTAAGTCAATCGTAAGAAAAAGAATAGTTGAAGTTGACAGTCCCATTCTGGGGGCACGAGAGCTCCCTCTGGGCCACGCCCATCGCGTGGGGTCAGACGCCGCAGAGGCCCACACGTTTCGCCCAGTCTGACCGGCGCGCCGTCGAGCTCACAGGATTCTCCGGGAGGCCAGCGCCACTTCCCGTCCGCGCCCGCCGCACTAGTGCTGCTCTCGGTGTTGTTGCGTGGAGAATGAAAGGGGTGGTTGAGGTTTTGGCGATTCAGTTGGAATTTCATTGAGAACCATGAATGGCGTGTCTTCCTTCTTCGGAGATTGACGTGTTTATTGCTCTTATTAAACAGAAGTCAGAAAATGTACGTAGATGAGCAATTAAAATTTTAAACATTCCTTAATAGTATTGGTTACAGTACCACGATAATAAATTAATTTTGTGAGCTGGTAGGTCACTTTTTCCAACTCATCGGTGACAGTTTCATTATTGCACTTATCAAATCTGTGTTTACTGAATTGGAAGACACTGCTACATCGTATTACGGGGGTGGCATCATCTTATAAAATCTCCAGCGCACAAGTGCTGCTTCACAACGCTCATGGAATCTGAAGAACAACTCGGCTTTGTTGCGGGAAGCAAACGGCTGCGAGAAGAAAAACAGACTTCTTCTTGACACAACTGTTGACGTTTCATCTGGTCTTCCATTTCAACTTTTGTTTATCTCACTGAAGAGAAGAATTCCTTCATAGGAGATTGACAGCGTAAGTCAATATCGATCATAACAAGCGATTTCCATCTAATACAATGTCATGTTGATTTCGCTCCATGGATTTGCTAAGATAATGCAATTCAATAAAGTTCTTATACAGTGAATGTGGCTATCGCGCTTCGAGAAAAATGATGATTTTGATTTCAAATGCAGTCAGATTAGCAGACTTGCCTGATACCGCATATAACTAATTGCGCGTGAAAGTAATTGACCTCTGGCCCGATATCAAATCTTGTACATCCCTTCAGAGCAAGAAAGACAAACAAAAATCTTCCTCTTCGAGTTGCTTAGACAATTTTCCGATCAATCAGCTATGAAGAAAGAAATTAGTGAATCAAAGTGCAAGGCAATCAATCACTAATTGTGCTTCTTGCCACACACAATGGCTCCCATCAACTGCCATCAAAAATAAGACTAGACCCACACGCCTCGAAAAGAAACAAAACTACCTTCAGGAACTCGCCCCTCGATCCCCAGGCGCCTGGAAAATATGTTAAAAAAATCGTGAAACGGTTACAAAAACGGACAAAAACCTCACTTTATTCAGAATAATTATATTTCTCTTCTTATATTGCATGCAATATTGACGAGAAAACTATCACTACTATTGACTTCGTTTTCTCCGCCTGAACTCCCTTACGTACACAGCCACTCCATTACGTCCAGCTAGCGACTCCCCTTACGTACACATTCCATGGCCATAGCATTTTTCAAAACATTATTTTCATTCTTTCTGAAAACGCCGCTGCTATTTACTGAACTCCTCATATTAATCCAGTTAATATTTTACATATTCCATTATTGAATTTGTTCGGTCCCATTCCGTCACTTCGATTAAGAGAGATCGAATTTCCTGAATTGTACGTATATCTTCTCTGCTCCATCATAACTTTCCCCTCTTCCCCACTTTCGTCCTTTGCTCTCTACTACTCGTCTGAAGAATTTTTTCTCTACTTTTTCCACGGAGTTGCTATTGCTTATTTTTGCAGAATGACTGCACATTGTAATTCTATGTAAACCAGTATCTAATCGTACTAATACGGTAACTAATGAAAGAGCTTTTGGGATACTATCATCATTCGAACCTCTGACCGCCCCTTCGGTTGATTTATTGATTGATGATCCCGGGCCATGTCCTCCGTGGCGCCAGCCAGTGTGTATCGCCATCGCCAGCGCCTTCGGCCGAGTCGCGGTCCTTTTACGCGGCCACGCCTCAGGGCTGGAGAGTCAGACTGCGCCGCGGGGCTCCCGTAACGAGCGCATTCTTTTATCTCCGGCGGCGACGGGGGGCGGGAGGGCCGGTGAGGGGCGGGAGAGGTGGAGACGCGAGGGATGGGTGGTGCGCTGGCACCACGCCGCGCCTCGCCCGTCCTCACCCTACGTCACCCCCACCACCACGTCCTCTGCCTCCTTCTTCTAATGAACAGCAGACTGCGCCGCTCGCACCCTAATTAGGAGCGTAATAGTGGCGCGTATGGGGCGCGCGGGCGCCGGCGCAGAGGGATGGGCCGCGATCCGAGCTAATAGCGAGAGTGTAGGGCTCTCCGCCGCCCCTCCTCGGCCCAGAGCTCATTTTCGGGTCAGCGGCGCGGCGGCGCCCGCCGAAACACTCTGAAGAGGCGAGCGGGAAACGGGAGACAAGACGTGGGAGAAGAAATGTGGAAGGAGGAGTCGATAATTAGTCAAGAGGAAAGGAGAAAGGAAAAGAAAGGACATGAAAAGATGGGAAATGAAGAAGGAAAAAGAGCAGCGGAAGAGCAAGGAGAAAAACACCGGAAGAAAAATGTAGAAAATAAAGAATGGAGAGATTATTGCGAGGAGACGAAAAGACAGAAGCTTTTGAGAGTTTAGATCTTGATTACTGGGAGCAATGTGTCGATGGAACGTGATGCGTCACGACAATTGCAACTTGAACAATAGATGAGATGCAGCACGAGCGGGAAAGCGTCGGTAAAGAAAATTATGGTAGTGAACAAACAATGGAAGCGGTAAAGGGTGAACGGGAAGCGAGAGCGATAGGAATAAAATTCGGCAAAGAGGGATGAAGGAGATTAGATGGTAAGACCATCCCATGACTCGTGTCCCATGACACGAGTGCGAAGAAAACGGTGAGGACCGCGAAGTCGGAGACTGTGAGACGAGGAGGTCATCGATAGCGTTAGAGCGAAAAGAGAAAGGATGGCGAAAGGGGCTAGGGGAAAGGGGGGAGACAAAGACGGGAGGCCGCGGGGGTAGCGAAGACGCAGAGGGCGGCCGGGGAGTCGACAGGATCCTGTTACGGCTGATGAGTAGTTCCCCTTCCGCCTTGGTGTAGTTCTCTTGTGCGCGGAAGAAGCTCTCGCTCGCCGGCGATTTCTGGGCGAGATTGCCCGCGCCGCCCTCCGAGAGGAGGACACTTGGGCGCAGCTCCTCGACCCGACGCGTAACTCGCCCTTGGGCGGCGCGCGCTGCGGCGGGCGGCCCTGCAATTAACGACGGCGAACGGGCCACGCGTGGAAGGGGCAGGCGGGCTTCTTTTCCAGCGAAGCGTAAAGTACACACACACTACTTCACGTGCAATTAAAATGTTGGTACTGAATCCCACGGAGAGTAAAAATAATTATAATATGCTGAAAAAATTACGAATTGTATGTTGAGAAGAGATAGCATTCAGATCTTCGAAAAAATGTTAAAACGAGGTCAATAAAACAGCAGATATTTGGCGAGGTTCTGCGGGTGGTGACGACTTTTTTATTTTTCAAGCTTGATTTTTCTCGTTCTTTTCATTCTCTATCAAGGAAGAATCTTCTTTGAAAGGAAGATGAAATCATATTGACTTCGACGCTTCTCTCCAGCTTTTTCGTAGCCTTCCAAGCTTTATCAAATCCACGATAAAACTTTTTTAAGACATATTCCCTGCCAATATGAACGCCAGTTTATTCGATATCCGTTTGTCAAACACAAAAACTTCGTATTTGAGTAATAAGAATGGTAGTAACTTGTTAAATGTCACGAATCATTTGGAATTCTCAGAAATAACAGCCACAAATATAACTGAGGATCGTGTTCCTGTACAACACTAACAATGACCATTCGGTACAACTATTTTAACTACCGTAATGAATCAAGTAAATGTGCCGTATTTTTCATGAAGTGGAAAAGTAAAATTCTAGAAATTCCCACAATGCCTTTTGTTGCGCGGCAGCCCGTTCGCTCCGAAGCTTAGACAAAACACAAGCGCGTGATATGTATTGTGGTTGCGGTGGTGAGATCGCGGCGTCGCGAGAGGCGCGGGCCTCGCAGCGCGCCGTGTGTTCCCGGCGGCTGCGTATCGCCGAGATTTAGTGCGTGCCGGCTCACCATCAGTCAGCTGCGAGGCTGTTTTTAGCATCTTGCTCTGAAGAAACAGTGGTTCATTGTCTGTCGACGCTGCGCCGTGCGGTGCGCGACTCTCTTAGAACTCCCGGCTCAGACAGTCTATTTGAACCACAGAACTCGTAGTTCTCCTACGACACGTTTCCACAAACTCCAATCATGAGATATATTGGCCAATATTCATTTGGAGATCACATTTTCTGTGTGAAGAGGTATAAATATTGAAAGGAAGAAGTTTCAAATAGAAACATCACACGATACATCACAATAAGAATAAAAGTTCAGCGAGAAGTATAACTTTTTAGTTTTGTTTCGGAAACAATACGCTATCCTAACATCTACACATTGTGCGATTCAAATGATTGTTGAAACTAACTTCAGTATCAATATTTTGCTTTCATCACCACAAAGTTCACAGTAAGACGTTCATTTAAGACATTAATTTTTTATCCTTAGTGTATCTATTAATAATTTTTCTTCCGTTAAAGAGATCAACTTTCTGAAATATATTTGAAACAAATGAAACTCATTTTACGATTGAGAAATTAAAGATTGAAAGCAATACAGAGAAAAAATAAAATACTCTGTAACTCAGGATTTCATTTGTCTTTCCATGGTAAGAAGGCATTAAACTCCAAAGAAGAACGGTTTTGGGAAGTCTATTTTTTCCATTCGAAGGCTCTAAAAGGACATTCGTCCTGAACATTCGGAGGAAGGTTACGAGGAATAAAACAAGTTTGGGAAGATTTTCTTAGAGATGTTGGACATTTAGTAGTTTCGATTCTTCTTGGAAGCGATTGATTCGTATAACGTTTTAATCGTACTTATTCTCGGAAAAATCACTGTCTTATAGGGCAACCCGTGTTCAGTGTTTAGGAAATAGGGTACAAGGAAAAACCGCTACTAGCTTACTTAGTTAATGCCTCGGGCCATCAGGCCCGCTCTTCCGTCTAACCACGCAAATTTCGCTACGCGCCTTTCACCACCTAGCGGAGAAAGGAGGCATTATCTTCGGCGACGAAACAGGAGAAACTCAATTTTGCGTAGAGGCTTCATTTAGGTGGAAAGATCTTTTACATGCAGTAAATCTACTACATGGGGCAGCCGGTTTTACTTCCCCTCCGAAGGAAGGCGTACGAAGGATTTTTTCGCCCTTAAAAATCCACGGTTTCGATCGGGTTTGAACCCGCAAACTCGGGTACAACTGTCCGATAGGCTAACCGTTATACCACTGTATCCGCTTTACTAAAGACATAGCGTTTTAATTTTACTATTCAGCCGTTTACTACTAGTAATCGACGCTTCCACTGGACGGCTAGATAATTATTTAATTTTCTTCCACACAAAATTGTTTTATAATGTGTATGCGAGCCGATGTTATTAAAGCCATGGCTGATCACATTTCCTTCAAAAACTACATAACATTTCTCAAATAAGCTAGGTCTAAAAACCATGATAAGTTTCCTTACGGTTCACTGCAGAAGAAACGGGGATTAGGAAAAAATGCGGAAATGAGAGGTATTTATGCAAATCTAATAACTGAACAATAAAATAAAGCGATTTTTACCCACTTGAACATTTTTTAAACTTTTTAAATACTATGCTTATTTCGAGAAATGAATATTTCTCTCTACAGTAAAAAGGTCTATTTTCTTACATTGCCAACCCCCACTGACAAAATACTCCCTCACCCTTTCGAACGCAGTATTGCATCGTCCGCCTACAAGCTACATTGCCCGCGATAACGACAACGGAACGCGACTCCGCATCTCAATTTCCGCGGACCGTAATTGTTACGGGAGTCGCCTAACGAAGCGGAGGCGCCGCCGCCGTCGCGATGACTCAGTGGCGCAATCCTTCATGACGACGGCCGAGGGCGTGTCCGTCAGGAGTTACTTCCCCCTCTCGCCAAGCGGTGCAAGGGCCGCAAATTGGCTCACTAGCGCCAACAGCGGAAAAATGCTGGGTAACGCCATTGCATTATCTTTAGACTGTGCTGGAGGATTCTATGAAGTTTTGAAACCAATTTTGCCTTTATTTCAGCTGGATATCAAGTTTCAGATCCACATGTTTACATGAATGTTTTATTGTGAACAAAGAGGGTTCGCGTTAAGTTTGCTTCGTAATTCTTCTCTTTTAGTTGACATTTATTCCATCATCGTTATTTTAATACCTACTCATCAAACTATTGAACCTTGAAAACTGGTATAATCTAGTAACTCCTAAACTAAGTCATGGTCAATACACTACATATGCTAACAACGAATCATTTTATTGTCCTTTCGTTCCACAAATTTAAATAACGCTTGCCTAAAATGTCTTAATAAGTTTTAAAGTTCACAATAAATAATTGATAACATTTTTCGAATAATTGACAGAGCATCAAGAGTTCCCGATGGTAGCTTCCGCAGCCGATGTTGTCCTTGCAGTTTTATCGATTCAGTTTATACCCGATTAAGAAGAACTGGAAAAGTGACATCATTCCGACTGTGCAAATAACATTTCTTTAGATTACTTTTCCTTGTTACCTTTTCAGTTCATGTTTTCATTACACAATCATCTTTTATTCTTCACATGAATAATGTTTTCCTAAAAAGTTTACTGGATTATGTGTGGGTCATACAAATAGAGCAAAATTGAAATATGATAAAAAATAAATATATTCAACGGGTATGTCGGGCAGGGATAGAATTTTGGAACCGGAGGTTGTTAATAAACGTTAGGCTACGATTCTGATAATTTAATGAAACAACACTGATAAAAATAAAGAAATTCTGGCGAACACGAAAATCGTGAAAACGACAGTAGGCACGATGCTCTCAAATGGACAGTCGAGGATAATCGGAAGTTGCCGGGGTTCATTTCTGCCGGCACGAATAACAATCGTCCTCCAGCACTCCAGTGAGCTGCTGAATGGCGGGTGGCAGCGCGGTCATCGGCCGGTCTTGGGGGGAGAAGGCCCCGGGTCCGGGGCGCCAGGGCAGCTCAAGCCCATTACGCAGGGCCCCGCCGCCTGCCGGCCTTCTTGTTACCACCAGTTAGCGAACTTGCGCCGCGCCCGCCACGGCCGCGCCCGCCTTGCCGTCGCCAGGCGCCGCCATTAGTACCATTTCCTCTTTCGTCACGGCCTTTCGCTTCCGACGCCGCCGTCTGGCTGCCGACCGCTCGGCACGCTGTCGCTGGCCGCCGTCCCTTCGTGGGCGCCTTCTGTCCTCTCTTTCCGCTGTTTTCGCCTCGGTTTTCAGTCTCTGTCTGCCAGCAGGCATCCTGTTGCTTCATGGTCTCTCACCACTCCAAAACAACCCGCTTCTTTATGATTTCCTTCACAATTCTCTTATCATTGCTGCCATCACTATCAAGGAGCAACGCAATACCACGACTGTAATTTTTGTTGTTTCCAATGCTTAAGCTTTGGATAAACCAACTGCCCATCTTACACATGGTATGAATTGTTGGGTATTGTTAAATTTGGTACCACTTGGGCTTTTCGACTTTCATTTTCGCCGCCAGGGTAACGACTCAATAATCATCTCATTCATGTCTATCCATTCCTTGTGTCGCCACTTACACGGACAAATCGGGGATCTGATACGGGAATCGTCAGAGGATTTTTAATTTTTCCGGGCACTTTACAAGCATTCTATTACTTACTTGTTTGCCACACAAGCTTGATATGGCAGAACAAGGATTTTCTGCCCTTACCTCCAGCCTAGATCGAACCTGCATACTTTGGGCACGGTGCACTAAACCTCAAACCCCAAACTACAGAGACTGAGATATAATAACAATTACAATTACATGGAATAGAAGGAGAAGACGAAGAATAAAAAACCTAAAAGTACTAAGGGAGGACGAAGAAAATGCCTTCAGTATCAGGGCAAGCCACCGATCAAAAACGAACAGCCGCTGACCACCTCCCTCGCCCATTCCCATCTCCGCTGGCGCCATCGGTGCCTCTACCCTCATTACCCCCTCCACCACTCCGTCGCTGGCGCGCGCGCCACAAAACCGCCTCCGCCTCCTGCAAACAACGCCCCCCCCCACCCCCACCCCCGCCAGCCACGCGCCGCTTGCCGCAGGAGAGGGGCTCCACGAGGAATACCGGCGGCATGTTGCGGAATCCTCACCGCACCGCAAATATTTATCCGGAATTTTCCCCAGTTTCCCTTCCAGTATCGATTGTGCTTTGTGACGCGACGGTGGGAAGTGTGAACAACATAACGGGCATCAGCTCATTATACGAGATAAAGCCTCGTTATATAAGAATAATGGCATGTTATTTGATGGATTATAAGTTCATTCTTATGTTATTGTCCTTCATTACAGCTCGTTTAAACGCAAGGAGAATATTTTACAATAATATAACACTCAAATGTTACTAATTGCTTTACTAACGGTTTAAGAAAAGATAGGAATCTGAGTGGAAAATTTACGACACATTTTAAACGTCGAAAATAATTAGATCATTTTCTGAAAAGCATTAACCTTAATTGGAATATTATTCAAGACATCATTAGCATTACAAGTCTTGACATTCATACTGTAGAGTAACCACTTCTCTATTGTCCGTGATGTATATCGAATATATATCATGAACGTACAGAAATGACGTATTAATGCGCTATATATTTCATGTATTAGAGAGGTTTCTGTGTAAATAAATGGATATATCGTGCATTCCTACAGACAAGTAATGGACAAGGTCATTGCCCTAAAAGTATTATGCAAATGGTTTATATTTCTCGTGTCACCAAAGACCATTTGACAAACGGAGTGCAAGCCCTTTCCGCTAATGTTATACGACGAGGCACGATAGAAACGACATGACAGGAAAATAAATGAAGATGCAGACGGAAGATGACACGTTCGCCAGTCATAAGACTGATGGAATGTTCCGTTGGTATGTAAACAATGTGACAACCATGAATATCTCAAGCGACACTGTTGCTGGTACATGTACAAAATGAATCATGAAAATATCAGATGATACAGATGTTTCCCCTGATAAAGAAATCTCAAAAAATACTTCGCGATAGTAGAAATAACTATTTATCTTTTTGTTGAATCAGGGTGAAGGCATAATAGCTAACTTCAGTTGAACTTTTGACATTGTATTCACGCAGAGTATGTTAATACTATATATCTATTAGAGAAAACAAGTTAAAACCGTAACAAATTGAACAAGACCTATTGTAGACGTAAAGTGAAAACAAATTATGTGTACAAATTACGCGTTGATATCTTGTAAACACAGTTTACAATAACATTTTGTCTGAACTTCGATTAATTTTTTACAACCAAAAATCTATATCCATCAAATGAACACGAAAAAGTGAAAAACGAACATGAAAGAATGTTTAGGTGTAAGTGAACAAAAGCGCTTCAGAGCAAAACTGAATTGAACGCCACGACAAAAACACCCACACTCTTTCTTTTATTGAATAGCAAAGGAAAAATACAACCAACCACGTTTCAATTTGCTCTAATACACGGTGACTCCCATCGATTCGCAGAGGTAACTCTTTCCCTGAATTATTCCTCGCGAACCTGCTCTCCTGGCCAGAAGCAAAACTGCAAGACCCGCGGCGAGGGCGATCTCCTGGTGTCCTGTCACCGGCGGTAATTGATTCGACTGTTAAACCGCGACCCTCCACCCAAACACGCGGCTCTTTCGCTCGGCGCAAATCCAACCACTCGAGATCGCAGCGAGTGATCTTTTTAATGCCCTTCCCCTGCGCGCGGGGGCGTTAATGCACGCGGGACCCCCGCCCCGCCCGCCGGCTTCCTAATTAGCTTTCCTAATGGCGGAGGGTGCCCGCGACCCCACGCGGTTTGCCTGGCGCTACCACCGCCATCGCCGCCACCGGAGCGATGAGCTAATAAGCCAAGTATCGGGTTTTAAGTCGCCACCCACTCTCCTCTCCCTCTCCCTTCTGGCTTTGCCCTCCTCTCCGGTAAAAAGCGACCGTGCTCGCAGAGTGCCTGTCTAGCTCTTGCACCTGAGGGTATCTGCGATCTGCAGGAGGGGTTGGGAAATGAAAGGGGTGAGTTAAAGCGTTTTTTTTTTCTTTTGGGTCGGATGTAATACGTCACTTCAGATGTATTGGGTGCGTAACTCGAATTAATACCTTTCTTTGAGTATCTACTGTGTGAATGGACTTTCCATATATAATCTTAAAAAAAAAGACTATTTAACAAATTTTTTATTTTAAAATTCCAAAAACGGTAATGTGATTTAGTAAGTCATCTTTCACTTAAAAATGATTTTATTTATGTATATAACTTGTGTTCCATTTTGTACATAGGGCATACAATGACATCGTAAATTAATTAATTTAATCAATCTTATTAATTATCAAAATATTAAGAAAATTATTGTTATATTTACATAATGGTATATTTACATTCAGAATTATAGGCATTATTACAAATATTTAGAATATTTGACATGAAATTTACTTGGCGAAATAATCACAACGTCAGTGAATTAAAATTATGCTATAAAATATTCTCAATCCACATGGAAGCTTAATATAAAATTAATTCATGTTCTTCGAGTCGAAACCACTACAGACAACTCTGTGTTCTTCATTTTTTAACATGATCAGACGAACACCTTGGTCGAAATTCGAAAGGGCTACAAACAACGCCATGCCTATGCCAAAATGGTAATTCGGATAATATAATTCGGAAAAACGACATGTAACCAGTGCACTCATGGTATCTGCTTTTCTGAAGATTGGCAGAGTTTTTGTTTCTTTCGGAAATAAAGAATATATTGGTTGATCTTGGCTTTTACGGTGCACCTAAGCCTTGGCCTCCTCCACTACTATACAGAAGCGGAATATCGCTTCCCTTGAGATGACTGCTTCTCTTGCAATCGATGCTTCGATTGTATTTCGATTCCAATCGTGCAATATAACAAATACATATCGAGATATTAACAATATTTTAAGAATTGATCAAGGGTATATCAAGAGCATTAAATGTGTACGGATTCTTAGTGAACGGTGTCTGGAGTTCCCAAAGAACACCCGCAGGACAACCAAAGTTTAGCCCGCCTTTGTGGAGTCTCGGCTTTCCGATCAGGCTGACGAAGCAATAGATAGCGAGATTGCAGTTATGAGGTGAGCGTAAGTCCTGCTCATGATCAATTGAGACCGGAAAAATATGTAGAATTAAACGTCAAAATATGTACATAAATATGTAATGAAAACAGTAAGAATATGTAATAAATATGTAAAATCGGATAAAATATGAAATATTAAAATTAACTTATTATAAAATACATTTACATATTACGAAATTACATTATAAAAAAGTCCTAAATTCATTTTTAAAACAATACAAACGTCTTAAAAATGATTTGGAGAACATAAATTAATGCACACTTTGCACCATACAACTTTCCCATCGGTAGTAAAGCTTCATTTATTCCTATTCAGGACTAGTTTTGCAGCCAGACTCGACGCAATAGAAGACGTAAAACAAGCGATATCTACGACCAGCAAACTGCAGCATGAAGCTACGAACAGCATCACTGCAAAGTGAAACAATCTCATTGAATGTTAAACGTCGGCGATCGCCAATGTTTCTCCAAAATTATATTATTAAAGGTCACGAACCGCTGCGTGAGTGATACTTTTCACACCTAAAGATGAGTCGGGTCTGTCCCTGACGCGTAATTTCCGCCTCTGAGATAAGTGAACTAGACGCGCGGAACTGTGATAACATCACGCGTCTTCACATTGGATACCTGGAGGAGACAGTACGCAGTAATAATGTAGGAAAAAAGCTGATTAAAAAATTATTTTCATAACAAATACGTAATAAAATTGAAGAAAATTAATAGAATAAATTTTTTGTGAAAATACCAAAATATTTAAAATATGTAATATAGTACCAAATATGTCAAAATATGTAACGAAAAAATTAAATATTGTGTTAAGACCGAACCGGTTCGCCCAGTTTACAAATTTGAGATCGGTAAGTAGGAAGACAAATAATATGCAAATTACATAAATATCCGGTCTCTAATGATCAATATCATGATCGATGTCATGATCGATTGTGGCGATACGAATGTTCAATAGAAATATCAATACCCAAGACGAATCGGTGCCGTCAAAGTAATTTGCATAGTGAGGTGTAAGAAATTATTCCACCAGATCGATAATTCATTAAGGACAATGTAAACATAATGAAGTATTAGAGCAGTGTTATTTTTCGTATCAATTATTTACACAAATTTATCACAATTGCAGATAATTTTAAAAATTTGGCGTGATTCTTGCCTACCTAGACTATTCTGGAAAGGTGACGCACTCATCCCGCTATACGTAGCATTTTTGCATACATTTACGGGGAAGATCATTTGAAGAATATGCACGATATTGAATATCAATAGATAATTTTACTGCCAAATTTCTCGTTGATTTTGACGGAATTATTAATTTTAAAATTCTCCTTCAATATTGTCTCTTAGTAAATAAATTAATTCTACAGCGCTATTTAATATTACCTCACATTTCAAAAGAAATCTAATTTTTTAGTTTGTGTAATTAAACACACCACATCACTGTCGTTTACCTCATAGCTCTCGTAAACACGAATAATTCTATCGAAAAATAATTCTGGCTGCAAGCTAAATGATTGAACGCAAAATTGTATCCAACGTTTAGAATTTCGGATGAGCCTTACACGAGATTACCCGCCATATCTCAGTCATTCGTCCGAGTCGGCGTACATCTCTGTCATCCGATGAAACTATCGAAAGCAATACATCACAACGTCACAAATTCTACACAATCACACTGAACGCTCCGAGCCGCCAGCAAGATTCGTTATCTCTGATGTATTTCGAAAAACTCTCCATAATTGACGTCATGTAACGTGACAGTCAGGCAAACATATCTCTTTCCGGCTCAAAGAGAACCGAGAGAACGGATTAGAAGCCGGAGACCGCTGTTCTCTTTGAAATATTTTTAGATTAGAAGCAACGAGAAAAAAGATAAACCATCAAAAATATCAAGTATCAAATTCAAAAATATCCCTTTAAAATTGATTTTTATAACATAGCTACACTACTTGGGAACATTTTTTTCACATGGACGAATTTGATGATGTGTAAAGTTCATTTCTACTTATTCATTTACTTCATTATCAATTTAAGAATGTGGGAAGAAACTTAATATCTACAATAATTATTTTTAATCCACAAATAAATTCTTTATATACATTCCAGAATCAAATTCGAATAACTACACATTTACGTAAGAATAACGAAAGATATTGTATTTATTTAAGATAACCAACCATTTCCAGAAACACGTACACGCACTTCTTGTAACGTCCATTATCAAGCGACACATCTTTATACTGGGGTTTCTGTAACCTGGCTGATGACAGCTGAACAAATATTTCGGTTTCGTCCAATCGGGAGCTTAAACGTCACCACAGTGACGTCACCGTGATGACGTTTTAGTTCTCGATTGGATGACACCGTAACAGCTGATGAACTGTCATCGGCCAGGTTAGAAAAACCCAAGTATATTTTTACCGTCATCGTTGCGCCGTTGCCCGCTTCCATTGCCTCCGAACACGAGCGACGGAGCTGTCATCGTTCCATTCCTGTTCCAGCCACTCGTTTTGCTTCCATCCTCAACCAAGGTATCGTCTTCAGAAACACTTGCTCTGTCTCTCCTTCCCTGTATCTCTGAACGCCTCGGCTATTCTCCGCAGGATCGATGAGGACGTGGATCAGGGAAAAGCGAGGGTGAACTTCGAATGCTGGAGCGTTTTCTCTTCCACACTATTCACGGAAATATAGGCCTATTCCTTCATATCATTGTCGATTTGTTCTATCAGAGGAACTAATATACAAGAAACATTCATACGAATTTGAATAAAATCACGGGTTACCCCATCTTCGGCAATTTTTTGCTTGATAACTGAATAGAATGCAGTTAGGGACGGGACGCCTGGAGTCATGGATCGATGTTAGTGTTAAAAATACCACTATCAGTTGCGCTGCCTAAATGAACACGGAGAGGTAATCATTTGGCATAAGAATTCGATTTTGAAAAAACAAGAACAATATATTTATAGGAAGTAAACCGTGTGAATATTGAAGAAATTTGTCGGCATGGAATAAAAAGAGAAAGTTAATTTAGCACAGACTTTTACATTTAACTTACCTC
Organism: Teleogryllus oceanicus; assembly: GCA_964035755.1. Lineage (NCBI taxonomy): Eukaryota > Metazoa > Arthropoda > Insecta > Orthoptera > Gryllidae > Teleogryllus > Teleogryllus oceanicus. The sequence goes on from CAXIVR010000002.1 coordinate 120,223,279, forward strand.
ACGTATTACATTAAGAGTATTTTTTAATTTACTATAGGTTGGACAGCTTGGTTGAATTCGTACTTGGCTAAAACTACCATCTTTATTTAATTCAACTGCACAGCTTGGGATTTCGTAAAATTCCACTGCGAGAATAACAAGCAATTTCACAAGGGACAACGTAAGACGAGAAAGAAGAGGTTGTACCAGCATGAGGAGCAGCAGCCACAGCCCCGAGATAAGGAGTGTAAAGGGGCGGGAGGGGGGAGAAAGGAAGGGAGCGCGATCAGGGTAAAGGCAAGGGCGAGGGCGAGGGCGGCTGGGCCCTCGGGGATCGAACGCGTCGGGCATGCATTGGCGGCGGCGCGGAGGGCGCCCAATCAGACAGCACGCGGGCGGAATCTCAACCCCCTGATTTGTGGGGCGCAGGAGGGAGAAAAATGCTAATTTGCGGCCTCTTTAGGGTGCCGGGGGCCCAGCCATGCATCATAGCTGTCGAAGAGACGCGACGCCGCGCAACTGCCTACCCGCCCGCCAGATCGTGCTGGCAACGGTCGGCAGCCGTCGCCGCTGCCGCCACGCTCGAATAAAATTACCATGGATCAATCGGCACCCCGAGGTCGCGGCGAGGGAGGTGGCGGCGGTGGCGAAGGTAACGCTGTCGGGCGGGGGGGGGAGTATTTCTGGTTTGGTCTAAGCAGAAGGCAATGCGTTGTGTAATGAGGAGCAGACGATGTCGTTTAGAAAATGTGAACGGGGATTGAGATGAGAGTTTTAAACAATGTTGAAGATTGCTAGTGGTGTAAATGGCGACAGACAGTGAATGCGACTATTGGGATATATTTGCAGCAAAGACTCAATATGCAGCGAAGATTTTTCAGAACTGCAAAGCTATTTGACGTGGAAAGGTGGTAAAGGGAACAGGATAGAAGAAAAAATGAAAAAAAGGAAAAAAGGGAGGTGAATGTTTTTTGTGAAAAAACTGGGAAACAGTACCAAGGTGTTAGTCAGAAAAATGTAAGATAAAAGATGTGAAAATCATAGTTGGAGTTCCACAGGATCATCATGCAGAGAATTGACGGTAGTCTCTAGGAGGGCGAGATAGTCCTGCCTCATTTTTGGTAAAAATGAAGACATTACCATCTATTAGTGCCTCGGCCGTCAAAACGTGAGTGTCTGTAAGTAGCATTAAATTTTTAACAAGAAAGAACAGTTCAATAGTGTAAAATGTTATAATTCCTCGTAAGTTTAACGTATATAGGCACATTTTGCCATGTAATGCATTTTCAGTGTGAATAGCAACATGACTCTTTGCTCTCGATTAATCAGTGAGGGTGGCAGGGTGGCGGGGGTGACGGGGCCGGCGTGGGTGGTGAGGGAGGCGGGGTGGCGGGGTGGAGAAGACGAGGAGGGGGGCGGCTGGGACGAGGGGGGGGCGGGGGCGGTGCGGAGAGAGAGCTGCAGCTCCGAGCGCCCTCGGCCGCCGCCGTCGTGAGAACGGGCGCGGCGGCATTCCTGCCCCCGGGGGCGTTTTCGTGTTGTGGGGAGATCTGGAGCGCGGACGCTCGATGCTCACCCCACCTCGACCGCCTCTTCTTGCTGCTTTACAGCACCCGCGGCGAGAGGATCACACCGCTAGATAAATTCTCTCTGGAAGTCATGTGTCTAAACTATGTGGAAAATGTCTATTTATTTCTCGCGCAGCTGGCTGAGAACCCTTCTGGTTGAAGCGTTAATACTCTAATCTCGCGGGATTTTGATTCTCGTCATAGGAATGGATAAACACTTGTTTTGGTGTGGCCTGTTAGAAATGCATAGCTAACCCTTAACAAAATATTATTACCAAAATGTGCCAGAAGTGTGTAATTCGCTTTGGTAATAACTTTTGAACAGTTAAAAAGGTATAGAAAAATAATTTTAAAAATAAAAAAATAGTAGTTTTAGTTAATTGAGTTAATCATTTTTGCACGACAAATATGGAGGTAATGGAGCATAAAATATTAAAATGCCCGTAAATATCAATCTATATTTCTTAACAAAACATATCATTAAAAAAATAAAAATCTATCTCACAACAGTAGTATTATAAAACTTGAAGAATATACAAAATATAATTTGCGCATATTTAATAAGTGTAAATGAACAGGAATGGGTAGTAAAATCTTGACAAAATATATATCACAATAGAGTCTGCAATTATTCAGAACAGTCTGCAAGTGTCCCAAAGTAATGTCAGTGATATTGATTAATATTAATAGAGTCCTAACCGTCATCTCAAATCATCTTCGCATGCACGGACTGAGTCACCGAAATGCATCGAAATGGAAATAAATGGAACACCAATCAGTCTCAATGAACGAAGAAGAGGAGGATGGGAGATACTCACGTATGTTCTTTATTGTCCTGCCAGATGCAGTCACGTTGTCGTAGTTTCGTAATTTGGACCACCCACAGTGGAATGTGCTGCTGGCATCGGAGTCTTCAGGTTTTGACTTCCATGGCACGATATTTGAATACAAACAAACGCATCATACGACTGCGGTGATATTTGCAATGCCACAGAGCTTTATGTTTCTTTTTTCTGCTGAAACGTACGTTCGCGTTTGTAGATATTTAGATTCATTTCATTTAAACAATTCTTTCACAAATTGAAGAAAAGTTAATCAATCGATTCTTGTACATGGGCAGGACGTTTTAGGGTTAAAGTAGGTAACACCTGTGCTGTTAGTTTCACCCAAAATAAGGATGTTTCATATAATATAGTACTAGAATAATGTACTAGAAACGAATGCAAAACATTTAACGTGTCACTCAATGATTCCGTTCCTTTTGTAGATCACAGCAACTATTGATCTGTCTCGATGCTAGGTGTTTGGATATCGTTTATGGCAATGAGCGAGCATGAAACATATCCTTCTCTCCCTCAAATATGATACTGAAAGCTTATTGATATTGCACTCAATCATGATCCCGAAGCAAAACCCACAAAGTAAGAAATCTTGCCCTTATTCACAAAACTCCATATTCAACCATTATTCCCCGCCATTTTTCATCGTCCCCAGAAAACTTCTGTCGGCGCCGCTCGCGACCTCCCGCTGTCTCCTCACTCACGTAGTTTCTCTCACACTCTCGTCAACGACAGCTCCCCTCCACCACCACCCCAACCCCCGCGCCACCGTCACCGCTATTTGGAAGACGGCGTGATCCGCGCGCGCGGAGCCTCCATCTATTACTTTAATGGCTCAGTGCGTTTCACGAAAGAGAGCGACGCGGGCGGCGGGCGAGTGGGGGCGGGGAAGGGGCGATTCGAGGATCGCTCCCCCGGGCGCTAGCGCAGGCAACGCCGCGGCGGCGGAGGCGGGGGAGGGGAGGTAGACAAGCAACGAGACGAAAACAATGGGCCGCGCTACCTCCGCGGAGCAGACGTCTGCATCAGCGTAAAAAGCGCGGAATCCGAGACGCGCGCGCGCACCCTCCGTCTTCTGTCGCGGCCCCGCCCCGCTCCGCCCCGCCCCGCCCACCTCGCCCGCCCGCTGTCGGGCTTGCGGGGCCGTCTTCACTATCTCCTCTTCGCTGAACCGTGGTTGCTTGCCGACTTACACGTGAATGAAATTCGGCCTCCCCTGATTTGAAAACTAGGCTTTGTAACAGTTGACCATCATCCCTGCTACTGTCTTGTAATTTCAATATCTCCAAGTGAAATCATTAAAGATGAAGTTTTCACTTGTGATCTTTTGCCACAAAATACACTATTCTCTTCCACTCAACTGACACTCAGACACTACAAATTGTGGAACCGTGAGCGGATATGTAGTCACAATAACCAGATCGCCACTGCCTCAACCAACGTCAGAAAGGCTGCGCCCCATCTCTAGAGCTACAGTGTTCCTTTCTGTTGCAGCACACATTCTATATACTGTAATGTTCTGCCACGGTTACCTCTTTCATAATTCATGTTTCGAGCACCAACACTATTACAACCGTCACATTTACTCCACCAAAGCCGCTGCCGTGACAACCGCCGTTACAGTCCCCTACGCCCCTCTCTCACCCCAAACGCCTAATCCATTTCCGGGGCCGCCCGCTGCCATTTCCAGCGCTTTCCTTTCCACCCCCGCGCGCACCCGGGAAAGAAGAAAAAAAAGGAAGAGTTACAGAGCGACGCGCGGCGCCGTCCCTCTCCACGCGGCCGCTCGTCTTACAAGAGCGGAATTTATGCCCAAGGGTTTTTGATTAATTAACCATTTAACGCTCATATGCGCGCGCTTAAACGGGACCTATCCGTCTTGGGCGGCGAGTGACGCCCGGGAATGCGAGGCGTCGGGATCTTCGGGGTCATTAATATGCGCGAGTGAATGCGGGGCGCGGGGCGGCCCACCGCTCTCTAAACGACGGGTAATAGTGTGAGTGAATGCGCACCTTAATGACACGGCCCGACAGGCGGCGCCGCCCGCGAGTCTCGGCCGCGCCCTCAGGCGCGTGGCGACGGCCAGCGGCGAGTGCTGGAATTCTTCTGACATCCTTCGGTTTCGCAGGAAGACGTTTACTTGTTTCTGGTCGTTCGGTCGAGTAATTAGTTTGCAATGGCAGCTTAATTGATTTTTTTAAATTCTTATACAACTCATTAAGTTGATATATAGACTACCGAACATTTGAATACTTGAGTTTTACGCATGCTTCATAAGATTGTTGAACACCCATAAAAGATTGATGAATTTTACCCATATCGCTACCTTTGGAGTTAATGAAAATCTTCGGATGATACCAGTATTTAGTATCTACAAATTACTTGGTGTACAAATATTACACTGGTATGGTTCTTGTGAACCATGAAAATTATATTTATGGAATTAACATATCTTGAGAGGCCGGTCGCTTTTCGGACAACAAAAGGATTAAGACCTGAATATTTCTGGACGCACATGATTATCTATTGATAAAAATCTATTGTTCAGTATACAGATAAGCCAGGGTACCGAGTACTGCGGGGAAGCCATTCAATTGACAAGAAGAAATAAGCAGTAAACAGGAAGTACTTTTTTGGAAGTTTTTGAACGTAGTTGAGGTGACATATACGAATAGGAAAAAAATAATGAAAAATTATTTTTGGATGAATATTAATAATTAGGGACCTTGCACATGCATTCAAAGTACTTTCCGGGGGTCAATTCCTGACAATGGATCCGTGAAACAGACTACAGAACGACGATCTGTATTTCATCCAATGTTATGACATTGAAGTTAGAAATTTAGACAGAATTAGAGAATTTGTTTGTCAGAAAAATCTCATAAGGAATATATTACATATTTCCATCTTCAATCCAGCCATTATAGTTTTAAAATTACTTTAAGAAAGAAAGCAGCGTGTCAATGACCCTTTGCATATCTTATTAAGGAATTTCGCGGAGCTCATGGAACGAAACAGGAACTTGCGGTATTCGTGTGACCTCATACGAATTTTCTTCTCAACATCCTCTCACTGGATCAATCTTTGAGTAAAATATTCAAACGACCACATAATGGCGCTGGCCGAGACGGCCATTCAAGAGGACAACGGCAGCAACCAACACGCCAACTATATCCACGCGAGCTTTACTGCATACCCCATTTTGAAAGAAGTACGACGCCATAAAGCATAGCATCAATATGAAAAGAGATTCCGAAACAAATAACTTATTACAGTCTTGCTTTTCCACTATATACGAAAGGTCGTTCACATCATTACTGTTCATACTCTTGTCCTACCAGGAGACGGGTATTAAATTCGAGGAAATAAAATTTTGAGAACAACAACCTTTACTACATTCATGAAGACAAGACGTAGAATTTGTCTTCAAGACTCGCTAAATAATTCCATTCCATTTTAATTGACCGTCGCAAACAGCTTGACATTTATCAACGAGTTCTATTCCTCACGCAACACATTGCTAAGCATAAACGAGGCACGATATTAGCGCTAAGCCGCGTCCCCCCGCACAGCTCATTAAGCATGAAGCCGGGGCGGAAGACAGCGTGCGTTCGTATTCCTTTTGAAGAGAGCGGGAAGAAGTCGTGCGCAGAAGCTCCGATTAATTCTGCACGGCGCGCGCGATGCAAGATTAAGGAGGCACTGCCGCTCAATAATGCAGCCATTGACATGACGAACGGGGGGGGGGGAGGCGGATGGGAAAATGGGAAGGGCGCCGCTTACGATGGCGCGCCCAAGCGACCGCGAGCGAGCTCTGCTCCGCTCTGTCAGGAGGACGTCCTCCCCACCCGGAAATTAGAAACGCTCTCGCGAGAGGAAGAGGTGATGTAAATGCAGATGGCGAACTATTTGGCGAGCACGTGAATTTTGAATAAAGTGAAAAAGGTTAAGGGAGAAAATCTATCAGCTGAGGGAAAATCGTCACCCAGAAGAAGCAACCAGGGGAGAAAACTTATGAAGTTCTCTGTGGAAAATTAACGACTCACAACGATAACAAGTATGAAGTTTCTTGAAAAATATGAAGTTTTTAAAATTATTTTAAATTTTTCTTACAGAATCTGTATTTTCCGGGTACGCTCTTTTTTAAGGAAAAAAAAAATCATTTTTAACATCGTTAATCGAAACATTTTTTAGATTGTATATGATTCACTATTTAACCTACGAATGTAATAAGTTATTCTATTTTTTTGATTTTATTATCCACTTAATAACTCTTTCTCATTTAGAATCATTGAGAAATCCATTCATAACTATCTGCACCAAGAACATCGAATGTTCTATGACCTTCCTTCACAGGAACGCATCAATACTGACATATCAATTTAATAGCTCACTCATCAGATGACCCCTCTTCTCTTAAATTTAGCCTCCTTGTCTATCAGTCCCTCTGTCTTCTCCAACATGCATGTGCTTCGATCCTTCTATTGTGCGGGTCGACATGGCTGTCGATGGAAAATTCACCAACGAGGCATGTACAGAAAGCGCAGTGGGTTGGGATATGTGATTAGTAGGGCGCGGATTTTAATGACCTAAAAATCAGCGAATTATGCAAGCATTAATGACCTAAAACCTATATAAATATGACATTAAAAAATAAAATATGACAGTTTATTTTTTAAAAATTCCTCTTGGCTTTTTAGGTATAACAAATACAAAATTCACTCAAGAACAGATTGTGAGTATGGTACATACGGTTTGTGGTCTTTGGAACTAATGGTAGGAAATGGTGCGGCGTTAACGGTATTTGCATCATGTAAATGAATTTGAGGTGTTGTTTTGTCGTATACATTTATTTTAGCATAAAGCTTTTTCGGCCGCATTGCGATCATCTTCAGTGCTATTCTGAGGCAGCTGGGGCCCTTGGTCCAAACGAGTCAGCATTTGGAACTCACTAGCATTTTTAAAAAATTGCTTGTGTCGGTAAAACAAATCAAGTACAGTACAATAAAACCCATCAAACAAAATATCTTGCTTTACGTAAAGCATAAAGCATACTTCTTGTTTAATGGTTTCTAATTTCCTCTCAGTCTTCAATTTCTAGAGAGTTGCATTGGATCACAAGGCGTATTTTCAAGTTTTCCATCTTAAAAGACCTACGGTTGTCACCGAGGATAGTTTTGTATCTAGGAAAGCTCCTCTCCACATCACAAGATGTCATTGGAGCGTATTTGAAAGCGTCAATGTCACCGCAGTGCAGCTTGGGTTCATTGACGTCAAATGTTGCAGCATTTCCAGAAATTATATCGCTAATTTTGCATATTGTAGTACAATATCCATAATTTCTCTGAAGATCACTCAGCAATTCGTTGTACACTTTTTCAGCCACATGACGGAGAGCTCAACCCAACTCACTTTGTTCAAATTCACTTACGTTTAAAATAATCCTTTGTGGTATAATTTTTGAGTTTATTTGTGACAATATCACCTGATACAGTGTTACGAGACACACATTTTCAACCCTTTTATTCTTGTGACCTTAACAATATGCCATATATATGCATTTTGAGCAAAATTCGTTCAACATTCGACCTTTTAATAAAAATGGTCCTTGAAACTATGACAAATATGTGCATTTATGGCCAATTTTGACTAAAATATGACCTTTTACTAAAAACGGTGTATATATGACTTTATATGCAAAATAAAAATGCGTTTCTCTAATCGACAATACCTGGAATCGTGCATAAATTGTCTTAAAATTCTCCCGTAGGTCCAGAAAAAATATGGCTTGTCATTAAAATCCGGGCCCTAGTAATTAGGGCAGTAGCAGAATCAATTGGAGGTTGGCGACGTTATTAAGCGATCAGAAGGCCGAATAAAATAGAGTCGTCACAAGGATGTCAGGAGGATGTTCCAATAAAAAATAAAGAGCGAATACTATAAAGGAATAATGACTTTTTCTGTCAGTACGAAGGTCAAATTGAACTTTTTTAAGAGAAAACTAAATTTTATGAAGATAGAAGCAAGTTAGAAATTGCGGGCTAATCGAGAAAAGAGAGTGAACAAACATATTAAATTCGATTATGCACGTTTCCAATTATTGAGATGAGCGGCGGCGGGATAGTGAGATAGAGGGCTAGAGAGCGAGTGGGAGAGAGAGGTACTACCTAATACATGAGTGGACGAATTGACCGACAAGTGATTGTGTATGAGTGTGTGTGAATGGAAACGCAAATGAGTAGGCTAGCCGGTGAGCGGGGTGGGGTGGGGTGGGGAGATCAGCTACTGGGCGGGAGGGAGAGTGGGGTGGGGGGGGCGACTGGGAAAGTGGTTGTGCGAGTGGGTGTGAATAAATGGGTGTGTGAGTGAATGCGGGAGAGCGAATGCGAGTGTGAGTGTGAGTGAATGCAAGGGCGGATCCAGCCGATTATTTTGGAGGGACATCATCGATTTTTGTTAAATAACAAACATATTTGTTATATTGTATATTATTTGTGTTGTGTATGTATGATACTATAGAATATTATTTTTAAATAATTACATAATTCTAACATCAATAAACATTTAAATCATTTTTGCCAAATAAAAAAAATACAATAAAAGAAAACTAGGCCTCTTCGGGGGTGGGTATGGCCCTCATCTCCGTAGATCTGCCACTGAGTGGGTGGGTCCTCATGTATGAGTAAATCCTCATATGTGTGAGTGAGTGAGTGGCGAGGGCGGGCGCGCCGCTGCTTCGCCTGCTGAGTCGGGTGGGCGCAGACGTAAGCCTCTCCGCCACAGCGCGCGCTGATTTCGTGCCGATTGCCTGGCGCTGCGGCGCGAGGGAGACGCGTTCGCGGCCAATCACGAAACGAGAACTCTCCACCAATGCAACATACGCCCAAATATCAAAATTATACCCATTAATTAACTTCCCCTCAGCCTTAAATTTGGAATGTGCTATCTTAATATTTAAATCTATTATTAGGCCATCACTCACATATGCCTGTCCGGTCGGGAATAACACAACCAACATTGAAAAACTCCAAATAGTACAAACAATTTTTTACGAAAATGTGCAAAGGCCCTTGGTTCATATCAAACACAATATAAAAACTTTAAACAATCCCAAAAGAATTCGCTCTCGATATCCCAAAAACATTTTAAACCCCATAAAATGTATTAATATGTAATAAAATGTATTAAATATGTAAATCTTCACCCAATGTATGTATAGAGGGTATCTAGATTTAAGAATGTATAATGTAAGTAAAATTTGTGTATTGTATGTCAAATTGTTTAACGATAAATTTGAAATACATTTTAATATATTTTTTTGTATTTTTTTATCGTGAAGCAGAAGTACTCTGCGAATCCCGTTTCAACACTATTTGATCAGTTAACGGAGTGTCCATGATGCCGTGATGGCAGCGGTCGAGCGGGGCGCGGGGCGGCGCGGCGGGGCGGCACGGTCAGCCTAAGCGGAATGCTAAACATGCGGTCCGGCGCGTTCGAAAACAAGGTCATTACATCTTCTATAAGTCGGCGGCTGGGCCCGGAGGCAGGGCAATTTCAGCGATTACCCACGATATTCCATAAAGTACACTGAAAATGTGCTCTGAATAATACATCCGGGAGCAGTTAGCCACACAGAAACAGGCACTGTGGCCGCGGTGCCGCCCCCGCCAGTGTTCCACCCCCACCGCCGACGTCGCCGTCGCCGCCTCGGCCATTCCCGCCCCGCCTCTCAGGTGCGCCCCAGCTGGCGGGGAGACCGATAAGAAGATTACGGCAGCTCCTGAGCCGCTGAGCCGGAGACCCGCCGCCGCTGACTCGAATTTGAACGGCACACACGGCGCGCCAGCTGCCCGCGGCTGCGTGCTTGTGTACATGTTTGGCGCGAGGATTTCCAAACAGCCCGCGCCGACCGCGAGATGGTGAGGCGGGACGGGCGGGTGGGGTGGGATGGGGAGGGTAGGAATGGGGCGGGAAGAGGTGTGTGGGGATGGTGCGCACGGATGAGCACCGGCTTAGCAAGACAGGAGATGTGTTGGCGGCAAACGGTGACAGAAGGGCAAGTAGGAAATAACGGGAAGCAGGGAGAGGAAGCTAAGCCAAATGGCGAAGATTATGGCAATGTATAATATTCTAATTATACTGGAATTGCTTAGGAACACATAAATCAACATTACCTTTATGTCAGTGTTCAAGTCAATCCTCAAGTTGTCCTCCCATGTACTTTACGAAACTAAAAGTTTTTTACATTTTTAACGTGCATTGTGTTCTTGACAGCGAATATTAAATATTCTCCCGTCTCCGAATCAAAAGGAGATGAAATATTTCTTGTCAGCTTTACAGCCGTTAAGTCCTTCACTTCATTCTATTCTCAAAATGACAAAGAAATCCATGGAATAGTTATCTAACTTCATTCAAAACATTGTGTTTTAAACAAAACACCCTGCTACACATTGGAAAACTGAGATATATTGTAAAATTGAGAAGAGAGAAAATTCTCAGAAAGAACTGTCGTATGGTAATAACAATAAATTTTACGTAATGTTCCTTGCATTCGTTGTGAAGAAGGCAATGCAACCAGACATTCGTTGGGTTTGTGTATCTGCTAGAAACTGTACGCTGGGAAAGAATTATTTTATTAAAATTGTTTCTCTGAGCGCTGCGGGACTGTACGGCGAAAGTAAAGAGAGCAATAAGCTGAGTTTATCGCTCGTAAAAAGGATTCGCAGTTTGATGACCGGCTACGACGAAGCCAGCAGTCTCCATATCGGTCTGTTTGCGGGCGTAGAATTGGTAAATCGCCTTTGGTGTTTGTACAGAAAACATTAAATGACAATCTCCATAAAGCATGAGCAAATCTGTAATAATTTGAATTTGTTACAAACATATGCAATAGATAAGTTTTATAAAAGAGAAGTTAATTTAATATGACGTATGAATAAATTGCGACCGGAGAGAATGAGTGTCATTTGTAGCTACTAATGAAATTACTGTTTTCGTGAGACGATTTATTAGTAAACCTCCTAAAAAATTTCCGAACCCGTTCAACCGACTAACCAGAGAGTAATTGTAAATACCTGGAGGTTGGGGGTCACGCCTTTCAGCAGCTATTCACTTTCCATGAGGAACGCCCACATTTTTTTCAGACACATGAGAACAGAAACAGGTCTCCATAGTTACTTTGCATTTCCAACAACAAGTGGCTACAAATATAAACAACTCGTTTCCCACGCTTGGGCGACTTCTCAGAGACAAAGGATGAAAGCTTGTTTGAAACTACCAAAGTTCACGTACTTCCACAACACCGCGAGACAGGTGCATTTAAGTGAAATGCCAATTCGTTTACTAAAAAGAGTAAGATATTCCTGAAAGTAAAGTTCATACTACGTAACGTTTTGTCTTCTCCGTCGGGTTTTCTCCTTTCCATTATCAACAAATTCCTACTGCACGATACAACATAACATTCAACGTATCTCACCAGCACAATAAAAAACAAAAAATAAGAAAAACGAATTTAAAAAAACTGCACAATTCCTTTATTCACAAAGCCACTGTTTCTAAAGTAGATGCCATAAATAAGTTTAAGAAATCAGAAACATTTTCTGTAACTTTCCGAAGAAAGTAACATAACGAAGCAAATTTAGTACTCTAGAATGAATGGTAGCATTTATATTATTTTTTAACAATTTTTCAATTTTTAAACATATTAAAAATTGAATCATTTAATTAACTCAACGCACAAATACTCTTTAATAAAAATGCATAAGTAAGTAACATACAAATGCAAAATACAAATTATATTTTCTAAATTATAGAAATTCAAAACAGTGACCGTTCTTGATAGGTTCTGGATTACATTTATTTTCACCAAAGCAAACCATCAGCTTTGCTTTCGTTTCGTGAAAGACACCTGCACGTTGCTTCCCTGCTTAAAATTACACGAGAGGAGAGGGCGAAGTTATTTCGCACGAGAGCAAGGAGTCCTTCGGGCCTCGTAGAAACCAAGCGCCGCATTATTAAACGAACGGTTGCGAAGCAGGTGGAGAGGTCGGAACCCCGCTATTCCACTCAGTACAATCTCAGTGGGAAGATGAGGCGCTCTTGCAAATTCTTTGGCATAAAAGTCTGCAAATCCCTCGTCCCGCCGCGGGATGAATATGACAACTTTCTTTCTCACGAGAAATGCAAAAAGTTCCCTTGCAAATGCTTTCGTAGTGTACATCCCGGGAAGGACAAGAGTTTCCACAAAGAACATGGATGACGAAAGTTGAGCCAGGGCAAAGGTCTTAAAGTGCATTTTAAACAAACTCATACTGTATATCCAAATAAGAATACGGAAGATGAAAAGCAAGTTCACTGGACCTCTTTACTTGTCTCGCAACAGTTCGGCCAAATTGCTTGATATTTAAATGTATTTGAAATGTATCTCGATACTGAAAACGTTCGAGTAAAACACTAGATTCAGACATTTCGTTAGGTTAACATAGTGCTGTATTGGAAGCAGAAAATAAAGAGTTTTACGCTTTTTTCAATCGTTTGTAAAGTAGAATGTTTATGAAAAACTCAATTTATTGTTTATTTTAGTTTCACCTACCAAACACATAACAAAGATACGTGAATTGCGTTATTCGCTAAAGCATTTTAAGAAGCCACAAATTATAGAGCACAAGGGAAGGCTTACGTCTGAAGAAAAGTTCACCAAAATTATTCCAGAGTCTATTCAAAAATGGATGTACTTCTTATCTACTTCAGTAGGGTAAAAGCACACATTTCGAAGTGAAATGAAATGTTGTTTTGTGGTGAAAAATCACTACACAATAATTTTAGAAGCTCCTTTAAGTGACTCCTGAAGTAGCTTTCCTCCGAAACACGAGGCTTTGAAAACGACTTCCACCTCATTCAAAGCCTTTTCCTTTCCACATTCTTTCGAAGCGCCATTCACGCACTTCTTGAACAAACGCGACATCGCGTAAGCATTACGTCTACGGCTCCCAGCGAAGAATTCCGTTCGCAGCGCCGGAAGAAACAACAGGAAATTCACTCGACGGGATAAAATCCGGGTCGGGCGACGGGTCGGGGCGAACGGCGATGGGCGATTCGGGGCGCCCTCTCCACGCGAAACTGCGGCCCGGCGACCGGCAACGACCCAAATAAAGCTGAGGCGACCCTTGGCGACGCGCAGTCGTTCGTTTCGCTCGAACCCCGACGCCTCGCCCTCCTCTGCCGCCACACACGCTCGGCGACCTCTGGCAGACTGCGAGGAGGCTGCAGGGCAAGATCGGGGTTCTTTGTTGATACAACCCGTAATATACTATTTATTTTTGTGGGCCATTCAATGTTATTTCACATTATTATTGCCCTTCATTTGTGTAGCACTTATTAGTTTCACTTTTTTATGGTAGTAGGATTCATAAACAAATTTTTGATTTGTATTGTAATAGAAAATAAATATTCTTTTTCCTGAAGATGGGTTAATCTCTAGACGAAGCGTTACAGTTATGTACTTCTGACAAGAATAATTACGTGAGCAATTAAATATCACGTTTTAAGTGTATTTAAATTTTATTATGTTAATAATATATGTAAAACAATCTGTCGAAAAAGGAAGTTCAATAATAATGTGAAATACGCTTCACAAGTTGATATATTCGATAAAACCATCTTAATACCATCAGAAATAATATGCAATTTAATTACGTGATGATGACAACAATCTTATTGAATTGTCATTTGAATTATATTTTCGCCAGAAGCAAATGATTAAAGGAAAGTCTTTAAGAAGAGTACCTCTAATATTGATAACTATTTGAGTTCAATTTTTTCTTTCTTTTCATTACAGAATAAACATTGTTTTAATGTGGCTTCTAGTACAGTCGACCATCTCCCTGCCTCACTCTCACCCCTTGTCCTTTATCCATTCTCAGCTATGTAAGTAATATTTTGCACGATTCGTGTTGTTATCGTAAACTTTTGGCATTTATCAAATGTAACTGTACGTCCTGGTGCAAGTTCATATCTAGAAATTCTAACATTCCTTTAGTCTCTAGACTTGTTGCCTCGCATGTAGCGTATCTAAACTAGGAATGATACCTTATTATGCCTTATTAATAACGGCATAGCATCTTTTAAAACCACATTACATTATTCGACAAATTAATAAAAAATTAAGTTCAAGAAAAATGTACTTAGCCTTCTGTTGTAGTTTTTTTGCATTCCAGTTTAACTCAATATTCCACCAGTCTTTTTCTGAAATATTTTACCCCTTATCTCCACCTACGAGCTGGGTATCTTCTTTGGATGATCCCTGCACTCAATCTCGGTACCGGAATCCAATATGAACAGTCAGGCACCTCGCCAACTCCTCGGCTACCCGCCCTCCCGCTATACGCCCTCGGGTGCTGCGAGTGGCCGTCAAATCTCACGAGCTCCTGTTAAGCAGCATAAGCGCCACGCTGCAACATGCTCAGCCCCCCCCACCCACCACCCGCCCCCCAGCCCCCGCCCATACCCACTCCTTCCTGCTTTCCCTCCCCCTCACCTACCCGCGTACCAGGCCCCGCCCCACCCTGCCTAAGAGCGGTTAACCCCTCCGCCTTCGCCCTGCCCCGCCTTGCTCCTACCCGCTCTTCCCAAATCGCCCTGCCCTGCCCTTCCCTTCCCTTCGTGTCGCTTCGCCTCGCCCATCTCCATCCTGTGCCATCCGCTCCGGCCCGCCCCGCCCGCCCCAACCGCTTCGGCCCCTATCCTCGGTCCATCCCGCCGACGACGATGCCGCTGCCACTTGGTGTTGGTGGTGGTGGTGGTGGTGGTGCGATGATGGTAGTCGTGATAGTTGAGATAAAGTAGTGATGGTGGTGGGATGGGGTTGGGGAAGAATGGTGAAGGAGGCATGCTGGGAAGCAAAATGTTTGAGAAGAAGTTGTCACGGCAATAGTGATAGTAGCAATTCGTCTGAGTTGGCAGAAAAAATAGATAGAAAAACTTCGAAGCAATATTTTAGAGATTAAAGAAAAAGTAAATAGCAGGTCGAGCAATTTATTGATTATAATATAATATAATATATATAATATTGATATAATTAGAAAGGAAGGAAATTGGGATTACCAGAGATTAGACTCGTTTGCGGACACGTCAACTGCTACGTCATAAGAGAGTAAGGATCAAAGTGCAGCGAATGTATAGTATCTAACGGGTGGTGGCGGTGTCCCTCCCCTGCCGGAATTTGACATCCGGCGCCGACATTCATGTCACCTTGCGAGCAATTTCCCAATTCAGGCATCTCCCCCATCGGGGCACTGTTTCAACTGAGACAAGTTCCAAGCTCTCGACAGGTATGTAGAATCAGTAATAATCAAATTAACGGAAAAATAACTTATGTCATGTAATTACAAAGCAGACACATCGTACAAAATAAAAATGAGAGAAGACAAGCCTTGAAAAAATGATTAAAAAAGATAATAAGAAAAAACACAGCAGAAAAGAAGATCAAAATGACATTTGGCAAAGAAGAAAAGATTTCAGAAAGGAGTAGAAACGAACCCATTGATGAAAGGTCGTGGAAAGGAAACGAAAAGTCGAGGAAAGAAAGAAAAATAGAAGAGAAGCGGAAAAGACGGAAGAGAATAGAACGGAAGCTGGAAGAAGGAAGAGAGGAGTGAAAGAGGATATAGGAGGGCGGCTTGTGAGGCCAGCAACGAGGCGGAGGGGGCCGTCACCGCCGGCAAATGGGCTCCAATAAACGGCGGCGCTATCGGCGCAGCCGCCCCACCCGCGCTATTGCTCGGGGAATCGGCGGGAAGTGGAAATCCGCGTTATGACCGGAGACGCATTTCGGACGCGGGGATCGACACACGTAGCGCCGCCGCCCCACCACCACTACCACTGCCACTACCTCGGCCCGTCCTCTTCCGTCACTGCCACTTCAATGGTTACCGCCTCCCCAATTGCACTTTCCGGCTACCGCCACACCCACCTCACCACTCCCAGCGCTCCCGCTCCCTGCCTCAACGCCAGCGTAACCCCACGCGCGCAGGCCATGACCTGCTCCCCACGCCCTACGTCAGGCACGAACACGCACTTCACTGTGCGCGTTATTTAACGAGATGGTAATCCGACACATTACCGTTATTTGAATGCGTATTTTTCAATTTAGTTTGATTCTCCCGAGGGCTGGAGATTCGGGAGATTTCGTAAATGTTAAGCTCTGCCATCCCATTTCCATTTACTTGGACGCGGTGTGGCGGTGTAATGCGAAATAGGAGACCCGATGGGGGAGCGGGCAGACCCCACTGCAGAGTATGAATGTAAATAAAGTCATTTCAGACTTCGAAGTATTTATTACCTAAGTCAATTGTAACAATAATGCAATGTTTCCTTTCTCTCAATCTCGATAGTATCTTGCAACACTATTCAGTCGAAATCAAATGTATTACAATCAAGTGAATATAGAATTAAGATATTATGTAAGAGAGCCTTTAATTTTTAACACGAAAAAATATGCAAATGTTTTAACATAAACATACACATAAATAATTCTATGCAGAAAATAATTTTTCCATGTAATCGATTTAAAGCATTGTATTTTACGCTTCTCGAAGCAATCTGACAGCTGCTCCAAGGGTTCTAATTTTCCGACCGCTCACTCGCGAATCGGCGCCAGCGCTTCCCAGGCGCCCTCCGCATTGATGGAAGCGTTCGCGTCTAATCCGTGGGGCTGTCCTTCAAGCGCAGCCAGCCACGCCACCGCTCGTAACCCTTTGCCCGAGGCCCAAGAAACCGAATCGAATAAGGCACTCGATTCCGCCGCGTCACTGCGGAACAATCGCGGGGGACGACCCTGAAGCATGGCCGAAAGAGGTCCGCACTGCCTTCGTTCGCTCCGGGGTCGAAATCGAAGGCACAATAGGCAGGACAACGTTTTAAGCAGTGTGGAAAGAATCACTTAGTTTTGAAGTGAATAAAAAGGAAAAATGTATGGAATATGTAAAGAAGTAAGCTTCTTATTTACTCGTTAATTTTTCTTTTAATTTCAATGTACTTGACGTCAATTATTTTTAAATTTATTTTCACTTCAATACGATTAAATAAACATTTTAATAACAATAAATGGTGATTTTGTGTGCTTCTTGCAAAATCATTCTGTTTTATGTGTCGTGTACCGGAGACACATTTTCTCTAACATTGTGTGATTTTTACATTCCAGGTTTGCGTTTTCTGAGAAATGCATATTTATGTGTATGATTCATTCATCTCACAGCTAAATATAATTGCTGTTATATTTCAAACAATAACTTGTACAACAATAACAATAATATGTGTGTTGTGAAACGTATTCACTTCAACGGCACTGCCCACTCAACCAACGCTCCTCCATCCGTCATAGGAAGATCCATGCCCTGCCACCGCCTTCCCCGTCCGCTCTGACTTCCCCTTGGGCTCCTCCCCAGGAAGTCGGGGAGTCCCGTCAATTCCGCGCTGCAGGCGATCACCCTTTCGTGCCACCTATGCGTCAGGAGCGAGGCGGGGCAGCGAAGGGGAAGAATCTGGCGGGTACGCAACCAAGAGAGGGCAGTGGAAATGGTTTTGGAGGAGGAGCAAAGGAAGCAGCATGGTTGAAGAAATGGTGAAGAAAAGGTCATTAGCAGAGAGGTTGAACTGGAGGAGGTCGGCTTTTGTTTCGAACATGGAGTGGCAACACGTACGTGTGTATGTGTGTGTATAGAGGGGGAGAGGTGAGATTGTAATGTTCGAAATTCCATTGCAAAGAAACCACGTCCCTCATCGTGAAACAACCATCATTCATTCCTTAATTGTTACAGCAATGCTGCAAAAATAAGGAATAGAGGTCTCTTAGATGGAAGACGACGGACAAAAAGAACAGATGAAGCTGAGGTCGTGGTAGGTGGAAGGATACGTACAGGAAACTTGAGCATCTTAGGCATTACTATCATGAATTTGCTGGGTTCATCACCAACAACATATACATTAGCTGGAATTTCAACTTCGATCCGTGGCCGCAACACCACGCCAATAGCGGCTTCAATAGAGGCCGAGCGGTTGCAGTGCAGCGGAGAGCGGCGGAAAGGACGCTGGCGCCCCCTGGGGCCGCGGGGTGCAATATTAGATACAGCGCGCCTCCCGTGTTTGGCCAGCGCAGCGGCCGGAAAGGGTTGTCGTGCCCGGCCCCGTGGCCGCCGCGCGGCGCGTGTTCGGCCGGCGCTCGTGGAAGGGTGAAAGAAGAGACTCCCTGCGGACAGGCAAGCCGCCCCTCCCACACCTTACACGGAGCTCCTCTCCCCTTTCACTCGCCTCGACCTCACCCAACTGGAGCTCTCCTTCCTTCTAATGCAGCTCTTCTGGTTCAGATCTCCAATACATATGTTTCAAACTGGCGCAATTTTATTCACTTTAGATAAAGCTAGGAATCCTCCCTTTCGTGCAGTTGCCTTACCCCACTCTCTAACTCGAACTCTCATGTTTCCTTGTTCTCGAGAAAAGTAACGTCTCGCGAAAATACATTACGGACCTGGCGCAAATTCATTTGCTTCTTCCTCACCCCAGTCATCTCTCTCAATCCATCCTTTTCCTCACTCATTAATTCACTACTATTTTCATGTCTTCTTTTTTTAATTCTGTAGTGGCAGCAGGGATTTTGTGGTACTCCGTAATTAAAATTTCAGGATATTAGAGATATCAACCACAATTAGTACGCAATATAAATCTATTATGTAGAAAATTTAGCCATACACATGTTTCGGGAATTTTTTTCCCATCATCAGTGTCTCTACAATATTAAAATCGAATTAACAAATTAGCACGTGAATAACTACGTCATACAAATAAATAGTAATCCGAAAGAACATTAAATTATTTTTCTTTGATTGATATCCAAGTCCAAGCAATGTATACCTATAACAATTTTATTTGCATTGCTCTTTGTTACTGTACAATGGTTTCTACTTATATTTTTCTCAGTGTTCACTGTTTTGACATACATTTCTTTTAACTGAGATTTTCTATCTTTGTCAAACCTTTTTTAAAAATAGAATTGTAAAACCCCAGTATTTCATTGTCATTCTAGGGGTAAAAATGTGAGAAATTTTCGTACGAGTTCTCCTATTTATCGTATATTATCAAAAAAAGTATTTTATTCATCTACTGCATGCAGTTAAATTGCCAATTAAAACACTGAATACAAAATAATTGAAACATCTGTCATAAATACAGCTGAAAAGCATTTTTGTTTTATTTTAAATATCATTTTGACTACTTCTCGCGTTTTACGCTTCACATACGGTGTCTATATCCGCTGATTAATCAATCACATTATGTCATTGGCACTATGTCCTGGCGTTCGCGAGTCAATGTGCTCGTATATTTATACACTACTTTATTCGTACCCACTCACCATGATTTCGTTTTCAATGATGAGAACCGCTAACTGGCCTCGATACATGATACGCTAACCGCAGTTTGCAATCGATCCTGCGAAGAAAGATCGCGTCTCCTGTTGGGTAACTGGGCTGGTAGATCAAGACCTCTTGAAGCCGTTCTCATGACTCATTCACGAGCTGTTTTCAATGAATTTCTAACTAGAACGAAACGAATACGAATGAAACATCACAGTATTGACTGCATTAGGTTTAAATACTTTTCTTTTTTACGACAGAAGAGAAAACAGAACAGGAAAGGTCTATCATTTGAGTTATCTGCAGGAAAATATAAATTTTAGAAAATATTCGGCTGATAGGCGACGCTAATCAATAATCACTGTAGCATTTTTTGTGTTTGGAATTCAGACACACAATTATGTAACTGTTATATTCCGTTGAGTATACACAGTAAAACGTTAGGCATTGTTAATTTGTTCCAAATATTTTTTTATTTATCTAAAGAAATACAACTAATGCATTACAAAATTGTGAGCGCAAGTAATGCGTTCAAAAAAATTTCCTCTAAAAAAGAAACACGCAGAATGAATAATGGGCAACAAACGACATTATTTTACGCGAGATAACCAGAAAAATTGAATGTCTCTCTAATGTGTATTGTAGATTTGAATAGGAACAGCATTGTTGATGAACTCCTAACCGACATACTGAAGTGTTTCAAACGAACGACAATGTAAGTAGTATATTCATAAGTGAAATATGTAAGAACGTGAACTGCCTTTGCCAGAAAGTGCTACCTTTTGCGCAGTGACTAATAAATCTAGATTTCAATTCCAGATTCTGTTGCATCTTCCAATGCAAACAAGCGCCGCCCGCAGCGTCACGCGTCGACGGCGGCCAGCGCGCCATCTGGCGGCGCGGTGTCCGGTCGCGGCCGCCGCCGTCTGCGCTCCGCACCAATCGATACGCCGCCGTCGGGCACGCGACAGCGCAGGTGGGGGCGGACGCACCGGCAGCGCCGGAGGCCTGTCTTCTGTCTCTGCGCTGCTGCTCTCGCCTTCGTCTCCTTCCACCCACCCTCGTCGCTTGCTGCCTCCTTACGTGGCAATGCGTCGTCAGAAGTGGATTTTATAGAATTGTCTCCATTCTTTTCGTTTCTTTTATAAGACATGGTTGAAGAAAGAAGCTTACTAATTACACTTTTTAATAATTTTGGACGTTTTCTTTTTCTAATGGTTGGACGGAAGAGCAGCCGGTAAACTACGTCAGGCCTGTAAATAAAGACATTATTATTTCTGTCTCTATTTTTCAATCGACTTTCGGATCATAAGTTCATGGTCTTTTAGACGCTGTTTTCGTGTTCTGCCTCCGAGCTACATATATTCTTGCCACTTCCAGGAACTCAATTGCCACCATCGATCCCGTGCTTATTCGGTCAAGCCCCTACCTTCACTCCAACCGTCGTCAACATGCCTAGCTCCACCCATTGACCAGTCCCAGAGCCTTAAATATTCCCACAATTTCAGTTATTCAAGGATGGTGTGTAACGTACTGAAGAATCACCATGTCACTAAATCACTTATCCACACTTATCGTCTCAACATTTTCGTTTTCAGCAGCCCCTTCCTACAGAATCCATCTTTCCATGTCATGCCTGCTGTTCCTCTTTCTTACATTGCAGGTGGAGTAAAGTGCCCACCATCACCTCATCATCGCCATCCCTTTCATCCCCTGCAACATCACTCCACGCCGTCTTTTTCTCCCGCTGCTGTCCTTCCGGTGGGCGAGCTTCTGGGCAGCGGCATTGCCATCCTCAGGCAATGGCGCTGGGAAGGGCGCGAGAGTGGGCGCGGCGGTGCGGGCGGGGCGGGAGCGAGACGAATAAGGGAGTGTAGCAGCGTCTTAGGGCGGCGGCGCCCCCGCGTGGCATCCCTCGAGTCCGCGCGGCGCGCGTCGCCACGGCAACCGCGACGGCCGGCCGGAGCCCGCCACCTGCGCCGGCGACGGCGGGGAAAGGAGAGGCGAGCGGCGACGCACGGACGCGCGCCAGGAAATGAACTCAGGCGACCATGTTTGGAAGGGAAGCAATGGCTGGATTGGTGCTTTCTTGCCACAAATCAATTCTGAGGAAAATGTTCCTATAAATGTAATTCCCATGTTCATAGTGTTTCAAAGGTTCAAGGGCAGATAAAAAGTAGAATATAAGTTGAGCAAGATCAAACAATTTTGTATTGATAATGAGAATCTCTACCAAATAATGGGCATTATAGTTTTCAGACTATAAAGTAGTACTTAATATTAAGATTCACAGCATACACTGCGTCATATCATTAGAGTATTTACAATTAAGTCAAGTACGGACACTCGTCAAGGGGAAACGTCAATATTTTCGTTTCCATTCTAAAAGATAATAATGTAAAATATAATAGATCCGTCAGAGAATGCTTATATCGCCAAATATATTTATTTATTTTTATTTATTTTTATTTATTTTTATTTATTTTTATTTATTTTTATTTATTTTTATTTATTTTTATTTATTTTTATTTATTTATATTTATTTTTATTTATTTATTTATTTTACGTCAAAAACAACTAAAACTGCGTATGACGTGCTATGGGAAAAGTGAATTGTGTGACATTTTCAAAATTCTGTGATCCCTACACTAAGTCATATACTACTTAAATTTTGAATTTTGAAAGGAGAAAAACAAAGAAAACTCCCATGTAGTAAAATCTATTTTCAAGGATAAATAAGCAATAAATTTTGAATTTTGAAAGGGAGAAAAAAAAACAAAAAAAAACTCCCATGTAATAAAATCTATTTTCAAGGATAAACAAGCAATAAATTTTGAATTTTGAAAGGAAAAAAAAAACAAAAAACTCCCATGTAATAAAATCTATTTTAAAGGATAAATGAGCAATAAATTTTGGCTCTTATTACTTCCTGCCGCGACAACATGGAAACGATAATTTGAAGAATTGTGTTTCCACTGAATTCTAGAAGACGTGCACAGAAAATGAAGTTACATTTATGTCCAGAAGCAAAACAAGGGGCTATCTCAGCATTTGCTCAATGGATCAGAAACTGGACGAAAAACCTGATCGAGATGGGTTACGGTTCTTTTCAGTTTATTTACCTATAGATATCCCAGGGGGAACGTATTTCATTTAGAGGATCCGGAGAAATGCAGTTTAGAAAACATCGAGGTAAAGAAATCGGTGCAATTATACATAGTCTTATGCAGCGTCTCGTCAGGGTCTTTTTTATGGAGAAAAGTCATCGGTGCGCGATTATTTCACGAATTAAATGAATTAGAAATAGAAACTACAATTACATAATTATCAATTTATTCATTGCAACAAAAGAAACATGTTTGCAAAGCAGTAGATCCATTTGACACAGTAACGGAGTGAGGAAAATTTAAATCGGGAACGAGGGTTGTCCTTGTAGCATAAATTACATATCAGTACAGATGGTCGTTCTTCCATGGTTAGTCGCCAGTGTAAGTCATGTCTAAAAACTGTGTCATGTAGTTCATAAAAACTGTGAATATTGGATATTCCATCAAGTGATTCCTATATTTTTATGACAATGCTTGGATGTCCATGTCACAAGGAATGAATCGACGTTACCTGCTTACAAACCGAAAATGTACTGAGCTATAAAGAATGCACGAGAATATTATGTAAAATAATATCTTACGACTCGAAGTGCGTTCCTTCAACATACGGTACACGCGAGGCTTCATCACAGAGAATGCGTAAGTGAGAGGAACAATATATCTAAGTCAATTATTATTCCACAATCATATTTTCGTTCCTAGAATATTTTCTTAACATACCTACTGTAATACGTTTTTTACAAAATTGGAAATACACATCGCTTCCTGCATTTCTAGAAACAATATTCAGTAAGAACAGTAATTATGGACGATGATTTAAACAGTTGGCTTCAAAGTTCACTTCGTCAAAAGGAATTAGGAAATTGAACAACTGTTATGGAATAAACGAAAAATGAAGCAATGCGTTAAATTAATTATTAAATAGTACAGAAGTACTCTCAAGAAATATTTTGAATGTAGCAAAATCTTTTAAATTGTCCCTTCCAGAACCAAAAATAAATTCATGTTAATTCCAATAGAGTTCATTGATTAGTGATTCCGGACGCGACAACTGCGATGTATGTTAGTAAGGGCAAGGAAGAAAAAGATCGCGCGCGGTCCGTGGTCTGTTTGTTGGGGTTCTGCTCCCGCATTCGCCTGGTGTCCAGTGCCGGAGGTAAACAATTTTTGACCCAAGGCAATGCTGAATCGTAGCCGCCCCCCCGAAAAAATAAATGTCAAAATTATTTTATTTCAACAAATAACAAAAATACAAATTTTAAGCTAGAAAAGTTTTTGGCAATATATTTTGAATAATAGCTGGATTACGTGAGATTAAAGAGCTACAAATTTTGTTGTTTAGTTAGTGTTTAATAAAATTACTTGTTGTTAATATATGAAATAATATATATATATATATATATATATATATATATATATATATATATATATATATGAATTTCAGTAGAACCTATTTTAATTTTAGTGTAATATAATTTATTTCGTAGAGTCCTACCTCGTAATTACTATAATCATTAATTATTTAAGGTAAAAATAATTAGTAATTTTATGAAATATCACAATATTGTACCGCGACTTACAAAATTGTGATTATAATTTTCTGAAGTTCCACTTTACTTTTTCAATTTTGTACTAATTTTTCTCAGTCCCATCATCGGGCCCCTTGTCTTGCGGGGCCCTGTGAGACCGTGCGGTCTGCCCATGTCTAGCGCGGTAAACAGGGAAGCCGGTCGCTAGAATTCTCCTCGAGACAGCAGCTGAATTCAACCTAGCTATGTTGTAGTGTCGAAAATCCTGCACCGTCGGGATTCGAACTCTAGGATCTGCCGCTCAGAGGCACTCCAGTGACATCAATTGATGCCCTGAGCCACCCAAGCCGGTTCCTCTTGAAATGTTCTTTATGAAATGAATAGGGTGTTTCAGATATGTCGAAGAATTTCTAAAAGCATTACTACGAACAAGACGCAAATCAAAATGAAGCAAGAATTCGAGAAAAAAATTACGTAAAAAAATGCTTCTGGAAAGAAATTACAGAGAAGTGAATGCATAACAAAGGAGTGTCCATCTACAAATGAATGAATAAAGGGCGCGTCACCCCTCGCCGCCTGTCGTCGCGGCGAGACACGGAGTCCCGGCGCCGCCCAGCGCCGGCCAGACGGCCTTCCTGGCGTCTCCCGTTTGAAATCCTTCGCCGCGTATCATCAAGCCATCCGTCATCATTTTCCCTCCCGGCCCCCTCGCCTCACCACCAGGACTCGCCCGCGCCCGCTTCGCCTCGAATCACCGTCCTCATTACGCTGTCACCGCTGAAAATACTACCCGGCCGGCAGGGACCTTTGTCTCTCTCCGGCAGCCTGCGAGCCACGGCACGCTCCTCGTCGCCCCTCAACGCTTTTACTGTTGGGTCAGCCGTTCGTTGTTTCGCCGCTGAAATATACCTCGAATAACTGTTTCGATTCGTCATCATTCAGTAGTAAATTTTCTAAATGTGTACACTCGTATACTCCATTACAATGAAATTACAGCTTGTTGGAGGATTTTTTAAAATAAAATGACATATTTAGACGGAAAATAATACCAGTGCATTTAGTAATCTCGTTGTCAGCTTATCAACTGAGTGTATAAGAAAATGACTATAGAACCTAATGCAGTCACACACTGAATGCAACGACAAAACCAAGAAATCCTTTTTAAAAACGAAAAAAAAAGTATTAAGTTTTTGGAAATATTGTTAATCAGTGGTTCCATAGAATTTAAATGCAAAGAAGTCGTCGTCGGGCGGTCATAATTTTTAATGAATGTAATAATTTATGAAAACAACAACAAAACAGAAACATCGAGAAATCGATAAGTTAAAAATTAAATGTCAATCACTAACCTGAATGTAAAAAACATTATCCAAGAAGAATTCAGCATAAAATTCGAAAAAGTAAATATTTCATTTAAAGAATCGTGAAAAATTCACAACTAGACAGATAATACATCTATTTACCACAAGCACGTTTTAACGCCCATCCTATTGCAGAGGGTTCGCAAATTCTTTATGACCACTGCCACTATTTGCTGCCCCGTTTATGCCTTTGCCTCCTACGCCGTCCCGGCTTGCTCGTTTCGTCCGGATCGCCAATGGTGATTGAAAGGAAGGGACGATGGACGAAGAGCGGTGTTCGACGAAACGGAAGTGTCTCTAGATGCATTGATTGCTTTTTCATGTTTCCGAGTTCGTCAAATGCTATGGTCATTAGTCCCGTAAGTAGAGTGCATGGTTTTATCACCGGAGGTGGTGGTGTTCTTCCCCTGTCGGATGGCGTGAGCGGGCGCCAACCTACAAGTTGCCTTGAGGTGTTTCCTGGTCTGAGTATCTCCCATCAGCCGGGCATCGTCACAGCCGGGAAAGGAGTACGCTGTTCCGATATTTGCCTAGTATTGATCGGAGAAATCACAGGAAACTACCGCTCATAGAAACCGGCCGCTGGAATTCTCTTACCGACAGCCGCTGAATTCTACCGGTCTAGATAATGTCAAAAATTCTGTTAAGGTCGAGTCTCGAACCCTAGGATCTCCCGCTTAGAGGCATTGCAGCGACATTAGTTGATGCCCTCAGCCACTTCAGTAAATAGTCTCTAAACACATTCTGATCCCTGCATGCATTCCCCGTCTCCGGCGCCCCCTCCTCACTACACTCGCTGACGGACTTTATCTTCGCTCTGAAAGGCGTGTTTTACCTCTCTCACCGATGACTGCGACAACAATCAACCCTCCATCACTGTAACGCCCTCTGTTCATTTAGATTCATCCTCTTGTCAGTAATCCTCTCGTAAGTACCCACTATTGACCACAGAAGGGAGAAGTATTTATAAGTGTGTGCATTCGGGCAATTCTCCTTCCGTCACCTACGTTTTCTAATGCCCTTCCTGACAGTCTCCCACTTCCCCATTCTCGATCTCACCCATCTACAGCTCCAATATCTAAGTTTCATTGATTTCATACTCAGGCAATCATCAGTCCATCACCGATTACTGAGGAGGAAGGAAATAGGAAGTGACCTTCTAATTCAACTTTCACCTTCTCTCTTAACCACTCCCTGACATGTAGTACGTAATTTCCCATTTTCCCACTTCCCACCTTCCTACAATCCCGTGTTCTATGCTTCGTTGCCTCGTCCTCCCCCTTCCCAGGGCTAGCACCACCGCTGTGCCCGCTTGAAAATCCTTCTCTGCTTCGCGTCGTAGCGGCGGGTTATAAAAACTCCGCTCGCAAAACGCGGGGCTGAACGTGCTCTTCATTCGGCACCCAACACCGCACTTCTGCTGCGCTTTACCGCCGCCGCCGTGTACGCGCCGGCTACAAAAGGCCCGTGATATACTGCTCCCGTCTGGTGGCCGGCGGCCGGGGAAAGTGGGAGGCTGGAAGAGCAGTCGGGCGGGAACGGCAGGTGTGTGAGCATGTTGACGGGGGTGGGCAGGGTGAGGCGAGGTGAGGAGGGACGGAGCGGAGGGAGTGGGGAGGGGCGCCATGGCGTGTGGCGCGGGGTGAAGCCCCGTGGTGAGGCGGAGGCGAGGGCAGGACAAGGACGGGGCCGACGCGAGACGAAGGAAAGGGGGGGGGGGCAGGGAAACAAGAGCAGTGACGCGCCAGAGACGGGGCGAGGAAGGGGGGGGAGGGGCAGGAAGGAAGGGGGGAGGCGGGCCGGGGTCGGGGTCGAGGCGGAGGCAGGGACGATCGGTCGTGGGGACGGGGGGGCAGAAATAGCAATGCGGTATGGCGGGGGGAGGGAGGAGTCAGGGCGGGGCGGGGCGGGGCGGGGCGGGGCGGGACAGGGGGAGGCATGGGGCGTGGCGTCCGTTGGTTGGGAAAGCGTACAGCGAAGTTTTGGGCGAAAGCACACTGTGAATGTTCGACATCGCGCCGCTCGCAGGTACAACGACAAATTGAGCGTCGAATGTGATTCGAACGCGCGTGCCGTGTAATGGGAGTTTCAAACACTAAATGTACTGCCCTGAATAAATTTGATTTATATGAATGTGGGTATTACGAATTTCCATTTTATGAGTGGGAAACCAGGAAAAAATGCGTTGCGTGTACGCCGCTAGTATATAAGTAGAACATGAGTAATTCCTCGTATTCAGCTTATGTCGATTGAACTCTTAAAACATGAAACGAAAGTAAATAAAAAGTATTGCTGTCACTAAGAAAAATAATAGTGTGTAATGTATTGCACAAATGAAAGTTTGCGTTTTGAACCTAAACACTCCGACATGTTAGGACATGTTAGGCATTGTACAACAACGTACGATGTAATCTTAGGAAGTAGTGGTTTACAGATCCGAAACAAATGGATTTTATTCGAATATAATACAAATTCTAAGAAACATGGCTGATCACATATGCATAAGAAAGTAATACATGATTCATTAGCGAAGTAACGCGATTTTAATGCTAGAAGAGAATTGCATTTTCTCAAAATAACGAAACACATTTTGAATGTCGGAGGAAATTCATAAGATAACACTATATTTAGCGTACGAAAGCGAATTCGACGTCGAATCTAAAATTCTATGAAACGTCAAGATATGAATTTATGATCATGGCAAGCTTTCGACACATCTATGCAGTATTTGGAGACCCCAGATGTATCACAGAGACACATCATAAAACGGCCGCTCTTGTATATCATAAACTGACAGCGCGATAGCCGGGGCGGGTCGCAGAGGCAGCTTGCCACAAATGGACCTGTGAAAGGCGGGGCGCTCCGAACTTTCCAGAACGTGTCTTCCTCTCCATGGCGCGCTTTCTGCCCCTCTCCGCGCTCCCTTCCTCAGGGCTTCTGTTTGCCCGGGGCAAATACGGTATGAATGACTGCTCACTCGCCGACCGCCAGCCGAAGGGAGTATCAGCGCCAGGTTCTTTCGTGTCCATTAGCAAGAGGTTATCATATTACAGAGTCGATTCGGGAAGCGGGATCGGCTCTAGATGCAGAGAACTACTTCGCTTTCTATGCCCCATTCTGGTTTTGAATTCGACGGTAGATGTCTTCCAAAGAGAGACGCATTTTATTTACTTTTAGGAGCACTCCCAAGAACAATTCCGAGCAAGTTGGGAATGGCACGATTTGCAACACTCCACATAAATATAAAAAGTTTTAAATCGAAAAACTCGATCCGTGACGCCATAAACTATTTTAGATCATCGTAAATTTCTCTGCGCGCAAACCAGAAAATGCGTTTCCTTTTTCCACAGGCGATGTATCTGAAAGTTTTGAAAGCTTCGTGTATAGTCTCCGCGTTCTGAAGTAAATTTAGAAGTTTAATGATTGTCATGCATAACTCTTTGGAGCGTCCAATACTGAGTATACGGCAAAGTAAGTCACTCACCATCTCCAATTAAAACAGGAAATAATATTTCATGATGACTCAATGAGATGACATTTGAAAGCACGCCACTTACCTGAAAACAGAAAAAATACAGTATTATTACTTTCAACTTCAGGACGTTGAAAAAATCAGAGGTATATCTCACAATTTACATCTATACCCATACATTATTTTTAAATTTCGCATATTATTTCTGGCTTGGTCTCTTTGCATAAATAGCGACTGGCATGTCGCCTTCGAACCATTGTGTTCAGTTATGTCATTGTAACTCCGGAAGCAATTCTCTCAGCTGTTAAGCAATTGCAAAAAAAATATATGTGCAACGTCAATATTGAAGGAAAGTAAGACGAATTCAAGTAAAACGAAAATTTGAAGATAAGATGAATAAAGATTCTTATCTATTTATCTATCTACCTATTTGTTTTTAAATAACTTGGTGGACGAAGTTAATTCTCTAAAATGAAAAACAATACTGCAAACTTACAAAACAGGTTTAAAATCTTGTAGTGATTTTGTCTCCTTACAAAGAGTTGACATTTACAGAATACTAAGTCGCACAGTCAGACTGAATAGAAGAGGATAGAACATTTCTACAAGAAATGTATTTGATTCTTATAATTCTTACACAAAATCGTATTTTAGACAATAAATTGTAAGAAATAAGAAGATCGCACCAAGTCAGACTGAAGAAGAGTTAAAACATTAAAATGCCCTACAAACAAAGAAAAATAGGTAAAAAATTTGATCAAAAACAGTCCAGACGAACAAGTCATGCTGTTGGATATGTTACTGATGTAATCAAGGCTTCCTTTCGTTCAAATGAACTGAGCTGGCAAACATTGGGTTTGGACCGTTCTTTTTACCAGGAAATCTCTGTCTTTAGTTATCTGAAATCGGCGGAATGGACATCGGCGCTTATAGGCGTCTAGAAACCTTAGATTACATACAACAGCTGACATTACAATTTCTGATGGAAGAAATCGCATAGGCTACTCAGGAATTCTATGGAGAATTTTTGTTGCATCTCATAAATATTGACGCAAATACAGGTAAAATATATTAACATCGAATCAGCGAAAAATGCTTTAAAATGACGGAAAAAGGTACAAAAATTAGAATTATTAGCCGAAATCGACGAAAAAAAAAAAAGACTTATAAATGGTTTATTTCCTTTTGTCATAACAAACAATAATGTCTATAATAAAAGGCATTGTTCTAAAGTGAGAAAATGACATTTCATTAAAATCCGCCCCTTCTAATAACGATAAACAAAGTAAGTAAGGAGTACCATCTGCTACGAGGCGGAAATGCATTAAGTTAGGATTTCGCAAGCAATTCTTCACCAGCGAATAGGTGAGGTTTCGTGGCGCGTAATACGAAGGCTCAAAGGCAGCGCCTCCTCGGCCAGATGTCGCCGCTCACCGAGGAGACCTCGTTCATTAACCTTGGGCAGCTTTCCTCTCGCCATCTGCTCGTCAACTCTCTGCAATAAAAGTCACTCAAAGGACAGCAGTTCCCATGTGCCCCTCTGGAGTACGTGCCGGCAAGACAACATTGAATGGAAACGCCATAAATATAAAAAGCCCGTTATAAAAAGATAATGAATTTCAACATTTAATGACATTGTGTTATAAACTGAATTATAAATTTTGGATTTGTGGAAATATGAAAAATGAAATATGTAATGTGTAAGTGTTACGCATGCATTAACAAGAAAATTATCGATTTCCAAAAGAGAAATTTAGTATATTTCTTGCGTACTCTTTGAACATTATGCAATCCAAATACTAATAGGAAATATTTTTCCTACAGCTTATATTTTTACTTTTGGTTTCGATCTACTAACTATATTCATCTGGAATTCGAATTCGGAGCTGGTACCAATTCGTAAACTAATCTGTGATGTGAAACGAGAAGCTATAACTTTGCTATTGATATAGGAAAGTCATAACAGAGCCTAATTCCCAGCGAGGATGTGGAAGCAGTTCATCGGAAGGCAACGTGCCGAACGGAATACATTCCCAGGAACGTTGCCCTTGACGTAAGACTAGCGATTCCGAGGCCGACGCGCCGATCCAACGCGACAGGGTGGCGTGAGTTAAACGTTCAAAAACGAGCGGTTTTTGGTAGTATGCAGACAATTTGAATAATACGAAACTAATGTTTTCGAAAAGGGACAAAATATTTCGAAAGTACGTTAGATGATGTATATTCAAGTCACTATTACTAGCATATTTTCATGCTCAAATAGACTCTAGTCGTAACGTGAAACAGAATCTAGAATGCAGCAAATAACTGTAAAATATATTTTGTGAGTTATATATAATTAATTATTATATATTATATATATATTAATATATATTTAATTAAACTGACCATCGATTGATCAGAGGGTGATTAAGTTATGTAATGTTCGAATACTTAGATTCATGAAAATTGTCATTATATTTTTTTTAAATTACAAAATTCATCAAATTGAATCATTTCTTAACTTTTTTATTTTTATTTAATTTATTTTACGTCAAAAAACAGTTAAAACTGCGTATGACTGCTATGGGGAGAAGTGAATTGTGTGCACATTTTCAAAATTCTGTGATCCCTACACTAAGTCATATACTACTTGAATTTTGAAAAAAAAAATAGCTTGGAGGTGATAACGCGCAAGGAACTTAAACTGTTCAAAGGAATTAGTTTTGCTTATTGAACTAAGTATTGGGTTCAGATGATGTTTGAAAACTTTCACATTTGATTCTTACTTCTTTTTTTGTGTAAACGTAATGATTTATTTGTAGGTGTAAAGCTATACGCTTGTGTGTATATTTTTTTGCAGCTCATATTTTCTGTGTTTTTATTGTGAATTTTATAAGTGTCATTCATGAGGAATCATTTTTAACGTTTTTTATGTTTTTGAGATTCAACCAAAGCACAGCTTATTATTTGCCTGAAAACAATGTAAATTTAAAAGAAAATATAAGCTCTCTGTTACTATTTAACAAGTACTCGACTTTCTCTAGTTTCGAAATCCATTTCGAAAAACGTACCCAAAACCCTCTATTGCAGTGTAAACATATTTACGACAGCATTCTTTCTCGTGACATTTATCAGACATGTCAGTGTTGTGTAAGAACTATTGATTACTCGAGTCATCCGTCTCGTACCTCCTAATAAGCGAAGGTAGGTTGGTGACACAAGTGCTAAAATCATCTCCTGAACGGTTTGCTAGTTGCTGGGTTTCGAAGATGCCAAAAGCAAAAATTAGTGAAGCTACATCAGGATATACTTTCTCGAATTAATTCTAAATTTGGAATTTTCGAAAATTCAGAGAGTTCAACGAAAATGAGACACGTGCCCCTTTTAAGTGACCCTTCTTCTATCCGTGGAAAAAAAATGGTGCCATTTTTGAGAAAATTTTGAAAACGGTTTTTGAGGCTTCATGTGACGTGTACCCTTAAAAATCAAAATATCTTTTTGCAAGCCTCGAGTTCGTTCAGTTCGTCCGGGATATCGATTTTGGAAAAGAACGGTTTAGTTCTAGCGTTGACCACCACGAACAGAGAACGTTTTGATGCCAGTCGATTTTTCAGTGTCAAGGACCCACAAAACATGGTTTCTGGCTACACCACGTGTTAGATGTTTTTCCACTGAATTTAGCAACTGTATTGATCTACTTTTTCGTTACCAGGGCTCGGCAATAAGAGTTTTTCGGACGAACATTCGCCGCTTTCCGGCCCACGATAACATAATTCTCTTCTTATGAAAAAATGCCAGAAAGTAAAAATTGTGCTCATTTCCATATAACAATCAATTTGATTTCGTGCGAAGTAAGTAAGTTGACAGTCATAAATACGCCATATTCCAGAATTCTAGGACGATAAATTTATAACCTGAAAAATCTAAATGCTTCTTGAAACTCCTGACTGGTATTCCCAAATTAAGCGATCAACGGAGAAGGCTTGAAGGCCTGAAGCATTCAAATCTGAATATACTAGCAATATGAATTCCACTTAACCTTAGCGCCCCAGTAGTTTTTCTGTTGAAACTTTACCGTGCATTTACACATGTCTGACTTAAACACTCAGAAGCAGGCAATATCATCGCCTCAAGAGCACTCATTAAGAAAAGAGTGTTTATGCATATGAAATGGGCTCGAGGTTTTAGTGAGCGAAAAGTGACTCATAATGTCTTGTCGTAAAGGCGTCCTGCGCCATCTGTCTAGGCTTGCGGGCGAGGCCACCTTTCGCCCGCGGTGCGACGACGCCCAGCAATAAAGGTCTGGACCGTCTGGCCCGCTTGCCCGCGTACTACGGTCACCTCTGCACTGCACCGCGCCGCTCACCAGCGCTGCTTAACGATCTGAGGAAATTGAATTTTCCTAACGTGTTCTGAAGCAATGACGAACCAGCGAATGAGGAAGACATATTTACAAAAGGACGGAATATGTAGGTGTGTACGTATTTCTTTTATACACGAGCAACTAGATCCTATGTGTGTGAAATTTTCGATCTACATCTCATGACATAAAAACATCTTAACATTTACTTTTCTGTTTACTCTATGTTTACAATACAGCATCCTTTCACGTTACCCCTATTTTCATCCATCCAAAATATATATTACTTCCACTTCCTAAAACATCTATAGATAAGTTAGAGTAAATTGGTAGATGCTAGGTCGTAGTGGGAGGATTGCAAGAGGTTTCCGAAAATCAAGACAAATGCTCGCCTAGATGATATGCTTAACTTTGGGAAACCGATTTGAATCGGACGCCGTTTCTTTATTTTGACATACAGTACACCAATCCCAAGAGGTTACTTTGCACTCCTGCCAATGTAAGTTCATCCTGCATTGGAACCCACAATTAAGTTATTTAAAAGTTTAAAGCCAAATAATTATTTAATAGATATCCGGAGGAACGAATAAATTCTCCTTCTTGTCCACATTAAGTTAATTATGTGCAGCAAATACAATCTACAATTTGTTTAAATCAATTTCTACATTTACATTCGACGATAATATCGCGTTAATTGAACTTCACTAACTCGTTTTAGTAGCACAACTTGTTTCTGTAGGACGATAAACATCAGATGGCCATAACATTTTAGTGAACGAAAAGCGACTAATAATTTTGGGGCATTAAGTCAACAACGTAAATATGTTCTGCCATCTGTCGATTCTCAGACAAAACATCGTATACACTATTCCACTCCCTACTTCTAAACCTGCAATAAAAGTGTGAAAAGACAGGGTCGTATTCTTTTTCCTATCAGCGATCTAACGTTTAACATCAAGCAGACTATTCGAAAATGCGTCATTTCCGATTTCGAAGCCAGTCATGGTTTATAAACGACATCGAACGTTTCCTTATTGTTTTCGTTTCCATTGCTCTAAGTGGCTGCACAGACACAATTGTTGTAATCCAAAAATATGTATGAAATGCGGTATATGAAACATTTTGATATACTTTCGAATTCTTTATCATAAATGTGTTTCCAAATTAAATTTACTTTACCATTGTCATATGTATTGTGGCGTTACCGAAACCGGTGATTATACCAAGAGTTAACGAACAGATATACGATTA
This sequence comes from Teleogryllus oceanicus, assembly GCA_964035755.1. Lineage (NCBI taxonomy): Eukaryota > Metazoa > Arthropoda > Insecta > Orthoptera > Gryllidae > Teleogryllus > Teleogryllus oceanicus. The sequence goes on from CAXIVR010000002.1 coordinate 120,258,132, forward strand.
CAGAGATATGATATGAATAAAAAAGGAACAATGATGGAAAGAAAGGGACTAGAAAAAGCAAAATCCCGAGAAACCTACCCCCTCAATTAATATCTTAACTAGCTTCGAGCTTATCTAACTTCGAGCTCACACTTCCACGCACTGCACTGTTCTTCGGAGAAGCCCCACATACTCAATGCGTTTGCTTCTTACTGTGCCCCTCGTCCACACCTCACGCTCGGTTACCGAACGTTCACCGAACGCCAACCGCCCTGGAACAACCACGCTCACTCACACATCCGCTGGGAAGTGCAGGTCTGGGTGTATTTACTTGACTTCTGCTTTACACATTCTGATTATTTGCAGGTGAATGTGGAGACTCTCAAAATCAAAAGCATCTGGTTCTGAATTTCGCACGCATAGCTTCCACTGCTGTTTTCTGCAGTAAAATCGAAATGTCCGGGTCTGAAAATCAATTCCATCTGGTCCCTCTCTCCAAGCTATGCACTTCCACTGCATACGTCTACAGAAACACCAAATATAATGTACTAGCATCGTAGCGTATTCAGACCTCATCCCTCTCGTCAGTAAACGAAAATCCAAAGAATCCACCGCTTCATGTGGTTCAAGGCATCAACTGATAGTACTGCTGAGACCTGGCGGTAGCAGGATGGTCGGCACTAGCTACTTGCCTAGGTCGGATTCAGCCGCTGTCTAGAGGAGAATTCAAGCGGCCGGCTGCTCTTATTGGTAGTTTTCCTTAGTTCCGCCGATCAATACCAGGCGAATGCCTGAGCAATACCCTAACCAACCGGTCACGGACAGACCGTGATCTTTCCTTCCTCTTCCTTGTCCTATCCTCTCCCCTTACACACACAAACACACACACACACAAACACATACACACACTAACATGCACTACACTACTACATATTCCGGGAGACCGGTCGGGAGCTTAGAGCGTGTTCCAGCTGGAGTAGTGCCCCACTGGTGGGAGGTACTTGCATGGAGAAAATCCCGCAATCTGATGTGTTGATCTGCGCTGGGTCTCACCATCCTGTCGGAAAAACACCGTTCCCTCTTGTGAAAAAATATGCACTACACTTACAGGTCTAACGATCAAAGAAGTTGCCGCACCCGGAAGCACGAAATAATCAATCGGATTCAGATCCGAGTACAGATGATGTAAGTCCTACCTTAATGACCTAACAGGAGAGCGGCACATTGACCGAGCTGCAGTAAATGTCAACGCGGGTTTCCACAAACTTGCAGTTACAATTACATTCACTATACAATCACACATGTCGGGAGACCAGTCAGGAGCTTAGAGCTTATACCGTCTGAAGCGGTGCAACGCTGATGAGAAATACATTCTTTGGGAAAACCCTGCAAACCCCGACGTGTAGGTCGGCGCCGGTCCTCACCACGCGGGGGAAGGACCGCCAAAGGCCGTGATGAAAACATGCACTATACTTAATGACTAATGAGCACAGTGGTTGAAGCGTCCGGAAACCCGACATAATCAATCAATCCTTCCATCCAAAGAGCGCTAGGTTGCCTGTGCTGGATGGCCGCGTGGCCGGGCGCCCGTCCATTTGCAAGTCCTCCGCAGGCGTCCGCTCGCCGCGAGTCTCTACCTGGCGGCCGCGGCACCCGGTCATTACCGGCGTCGCGCAACGATAATGGCTGTATAATGAACCTTTTTATGCCCGCGAAGACAGGGGACGCTTCGCTCGCGAGTTATGCACTGCATATTTTACGTCTGCCGCCCGGCTAAAGCGCGCCCTGAAATAATTAAGTGCCGTTAATTACTCGTTTCTTTCGGATTAACGCCGCGTAATTTTTTTTTCGCGCGCTCGCTTACGCGAAGTGTCCGAATTGCAACCCTCCCGAGTCGGGTCGGGTCGATTGCGAGATAAAACGCTATGCGGTGCCCGAGGGACGACTGGGAATGTCGCCAATGGACGGCGGATATATTAAAAGGGCCTTAGGGGCACTTTTAAGCGTGATCTAGCAACAGAGTCGGGGATTCTATTATCGTCTTCGGAGAGAATTATCGAACCACGTTTACGTCAAGCAAATTGGTGTGATTATACATCTTTTATAATTCCCTTTCAGATCGTTTTTTTTGGGGGGGGGCTGTCGGTTCTTTGTGCACGACAAGTATCTGGGCTGAGTTGATAGGTTTCTTTCCGCGCAGGGAGTAATTTGCGAGAAAAAATGTGGATACATTACTATAATCTAGGATAGAGATTGAAAAGAGAACTTATTTCCAGCGCGCAGACGAAAACCTGTGATTTACACAATTTAACCACTGTCAGGAAGTATGGGGCAATGGTCATATGTTATCTCTGACTGACATTCAATTCTCTGGTTGAAGTGTCGAGTCACGCAACGGGAAGTTGCGAGCTCTTGACAGTGGTTGTTAAATAAAGCACTTTGGACCGGTGAGAATAAAGGTTAGAATTGTCGTCTGTACATCCAAAGACATAGTAGCTTTACAATCGGTTGGAAGTGTGGGAAAAATTCTTCTTACTTCTCATATTCATTAACCTAACGGAAGAATGTTTGCAAACAAAACAAACAGCTTCGTTTGTCCCTTCCTGTTTACAGGAATGAACATGCAAAACCTCTCACATGGAACAGCAGCCTCTAAAGTGTTAAAATTAGCTTTGGCTTTATTTGTAAAATTCAGAACCCTTTCAACAAAACGAGGAAATTCCGAAGTATATTGTCACCTTCCAAAAACATTGCAAATATTTAAACAACGGTGTTCATTCATAAACATCAAAGGGTGCCGAGTAGTGTTAGAGCACATGTAACAGCCCTTCCTCGTAATCTACTTAGAAATTTTCAATTTCGAAAATGCCAAGCCAAAGAAAGACTTACCAATTTCATTAAAAAAAATATAATGCATGCACTTATGAACTTACGTATGTTATAAGCAATTCATTTTAAACACAGCAAAAAAATTAAATAGGCAACGTTCGTTTGCGTCGAAGCAGATCTAAGCGTGCGACCCTTGGGAGATTCTCCGGACGTTTACAACAGTCGCCTGGCAACGCATGAAATTATTTACGTACAGGCTGAAAGGAGAAGCCGGTACGAACAGGCATCTGAAGGAAAATGCTCCGTAACGCGCCGACGGAGATAAAGGGGAAGTGCGTAAAAGTAAAAGCGTAGGCGGCGACGGCGCGGTTTACGCGGAACGCACCGGGGGGAGGGGGGGGGGGCGACGCCATGGTTATGTGTGCGCATGCGTCGGGGCGACATTATTCACGGGAAGAGGAGGAGCCTGAATAAAACCTTCCGAGCAATTTCTCCGCCGTATTTCAGGTGCGGGGACGGCTGGGTCGCGAGCGCGTTTCGGGAATAACGCCCTCGCGCTGCGATGTTCCGTCGCGGGCGTCACCGCTTTCACAGCGCCCTCGGCGCCAGTGCCACCTCCCCGCCGCCCTGCCGCCCTCGCCACCGTGTGGCCTCACAGTGGCCTGGGCGGTTCTGCCGTTCTTCAACTGTTAACGTATCAATGGTCTCAAATTATGCTGCTTCTGAATAAGGAAAATGCCTACCTTTATCTCCTAGCCGGCTAAGTGTGTGCTAAGCTTTTGTGTTTTGTGCCCCATCTTCCTTTCCATTGCAGATTACTATATATATTTTGTCTGTGCCATTCTTGCAGTCTTTGTGCCTACTTCACATTTTTTCTCTGGTCACTTTCAGTCTTCCGCCACCTGTTTCTGACTCATCTCGGCCTGCCCCCAACCTCCATTTACCGCCTGGTGCCAACCTTCATTTCCCCTTTTGCTACATCCCCTTGTCTTCTCCATTTGAACCGTCAAAATCCGCGTCCGCACCCGCTTTCTTCCCGCCTCCGCCCACGCCCTGAACGCCGCCATGCGGCCGCGGCCCCCACCCTCCAGGTCGTTTCGGACACCCTTCCCGCTCGGAAGAAAGCGACGACTAAGAGAACTTAAAATGGACTCATTCTCCGCGTGATATACGGTGACAATAATAACTCTACATAAAAGAATACAAGGAGTGAAACAGGTAAGGGAGACTGATATATTAAATGGCACGGCAGGGAAGATAAGAAATTCCCCGAAAGAGGGGACAAGGAACTTGCAGAAAAGTTGAGCTGGGGAAGGGAGGAAATGGACAGAGGGGAAGGAAAACACGAAAGAAACGATAGGGAACGAGAACAAAGGGACGGCGGAATTGGGGCTACGACGCGCCGGCGAATACATAATAAATAGCTTATCGTTCAAAAGGAGAAAAAAATCTTTGAGCGGAAGCGGGGCGGGGGTCAGAGTCCCGGGGCCAGGCACAAAGAGATCGTTATAAGGTAGACGCAGGGGGCGCGGGGCCCGGTAAGGGGTGAAATAATGGAATCGGCGGCGGGCGATTGAAAATGTTCGCATCCGCCACCTGTTTAGGTCCGGGAGGATCCTCTAATCGCGGCTATTGTGGAGCGGCGTGATGCGGCTCCGCGCGCGGCACAGTGGAGCTGCCGGGGAGTGGGAGGGGGAAGGACGCTTTATCGCCGGCGCCTTCCGCCAGGGGCGCAGTGGGGCGGGAAAGGACCGGCGAGAAATTAATTATCTCCGCTCTGCCGCTGCTTGATTAATCGACAGGCGGCGAATGCGTGACGCTAAGTTGCGAAAGTTGTCCATTGTCCTTTTAATGCCGGACACGTGAGGGAGAGGGAGAGGACGGAGGTCGTGGCAGCAGACTCCGGAGCGACGTGTGCCACCGATCTGTAAGGGGATGACGGTCTTTAGCCGTGTCAAACTGTATCCTAAACATGTGACCTAAAGTGTGTAGTATTCTTTTAACTCGAATTAAAATATTCTATGATTAAAAAATAATGTACTTTGAATTGTATATTGTATCAAGAGAAACGACCCGGTTCTTTATTTCACACACAGGTACTAAACTAAAAAAAGTAATTTTTCGTTTGCCTTTTCATTTTTGGATAATGAACATTAGATAGTAACAATATTTATCTTCCTTTCCCTCCATCTTTTATTTTAGAACATATGTTTTAAATTTTGTCCTAATTCAAACGTACGGAAATTACGAAGTAAAGTAACCTTACTTCTTGAACTTAGGTCAGCGAGAAAATGTAGATAACGTAGTTAACTTGAGTTATTAAAAGAGCTCTTTCATTATAACATAATAATCCGATATTGATTAAATTAAATACGAAAATTCGATGTGTATATATACATAAAAAGTAATATGGAATTTCTAACTGAAGAAAAATTATATCCAAGAAACGTTTGTTTCACTACTCCCACTGTGTTTAATGTAAATACAATTCCCACTCAGAAAGTCGCCTCCGGTCCATGGTACTTCGCTCGTGAAGACCGTGAAGTTAGCGGGTTGTATTCAGCTACATAAAAAATGAGATTATGAATAATTTCGTGTAATGCGAGTATTTTACCCTCCAATTACAATAGGAATAAAACTGTTATCACGATTATTTTATTTTACACGCAGCTTTTAGTACAGTTGTTGGAAAGGTGACAGCGTAATTGCGAGCTATGAGCAGGATGTTTTATTTAAAGAGGAGAAATTTGACACGAGATAATGCTAATTTTATTTTCCCTCGACAACACTTCAGAGGAACACAAAACCTAGATAATTGTAAACAAACACTTTACATGGTCTTTACATGAACAGAAAAGGAATTAAAAATAAACTATACTAAAGAGAAATTTGTTGTGAATAACGCAGTATTTCTGGGGAGTGGATAATTAATCGATAACGAAGGATTTAATTTAAAAAATAAAAATAATTTTCAAACAATAAAATAACACCTAAAATGATTACAATAGTTCTTAGATTTACAATAAGAGATTGTGAACAACAGAATGAGATTGACGCAATTCACCTTCTTGGTCAATAGGTTCTACGATTCTGATGCCCTTCAGTTTTTTACTGAAGGGGAACCACCCAAAAACATGATAAACAAGAAAGTCAATGCTGAGAGTCAGATGTCCGCGAAGTAAAAACATTGAAACAACGAACGAAGGACACAACGCCGAATTCAATTTCGGGGAACGGTCCAACGACCGCATCATCGGTAGAGGCAAACCCGTCCCAAACACACACACAGTAATAACTGAAGCAGAATTTAAAAGCGGCAGTGACGAAACAATAGTCGTGGAAAGCGCCAAGAACGAAACGAAGAGGGAACGAGCGCACAGCGGCGCCCGCTAATCGAGAGGAGACGCGAAGAAAGAGCAGGAAATAAGACGGGGCGGCGCGAAGAAGGGGCAGGAAATGGAGAGGAGGAGCAGGGTGCGCCTCCGTGCTTGGCCGCGCGAGGGAGCGGACGCAGTGGCGGAGCGAAGACGGCGCTCGATCGATCAATGGAGAGATGACGAGAGGCCGCTGCACATGCACGTTAGTGCATGAATTATCACAGATGCGCCACGTGGAACTACACAATTTCTTCTTCTCGTCAAACTACCTTCATGTAATGAATTTTCATGTAAATGAGAATGTATTTAAAGTATTCGCAATTTATAGACATTTCTTGTTGAGATTGTCAGAAAATTCAAATGAAGTCGTTTTGGAATGCTCAATTAAACAGAGTACTCACAGTGAACAGATTTGCTGATGTTCACAAAGTACGAGAAATTACCCTTAGTCAATCATATGTTATAAGTATTTGTAAAACATAGCAGATGGGCATATTAGGTCTACGGGAAATAATGTACTTGTAAATGATATCTACGAAATTTTTCCAAATAACAAGGAAACAGAAAGTTAGGTGAATTAATTATAAAAGTTCTCAGACATTCTTGTAGTACTTTGGTACATTGGGGTATTTTAATTTTTACAATTAAATTTTTAATCATTGAGTTGATTTGGAACAATTGGCATTTTGTTGGTATTTGGATATTGGTAATTGTTTCAACAAATAACAATATTCAAATTCAACTCAATGATTAAATCCTTTTTTCAATAAATTTACTACATGCAATACTGTCAGGCATAGGCTCTATTAACCATAACCCTTTCTATTTCTCCAACCTTCAGAAACATTTAAGCACCTAGAAGATATCCCACTCATTTCTATATAACAGTTTTATTCGTTTGTATCGCACTTGCTGGTCGAGTACACCGTTTTCAGTTCCACCACCAGACAGCGCTCAACCCAACGATCGCAAAGGTGAGCACCCACTCTTCTGGCTTCAAGACTCGGCGTGCCCTGCGCCGGCAGAGCCAAGGAATTGCGGTGTCGATGCAATTCTTTCGGCGTACACCTTGTATCGATCCGAGTTCAATCAAGCCTGAGTGCTTTCAACAACGGAGGCAGAAAAGGAGCATCTGAAAGAGGTTTTGTGTGGTGCGTGCTTTGCTCCTCTGTTGTTCTAGAGAATACATGATTAAAACAAATGCAGGTGGGGGTGCGGGTGGGAGGTTGAGACATTTTTTCGGTCTTGCCAGATACATAAGACATGCCTTGAGTAAATTGAAAACTTCAATTATACTTTTCAGATATCACCTAAATGTTATTCTGCTCGTCATGTAATGTTAATATAACTTAATATTATAATCGTTTATTTTTATTTATTAAATAAAATATTTGTTATTCTGAAAAGAGTTTACGCTAAAAATATAATTACATCCTGGAAAGCATTGGCATAACTCTTTTCTTATTAAGTGAGTCGTAACAAATAAATCATCGTGATTTCAAATGGGTTCTTCTCAATTGAATATGATTAAATTTATTTTAATGATTAGTTTCAATTATATGAACAATGCTTCCATCTAGGAGATCAGATAGCTTTAAGAATACCACAAGTACCCATATTGCCCGCAAGCCCAAAGGTGTATGGGGAATGATGAGTTGTTAGGGACCAGTGTTCTCTACGCATACGCCAATTATCTACAAGTCACCGAGAGAAACCTTCGGGCAAAGAGAGTTCGTTTTACGCGCGAGGCGGCCCAGGAGTGGAGAGCCAGCTCGTGGCACCGTCCACGGCAGACGGGGCTCAGCACGGTGCGGCGGGGCGCGGCCGCCCCGGCCCGAGGGCTGAGAAGGGCGGACAGGTGAGACGAGGGCGGCGCGGCGGCCAGCACAAAGGGATGGAAAGCAGTCGCCAGGTGACGGGGAGGATCATGAAGGTGGGAGTTTCTCCGCTGGCGGCAGCTATATCTTTCGTCACCGGGGCAGTCTTCAAGACTGTCACTATTCCCCAAAATACATTTTAGAAATTCCCTACAAACTATCAATGGGCAAAGGAATGATTGGATAATATTGCGAAAATATTTATTGGGAGATTTGATTCAAGTGTTAATTTTTAATGGATTTTACTTTCTTGCACACAACTTACGTAGTATAGAGATAGTTGCATATTTCTTCAGTGAAAATTGCGATTCTTCGTGCCTTTTCAAATAAAGGGGGAGGCATGCATAACATGCCTCCGACGATGTCCTTTTATCTTTCCCTTGATTTTTGTGTATCCGTTATTTTAACCCAGTTTTATTATTTTCATCTCCGAAATTTTTTCTGCGCTCGCAGCCCACCTTACTTCCAACCCATCTCACCCTTTCCTTCCCTCCTCCAGCTTGGACGCAACCCCTTGATTCTTGTCAACCTCGCCACTCGTACCCCCTGCTGCCACCCCGCTGCCGGAGCTGCCCCGCAGGGGGTTGCAGGTGGTGTGAGCTCAGGGCTGCGACTTCTCGCCTCACCTCCCCGCCCACCTTCTCTCCCCCTCTCCCGACAGAGACCGAACGCTCGCTGAGGGAAGATTCATTTATCTTCAACTCAATAGAATCCGATAAAGCACCCACCATCTGATCTCGAATCTTTCCCCTTTTCAGCACGCCTGAATTCTCGATGAAGCTTCATTCAAAGAGCGATGATTCCTCCAATTGTATTTGAATCGTTGTTTTGGATTACTGTAAACTGCGTTCAAAATAACTCTTCAGAAAAACCAGCACCCCTTCTCCTGTAGCATTGGAATAATTTCACGCACAGACGAATTCAATGAGATATGTAAGTTGTTGCTTATTTCAAAACTAATGATCTGAAATGTTAATCTATTTACATCATGCCTAACCAATTACCTGATTAAAGTAGTTCTCTAGAATATATCGCATGGGTTCGGCATACGGATTGCCTACTTAGAATGAAGATCTAATGTTCAGGTTTTTAATGTATTGAATCTGACATCTCTCGTACTTCCTCAGTCAGCAACGCGTAAATACCCCTCTATGATGTGAGTCAAGTCCGTAAGTCATTAAGAGAGCACAAGAGCAGACACACTTAATGTCCCATGTTATGACAAGTAATATGGGTTCAGTTCATGTCCTTGGCAATTTAAGGACAATCGAGGGCAGTTAACAAATGAAAGAAGAAAAGATAATGAATGATGGTGGAAATTCATAGAAAGTCGTCGTAAATATTCCTTTTGAATACAGAGTGAGGCTCAACAACACAGCGTGCAGCTCTCATACAAATGAGAATGTGTTCACCCTCAGTATTAGACGAGGTGAGCGAGAAGAATAGTTGCGAATTTATTCGATGTCAGCAACAGGCGACTGCACAAATGCGCACTGGGACGTGGTCGTAATTTACGAGGTCAGGAGGTGTGTGGACAAGGTGTGCGAGGTCAAGTGCCGAAAAGGACATTCGTAAAAAGTGAGTGTCTGGGATAGGGAACCGTGAAGTCGGTCTTATTATGCTACGTAACGCAGTCTCGCTCTTTAGACGCCAGGGAACGGAATGTCCATAGAAACAGTCATGAGGCGACAAGGGTAAATGGGTAATAATTTTATACAAACTGTCTCAAAATATATTGAAGTCGCAACATGAAATGTGTTTAGTAGTAATGTTTTATTTGTCCAGAGTGAGCCTATTTATCATTGATGCGAACCGAGGCGGTAGCTCAGTGCATCAACTGATGTCACTGCAGCGCCTCTGACCGGGAGGTCCTAGGTTCGAGTCCTGACGGCGGTAGGATTTTCGATAATAGCTTTTCAGCTAGCGAATTCAGTCGCGCTGAGGAGAATTCTAGCGGCCGGCGGCTCTGATCGGTGGTTTTCCGTGGTTTCTCCGATCAACACCAGGCGAATGCCGGACCAGTACCCTACCAAACGGGCCACGGACCGCGCGCGATCTGTCCTTCCTCTTCCTTGTCCTATCCTCTCCTCTTACACACACACTTACACTAACATGCACCACACTACCACATATTCCGGGAGACCGGTCGGGAACTTAGAGCTTGTCCCGGCTGGGGCGGTGCCTCGCTGGTGGGAGAGTCCTGGTGAGGAGGAAACCTCAGTAGCCGACGGTAAGTCGGCGCCGGATCTCGCCATCCAACGGGGGAAAATCACCATCTTCCGAGAGAAAAACATACACTACTCTAACGGGACTAATGACCAAAGCAGTTGACGCGCCCAGAAACACGAAAAAATCAATCAATCAAAATCATCATTCAATGCCTACGAAAAAATTCATGTGCGATTAAATAGTTTATTTTTTAATATCTATTATTTTCTCGATAGCCAATATTCTATTAGCTTTTTTAATAATAGTAAGTAATTTGAGTAAATTAATTAGTGCAGAAACTAGCAAAATATTTCACATGCTGGCTTGTGAAACCTCCCACAACCAGAACTCGCGAGGTTTCGTGATGTTTATTCAGCTCCACGTCCTATCATAGATAAATGATTGTTTTGGGTAAGACGTTATGGCATTTCATGCACCACCAGTAACTGAGTTGAAATACATGTGAAGTCTATTATTTATCGCTGCGATCGATATTTTGTAGAAGCGACAGTCATATTTTTAATCAAAATACATTTTTGATGATAACAATACTAAAAAAGTGGGAGAAAAGCATGCGCGTGGGTTTGACTTATTGTGAACAGCGAATGTAGAAATCATGCATCACTTAACCAGAGCGTTGAAAGAACTAAACGAGTGCCCGTATGCTTTACTGAGTGAGGACGTTTTATGTTATGAGACTGTACTTGACTGGTTCTCATCAGAATGAAACATGAATTTAAAACACGAACATTCTCGGAGTTTTCAGGATATTTTATAATTTTTGTGTACTATACTGACAAAATTTCAGGTATTTCACGATATTCTCGTTAATTGCTGAGCGACTTAGTTCGTAAATGCAGTTTCACCATTCATCGAATTTCTATTTGAAGGAATTTAAACAGCTTTCGTCACACTAAAATGACGTTCACCCCCTCATGGAAGTCTCTCGCATGACGACGAGTAGTCAGCGCCGAATCTCATCCTCTTCACTAACGGGACAATGACATAGCATTTGACGTGCTCGGAAATACGGAGAATCGAAAAACAATCAAACCTTTCCCGAATTAGTAATGTCTGCTACAAAACAAGTTCTGTCCAATTTTTCTTCACTTATTGCCTGCGACAGGAAGAAACCGCGTTCGCGCGGCCTTCTGCCTTTGAGGAGATTGATACGTCACGTTCGCAACAGCTATCAATGATTCCGCGAAGTCCTTTCCACTTCGTCGTGGCTGCTTCCCGAGCACAAGAACACGCGCGGTTAATCGTCCGTAGCGAGTCCACTAAAACCTTGTTTACACACCATAGCAGAGACTGGAATATATCTTGCGAACGTGACTGATCTGTCACTTTAATGCTTGTTTAAACAACCATAAGGAAAGTGTTTAAGAGGTTATCCACCCGACACCGTTCTCGGCGGCGCCTTGTTTCGGGTCCCGCCTCAGGATTTGCAAGACGGACACTCTGCCCATAATGTCCGGGAACTGGAAGCGTTTGACCTACAGCTGCATTCATAATGTCACTGCATGCGCCTTTCTACAACGTAAAAATGTTCAATAAATTAGCGTAAGATATTCATAGAGCATTGTTTTCATATTTACTGCCGTAAATACAGCGAAAATAAGCTGTAATTACCGAATACACTGCCAACTATTAAAAGGACGTGTTTCTCGTCCAATAGAAGAAAGAATTCAATATTCATATTTTTCGTGTTACAGCTCATTCATTTCAACAAACGTAGAATGATAGAATTTCTACCAATTCAATTCAAATGGTATCAAAACAACTTTTTGTAGCGTGAAAATGTGATTGTTTTTTAGATGCAGATACTAAAAATTTATAGTAGAGATCACTCTACTTATTACACTCTAATTACTTTTAATCGTTGCAGGTGATATCAGACTAGTTGTAATCGTATTAACAACATTTTTTTTCCTTGGAAAAAAAGGAAAAAAAAATTTTTATTCCAAATAAAACCTCGGCAATGAATTGCCGAATAAAACTAAAACGAACAAAGTGATTAAACACAAATGAACATTTATGGTTATTAGTAGTTTTCTCTACCAAAACAAGAATAAATATTTTCAAAACAAGAATAAATGTATAAAATAAATATTTTGATGGAAAATAGTTAAAAATAAAAGAGTAGAAATTATGTGTGAATTTCCAATGAATCCCTTAAAGGAAACGAAGTCATGTTATCATGGAAACTATGGAAGACAGAAAGAATATTAAAGTCAGAAAGAGAGCGCGAAAGTCCATAACTCATTCTAGTATACAGCATGAGAATCGCTATCTTATTTCATGGAAATAAGAGACATGTCCATAATAAAGAGTAATTTATAAGCAAGGTACTAAATGGTCACACACATTTGTAACAGACATACGTTTGAAATCCCGCTTCAAGTTCCCGGCTGTCCCATTATGCTGACATGTTCTTAATATCGGATGTAAAAGCACAGTAATGAGGTGACATTTTAATAACTCACAGGTGTCGTGCGCTGGCGACGAAAGTGGCGCGATTACAGACGGACCAGTGCGGGAATGGGAGGTGTGGAGAAAGATCAAGGGATAGGAGAAAGGAGGTTCTGGAGATGTAGAGAAAAGTGCAGCCTTTAAGGAGCTGCAGAGGTGGATATTTTCAAGAAGATCCTTTAAGAACGCCTCGCGCGATAAGATGAATGTAGAGAGGTTATTGTGATGCGAGGATGGAGAAAAGAGGAGAGATTTATAGAATTCAAGGATATAAATTGTAAAGGAGAAAGTAATGATCGATTAAGTTGATGACTAAATCCTACCTAAACTGTTTCTTATAACAGCTAAATGTTGCACTATTCAAATTATCAACTAGATACGGTTTACTATTAGATAGACAGAGCTAGTTGGTCTCACTCTGCAGTTTTGCAGGTTTCTGCGAAACAACGAACGGCTTGAACTTGAACGAGCATCTTGAACTTGAACGAGCGCTATTTGAGACGTAAGAAGAACACTAAGAAGATCATGGAAATGATGGAGATTTTAATCCTGAAACCGGTTGTAAACATGCCGAGAAGAAGTGAAAAATAAGAAAACAATTCAACAACAACAACGACAAATAATAATAATAATAATAATAATAATAATAATAATAATAATGCCCCGCGGGTCAGCAAGCTAACACTCCGTGGTACAATCCCGGGTTCGATTCTCTGTCGGGGCAAAAATACACCTGTAGCTTTTGTATTTCAATCGTCACTGTTCTGTATTTGCATGAGCAAAGAAAAGGTCAGGCGCTCCAAGTCTGCTAGGTACGGTGAAGGGAATTCGTAATGGACTCCACATGCCTCCCTATCCACTAGGCCTGAATTATAATTAAATACTGTGTCGGCCTTGGAGTGTCGTTGGCTGGCAAAAGCCGGATTCATCCGAGAAGAAAATGAAATCGAAAACGGGCAATGCCATTAACACTCCAGGGCCAACCATTCATTGCCAGCGGAGGCAGTGCAGTGCATCTGCGAGGCGCGGGGGCAGAGGATTTCGCACCGGAAATCGCAGGCTGTTACGGCGCCCCGCGGCCGAGGAGGACGAGAGGGCGACATCCGGCCTTTCTTATGCTAAGCGGCGCTAACTCCTTTAGCGCGTCGACGGGTGCGCGCGCCTCAAAGGAGCCGAAAGTATGCGCCTCCGCTTGCCCGCTCCGCCCTTGAGCTCTGCTTTCCCTCCACAGAAGGTCCCCGGGCTCCGTCCACTCGGCCCACCCTCTCACACCCTCTGATCACACACACACGCGTTTCCGCAACTCGTGCTTCGTCCCCGCTCGCTTGCCCCAGCCCCCGCCCGCCCGCCCACCCCCCCCCCCCCCCTAGCCATGACCCCGCCCCCCTCCTTCCCCGCTCGCATCCCGCAACGTTCCCCGCAAGCCCCGTCGCCAGGGGTTCGTCCCGCCCCTGCGTCACCTCTTCGTGCCCCGCCACGACGACCAGCTCCGCTTCCGCCCCGCTCCGCGCCCGCTCGCCAATGAACGCCTCTCCCCGCCTCGCCGCGCCTCGCCTCCCCCGTTCGCCCACTCGCCCGCCCAGGAGGCAAAAGAGATGCAGCGCGTTTGCGAGTGCGCCTGCGCAACGCGCCCACCGGGCCGAGGAGGAATGTCTAGCTGAGGGCAGTGAACTGCGCGCTGGGTTTGGCTGGCAGGCGCATGGAAAGGCATACGAGAATGTCAGTGTCCGAGAGTTCATATGCTCCGTAATGAGATAATTTTTCGACTGTTATGTGGCTTTATGCAACATTCTAATCAGGAAGGTTGCTATACCGGAATGCGTCTAAGGAAATAAGGGATACGTGACTGATGTCGTTCACAGAGGAACAATGTTATTGCCACTGAACTGGATATTGAACAGTGAAATACTTGCAAAACGCTCTTTAGATGAGGTTGTTTAAACAAACTCTTTTCACAACATAATTTTGCAGAAGTGTTTTAATAACTAGTTTCCAAAAAATGTTAAGAACAGCTGTCCTTGAGAATTACCGAAAATAATTATAATAAAAATAACCTTTACTCGGTCACGGATTCCCAAAACTCGTTTTCTGTCGAAAAACGGCATTTGTATCTGCCAACCGCTGGGGAGCAGCAAAGAGGGCGCGGAAGCAACGGGATCTGATAGCCGGCCGGCGGCAGCGGGCGCTGTTTAATTCATTAGGGAGTGGCCGCGCGCCGCTCGGCTCCGAAGGTCAGGGGCCGCGCGACCGAGTGACCGGCGCGGGGCGGCGCGTGCCGCTCCCGCGCCTCGTCGCCCGCCGGCGCGCCGCCGTTACTGCCTCGGACTTGCGCCGTGAAAAAGGTTCGCGTCATAAAACCATTACACCCAGCAATGCAGTACTGCAAACAAATTAGCATGTGCTTAGAGGCATTAGGGCCCTCTGGGATGCCCTCTTTTTATGTTCATTCATTCGTAATGTGAGAAAATAGTTTAATATTTATTATTTATGTCGCAAATATTGTTTGTTTTATATTTATTTTCAATGCGCATATTCAATATTTCAATCCTATTATAAGGCACCGTTCTTTAATAATAATAATAATAATAATAATAATAATAATAATAATAATAATAATAATATCTAATTCCATATTAAATAAATCAAAGTGTTATACGGAAATTTTGCAATTCCTCTCTGCCCAAGAGGAGTTGTTTGTACTACATTTCAAGGATTTTTTTGCCTTCATTTAAATTTCCTTTTATTCAATTCTCTCAGACTTCTACTGGTTATTCCATAACGACAATACATAAGACAGGTACGTCTTGTATATTTAAACATATTCCTTTTTATTGAAGAAGAAATTTACTCACTTTTTCTATTTACTATGTATAGATGTTTCACAGAATGTAAATGCAGTTACTGATCAATATTCACTGACTCTCATCTTCTAAACGTGCAGGCGATACGGAGAATAATTAATGAGTTCTCTGTTTACTCACCTAAATAAACAATACGAGTTCAGCATTCGGTTAGACATTAGCAGTTCTATCACCCCATGTATATTCTGCCACTTACACTGATGGAACACAGGTATTCACAAAGATTAATTTTAAATCGATTCCACCTGTATTAAAACACGTATCCTTTTCGTGACCGGCCAAGTCGATGGGTAGTTTCTTCCAATCACAGTAATGGCTCAGCGCATTCACAATATTATGTAAATTGAGTGAAGACCATCATAATAATTAGCAGAATCAGGACAATGCTGAAGGCGTGTTCGCCGGAATGGAAGCTTGATATCGATTGCCGTCTCGAGCAGGCCACGCGCGCTGGGCGTAAAGTCGAATCTTCAGTGACTGCGTAGGCGGTTGCAGGCGCTCCCGAGACCCACTTCGCCTTTCATTACGGGGGCGGCCGCCCTGTCCAGCCTCATCCGAGAGGTAACGAGGCTCCGGCCTCATTAGGGTCAGGGCCGCCAACCCCACTGGGCGGGGGTGACGCACGCCTGCCAACCCAGGGGAGGCGACTAATGGAAACTGCGCTGCGGTGCCGACCTGACGCGATGAGTCAGACGCGTTGGTAACAGGGCGGCACTGGTCAAGATGGCGGTCGCGAAAGTTGGCGCGCTGCTGACGAAGGGGGGCGGGACAGGACGATCGCGGTAAGGTCACCGATGGGGGGGGGGCTTGCGTCAGGACAGAGACCAGGTTGAGATTAATGGTCTAAAGAACTATCAATACTGGAAAAGAAAATCTTGTAGAAAAGAGATGGTTGTGATAAAATGGATCTACTACAAAACTTTAGAAAGGTGACTTTGCAAAAACGGTCTGAATCAATCAGGAAAATAATTGTTTCACGTTTCTAGTGAGGGGGTTAGTGAAGGAAATACGGTGGTATGCTGCACTTCGGTGCCCATATCGCAAAAAAGTCAGCATGAAAAACTGAAAACCTTCGAAAAATCTTAGGTCGAACGAGAAGAAACAAATTTTTAAAAATGGACTTCCAAGATAAAGGAAATGAGACGTTAAAACGACAGCGAGTCGGCGAAGACTCAAGATGTAAAGCAGCAAAAATAATGGTGTTGAAGGGGACGGTGAGAACGTCAGGTGCACCAGAGAGGACATTGTCAGAAAGGCTGGAAAGAATCCAGAGAAGTGACAAATTTTAAATGAACAAAAACGTTTCACTGATATAACATTAGCAGTCATAGAATATTCCAATGTTTACACCAGAAGAACACAAGAGGTCTATGTTTATGTAAAAGAACAGTATAAAAGGTTGGTGTTCTTGCAACCGATAGAACATTTGGAAATGAAGCATTTGCGATGCTGAAAGGCTATCGCTGCATGATTGTGTTCGATGCGGCAGGTGGCAGACAATCACGCTTGTCAGCACGGCGTGCCAATCGGACCGACATGACAGCTCCATGTGATGAGGGCATCTGCGTGAAGTTGCCGGAGGGGCGACGCGAGAGCTGGGAACGGGGCGTAGGCGGAACTTCCTCGCGGGGTGGATAACGTGTGTGCACGCGCCGACTGAGTCACGCGTGCGAATATCCGTGGGGCTCACAGGCGCCGCCCACGCAGTGGGGCACATGCCGAAGAAACGTTGACAAATCTTTTTTAAACAACACGTCACACTTCAACTACTATTTATCTCAATCATCTATCATACAGAAAAACACATTTATCTTAACCGATCGCTTCTATATGCTGCTTATTTACGTATTCGGAGTACATTAAATGGCTCTTTATCGTGTAGGATGGAACAATGGGTACTGCCGAACACTACATCCATTTCGTTTTTAAGGTTTAAATTGATTATGACAGTCTAAACGTTACATTTAAGTTGCTTTAGTAAAGGAATTTCTATGTCTTTGTTCAGATTCAAAATAAGGTAAATTTATCATTGTCTCTCATTTCATCGTTTGGCAATTATAAATATAATAAATTAAAAAAAACGTTTGACTTCATTGTAGGTATTTTTTGGACAAATTTCTGTAAAAAAAATAAGATATTCACAGATACACACACAGGTCTAAAGGGGTCTTTGGTATGTTGTTCGTCAGATGGCTTGACGAAATCTTTCCAAATTATTCCTCTGCTTGTCATCTCTCATAACCGAAATATGGATAAATTATTTTTTTGACAGTCCTAGTTAACTTTTAGGGCATACAAAGGTATGCTAAAAGTTATTTTTAAGCACGAGTGCTAAAATTCAGACAATGATCAAACATTCAGTTAAAACTCTGATGTGTGGATACAACATAGAAAACAAAATACTTTCGCCTGATCTCATGAGTTACTGCTTACCTAAAAGTAACACAGTGATTTGCATAACTAAATTAAAATAAAATGAGAGTCAGCAAGGCTGAATAAAAATAGTGTGCGGCACGCGTCGTAAAAGTGATTTTATTTGCCTCATATGGTTGCGCCAGTTGGCTTAACAGCATCATTTTTCACACATTTCCTACTCGCAAAACTCGAGTCACTTTTATCACCTGTATCATCAATAATATTAGATGTGATTTAAGTTAGGACCTTTCTTCAAGCGACTGCGAAATGTTGAATTCGGCCCGATGTGCACGTGTCTGCCCACTGTGAGCGTCGGGGGTTACCTGCGGGCGGAAGGCAGGGGCGTGTGGGGGCGGGCGCGGCAGATACGCCGCGGGGTGAACCACGCGCCACGCACAGCGTCGCGACAGCGCTCAGACCCGCGCGAATGACGCTCGAGGTAGCTTGTTTGTGGGAGACGTAGACGACATCACCAAGCTCCTCGTGCAATTTCCTCCGCACGAGCATGGAGATTGTGCAGAAATAATGGAATGTATTTAATAGTATTTTATTAATTAATAATTAATAAATTAACACGAAATTACTTGGCGTAGAAGCATTCGCGATTTTTTCCTGACAGCACTGTACTGAAAGTCCTAAAAGTTGCATACATTGACAATCCCAGTGGTTAGGAAAGAAAGAAAATATTTTTAAATAGAAATATAAAAATCAATATTTACCATAAATAAACAATAGAAGTAGCTCTTTTTGAAGGAAGAGCACAAAACTAAACTTGATATTCAAATATCAAGTACCAATCAGATATTATAATTTCTCCTTTTATTTCCTGTTCATTGGATGGCATTTAAAAAAAAAATTTAAATTTCCTTTTCTTTTTCAAAGATCCAATTCACAGAACATTAGCGGAGAATTTTCAGAAATCAAACATAACGTCAACAAATGTTTTCACTAATCAACACAATTTATCTATCAGCCAGAGCGTATGAAAATGGCCATTGAAAACTAATGAAGAAAAGCGACCTCATAAACTTGATATAATGACAAATTCTTGAGCTGTTGTTGAACCTGTTCATCTTATACAAACTTCGAATAAGAAATACACTATCATTACCCTGCCAAGGAATAGCATCAGAAGCTACGAGCTGACCTCGCTGTACTATCCAAGCATGCTACCTCACCGTCCCCAGGAGCTCAGAATCTTTTTCTCTTTCTCTCCGACCACGCGCGAAGATCTTTCCGTCAAGCAGCTCGCATTAGAGGCCATTATTTCAAAACTAGGAGCAGCGACCCGGCAGACAGACCTCCTCTCCGCCCACAGCCCGCGCGCAGCCCACCCGGCGGCCACGTTACAATAGCCGCTGCCGTCACCACTCTCGAAACTACCTCCTGCACCAGCGTCACCTATCCCCAACACTATCCACCACCATCTCCTCCAACACTCCGTCACTACCATCTACTCCATCACTACCACCACCATCTCCTCACACATTACCGCCACTACCATCTCCTCCAATACTACTGCCACCTTCCTTTCATTCACCACCACAAGCTCTTCCGCCAGCACCTTCTGCTCCACATCCCTCATCATCTGCTTCTCCACCACCTCCTGACCCATCCACATCCACCAACAACTCCTCCTCCAAATCCGCCAATTCTGCCTTTCATTCTTCCCCACCAGCACATTTGCCTCCACCACCATCACGTCCACTTCCGCCGCGCCGTCCCCATTGTCGCAATCGCAACCACGCCTTGCCGCCGTCCGGCGCAGACTATTTCTGCGTTCACGGCCGTGAGGCGCGCGCGGAGGCGCCTGCCTGGACACGCGCGGCACGCGATGGGCTCGGGAGAGGCGCTGTTCGAGCCTTCGCAAGGAGACTCGTGCTAGGGAAAGTCTTGCACAATACTTCTGGTTTGTTATTCTGCGTATGTAAATATCGCGGCAATGCTAAAGCGAAGGTTATTTCAGAATTAAAATTAAGGCTTTTTATTACAATGGACGCGATAATAATTTTGTTGTTGTACAAACAAATGTTTCATTCACTTGAGCAAATAGCTTACTTCTTGATTCAATGATTTGTTTGGAACATTTTACAATCATCATTAATAGTTAGGGACCATCGGATGAAAGCATCGGAAATAGTTAACGGAATCCACGAAGATAATTGGTTTTTATTTCGGTGCAAATATTTTTTTAAAGTGGTATCGGACAAGGCAGACGGAGTAATTGTAGCAAATGGTAGTGATGCAACGTGGGTGATGGAATTACCCCTCCTGTTTACGTGGGAATATCAAAAACTTTGAAGGAGTATAAAGTCTTAGGTGGTGAGCAATGTTTGTAGTAGTAGCAAAAAGAAGAGAGCCAATCAGATGCCTACAGAGCCAGAAACGGTGGTAACACTGAAGACGGATGGAGTAGAAGATGGTGAATGTGGAGGTAAAGTACAGGCTTGCGGGAAAACGGCTGCAGGTTTGTCAACAGCGTCCGGACAGGCAGAAGGAGCGAAGCAGACTGTGTGGCGGTGGCGGCGGCGGTTTGTGTAATCAAATTCAATTCATGCCAGGGCCTCCTGGCGGGCACGCCCGCGGGCAGCGCTCACCTCGCCCAGCCTCCCCACCGTCTCAAGAAAAACCTCTGACGAAAAAAGAGAGCATTGCAACCAACTCCGCCCATGTTTTATCGTAACGAATAGTAGCATAATTTGTCGGAGCACGAGAATACCCTCACAATGCAGAGAAAACTTCCAAACGAGCGCACCCATTATGTTGTAATTATATCGGATATTAAAGTTGCATTAGTGAGACGTAGGCATATTAATGCGGAGAGTTGGTGAAGTTATCGGTGGAACCTAATGGTGCGGGTTGCGTTTCACTTCCTCCATTCAAATTATTCGTGTGGGAGATGAATATCTCCGCGCCCAGCCGCCTCCGCAGCCCGACCGGGCCGAAACACGAACTGTGTCAGGGTTACACTGGAGCGCACGGCAAGGAGAAATGGCTGCGGGGCGGTGAAGAGCGCTCACGACCGCGTGCGTGGTTCATAATACGCGGATTAAAATGGAAAATGGATTAAACGGGAGGTTGTTGAAGTTGAACAAACAGAGGAAATAAATCTTATTTTTAGGAAACTTGATATTCGAAAGTTATGATAATCTTAAAGGATATCAGATACCAAAATAAGATACCGGGATTTCATCAATTTAAGAAGAGTACCTTCATTTTCATTAAAGAAATAATGTAATATTTTCCTCCGCTGCTAAAATGGTTGCAGTAAATTTTTTGATGTTCACATAATTATCTTGCAGTTGCAAAGAACATTTTTTCTTGGGAAGACACTCTATCGTTGCAATAAATAGCAACTTCTTTCTGCAGTTGCAGTTTTTTATTACAATCAAGAAGCTTAGAATATCAGATATTAGTATCAAAATTAATTTCATTGCTAATACTTACAACCACTGAATTAATCAAACAGTAACTACTTCAGAACGTGAATAATAGAGACCTAATATTTGATATGAAAAGTATCATTTTATAACATTTCAGTAATACGTGTAATTTCGTATATATATGACATACCAATATGTATTACATGTTATTTGTCGTAAATGGGTGAAAACGCTAGGGTAACTAAATAGGAATATGGCACCTTAGCAACGGCGCCCAAGTTGTTGTCAAAGTAAATAAATATTCATCTGGCATTGAAAGTGACCGCGTTGCTTGTCAGATTTGAAAACGATTTGGGAATTAGTTGGAGAGAGCAACGATAGTCTACTACTGCGGAAGTATGTCAGAGTTTGAGCAAAACAGTAGAAAAGGGAAGCCGAGGTCTGGAGGGCTGTGCAGTAATAAAAAATCACATTCTGTCATATATCCTGACGCTGTGCGGGTCGCTCGCGGATAGATAATTTGTGTATTTGGAACTTGTAATTTTTCAGGAGATTGAGGAACTTGGACTCCGAATAATTTACAGTGTGTTAGAAGTATAACTTGTTATTTTTCGCGAGGGAGCTCTACTAATTATTGAACTGATAGAATTTCGAACGTTCACGAACAGTTTGGATTTAATTATTTTTACAACACACGGAAATTAGAACTTGTGAGAAGTCGTATATGATAGGACTCGGAAATATTCTGGACAAGTAATAAATTTGTGGAACTTAAAACATTTCCGCTGTGTAATCGTAAAGAACTGGGTATTATTTTTGCAGTTTAATCGAACTAGAACTACGAATATTTGAAGTAGTGCGGATCAGTGGCTCGGCAACGTTCACGTGGAAGAACAGGAGAGAAGAACGCGGTACTTCGACTCTGGAATTCGCATCACCGGGGAGAAGAGAAGATGGTCCTTCGTGGCGACGTCGATCAAGAGCGCGCGAAGTATAGTGCAGTATAAAGGTGCGAACAAGGTCATGACCAAAGGACAGTCTTCCTGTTGTAAATTTCTACATTGCCATTTTAAATTTTTACATTGCAATAAGCAATAAATCTTAAGTTTCTTTATGAAAGAAAAAAAAGATTTTCATTGGCCAAATCGAACTAATAAGTAGCTAGATAAAATATTTGTTTTCATATTCCTCACCCCTCTGTATGCATGGCAGATCGGGTAATCGGCTATCAATATGTAATAGCGATTGTTTCAGACGCAACACATCGACCCAGCTAGCGGGACAATATTTATTTTTCTTTGAAGCAATAATAGCTAAAATTATTTTCGCAACCTTTTTCCTGGCGCCCATGTTAACATAAATTCGGACGGGTTACGACGAAACGCCCAATATTTGTGAGCAGTTTGTGGGCATGTTTTAATATATATATATATATATATATATATATATATATATATATATATATATATATAATTAAAATTAAGTTAGAGTCGTGGAATGTAAAGGGTGTATATTTTTTCTTGACATGCAAATATAAAATAAAAATTAAAAACTTTGAATGCCAGGGATGTACTTTGTGCGAGTACAAATGTCGACCACAATCTCTATTGCATACCTTGAGCAACAAATAATTAACGCGTCAACAAAATGGTAGGATCATTACAAATCACGGTAGTTCGTCAATAATAGTTGTAATTTGTATCGATTATATTTTCCCAGATATCCATAATAGTTTGTCGTTATTCTTATTCTTTTTGCCGAAAGGACCAGCCACGAACTATGGACCAATTTCAATTCTTCCCACGTTGATATTTTATTTTCCTCTTTAACAATATTTATATTTATATCGCAAACGGACAAATGGTATTCGAGAAAAGAGGTATACCACATTATTCCCAAACACCTTAGAGTGCAAAACAGAAATGCAGTTAATGCTTTTAGACAATTGTTCTGGGAGTGCAAACACATGGAAAACATTTAATATAAAAAACCTTTTACGAACACCACCGCCAGTAACATATGATAACACTTTTACTGGCCAATGCAGGAAACCCAATTTGAGAGGCGCGAAGGGAAAACCGAATGGGAAATGCCATCCTCCACAGCGCCGTCGCCCGCGAAGAGGCGCCATGCGGGTGGCTGCACGCGCGGCGCGGGCGGTCGTCGACCGAGGCGAGTGGGGGTTGGCAGCGCCGAAGGGCGTGTTTAGCATCGGGCGCGGCGATAAATTCGCGGCCGTTATTACTGCGTGGGCGGGCGGGCGGACCCCGCCGCCGCGCCGCGCCGCGCCGCGCAGCGCAGCACGTGGCCGCGAGATGAAAATGATACGGCGGCACAGCGCCGTCCCCCGACCCTCGAGCGAGCGATTCGCCGCCGCATCCCTCTCCCACACTCAGAGAGCGGAGGCGCCCACTGTTTCTACCTTCGCGGAAGGGGTGTCGTTCTGAGGTCGCGGTCGTTCGCTGGTGTCGTTGCGTGGGTTATGTGAGTTGAGACCGCTTTGTCTTCGTGCGTTCTACAATTTTGCCAAAGTTATTACAGTTACTGGGTGAACTTGGGGGCTGGCTGTCTTTCTGAATGAACTTTCGTGCGTTCTGCGGTGTTTCCGGGTCACTTCAAATTTACTTCCTGAAAACTCTTATTTACGACTTCCTGGAGATGCCGCATCAGTGGATGAATCATTTTTCCTCTTTACTAAACACATTCGTCTCGCCTATGTTTAGTAGTGTTTAATTACGTAATCTCATCTCGAACTTACAATCTTCTTTTGTTTTCCTGATCAATATTCAAAATGTTCTTCATTAAATTCAGTCTCCTAAATTATTAGGAAATTATTTAAAATTTCATTTTCTTATGACAAAATGAATTTCCCATTTTTACAGGTCATTATTTTGCATTTTTTTGTCGATTTCGACATCTAAGTCATATTTTACATTCTTCTGTCATTTTTAAAGCATTTTATGCTGATGTCATCGATTTAATGTCATTTTTAATAGTACTTGCTTAAAATTATATTTACGAAATGCAACAAATGTTCTTCACAGAATTACTCAGAAGCCTATTCGATTTGTTCGCTCAAAAATTGTTTTAACAGCCGTTGTGAATATGTAATTCTTGTGACGTATATCAGCGCCATTGCAGGTTCGGCCGATTTCGTGACAACTAAAGACAAATTTCCTGGTAAAGAACAGTCCAAAGCAAAAGTTTGCAAAGCTGAGTTCACTCGAACGAATGGAAGAACTTCGATTACATCAGTAACGTATCCAAGAGTTTGAGTTGTTCATCCGAACTTGTTTTGATAAGATGTTTTACGTCATTTTTCTTTGGTTTTAGGGCATTTCTTGGAGAATTTTAAGAGCATTTTATTGATCATTTTTCGCGATGTTTTAGATTATTAAAATCCGACCCCTAATCATCATTATTCAGTTTCATGATTAATTTTTTACTTTTCTAACGCTATTAGACTACTTCTGCCTCCCAAGTGACAAAAATGACGAAGGGATACATTCATTTTCCAGTACTGTTATCTCTTAACACACCTTCTCCCATCCTCCGTAATTCAATTCTTGCCTTTCCCTTCCTCTCTCCCTATCCACATTTTATTCACTCATACCCTTCATCTCTCCCAATTCCTTTCATGCTTTAAATGTTTTCGTTTTCCTTCTTCCCATTCCTTCCGTTATCCTACTTCCCCGTCCAACGTTTCCTCCAATTCCTCACGCTGCGGCGACTCCACGGGCGAGCGACCCCCGGATCTCGTTTCCGCGCCGGCCGCCCGCGGCGCTGCCGCTGCCGCTGCCGCCGCCGCTCGGCGCAGCGCTCGAGACGACGCGCGCGTGGGCAGTAATCACTTTTACGGCCGCCATCTTTTCTCTTCGAAAACTCCCGAGTGCATATATTTCACGTATCCCGTAAATATTAACTGTTTTGCTCTACGTGGGATATTTGTGACATTGCTGAAAGGTACCGGTTCGCAAACTCAAGCACTAGAATGACTGCACCGAAAGAAAACAACCAGATGCGAATAAAAAATGTCCCAGAACGTTGATCTTGGACTAGTCGTGTTTTTCTTGTGACAAATTAAGTGGTAAGGAACGTAGACGTATTAGGAGCACGCGAGGCATTCATGGTGCTTGGGCCTCCAGTTCGGATTTTTTTGCGGTGGGGGGGAGTCATAGAGGTAACGTTCTTTGGAGCGAGAAACAACCGCGCGCTTATAGGAGTTGAACGCCGTCGAAGACCCGTTCACGGTTCGTTCGTTCACGTATTTGGTGTGGCCGGATGAAGTGGGCAGTGGCTTGGGTGGAAAATGGCTGTCCTGAGTGATCTTGTACAGGGATTTTCTGAGTGGACGTGAGCGGCTGACTGGAGAGCTGTGCTCGGTAAACTATGTAAAAGAGAGACTAAGTAAAAAGGCGAACTCTGAACTTGAGAAATATAAAATGAAAACTTCTTAAGCTCAAAGTAATTATTACTGTGTGGTGTTACGTGTGAAGAATATCGTATTTATTACTTTTCACTAAGAAATGGAACGTACTACGGTAATCCTAGGTTTATCAAATCAATTTAAACGAACATTACATAAACAAAACTACCCAAATCCCAGTATTTTTCACATTCGAAAGGTTATTTGCCTGAAAATAATTAATTACAACAGAATAAAATGTTTATCATTTTAAAAGTATTAAAGAACATTTCAACATTCATTTAGTGGCCCACATTTTGTCAAATCAAAGGACTATAATTTACAGATAATAGAATACATGTATAATGCATATTTACAGTATTATAATTCTTGCAATTACGTGATGAGAAAAAGGTGCGCGCGTATATATATATATATATTATATTATTATATAATATATATATATATATATATATATATATATAAAGAGAGAGAGAGAGAGAGAGAGAGAGAGAGAGAGAGAGAGAGAGAGAGAGAGAGAGAGAGAGAAAAAATATTCGATTCACATTGCATCTATTTTCCGCAAATAGTTTGTAATGTTATTGACTGAATGTGTGAGTCATCGTTGCAAAGTGTACTTATTCGCTGGTGCTCCACTGAAAACCCGCTGGGAATAATTTGGCATTCAAAATAAGTTCTGTAATTTGAATAAATTAAAACTCAAATATTGAAATGTATCCACATATGTAATTAATTTGAAAGTGTCCATCACCCGTTCAATGACAATATACACTCATATGGGAGATTTCCACCTCGATGCAGCATGGCAATTACACATAATAAAACGTCAATCACTTTTTACCTGTACATCAACACATTATTAGAAGTAACTTGTCAATGATTACATTGTAATTGTATTTGAATGTTCATACATCTCCTCTGAGAATAAAGAACTGTCGTGTTTTAAAATTTTATTTCAATCGTTCAACTCGGAAAACTTTAACCCGCAGTGCACGCAGGAGGTCTGAAAGGCCCGGGAAGCCTTTACTAATATTGTGATCGCAGTTTGGCCGCCCGTGCCCACAGCTTCCAGGTACTTTTTCCTTCCAAATATATGAGTCACGTTCTTTTGAGAAAGTGAGTATTGTTATCCTTTCTAGCGGTGAGACATTCCAAAACGTTGCAAGAAACCTACGTGCATTCGTGCAACGGCTTTCGTTCAGTACTTTACGCAACTTAACAAAATATCAGTGCCACATATGCAAAAAGTTTATTTGTTTGGAACATTCACTAACAGTTTATAAATCATGCAATAAACCAAAGTTGTCAGACATGTAAAATATACCAAATACAACGAAAATAATATTTCAGCCTATTTAATTTTTTCAGTGTTGTTCATTTGCATACAAACCACTAAATACAGAAATAAATTATTTTAAAATATATCTCATTATTGAAAATAATCGAAATTGTAAAGGTAAATTTATCGAAATTATAAGGTTAAATTGAATTAAGGGAAATGGAAGCAGATGGGTCTGTGAGAACAAGTGCGTGCACTGACGTTACATAAAGAGGCGCGTGTGCTTCCGTGTTAAACTCTTCAAAAATCCGTCCGAGCCTAGAACTTTATACACGTGGATAAAGTGAAAAGTTAAAGAAGTAAAAAGAATAATTAATGTACACCCACAAAATGTACAATTTTTGCCAAGAGGTTTAAATTAATCGGGGTAAAAACAGTTTAGTAAAGGACCACGTAAGTTTGAAGGTTATTGGTCTAAGCATGACTTTTGTCAAACTCAACGATCATCAACATCATCATCATCATCAATTATTAAGATGTAAGTTTGTTGCGAGGAGATCTGATCTGAGAATTATTTTTCAGGTCGCTTTTTAACTACTACATCTTGTAGCGACCACTGTGATTGTTTATATTGTGGTAACTGTAGGAGAACAAGACACGTAAGGACCATCAAGAGCACACACAAACGCTTGCTTTGTAGAAGCATATACTGCATGTTAGGGGCTGGTCTGTCGTCATTATACTAACTGATCACGAATTAAGGAATTACATTCACCAGGAAATCTTGAAGTCAAATTTTGTTCAGAGGGGCGTATTTTAGGTTTGAAGTTATTAATACGCTGGAAGTTTATGACATGGGATGAACTGCTTTACTTTTCTTCCGAAGCATAGCGTGTGGATGGAGGATTTGCTGCTCTCAAAGTAAAAATTTTCTTGCAGCGAAACTCCTATTCCATTAACTGCGACTCTGGCCAATATATTCTCCTTAACAGCCCTTTTACCAGCGGAAGAAAAACGACCAGTTCTGCTCATCAGTCCGTTTGTTCTTTTATGTGATAACGGTAATGAATTGCAAAGCCGATTTGGTGGAGAAACGTTATCGTGCATCCCGTACGGAAGCAGTCTGGCACTTACGGGTTTTATGAGTAGCCACTTGCCTTGCGGATACTTAACGCCAGCAAAGTGGACCGTATTTCTTCCTAGTACTAAGGCCGCCTACTGCTTGAGGAATGCCGTCCACGCGGTGCATGGAACATGAACGCCAACTGTTCTCTAGCGTGAAACGCTATAGACGTTAGGAGCTATCAAGGGCACACTAGTTCTTCACTAATGTGTATTGTTGTAAATGACGTTCGCACCGGGAATTAGTTTTTGATTTTCTTATTCTTTCAATTCTTAACTTTTTCGCATATTCTTATTATTCGTTGAGTTAACCTGATCGTCTTTACGTATTTGTAATATGGCACTCAAATCATTCTAAATCATTATTTCTTACAAAATTATAACATAAAACTCTCTGAGCAGTATGTATAAATATTAAAAATATTTACTATACAAACAACCTGAAGAGATTATAAGGATGTACAAACCAGTGATAATGAAAAATTAACAATTTACTAATTTGTAATACGTCTGGGAAAAAAAAGGAAAACACTTTACCATTGAAATGAAGTTGATGACTTATAATACTGAAACATAATGCTGGAATTTTCCAATCTTTCCCCTCTACCATATCAATGAGTATCAATAAGAAAACAATAAGAAATAAGTATCATCAAAAAGTATCAATAAGCAATAACAAAATATGGAAAGGTGATTCACAAATCTTGTAACAACGCCGTTGTCTTTTTACTCTCGAAGTTACATCAATGTTGGATATCAGAAGTTACTCTGCAAGGTTTGCACGTTTGGTAGCATCGTGAAAAGGAGCAAGGGTCGCCTAATATTACGTATTCACTGGAAGATGCGTAGTTATGAATCAATTAGAACTGCGGGTACCAGCAGTATAATTTGTGAGCCAACTTCGTAATTTATCTCTGATACCAACAATGATGGAAATGTTCCAGAGCTTTTTTAGCAGATTTTCTATTTGTGTATTTGAGTAATACGTGTAATTAGACTAAATTGTATTTTAGAATACACTATGGACTTTCATTTAGAAAGTAAGTGTTATATTACAGTAAGTGATCATGAAAACATACATTTTCATATTTCGTCAATGCGCTTAGAAAGACATTATGGATTCTAATATTAAAAATCAAGCAATAATGAAAAATAAAATTACTTCTATATTTCCTTTAATGACTCTCAATAGAATGTTATCACGATATTCTTTCCAGAAAGACGTTTTCTGAGACATTATTTATCCCAAATTTAATCCTGAATAACGAACATTCTTAAAAACGTGTTTATTTCTTACTAAAACATACGGTAACAAAGTCTTGATGTTGTACATGAAAAGTGAACTTGTAAGAATCAATTATCTAACATTCACAGCCAATTTTTAACTTATCAAAATTCCACGAAATTCTTGCCTCAGCAATACGAAACGTACAAAATGGGGCCGAAAGAACCAAACCGAGTCCATATCACTATTACTTGTACCTAGAAGTACATGCTTCGAAACCCGATCAGAATCCAGTGTGCCACATAATTTAACTGGCGACGCTCTGCAGACAGAGTGTCTATTAATTCAGAATCCAAAGAACAAATGAATACACAAACGTCCTCGCGATAGCGTAATTCTCTTTATTGTCCTGCATTAAGAGACCGGTGTAGAGTTTGCATAATTATCGAGCTGCAGCTAACGGGCGGGCGTCACGACTGGTCGCGGTCGTGGTAACTGCCGCCATCACCACCGCCATAACCACGCCACTCACAGCACAGAGCTCACCGCTGCAGCCGCCTTCGCCACTACCACAGCTGCGCCGCCGTCAACATTAGTGCCTTCGAATCCCATACCACTGCCTTTATCATCCTTCATTCATACGGCCACTATCTCAGCCGTCGCCTTGACAGCAAAATGTAAAGGCCAGAGCTAACACAGTGCTGCCTTCAGTTTAGCCATCAACGCACCGATATCCAAGAGTACTCGTATGCAGTACATAAAAACCGAAATCAACATTTCTCTCATTAGCATCACCACCACCCCGCTCACAATCTCCACTATCACTCACCAACCAACAACACACAACACCTACACTACCACTAGTTTCACAACAATCGATTACTACCACCACCATAGTTATCATCACAGTCAACAACATAATATTGTGATTTCCAACCACATACATTAACCATTACCACTACCACCACTTCTTTGCCTCTGTAGCCATTAGTAAATAACACTACCACAAACAGTGGCGATTGCTACCATCACCATTCCCAACGCCAGCACCGCCAGAATTATCGTAATGAAAAGCAGCGCCCTCTTCGCAGCGAGTCGCGATCCGCACGCTTGGAACTCGGAGTCCGCGATATGTAATATCGAGGGAATTTTAACGGCTACCGCTGGCACTAGTGCAAAAAAGGGACCGCCTTGCACATTTCAGTTAATCGGGAGCACTCACGTTAGATTTTCAACTATGCAATTTCATGTGTAATTGGGAATACACATTTGCAGAGAAAGGAAAAGTAACGTCATTTATGAAGTTACTTTACATACGAGTTTTTTCTGGTAGTTTTTTTCTTGGTTAATCCTCAATCCATATTACTAAGGAGTAAATATACGGTTCTTTTTTTTCTGATGAAAGAGTGTAACACTAATTGCTCAGGAATTTTAAGAGCAAGTAGAAATCGATATCTTATTGTAAAAGATTAAAGTATTTAATCCCCAATAAATTTTGTTATATTATTTTACACGTACTGTGAAAGAAATAGGATTGTGTAGCAAATAATTATCTTAGTTTAACTACAAGAAAACAATACCGTCATCCCGCATGATGGTCAGTTAACTCTCCAAATTTTATTTTTAAAACAAACTTCAAAAAACATATAGTATATCTCAAATTAAACCAATATTCGATTATATCGTAATTTTTATGCAACCTTTTCCTACAAGCACAGTACATCGTATTGTTATTCACATATTAGAAACTGAAATCTACCTGTATTATCACTTTCATCTTACCATACTCGCTTAGTAAACGAGAAACTCGCGAGGTATTGCAAACCACGAAACATTCAGGAAGATAAATTTAATACTATTATATTTTATTATTCTCAATGACATTCATGCGTGTCCGAAATGTTTTGACAAGAATCGTGATTTAATAATTATTCTCAGAGTAGAAAAACAGATACGAAACTAGCGTAGCACCTAAGATAAATGACTCCTATTACATGTGCGGCAAAGCTAATTCAACAGTGAGTGATGTATGGCTTCGAGAAGGGTGGGATGAACACTTGTCTTAAGAAACCACACCCACGCCGAGACAAACCTGCGGTGACCAGCGAATTTACGATCTCCAAAGCGCACGCCATGACTTCCAAAGGAGCAGGTTCACTGAACCTGCGTTGTCGCGTGACAATCTCTTGAATAAAAAAAGGAAAAATTACGAAAAGGTGAGGTGAAACGCCTCGAGGCAAACTATTCGGAAAAGAGAATTATGCACGAGATTCGCCACGCTGTACGCAAGGTAGTATATCACTCCGCCAGTGTATTTATTTACTACTATCTGAACATCGGGACATATTTAAACGGGAACAACAGGAAGAAAGTTTCGCATCTCGCCTATATGTTATTTCCAATGACACTTATTTTGTTGAGTAACAAGCACGACCCGTGCCACTTGGTCATGATATTATACAGAATTCTGCCATCAATAAAATGCATTGTAAAATAGATGATCTTATGGTGACGTTTGCGTGCTGTGAGTAGAATGGTGTACATGATATGATGAAACAGTTGTGGATAAGGTAGAGTACTGTATGTTTTACTGAACAGAGAAATTAGCAACTGCATGTGCCATGTTATAAGCCAAGGCAAGTAATTTATTAGTTCATTTTATACAAGCGCAAGTGAGTAAAATTAACAGACATTCTAGTATCGTATTGTTTGTTCATAGCGCTTAATTTGAATATATTACGTTCAAGATGTTCGTATTTATGACTTTCTAAGATTTACGTTTGAACTCAACTTACTTGTACTTAATGTCAAGAAATTATCACATTACAAGAATATATGAAGTCACGATTAATTCATTAGATGAAAGAGGACTTTGTCAAAATTATCATAGACGACGAATTAAACATAGATTCCCTTTCAGTATGGGTATTTAATTTGTTATCATTAGAACATGAAAATGTCTAATTCTGTATATTTGACACATACACAAAAAAGAAAATTAATGCTAAACACATACTTGAAGGCATGATTCACAAGTAAACACTCACTTGCGCAGCTCATTTTGTCACAATACAAAGCTCAAGTACATGAGAGAGGAGAAATGTCTAGCCACGTACGACATAAATCAAGCTAAATACTCTCCCGCCCTTTAAAGCGAGCCTCAAACGCGCAAATATATCACGCACACCATTCTACGAGCGTGCACAACGGAGCCGCCTCTGAGATTCGCAGTGCTGTAGCTTCTCACTGAGACGCCGGATGCGCGTATTTCGCCACGCAGATTGCCGGGATTGCCAAACTTCGGGAACTCTTAATACGCTAAGCCCGCCGCGGCTAAGGTACCGAATCCACCGACCAAAACAATATGAAGTTTGGAACTGACTAGCAAGCAAGCTAGCAAGCGTCTGTATATTAAACCGTACATTCTGGAGAATCCGCCTCCAGGCACGCACGATATTTAGTCTTCGCAGAGTACGGAATACAAATTCGGGCGGCCGTAAGAGCGCATCCGCCGCCGTAAGTATGCATCGTTCCCCACAAGTTGGACGTCCTAAGTGTGA
The DNA here is from genome assembly GCA_964035755.1 of Teleogryllus oceanicus. NCBI lineage: Eukaryota > Metazoa > Arthropoda > Insecta > Orthoptera > Gryllidae > Teleogryllus > Teleogryllus oceanicus. Next base: position 120,291,145 of record CAXIVR010000002.1, read on the forward strand.
AAATGTGAGCCTGGAGGTTTTTAGTTTGTCCAATTTGCACAAAACTGCTCATCAAAGGGTCTTATGAGACGCAGTTAATGCACTGTGGGCCTGCCTCTTTCTTGATTGTTCTTTTCCCAGACGTTCCTGGAGCAGGCAGCGATGCTTGAATGAAACGAGGAAGAGGGAGGACCGATTCAATACACCGCCCCATATCCTTGATTAGAGCAACGCTGTGCTTCCTGAAAAGCAGAGAACTGGAAATGTAATTGTGCGTTAGCATTTCCCTGGGCGGCCCGGCAAGTCAGAAAATGCGTACTCTGGAAAAGAGGTTATTGACGTTCGCATTACCCCTGTACCTTTCCATCGAAAGGAACGATATAAAAGAAATAAGAAAATGAGAGAAAAAAGTGGGAGATGGCGTGCGATTACTGACGTTTCTGTAGGACTCTTTACATGCTTCCACCCCGGCCTGTTGGGCCATTACGTCAGTAAATTTAGTCTAGTTGTCTCGATTGCTATGCAAATGAACGAGGAGCCAGAATTGAAAAATTCACATGGGAGAATCAGGAGGCACCCTCCACTGTGAAGGCTGAAACAATCTTCAGATCCGTTTGTCTTCGAGGAATCAAAACAACTACTCTTTCTTTCTAATGAATTATTTAACATTTCACTCGCTCTTGCGTCGAAACTGTCATCATTCCGTAATTCAGGTATTTCCAGGGGATAATTGAACTATAAACACTTTCATTACAATTCTAAATGAGTCTGATTAGTAGTCCAGGATATTTAGAGATTGAAACTTGTATTATGGGTTTAATATGGGGTCTTTATTAATTATAATCAGTAAGCTAAAGCTCATTTGAAATGTCGTCAGTATTTATCTTTTTATACATTCATTACATCTATTTTAAATGTAAGCAATTTTATTGTCGTTAGCACATGTACTTGCTTGAGGAAGAATGAAAATCAAAAGGGAAGAGCTATCTGGTTGAATCTGAATGCTATTTCATTTCAAGCATAAAAAATTAGAACATTGTTATAAAATATTTCCAAGTGTAGTGTAAAAAATAATTCTTCCAAATTCACGAACATCTAGGAACCGTGGAGAATCAAGTTGTGGCGCCATGCTAAATTAATCATCGTAAAGTAAAATCGAGCTGTGCTCAAACCGCACACGCAAAGGGCAATTGAGAAGCTAAGACGGTGGCAATGGGGGCGGCAGCTGAACCACAAGATAGCCGCCGTAGATGCGATTATTATTATTATTATTATTATTATTATTATTATTGCACAGACGACTCAGCAGGTGCGTGTCGTAAGCGTAGTTTGTAGTGTGATATCTATTCTTTGGAAATCAGGGAAAGGGTGAGTGCAAATGGTTATAAGGGTTCGCGGAATGGTGGAAACATTCTTCTCATAGTGCAATCGCAAAAACACATTTAAACAAGTAAAATCTTATTGACAATGCAGTGGAGTACAAGAGGAATTGAGGAGATTGAACGGCGAGCACATACAGAGAGAAGAAAGATTTAGAAGGAAGATCATGTGTTAACGTCAACATTCTATTACCATTAGAGCGGAATTTATGTGCACAACATTTGTATATTAATAAGGGCGATAATGAGTTGCAAGTCTTAATGAATCTCAAAGGAAAACCATGATTTCAACACCTTCCGTTTTAGAGTTGTAGGAGTATTCGAGTTTGAATAGTTTATTCTGAGAGTTATATTACGTATGCAGCGGGTGTGTTTCCAGAATATTCTTTGTCAAATTTCTACCCTCCTTGTTCGAAACATAGGAAGTACACATTCCCCTCAAGGACCTTATAAGTGAATTTCATTCTTGGGGTCGTGCCGCTCAATTTGAATCATGTCTTCCACATACGCTAAGAAATTGAAATTAAACATCCCCAACGAACGAATACATATTTGATTACCACTGAATATTCCGCAACCCCTTAAACTTCTCCTCGACTCCCCCTCCCCGGAGATCGCCCTCCCTCGTTCCCGAAGTATTGCGCCAAGCAGCGTGAAGCAAGGCGGGTGTCGGTGGCGCGTGCTTGGGGCAGGCCCAGCCAGTCGCCGACGCGTAGTATCGAACGACCCCGGTGCCGCAGCCGCCGCCACCAACGCCGCCGTACCCCTGCGCACTGCCCACACCGTCCCGCCGCCATCGCTATCTTCACCGTCACGATCGCCTACCGTTGCTGTCACAGCTAACGACATCTCCTCCACACCATCACCATCACCCCCCACATCGCTGTTTACACTGCCACCCACATCGCCGCTACCGCCTTCCTCAACATCAGCATCGCCACCGCCACTATCCCTCCCGCGCCCGCCGCTGAATTGTTAAAGGCGAGGGGCGAGGGGCGGGGCGGATGCGGAAGGGCCGGGCGCGCGTGCGGCGAGGGCGCGGTGCACGCGCATCTGCGAAGGGGAAGACGAAGGCGTGCGCCGTCGCACGCCACTTGCCGAGAGCAGCTCTGATTCCCCGCAGACGCCTTGTGCTGAACGGAACTGGAACACGTACCCTTAAAAGGTTAACGTTGAATTTATTACTAGAGTAGATTTAAACATTGTAGAGTTATTCAAGACCACTGTAATCCATGAAATATTCATTTCCTGAGAATTAGTCAAGTAAAAAAACTAATTAAATATTGTGTTTTATAAAATCTCATGAACTGAATCGTTTTTAAAAGATTTAAACTTATTTTCTTAGATAGTATTTGTCTTCCTGGACCTCAACGAGAAATTATGTTCCGGATGTCAAAAGCTATGGAGAGAAAACTGAAATGCTCGTGACTAAATGAAACGAAATGAATCAGTTTTCCCTGATGGTGAAGCCATGGTCTAAACCCACAAAGTCCTTTTTTCTGCAATTGTTTTCATCACCGCATCGTATTGCATTGACCAAGTCTTATGTAAGATGTTGTGGCGGCTGTTTTCTTCCCCAGTACCTACAATGAAGTCAGGCGAAAATATATTAAGACGAGGGTAACAATGTTTTGTTTTTGGAAGATTTACTTTCATGAATTTCATGAAGGTGTTGTAACTCGTTCCGTAGATAAATCAATAACAAAAATTAATTTTGAGATGGGCAGGCAATCCAAAATCTGAGAACAGCACTTTGAATGCACAATTACATCCCTTCTTACTCTTTCTCCCATGGATTTTGACTTGGCATTCCTATTTTAAACTCGGTTTGACAGTTTTCGAATTATGAATCCATTTGAAGAACACGAACATGCGTATAGTTTTCTTGCACTACTGAACACCTAAAACTTTGAAAATGTTACAAGGATTGCTATTATTTTATAAAAAGTGGAAAAAATTACAAGTCCTTTCAATAACTATAGAAAATTCAAATATAAAGTGACCATTAAGAAATGATTCATTATAATACATGGGATGCGCTTTATTTATTTTATTTTAATTTTATTTTTTAATGCCCCGTAATAGAAAATTGGTCACCTAATACAGGATAAATTCTACAAGGTTTTCCTTGTAGTTGGGTTTAAAGTAATTATTGTACATGCGTTTACAACTGAATTCTCAACAATACAATGTCAAAATCTTGTGTTCTAGTTAAATTCTGGATATTAATTTACCAATATTATTAGTCCTAATGAAATTTGTCTGGTTAAACAAGCGCATTAAACAAACGCCCAATAATATTTTCAGAGGTGAGTCACTGGCGTCAGATTTGTCATGTCTTACAGACACGTAACAGTGTAATTTTAAGTTATATACGTTGACTCCTTGAACACGACGGAAATTTTAGGATTTTTTGGACGCATCTCCTCATTGACACCACCACTTACCTCACTCACATCACGTCACGGATAGGAAACTCAAGAACGCCTAGACAAACCCACAAATGTTTACAAATCAGTGTATTCATTAATAAACACTTGCGCTTTCATTAGGTTTGCAAGATGAAATATTGAAAAGTTGTGAGTACTTAAGCGAAATGTTCACTTTTATAATTCGATTGGAACAAAATTAACGATTTACGTTCATAGATACCACTTCAAAAAAGTCTGAGGAAACATTTTCGCTAAATCAGAATTATGAAAAATTGTGGAGGTCCTTAATGATCATTTGTCACGTTGCTTTTGTAGCCTTTGTTAAAGAGAGTTATAACATATCGAAGGCTCTCTTCGATTAAATAGTTCCGTTTCCCCTACACTTAGTGATTTTACAGTTAATTAACTAACAGTCACAATTCCTAAGAACTATTTCACAAAAGAATACGCCACAATGTCTATAATGCGCTCGAAACACAAAAACAGAACTCAAGCTGTGCATACTACTTAAGAGAAAACTGACTTTCAAGAAATGAAGCACCGCTCCAAAGGAGCAAAAAGCAAAACGAGCCCTTAACCCAGATATAAAGTGGAGATACCTTCCCAGGCGAGCGCCGGGAGATTGCCTTGAATTGAATTCGGTCCTCAAGGCCCTCCGCAGGGAGGCGCGGGAAGGACTTGCACGTCTACGAGCGGGCGGCCGTCTTTCTATTAGTCACTGGGCCAGGCAGGCGGAGGCGATAGGAGTGATTGAGGAGGCGCAACGAGAGACACTGTGTGAGAGTTCCGGAGCGACACTGGCAGCGCAGGTGACGAGGGTGGGAAGGCAGCGAAAAACAGGGGGCAGTGGGGAGGAGAGTGGCGTGAGAGGCTCGGGTGACCGAAGTCAGGGTGGTGAAGATGACAAGACAGCGGAGATATGAGTAGAGGGTGACTGGGGGGGGGCCAGAGTGGCAAAGGCGCAAGCGTGAATGCGAGGCGGTGGAGGTGGTTGAGCGAGGGAGGTGGAGGGCCACTGGAGGTCATGAGGCGAGGCAGATGGAAGGGCGGGGCGGGGGGCTGTGGCGGGGGGACGGGCGGAATGCTGCCAGGGGTAGAGCACCGGCGGCGTCAGCGCGTCCCAATAAGCCGCCCCCGCCCCCACCCGGGCAGGCGCATCGCTTTGAGGCGCGGCGGCGCGGAATAAGGGCGATTAATCCGGCGAAGGAGGCGCTGCAGGCCCAGGTGCGGCCGCCGCCGGCTGCCAGGCGAGAACGGCGGAGGCCGGGACGAGCCCCGGCCCGGGGAACGTAGGCTTTGCTTTCTCAAAACAATTCAATTTTCAATGCACAATTCCTGTTTAACTAAATACAGAAAATAGATTCAAATCCAAGGAAATTCATTCAAAACCCTGAAGGGGGAAAAAAAAGCGAAGGAAATGTTGGCGAATTTGTTCACATTTGAATTACCGTAATGCACTGTACTACGATCCTTGGAACGCCTGTTTGTTTAATTCTTGCCTGATTGAAGGAATTCATTCGCACACTTTTGGCTTGAACTGAAAGAGATACGAACCGAAGGTACCTATCTATTCACATTAGCATATAACATTAAAGTAAGTCTGTAAGTTTCAGAGTGGTAACGACTAGTTATCGAAGGGGAACACCACGTGAAGGTTAATGTTATAGTAGAGAAAAGAAGGATCGGAAATATTGAGTGTTCGAAACTTTTAGCAAAAGCCCATATTTATTTAACGATATTCTTTAACTTAAGTAACCAGCCTCTAAAACTTTCTGGGATTTGGCATTAGAGGGCGAAAAAAATACGAACAAATTTACAAATTGAAGCTTAGAAATGCAAATGGTATTTCATAATAATATACATATGATATAAATGATTTTACAAAAGAGGCACGTTGCGGTTGCACACTTAATTACAAGATACACATTGAGGTAGCATAGAAATTCTCCTGACATCTACTAAAACCCGTTCGCTTAACATGAGAATAAAACAACAACAATAAGTGGAATATAAAATAAATGTGTCTTCTGCTTTTGCATGCTTTCATTCACTTCAATCAATTCAAAACAACACGAGAAAAAATACGACAAACGACGACGACGTGAGCCCTCTTTCTAAACCTGAACCGTTATTAATTCAGCTTGTGGAGAGCAATTACACCGGGTTGGAAACCTTTGTCACGGAGCGAACAATTCACAAGATGTCTTCTTCAATCCCCACTCACTCATACACGCACACACACACGTGCGCGCGTGTGCCCTCCACGGAACGAGTGACGCACTTCTCATTAGCCTGGCCCACTCGCCTGGCGCTCCGTCGAGTGCGTTCGAGCGCGCCGGCCGCTCACCGGGCCCCCGCCCCGCGCACGCACGCGGATGGGTGGGAGAGCTCGTGTTTCATCGGGTAGTCCGTGCGAGTAAGAGCGGCGGCGGTGGTTGGGGAGGACGAGGAGGTGGAGGAGGGGGCGGAGATTCGCGGCGCCAGGTGTCTGCCAAGGGGAGAAGAGGGCGGCGGAGGAGAGAAAAGGAAAGGCTCTGGCCAGTAGGTCGATATCTCACGTACGCCTCCCAAACGTTTTATTTGCAAGAAAACTTTTAAACCCATACGTATAGGTTCACATGCATTATGAGAGTACGTAGGTTAAAACATAGCTAGAGAGTAAAATAATTTGATATCAGCAAATCATTTTATTTGTAAAAAGTTTGAAAGGGATTGTTTTACTTAACGTGTACTTTTGTAGGAAAAAATGTAAGAATACCGTTTGTGGCATTATATTGCCTTGTGCAGAATACTGAAATTATGCAATTACATGACATAAGATATATTTCGTGTTAAATTATAGCCTTTATGGTCTTGAATATTTTTATCTTGCCAATCCAAGCAAGCAACTGAGCATTCAATACAAGCAAGCATCCAAGAACTGCAAATGCATGCAGTTCAAAATTCCAAGATTTTATTACCTATTAGTAACTCACTCTAAGATTCATTTTCCCATATTTATCTCCAAAGAATTAATTTGAATACACAACTTCTGTACATTGATTTTTATTCTACATTTATTTCGTAGGCTCAGCGTGCCTTTCGACCCATTTGGGGCCAGTGTGCGCCGTGCGAGTAACGAGGGCTGCCCAGAGGCGGGGCTATCGATTGGCGTCGGAGGAGGAGGAGAAGGAATCGCCGATGGAGGAGGGTTGGCCGCCGCCACCACCGGGTGGATCCCCGCGTATTGACCGAGAGGGGTGCGGTGATCTTTCACGGAAACGCCACTCTCGACGGCTGGACGTCCGCCCCCGGCCCCGCCTCCGCACTGCGGCCCGCTCCGGCGCCTAACATCCTCGCTTCCTGGTGGGCCCGTCAACTAGCTATCTCCGTCATTGAGGCGTTCCTTAAGGTTCGCTTTTTAGACATTTTACTGCATCTGTCTCTCTCATCCTTAAATGCTTCCGTCCACTGTCAGTTACGTGTTCCTATCACATTTCCCAACGTCTAACCACATTATCACATGCCTAATTACTCCAGCTGCAAAGCTACTCCCCCCACCGGTAAGATTTTCTATTTTTTTATATCTCTTCTTTTTCGTACTGAAACCTTTGACTTGTTTCATGATTCCTTTCCATTTCTTTCCTAATCCCATCTCCACCCTGGCGCCTTCACCTCCGTTCTCAGCTACGTATTTCCGACCTCGACTTTCGATCCTCCCTTTTCGCGTCTCATTTCCACGCCCTCCCTCTCTTCCCTCACCCTCGTCTCCTCCTCCTGCCTCCGCGTCAGTGGTCAGGCCGCAGCCAGCCACCGTGCTCTGATTGCGTGGGACCTATAACGACTCCCGCGCGTGCACGGCGCAGGCAGCGGAAACTTCTGGATCTCCGGCCTTCTAAGGGCGGCGAATGGGAAGCCAGCGCAAGAGGAAGCGAGGCGGCGGCGGCGGCGGGGGCGGAGCCGCGCTGAAAGGTTGTAGCGAACTTCGGGCTTCGTATTGCCGGATGTCGGAGGATCTTTACTACGCCGTACTTTCCTTTCGTCTATTCACTGGCCGCCGGGCAGGCGCTGTGGATCGGAAGAGGTCGACTTACGCTGATACAACTTCCGCTCTCCCGAACACGGATGTCCTGTTCCGTATGTGAACCGAAGACCTGGTTAGCATGCTACGAAGGTCCAATCTTAAATTCAATTACCTTCTGTGGAGATACATATTATTTGGAATAGGTAAAAGAAAAAATAAATTGTATCTTAAAAATGTTGCATCATCTTGTTTTTTTACTTATAGAAGTTAAACGAAAAAAGTGATTATTAGCTAATCGGAAAAGTATTGAGAATACAGCGCCAGCAACAAGATACCCATGGTGTATGTGGAATTAAAGACATGTAATGGGGAAAAGTTAATTTATTGTATTTATTCTCCCTTTATGTGTACCCTGCACATAAAAATGTATTTTTAAAATCTCATCATTTTCTTCCCTTAACATAAATATAGCCTTTTCTGCAAGAAAAAAAACCATTTTCAATTAACATACCTTTATGGAATATTATTATATTTCCTATTTTAAATTGACCTTAAAGGTATTTACTCTGCCCGAAAGTAATTTATCGACGGATCTAATAAAAAGCAACATCAGCCTATGTTGCTCAATCGAGAGCAAGTCAAAAATAAATTATTGCGGGAATTACCGAGCCATTTGAGCGCCCTAAAATCTCAGCTGCCATCGGCCACCGCAGCACGCAAAGCACAAGCAGGGTCTCTTGTCCTGCCACTGCCTCTCCTCTCTTTCACAACAGTGGTCCGTAGCGTAGCGAGGAGAGGTGAAAGGACAGAGAGGAGAGAGGAATGAAAAATATATTTGGAAGGACGGTAAAAGAGAGAATTAGATAAGAAAGGAGTATATGAGTACACGAACGAGATTAAATGAGAAAAATTGCAGGAATAGGTTAAGAGAGAAGGAAATGTGAGCAAGGAAGGTGGGAGACGAGAGTAAAATATAATGCAAGATAGAACGGGCTAGTAGCAAAAGAGAAAGAGGTGGGAGAGGTAGGGGAAGGGCAGGAAAGAATCGACGGGAGGGCAAAAAGGAGGGAATAGGTGAAGAGGTTGGTTGATACGACTTTAAGGGGAGTAAAGGGGTAGTAACCAGAGATACGGATGAGAGGACAAGAAAGGGAGGCCATAAAGAAAGAAAATAAAAAAATAAAAATGATACGAAAATTTATGGATGAAAACGGAGAGACTGGTAGGGGAGAAACGTAGAAGGGTCGGGAAAGGATGTACTGAGAGGAAAGTAAGCGCGAAAGGGGGGATGAAAGGAGGAGGAGGAGAGGCCTCGGGGCGCGCGTGCCTCCGCTGCTAAAGCAAGCCTTCCGCGAAGGCCGTAACTGTCGGCATATTTCGTCGCGCGCCTTCGCGGCGCGGCGCGCTCGTCACCCGCCGCCGCCGCCTGGCCACACGCGGAGGTCGAGCACGCGCACTCTGCGGGGAGCACACAAACCAACAGACACCCAATGATCCAAGATGGCTCAGAATGAATGTTACAAACTTCTAGGACAAAATCACAGCTACAGGACACAGAATTGCTCGGAGTGAATGTTACAAACCACCAGGATAAAGCCAAATGATGTTACAGATCAAGGCAAATAACAGACACCGAAAGATACGGGCTCAAAATGAATGTTACAAACTTGTCGAGCATATTTGGTGCACGATCACCCTGGGGAACACTTGCCCTCTGGCCAATATTTTGTCTTTATTGTTTAGTTTTGACCAGAAATATTTATCGCAGTGACGGTCATGAAGTTTGATGCATGCGTGGTTCTGGTGATGAACGCTGCCTCAAAACTGAAAAATAAAGACAAAAACTCGGTGTTATCACCAGTTGACCAATGTCTCTAAAGGGATCTTATCCCTACCTACCTCAAATAAAACATGAGTCTGACATCAGGGGCGTTATGTCAGGAATTGTAGGTGTGTAACTTCGTAATGTGAGATTTCTCATCGCATGTTCATTGGCAAAAAGTGATTATCTTCGAACAGTCTATACCCACTAGACGTTTGTAACATTTTTTCTTAACCGCCCTAAATTTTAGTGCTTTCGAAATGTTTCATCCGGGGCGATTGCTATCAAAACCAGCTCGTTCCATTATGAAGAAAACAAAGACAAAAAATGTATGGCGTTCGCACGCTCATAGATATATAAGAACGGTATATTTTCTATCCACATTTCACTTGGAATTAGAGATCAAACTTGGGCGAAAATAGTTCCCGGCGAATGCTGCTTTGCAACCAATATAAAATTGATTACACCATTTCCTTTTATATGAAACGAAGTAAGAACAGTTTAATAGGTGAAAGAAATTCAAGGGTGATGCATAATAATGCATTAGGAATTCCAAATTGTCATTGAGATGTTTATACCAGCGTTAGAGAATGAGGACGGTGGCGTTTGAATGGAGCTGAATAAATGACTGAATTGAGGCTGACTGAAAGTGCTTCAAGAATCCATGGAACGCATGGTTCGCATGTACCCGACTTCCGCTAGGAAGTTTGCCAAATGTTCAGGTACAGAGAACGTCTACGATCAGCAGATTGATTACAGTGTGTGCTGCCAGTTCAGCTTTGAAACCTCGCAGCATTACTTTCTGAGAATTAATTCAGAGCTCAACTACATTCCCGACAGTGGCACTCGCACAACGTTTCATAAGTTCGAGAATTTTGCGCAAAATGCTTGTTTAAATCTACTATATTCGTATGGATATTTATACATTGTACAAAGTTAACATTATAATTTGTATAACAGGGAAAATGAGCGGAATGAAGCAATTTTAAGTATAACGAATTCATACATTGAAAGAGAGATCGTGAAAGGCTGTCAGAATACAAAAATGTGCGGTTATGCAACATGTTCTTACCGTTAATGACTTCAAATGCTACGAAACCTTTTATATCTCATGCACAATTGGCCGTTGGGATACTAATAATAAGGCATGCTATTGTAATTCAACGAAGTCTCATTTTCCAATAAGAACATTCAAGCTACCTAACCGAAATATTTTCCTTGTATGCTCATTTGTTCCGTGTGAGTTATTGCAGCGGTGTCAAGGATCTCTGTGTCCTGGCAGAGACAATCAGCATGTGTCCACAAAACAAATATTAACCTGATTCTAACCTGACGTGAAAACAAAAAAATATCATCAATGCTTCGGATTTCATTAGACAACAACTGAAAAAAAATGGTTTTTAGCCTATCATACCACGTTCTCTTTTTGCGTCGATCTTACAAGGGTCTCTTTTCGAGTCTGACATATTCATCGAATTCAATAGTGGCAAGAGTAGTGCACATGTGAGCTACGCACATATAACCCAACGAAACAAAATAAATTACGATGTTAACCCATACAGTCTCGAGTTAAATTTGCCACATGTTGGACGCCCTCAATGCTGTCTCACCGGTTTGCGCAGGACCATTGTTGGAACTATCTGATGCATGTGTTTGCACCTTTTATTTCTACATCATTGTTACGTTGGTCCATTGTGCTCCTAGAGCACACCAAAAACACGACACAAATGAAAATGGTGGAATTAGAAAGCAGGAAAAAACGAGCATCCTTCAAACCCACTTCGTCCGCCACCAAGTCCACAAGGATCAACCGGGATTTGAATTCCAGTACCCTCCGGTGAAAGGTGAGCGGTCTGACCACTGCGGCACAGCTCGTCCCGATGGACCTAAGAACCCGATTAACCCAGTGATGTGCAACCCAATCATCCAAAGAGCGTCAAGAGCCAGGGGAAGTGAATCATTCTGCTCACAAGACAGTGCGCCGGGACTTCGCTGCGCCGCGCCGCGCCGAGACTCGCGATCTCCGGCGCCGCGCCAGCTGGGGGGGGGGGGGGGCGGCCCCACCGCAACTTCCTGAAACAAAAAGAAGCCTCGTAAACGCTTTGCCACTCGGCCGCCGACCGGCGAGAGCGCGACCTCCGCGCGCCGACGATGCGACGCGCAGTGCACCCGAACAACAACGTTGCCAATGCAAGCCAAGCATATTTACCTCGGTTTCGAAGCGACTACACAGCGTTATTTAGAAAAAATATAAATGGTTTCATGGCAATATCCTATCAATTTGTTTTAGTAAGTGCCGTTTTATTTATGATAACGTGGTGAAGGATCAGACGTAGAAATCATCGAGAAGAACATCGTAGGTAAGTGATGACATTAAAGTTATCTATGAGAAGTTAAAAGTCATGTAAGTATGTTGTGCCCAAGAACGCAGGGTAGTTCTTGGCATGTCCACAAAATAGTTTATAAGTAAGCCTACTTATAGTTTATAGATGTTTGAATGTTTCAAGTCAATGTTACAATGTTTGAATGTACAAGTAAACAAAAACTAACGTGTCCACAAACCAATGTTTAGCAATAACATTTATTTTCATAGGAAGGCACTTAATTTTTCTAGAAGAACATTTTTAAAAAACGAGAAGAAGGATATGGAATACAGGACTAGACATATCCCAAAGTCTTTTGTAATAAAATTTCACTATTCAAGTACAAACACGACAAAATATTCATCAAATTCATGAATAATGTTACTTTTCCTTTAACGGAGTTTTTGTTTATGTAGTCACGACCCAAAAATCTGAAATATACTGCGGATGAAAACTGCACTAAACCTCGTAATTTGTTCTGCATGCCCATTTGCATATTTTTACGTGATAATTCCCACTTCCCACATTCTTGGCCTTGTTCCGAAAGAATATACTTGTGTTTAGCCCCACAAAAAAATAAGAGGCTTTGATCCTCCACGTTGATGTACAACTAACACAAAAACATTAGTATTATTAATATTAACAAAATAATAATAATAATAATAATAATAACAACAACAATAACCGCCCATCCGATGGCCGAGATCATTAAGGCAGTAGTGTCATAGAGATATCGAGTCGAAGGATCGCGGGTTCGCATCCTGCCTCGGGCATGTTGGAATTTGTGTTCGTCCTTTCACCCCTTATCATCACCGTATCGTTTCATTTTCAAAGTTGCCATAAGGTTAACTCCAACAGTGGTCGCTAATGACGTAGATGTTGATGTGACTTTAAATAATAATAATAATAATAATAATAATAATAATAATAATAATAATAATAATAATAATAATAATAATAATAATAATTTCAAAACAGCAACTTCATTTAATTTTAATTAGCAACTTATTTCTCAAAAGCGGCATCATCTCCCTCTTTCCCATTATGAAGTGTTGTATTTCGAGACAATAAATTTGAATTTTCGTTGGCTTTTTGGCGGCGAGTGGTTATTTCGGACCAACGTGCGCCATTGCCGTCGCCGCAGAGTCGCGGCGCGCAGTGGCGACGAAATAACGGGACGGGACGGAGTTAAAAATACTGCGCGCGTAGAAATCGCTGTTACTCACGGGAAGTGTGTTTTTCTGAATATTCAAGCGCGTTTCGGCGCGTGGAGAATGCTGGTTTTGTGGGGGGGGGATTCAATGGCGAACAAAATAATGAAGTGATAAAATTATTTCCCCTCAGTGTTCGAGATTGTCAATGCTAGGCATATTTATACTCTAATAATAGGGGTATCAAAACGAAAACTTGTTTAGTGTGCAATAAATAAGAATAATTTTACACATCTCTTGAGGCAGTTCTCGTTTCCAGAAATAGTATTTGTTTTATTTTATAGAGAAGAATACCTTGGTCGCATATTCACAGAATAAAGAAATTAAATTATACAAAGATATTCAGACAATTATTCTTATTAATATTTAATTTGCCTGCCAATCGGGTAACTAAAAGCTAGTAGTTTCGTATACACTACAAAGGAAACTTGCAAACAATTCTTTAAAAATCACTTCAGCCACATTTGCAAAACCTAGAATTACAACACGTCTCCCCCTTGAAATTTTAAAGTGAAAATTCGTCTCGACCAATAAAAAAACCACATGGCTCGTAAATGAATTTATTATAACTGGTATATAAAATTGAATGTGTATGTATGATTGTTTCACAAATTCTTTTGAACTACGCAAGCCGAGAACTTGTGAAAAAATAAAGAGAGACTCGTGAGTAGAAAATAATACTCCAAATGTCATTTCACCACAAAAAAAAATACTAGAAATGATACACTCCCAGGAATCTAGAAGCGGTGTTGCAGAGCGCTGCCGGAGACAGCCAAAGCCTGCAGATAATGATTGATTGTGACACAAACACCTGCGAGGTGCCAGGAAAGTGCTTCAATAAATTTGAGTATATTTACTCCTGACGTAGGGATCAAACTTAAACTTGAGATAAAAAAGAAATAATATATGATACATTTACAAATAAAGGATGGAATAATTTTTCCTTAATGAAAGTCGCCGTGCCCCGGGGCCGCGTCGCAGAGCAACCCCTCCACTGCGGCCGGAAACGCGCCGCGCCCGCGAATCACCACCGCGCGCCGCGCGCCTCGCACGTTCCGGTGCAGCCGGCCGCACGCGTGCGCGCCCGCGCGCTCTCGCGCATCAACGGCGTCGGGGCGCGGGCCGTGCCGTGCCGTGCCGTGCCGCTGTATCGATTGCTCGCGCCGGCGAACGCAACTCCCGAGGAATTCCAATTTGAACGCGGTCGAATGCTCAGCAAACGGCTGGGAGGCGGCGGTGGACGATGGTGGAGGCGGACGGCGGAGAGCGGTAGTAGTGGTTGAGGGCAGGGCGGCACGGAGGGCGATGGAGATGTGCAGGAGACCGTGGAGGGTGGGGGAGGACGCCAAAGGAGGGAGGCAGACGGCTGCTGGAGACTACCTTCTGCGACGGGGTGGCGGAGGCGAAGACCCGTGGAGAACGGTGGAGTACACGGGGGGCGCTGAGGGTTGTGGAGGAGGACGACAGTGATGGCGAGATCGGCATCGCGTATCGGCGTTCAAGAGTTTTTGGATTTTTTATTACTGTTGTTCATCACAAAGTGCATCCATTCGTTGACACATCCACCTTAATGTACGTGGGCGCTACCCTGTGTAAGTGGAAATATGCCGTATTGCACACTCTGTTAAATAAGTACAGTACATAAAATTTGTTAATTGTACACAAGAGTCAGAAAGTCATGTTTATATTCTTTTATCGTAAGGGACACTGAAAAAAAGGATACCATAAATCCCAAGAAGGTTTCAATAGTTACACGAAACCTTCGTATGCGAAATATTATCCGTTCATCCTAAGAAAAATCCTGATTTAAAGAAGTACAAGTGTAGGTTCACTACATAAGAACTAATTTGAGCCATCGGTTGTTAAATTAACCTTGCATCAAAAGTACTGCAAACGAACGACACCAGTGCTAACTGCAAGCGTGTTCCCGGGCGATAAGGACCTGATGTCAGCCGAGGGTCAGCAGCGAGCGTGGGAGAGGGTCAGGAGGAAGCCGTGACGCGGCTCGTAGGACCGCAACGTCGCGCCGCCGATAGGCCTACTATTCATTTCATTTTGGAAGGGCTAAGAGAGTGGCTGGCCCTTGAGGAAAATTTCTTCGAACTGGCGAAAAGCGCATCGTTGTGAAAGTTTTCAATTTGTTATTGTAGAAAAATACGTCGTTGGCGAAACAAATCGTTGAACGCACTATGAGTTCACTGGTAAGTACCGCATTGAAACATCGTGCTGCATCAGTGTGAATTATAATCGAAAGGATATTGGTGGATATTTTTTAATAGGCGCCAGACTACAGAGTCTAAATTACCTCTTTGAAGTGAAAATCTTATTTCATTGGGAGTAAACGGGCGAATGAAGTTCGAAAGAAAATAATACCTTCATTTACACCGCCTATTTGAAATCCAGCAAGAATTGTCAACCATAATTAAAAGAGAATGGCGGAATGGAATCGCAACTTTTAGGTAGTATATATTTCTATCATGAGTTGTAATAATAGAAAGGCGTATATTAGTTTATATGCATTTCTATTGAACATAATGTAGAAAACTTGGCCACTAATCCTGCTCAAAATTATGTTAATGTAAATAAATTGCAAAATTCCATTTGGCACAGGTGATGGAAATTGGCCATTAAAACAGATGATGGTTCATTGACGCAGATATTCATGGATATTGTTAATTGTAAATGGCTATTGCATTCTATGACAAGATCATGAACATGTATTTGAAGGTGATGCCAATATACATTTTGCTAATTTTGTAAGCATCCTGAACTTTTGTGATTTCATTCGTATTTAACATTCACAAAATGTGTATACATTAATGGTTCAATGTTTTTAGTGTGTATCATTTTTGACCAGCCAAGTTATTTTAAAATTCTCGTTAGGTAATATAACTTGTGTTATAATTCTGTTATAGTTTCAATATGTACTGTGTAGTAGTGCTCTCAGAATGACTACAAATGACTATGAGTAATATAAAAAATTCACATTCCCACTAGAAAAGTGTCATCAACTTCAAACTGCTGGTTTTTCAGGACATTGTTTTACAACTATAGTTCTGAATCAAGTTCATGGAGTGTGACAATTTGTAATTTTCTTTTGAAAGATTATTAATTTTTATTTTGGTTTCCGAGGAAAAAAGGTTTGAAGTTTTTCATAATTTAGGGTTGTCCACATTGTGCTGTTTGTAGCATATATTATGGATAACACTGCATTCTCAAATATGCAATGATTTTGGCTATTATTCAGCTGCAGAATTACCGCAGAAAAATATCTCAGATTGTGTTAATGATTCTTGGGCAAAGAAATGTCATTACTGTTGTAATAGTGTTGACTTTGATAATTTTCTGAAACATTTCCCTTGCCAAGTGAATAAAATATCTCCTCTTGAAATAAAACAGTTCAATATTACTAGACATGATACTCGTGCCCTTTAAAATGCTATAACCTGCATACATATGCCAGATAAAATTTGACAAAACATGCACAATCAAATTTTAACTTGGTATTTTTTTTCATTGTCTTTTGAAACAAGCACTAAACAATTTTTGAAAATTTTACTCAGTCAAATTCATACTTTTGTGAGAAATGAATCTTTTTGAACATTCTACTCCATCACCAGATGTAATTGGAGCATATTTGTAAGAAGAAATCTGAGCCATGTTTGATGAAATTCTGCATTTTCTGCTCCTGAATCACAATTATTTTTTTCTTTAAATTTCATAGAAGTTTTAAATCGAATTTGAATTTATTGGTTTATATAATTTTTCCTTGACAGTCACACTTGCATGTCCAAACACTAATTTCAGACATTGTAAAATCTTCAACAATACTTAATGACTTCAATAGAGGTAATCCTGCTGTTTTCAATTTCTGAATTGGTGTAGGCAATTTTACAAAATTTAATTAAATATGCATTTTTATTTTATTTTTTTATATACATGGTTTTATAACAATTTTATTTTATTTTTTTGCATGCAAGCAAACTAAGAGTCTGCACCTAATTATTTTCCCCTCCCTTGTATCACTGTCAGTTACCAGTGATACTGAGTAGTGATCTATGTGTGTGTGAAATTAATCAATAGTATTTGAAGAATATAATCCTAAATTTTGAAGCAATCCAGAAAAGTATGCATTTAACAAAATAACTTGCCAAATTTAAAAGTCACTTCAGAACTGGTTTTTAATTTGCTAAGAAAACTTATTATTTGACTCATCCAATAAAATGACCAATCATTTCGTCCCACACTAAAGTGATGAGTATTCTCCCACCTTACAAAATACTAAAATTATGATTTATCCCGACCTCTCACTATATTTATTCGCTGTTATTGAGTGCACATTCTTCTCTACAATTTTTTATTGTTGCATTCAGGGGATGATAACAATAGATATGATATTAACTTGTTGGGAGTGTAGGATTTGTAAATGCAGGCCAATGAGCTTATACATTGTCAAATGGGCAAAGAGGTTCAAAAAATTTGTACTTTAGATTAAATTAAAAAAAAAAAAAAAATATGATATATGTTGGTGATTTCTTCCAAATACTTTTTTGATTTTAACAGTATGTAAACTATTTATGAATTCATTGTAATTGTAAACGAAGTGTTAATTTTATGTAGATGAATTTTGTGTTAGTGAATGCAAGAACCCTAAGTATAATGAAGGGACTAATAGAATTGAACTTTAAGTAACCAACGTTAATATAAACATAAAACAAGAATATTAAATTTGTAAAATGACAGGTTGAAATAAATAAACAACAAATACATTCGAAAATAATTTTCAGCTACATATTTAGCCATAATTTAAATAAATCTGGGCGTTTTTATACAATAAATGTGAATTAAATTTGTGTTTTGGGGATCAGTACTAAAAGTTGCTTTTTAAATGTACTTGTGAACCAGTTTTAAAATAGTTTTGAAACCGTTATAAAACGTGTTTAAAATAATTTTTAAACAGTTATAAAATATTTTTGAAATAATTACGGATGACTGTAAACATGTTCTTAGTCTCCTTTTGTATTTAATCCACCTGATCACATAAATGATTAAGTGGTACATCAATGTTTCATTATTTTTTGTTAGCTATTTCGTTTATGTCAAGATATTCCATTCTATTGTGAATTATGTTATATTTTACACATTTTACTTTACTAAATAAATATTTTAATGTTAAATTCTAATATTTTATTTCTACGTACATGCTGTTTCAGAATATTCTTTATATAAATAATGAACCTATAATATATAATTTTTATTCAACAACAATGCAGGCATTATTGATGTATGTATATCTACCGTAATAACAGTCAAACTGCAGAATTTAAAGGCCTTTGAGGCTTATTATGAAATTTAATTATCTCTAAATGCGTAATTTTTATGCAATTATTTCCGTTTTTACGGTGTCTGGTTGTGTAGGTAAATATACAGATCTGTTGTTGGATCAAAAATAAATAATGAATCTTCTAGTAATAGAAAGTACTACGCATAACCCATCCTATACCCGTCAACGATCAGTACTTGTAAAATCAATAAGAAATGCTTAAATTAGGCAACACGTACGGCTGGCCTTTCAACCAGTACAGCTGTGCAAGCCGACTCGGAAGGCCGGCTCCTTCTATCAGTTTCGTCCGGATGCGTCATGACGGTAGGCTGGATCCTCCAACCTGTGTTGCTCGCTTATGCCGAGCAGATAGCCAACTGTTCCAGCAACGTTACTTGGGCTCGGCAGCTTCTACCTGTGCACTTCTGACAAGGTAAATACAGAGGAGTGCAACAAGGGACACTTCACGATGCAACTTTTCGTACCAACTATCTCCGTCACGAAATAGCAACAGTGAACCTGGTTGGGCCTATATTATCATACATTCCCTTGATATAGTATTATGGATCAGGTATACTGCACCTGTTCTTTTTTCTCCATGGACGCACCTTACCGCTTTATGGTAGAGAAGAAGTTCATGAAGAATTTCACGGAAAACTTTTGATTTTCGTGCAAATTCTGATTGAGAATCAGTATGAGAATTGAGGTATTAAAAGGGTTCAAACAAATGGCAAAAACGTCGCAACAACATTCAGTTGATGAAATACATGTTGGTTGCTCCATAAGGTTACAAAAAGAAGTGATACATGGGCAAAACATAACTTCCTATATTCGAATGTATAAACTTAGTCGTAGTAACTGTAATCTGAAAACAAATTAAAAAAATTGGCAAATCAAACATTCCGATGAAACATTTCTAATATCCTTAGACCAAGTGCATTTGGAAAGTAACTAGTCTTAATAAGATTTATATATACCAAACAATACAAAATAATGAATTTCGAGTTATTAAATTTAAACAGTTCTTTAAAAAAAAGTATCCACAGATACGTTCCAACGACTTAAAAAATATCTATCAAAAAAGTTCATCCAAAATTCCAACGTAATGAAACAATTCAAATCCCGTCCTGTGGGCGTGTTATTAGAAAATTCGAGCCCTGCCGTCCCTCGTAGCAAGGCACCACGGCCCCTCCCTCCCGCAAGGAAGTGCACGCAGATGGAGCACGCGGCGGCGCACTTTGGCCGAAGTGGCGGCCGTCCGTTAAGACCCGGGCGAGCGCCCCTCGCGCGCCAACCGGTTAGGCGGCGCGCCGGCTGTTTAAAAGTCTCATTACGCGCGCGCAGAGCGGAGTGGAGCGGAGGGGTCGTTATCGAAATGACGGCGTGCGCGCACGCGTGCGTGCGCGGCGCGTGCAGGAGAAGAAGGCAGCTGGCGACGAGAAGCGAGCACCGCTCCGCCCCGCCCCCGCCCGCCTGCCATCGATCGGCGCTAATAATGGCGGCCGCTTACGCGCGCCCGACCAAGTTGCCCTCGTGACTGATTTGGTTGATTTAATTTTGCCAAGTGATGTTTGTTTGGGGTAGTGATTTCCTGCCTGGGACTTGCTTTTCCTGCTCGATGGGAATGCAACGAAGAGCGGAAATGAACGATGAAAGAAGTAAAGGTTTGCTATGGTAATAATGCATTTCGAGAAATGATTCGTTACGCGATTAAGACTTTGCAATGTGAATGTTACTTCAATTACTACTATCAAATATACAAACTAAACATTTTTTTTGCTTTTTGCTGTTCGTTCCGATTTTCGATTTCAAGTGAATATCTTCAGATCTTATTGTTCAGAATCCTTCAAAAAGCTGTCTACATTTCTGTATTATTTTACGTTTTTGTAACAACTATGGATTTAGGGGGAAAATTGGGTTCGTGCTTCTTCATGTAAACGCATATAAAACAGGAATAGTCGTGGATGCCTTGTATTTCTAAACAGAAATTCTGTATGTTCAGAAATTATCTGCATTTTATCTATTCTATATCAATTATTGATTTCTTGCAACCCATAGTTCATATTTTTAAAACTTGTTTTTGTGCTTATTTAGTTAAAATTGACCGTAAGTCCAGGCAATAAAGTTCAGTCCAGATTCTGAGACGGGAGACTCGAACACAGAATACGATTTACAAGAGATCGATGTACGTAAAAGCTACATTTTTAAAACGAATTAGGGTCAATAAAATTAAAAATGCTACAGTTAATAAGGAATTTTATATAAAATCTATACAATACATAAAGAAATTTACAGCATAAATTAATCACTTCTAGCCGCTTTAACTTCGTATTTTATTTACAGAAATGATGTCTAATCTTGTCTTTTATCGTTAATTATTTTGGCAAATTACAGTCCTAAATCTCATTTAAAAGCGCAATTAGTACCTCAAATCATTACTTTCTGTCTAGAATTTTTATTAACAAATATTGTGAGAAGTATAAGAAATAAATTCCAAGGAGTGAATGAAAACCAATACAAGGATTCTCTTTGTATAAATCAGACTTCAAGTGTCTTCAAGATTCTTTCTTTGTCTTGTGCTGTGTTTCATAAGCATTTGGGAAATACGTATTTGCACATGAGATCATTCATAGCGATATAATGCAGTTTAGTCCTTTAATACAAATTTATTAGCTCAGTAAAAAAAATATTCTCTTACAAAGCTAGGATATAATTCAAAATACATAAATTTCAACACTGTTCTGAAAGCACACACAACTTCTGAATTTTCACAACGCATCAAAATCGACTTTACGTAAGGTGAAACATCACAGTTCGAAGCAGTAGATAATCCGATTTACGAGCTCACTTCACGTCTCTTCTCAAATTCATAAAGCTGCAAAGGGAGTCCGTACTTTTACTCCCCATTTCGAAGGCAAAAGGAAATTTCCGTCGGTCGTCTCTCCAAAAGGTCTCTGCAAATTTTCACGAGTGCCGACGAAAGCAAATTCCGAGGCGGCGAAAAAAATTGCAACTGTGACAACTGAGAGGGCGCGCACGTAAAGAGAAATCCGCCATCTCCTCGGTGCAGGCGGCCCTTCCAGGGTAGAAAGGGCGCGACGATGAAGGCCACGACGAGGTGCGAGCCGACCTCTTCCATGGAGGGAATAGCCACCGAAATGGCAGCCCATCGGCCTCTCCATTGCGCGTGGAAGTTACGTCTCATTTCATTCTCACTTTACGGTCACGTCGTCACCAAGTTTTAGTTGCTCGTACGTTTATCCAGGACACTTGCTTTAACACCTCCTTTGCACAACTCTTCACCCGCTAATGATAGATGAATTGGCTCGCTGTTGCAACGTTGCAGCTTTTGTCGTACACAGTAATAATCCTGTTATTTGGAACATCATAATCGTAACCGCTTTCCGAACATTTAAACTATATTCCTTCGCGCGCATCTCATTAACGCCTTTTTAATCGATCTACACTCTATTCTTGTTTCATCCATTTGTTCCCATTCTTTCTCCTGGTCGCATAACCCTCCCTAGCACCATCAATAGGACATCTCCACTCTCCCCTACCTCCATCTCCCATCGCCACCCTCTTTCTTTCCAACATTGCCACGTTTCCCTCAGGTAGCAGCACTGCCGAGGCCGTCCAAAAAAATTGCCAGCAGTAAGGCCCCCTTTATTAAAACACGGTGCAAGATGTCGCCGCGCTCCCTCACCTTGGGCGGCGCGCGATGTGACGGCCAAACTCCCCGGCGCGGCGCAAGGAGCGGTGACTCCGCCGCTGCCAGCGACACCGCTAGGGCGAGCGCTGCGCGAGGGCGTAAGAAAAACTTCTCGATGCGACAGCGAGCGAGAGGAGGCGGGGCAAAATGGGGGAGAGCGATGGCGTGGGGAACTGTACGGGCGATGTGGGTGGCTAAGGTTACGGCCAGTGCAGCCGAAAATTTACACCTTCGCTACCGGACTGCGAGCGAAATCGTCAGACTTATTTCACCCGAAACAGAAACACTAATGTTGCTCCGAAATTGTCCGGATATTTACATAGTTTGTCAGGAATTTTTTTAAAAACATTTGCGAGATGCACGATGAAGATAATTTACATGCCTAGCAGAAGTTCCTGGTTTTCTCGATTTTAACTCTCTAGCTGATTTCCGGCGAATACAACCGATACATCCAAACAAACCAGTTCTTCGTCCGACGGCCGATGTTTTCAGACAACGCCGGATGAGGAAGTTCGGGTGCGCTATGACCATTTCCGTTTACCCGTAAGTGATTGAACGAATCCAGCACTTAGGACGAAAACGTCCGACTTCGACTTATCGAAATCTCGACCAAAAGCGGCTTCACTGTGACAGGTAAAGGCGGCATGGGAAGTGAGACAAGGGGGAATCAGTGATAGAGGCTGGGGGTCTAGGAGAAGGGTGGGGAAGGCGAGTGAATGGCGGGACATTCTCCAAAATTTCAAGCTTACCAAAAGAACATTTTAAGGTGTGAAACGATATAAATCCCAAACCGCATAGAGATATTTCTAATGCAACTTACGAGGGCCGTGTTCTTTTATTTACTGCACGAATGATGTATGGCACAGCTTTCCTTTTCCAAATGGGAACACTAGCTCAATTAAATTTTTTTGGAAGAACGTTCTTTCGCTATTCCATCATTCCCATAGCTACCGGGAAGACGCGTGGAAGGGGAGGCAGCAGGGGAAGCGCAGGCGGTGGGGAGGAAATGAGTGCTGGCGGCGGTCTGGGGGTGGCGCGAGCAGCTCCATCGTGTAGGTGTGACGCGGCCTGCGGGCTGCGGAAATAAATTAACAGCAAAACACGTCTCTCACGTCTCGGGCCCAGGCGCGTCTTTTTTTAACCAGCGGTAACAAATGGGCCGAATCTATTAGTTAATATGCCCGCGAGTAACAGAGATCTTTCTCGTAAATTCCGCGCCGCGAGGAGGCCACGCTGAGAGGCGAGAGGAGTAAAATATAGCGAGGATAATGCAGCCAATTTGTAAGAAAATGGCTGAGCGTATTACTCTCAATTTGCGACCTGCTGGGATTTTTAAACGGACCGCTCGTTATGTTTGCGACCTCCCACCGGCCTCCGACGATATTTCACGTCCACTTCTCTGAAAATTACGTCGACCTAAATAAAACGAGACATTTGTACTGCACTGTGAGCGTAAATAAAAAATTAAATCATCTTTTTTTATTGTGTGACCTCAATCTTCCCAAAATTCTGAACAGCCACGCTTGTCGAGTACATTTACTTGGAGCTACAGTCCGTCTTCGTCTGGTTGCTTCTCTTGTCCCCTATATTCTCTTGTCGTCTGGTTGCTTCTCTTGTCCCCCTATATTCTCTTCTCTGCCACAAATACACATATCACGAGAGATTCTGTTTGTTTGTAATGAGGTTGGAGCGATGCGAAGCTTCATTATCGCTCACATTCCAGCTTCCGTTCGTTGGATCCGCAACGCACGTTTGAGATAATTTGTATACGTTCACAATTGCATTAGCGTGCAAGCACAGCAAGCATGTTTTTCATCACAATTTCAGAAAATTGCGTTTTTCTGCGGTGCCTGTACCAAATTACCGCAGTGGTTTTTGTGCCAAATCATGCATTTCCAAACAACATTTTAATGACGAATCCAATCTGTTTTCCATTTGTCGAAATACGGCAATACCCATAAACAGGTATCTGAATTTCGTGGGATTATGAACACAGCGTGCAGTATCCACTTTCATCAGCCTGTCAGATGATACCTCATTTTGGTTCTACTCTAGAGAAATAAGAGATCCGTACTAACAATGTAAGTCAACTTCGGAACTAGGCTCCAGCTCGTTAGACTGGAGGAGAGAATGGCGATTGGAACCCCTTTGGAACTTTGCAAAGTACATTTAACTTTGATTAAAAGACTTCGATAACAATTTTTACCAATGTCGCGAGAGGGAGAAAATGGAGAAACGTCCCAACGAGATAAGACCTCTCCGCCGTTGATTATTTGTTCCCAGAGAAGCAAAGTTTTGTAACGATCGCAGCACGAATGAAACGCGAGGTAGAATGCTAATCCTGCAATGAGACGCCGGACAGTCGCGGAAGTTTCTACGTCACAATTGGAACAAGTGACACTCTTGAGAGCTTCATTTGTCCGTTGACGGCCGCGTCCTCGAGATGAAGGCGAAAGTTCGCTAAGGACCACCCGAGAAATGAAGCCAGTGCTGAAAGAACAGCAGTGTGGTGATGGTGGGAGCATAAAGGAAATGGAGACGGGACGAACGTGCTGGTGGCTATGGGTTCTGAGCGCTTTCTTCTGATGCCTTTGAGGGCAAATGAGAGAAGCTCGAAGCGGCGAGAAGTGACAATAGTCGATCCACCGAATTCATTTTCTTAAACTGGATCGTACCATGCTGTGGTCGGTCAAGGGAAATTCACAGGATTCTCGAAGAGAACTAGGCTCCAACATTTATTTCTTCTATAATACTTATTCCTCCACGCTGTTGTAATACTCGAGAGCAAAGTTCTTTTTTCACTGTATTCCTGCCAGTGCCTAACTTTGACTTAAGTGCGCCCGAGGCTGTCAAATGTTTTAGCTCCCTTTCTTAATTTCCTTTTTTGACATAAAAGTTATTTATAATATTTTAAATTAAAAAATACGATATTTCTAACCGATGCAAATATTGTGTACGTAAAATAACATTTAGGTGTACATATAAAATATACATTGTCATGCTGAATCTCATTTTCTCGCTTTAGTCTAGGCAAATGTCTTATCAGTGTCTTCAAACCTTTGGCATCCCAAAATGTCATTTTTCTCTGTATATTGAACCCGTGTGGCCTACAACCTCCACACTCGCACTCTTCATCAGGGTGTCAAGTCTCCGGGGTGGGCCCTTGGCCTCGGGCTTTTATCCGCACCCCCAGCCGACGCGCTAACGCCGACAGGCTGATGGCCGGATCCGACCGGAACCCAGTTTATCTTCACGGTAACCTCCCCATACAATGCCTCGGTCGGGCCGCCCTGCCAGCTCAGAGCTTCTAGCTATCCAGGCTAGTACCGAAGTCTCGATAATGCGCCACGCACATGTGCCGGGAACAAGTTATCTCCTCTTTGCCCAGACTATCGGGCCACTGACACGATGAATCCGAGAGCCCAACTGGGGGTCACCTGGACTAAGGCCCAGGCGGCTCTGAGCCCCCATCCCGTCTCCCCGTTGCTTGCCGTCAGCTCTTGACGCGGGTAACGCCGGTATCGAAGCAACCTGGCGGGTGATAACTTGTTTCCCGACGGACTTTATAGTGAGATCCTACTTCAAGGTCGACGCGCCTTCGGCCCAACTGATGGGTGCCGGTTGCCCGGCCACCACGAGCTTAGCAGCGGCTACTCACTACCTGCACCTTCAGGCTAACGACGTGAGCGACGCCGCGAGACATAGGGTCCGGCTGGTCGTCTACGATTCTCCACCACAACCCGCCAACCTAGGTCATCGCGATGCCCCCTGCGGTGTTTTCTATGTATAACAGAGATAATGCTTTCAATGTGTCTTGTTTAAGCCTCGATCTCAGATAATTTTTTATGCTATTCAAAGCAGAGAAAGATAGTTTGCCATTTGCATTAGTCACAGTCATCATTAATAAAGTCTTAAAATAATCTCGTCATTTGGAAATATATCTAGCATCCACAATTTCTTTAATAAAGAATACCCTCCCAATTACCATTTTCTAATTCCCTTTTTCACAAATGTGGCCCTTTATTTCCAGACCGAACAAGGAGGCCAGCCATAAACGGATTAAATTTGAATATCAACTCAATGCAGCCTAAGTAGTTTTCATTTTGTATCCAATAATTTCGTTGTTACCGAAAAAGACAATGGTCTTTATGCTAAAAATTTCATAGTTTCTACAAATCTTTTCAGAATATTTCTCCAATATACTTTACTTTTTTTTTTTAATGCAGACCTACATACAAATTTTCTTACGCAATCTTGATGTTCGGAACTGTTATCATGTTCTGAAATGCTGTTGCTGTTTTCCAGTTATTAAGCTCTGATGTGACGAGCAAAGTAGTAATTCCACCATATAACTTGCAAGGAGCAAGTCCATACATGTCCTGTAGATGGCAAATGTACTATACATAATCTTTTAACTACTATACCATTTGATATTGTTTTAGAGAAATATGATTTTGATAAATACTGACTTTGATTTACATAATGCCTTTTATGCCATCATTTCTCAACGCACATCGTCAACGTTCCACTATATTGGATCGTTTGGAACTATATTTGATTAATTAACACTTGCTTTCGATTCAGATAAGGAAAGAAATATTTGTATAAACACTTTCAAAAGTTCTCCTTAAGAAATTTTGCATGCGCTGAAATTCGTCCGCCTCCAAAAATTGCGCGCCCCAGGCTGCAATCTACTCATTGGAATGATTGAAGGCGTTGTCATTGTCAACAATAGTATTTATTTCACAAATAGCAGCTTTCGATGGCTTAGCCATCATCATCAGTTTTCTGCTGTCTGGGAGCCACAAAAACGGACTGTGGCTCCCAGACAGCAGAAAACTGATGATGATGGCTAAGCCATCGAAAGCTGCTATTTGTGAAATAAATACTATTGTTGACAATGACAACGCCTTCAATCATTCCAATTATGTAAATGTCAACTACACCTCACCACTGAATCAATATGCAACCTACTCAGCCTGTTCGATAATCTGGCACTGGTTCCTGAGTTCAATAACCCGATGCTTCCATTCATTGTAATTATATTTATAACTGATCGATCCAAAATCAATGTTAACGCAAATATGAAATATCAGATGTATCCATATTTCTAGATACATTTATAATTAATTTGAAGTTACTCCAAGTGGATTAGGAAACTATCATCTTATACAAAAATAAAATCCATTGTTTTTTTCTACAACGAAGCTTTTTTGAATAATGAAATATTACTGATGAAGGGACATAAATTAAGAATTACAACTTTTATAGAATGTTCCTTAAATGAACTCGTGAATAAGAGCATCATTATGCTCCAGTTATAAAATGAAATCTGCTCTTAAGAAACGGAGCGAAAGGGGGCGTAGTGAGTGCACCAGAAATCATTGCAGGAGCTTAAAGGGGCACATTAACGCGGCAGACGCGAGGGGAGGATTACTTGCTCGCAGCAGCGGCGAAACAAAAAGTCCGAACGCGGCGCAGCGCGGGGGACGATCGCACCCTCCAAGGTGCAGCCTCAGGTCGTCATCCACGCTGAGTGCTTCATCCCCGCAGTGACCCGTCCGTCCAACTCGTAGCCCGTTTTGATTGCCACCCACTCGTAAACTGTACCAGAGAGCAACAAAAGACGCAACGTGTACCGTACAGTCGTCTCCATTCACGTTTTTGATTTGTAATCTTCGTCTTCGCAACCTCAGTCGCCCACACACAAGACAATTTACCCTTCCTATCATTCGCCATCGCTTCTTTCCTACTCCCTCTACTGCCACACCCACTCTGATCATCGTTTTCAATACATCCCTCTACCCTTGCATACTCACAGTCATCTCTCGTACCTTATATTCTCTATCATTCTCTGGGTTGCCTTCTATGTTGTATTCATAATCAGTCCTAACAAACTCACCACTCACCTTCTTCACACGTTTAGATAATCAGCTTCTACTTCCTCTGTTCTCTTCCCTTCATTGCCCTCATCGCATCCACCTTACCACAGCATCCTCCAAGTGTACATCGCCCCCTCATCGTGCATCCTGCCCGTATTCCTGCACGCACTCCGTGAAGCCCAGGGGTCCCCTCCACAGCGTCTTCCCCCAGCGTCTCCGCCCCGCGGCGCCCTCGCTCGTCCAATTTCTTACGGCTGCCTCTCGGCGGCGGCGACGGAGGGGTCGCGTCGGAATACGCGACGAGGGGGCGGCGGGGAGAGGCAGGGAGGGGCGGGAGGGGCGGGACGGGGCGGGGCGCAACGACTCCCGGGACGAGACGTGAG
This sequence comes from Teleogryllus oceanicus, assembly GCA_964035755.1. Lineage (NCBI taxonomy): Eukaryota > Metazoa > Arthropoda > Insecta > Orthoptera > Gryllidae > Teleogryllus > Teleogryllus oceanicus. The sequence goes on from CAXIVR010000002.1 coordinate 120,319,634, forward strand.
AGATTAGGCCGGCGGTGCGGCCGCGCCGCGCCCTAAACCGGTAGATTGCGCGGCATTGTCGATCCCCGCCGACGCATTCGTCTTCGGAGCGGGGGCGGCCGCCCGGAGGGCGACGGGGCGTCTGGAAGGCGCCGCCGCCCCCGCGCCCGCTTCGCCCCTCGGAGGCGCCACCTAGCGGCGGGCGTGGCACAAGCCAAGTGGCAGAGTCGGCAACGCGAAAGTTCCTTGGCGGGAGCAGCACGAAGTAGTAGCTGACGAGGGAAGCCTGTAGTTTCCAAGTGATGAAGGAGGGGGAAAGAGGGAGGTGAGGGGGTAAGGGAGAGGGGTGAAAATGAAGGTCAATCTCCAAATAATATGAGATGAGTGTGGTAGTGGGTCAGACTGGAGTGGCATAGCGACAAACAAAATGAGGTATTATTAAAATATCTTGAATACAAAACATAACTTCGTCAGTTGAGATATGTGTGGTAAACGAATGTTGATCCTTTGCAAGTATATGAAATACCAAGAGCACTAAGAATCTTTATTATTAAAGAAATTTATAGAAAATGAGACTTAAGAACGAAAAATATATAAATTGATAAAACTTAGGACGGGGAAGTTGGCAGATGTATCAAGAACTTTTTGAACAATGTATTCTCCACAACTAAAACAAGCAATCAACAATATTTGAACATCCGATTACGTTACAGACATTCATTTCTTCCGCTCAATTTGCAGCCCGCAACGTTAGACATTAAAATTACAGACTAAAATGAGGAAAGATTGTTTCGGACAGAATATTACCTCAAGTAAAGTAGGCAGGAGGGTTCTATAAATGGCGCTTTATCAGAAAAGTCTTGAATCTCAATAGAATATGTAAGTAAAGAAAAAAGAAAACGTGCGTTTTAGATTATACACAATCATCGCAGTAATTTTTATTCATTATATTGAGAATGGGACACGTTGAATGAAAACAGCTTAAACGGACAACGCTTCTAAAGAACACACCATTTTGTATCGACCTCAGGATATTTCTGTACATTACATATTGATTTTCTGTGCTTGCCAGGAACACATTCATGGATTCCGAGACAGACATGTATCTTCTTATTACACGTTCTTAGATTATCTTCTGATGGCGTGAATATTATCAACAGTTGATATTTTAAATGACTAAATAATTTACACAGGAAAAAATAATATTAAACTAACATATAAAAAAAAAAAACATTTGAAGCCGATCAATCCCATTCACATTTAAATCAAAACATAACATATGCGATGTCAGTATATTAGTAATAAAAAATAATAGTTAATTTGCAATTTCAAAACAATCAAAACTTACGCATATGTAATCATATGGATGCGTAGAATTGCGCATGCTATAATCCGAGAATTTTTTTATTTACGAAAGTCGAAGGAACAAACAGATGGAAGCAATAAAAGCAGGGAGAAGAAAATGAGGTAATGAAGTATTGGTCCAGATAGTTATCTGATTCTTTAAACAAAATCAGCAAGAAGAGTCCGTTGAAGTAAGTGTGAACAAAACCCAAGCACGGCACTGAGAGTTGAATGGATATTTTCCCCTCCCCGCGCCCGCAAAGCCAGTCCGGGAAGCGCCCAATGCCCCGTGCCCAGCCTCCCCGCCCCCCGGCGTGCGCCGTCCGCGCCCCGCACCCGCCACTTCCCGCGAGAGCCAACGACACGCTCACTCGACAGCTTACCTCTCGGTCATGTAGTTGCACCGGTGAACTGAAACAATTGATGCGATCCATTCAAGCGTCCTTTCAAAACGCACGCCCTGGAAGAACTTCAATTCTTAGAATTTTCCTTGTTTTTCTATTGATACGTTTGCAAAGTAAGTGTTATAACAGCTAATGCAAACGAGTAACGCACGTCGTGTTATCTTTTTTACGTGAGGGTCCATAATATAGAAAGAAACGAGAAGGACAAAATAGATTAAGAAATAAAGGGATGACAAATTGAACAATACGCGCACACGTGTTCGCGTCTTGTTTCAGCGAAATGTGGCCGTTGCATTTCCGACAAACTTTCTCGTAGAAGCAAGACCCGAAAGAAGTGGCGCAAAGCGACCCAAACAAATGGCGCCCGAACAAAAAGCGGAGCTAATAAGGTTAGCGGATGGCGACAGTCATCGGGCAAGTTTGGAGAGGTTGGGGATCAGGGGGAAGGGGTGTTCTCGGTTTCTTTCTCGCAGGGCAGGATATAGAGGTTGTAGCTATGGGCGGAGTTTATTGGGGAAATAGAAGTTGTGATTACTTTCGGAGTGGTCTAGCACAGAGGAAATGAGGATGAAAGAAAATATGTCGGTAACAAACGACTGTACGTACAGTACGTAGCGAAGGTGGTGAAATGAGTTCGTAGCGCGCAATTGAAGGAGGTAGAGAGAGTAAATTCAGGAACTAAAATAATTAAATCTGAATGTTAAAATTTAAGAAGAGTTAGGAGAAGAAAAATTGAACTAGTAGATAATTTTCCAAAGTGTATGTGTTATGCAGTGTCAAGATACCAAGAACGCAGGAAATTCTTCCATGTATGATATTTGAAATGAGTGTGACTTGCAGTAACATATTAATTTAAACGTCTCGCCGGATTCAGCCGAGGTTAGAAGAGAGAAATGTAGAGAAGTACTGCGATCTCTCACTGATAATACCAGGATTCAGACAGAAAACACGGAGACATTTTTCCTTCTGCCGCTGTTCTTCAACCACTAATATGTCAACAAAGTTTCATAATTACAATATAAATTAAAAAATAAAGATCGAATGGCCAACCTGGAAGGCCGAGGTGGCTAAGAGCGAGTACCGACTCAGCGCTTCGGTCCGAAGGGTCGCGGGTTCGAGTCCCACCTTGGGCATGGTTGTTTGTCCCTTGTCTTTGTATGTGTTGTCGCGGAGGGCCTCGCGTTCTGCTGACCCCAGATCAGAGAAGGCCGCAAGTGTGTTGGTGTCTAGTGTATGGTCGAATATGCGTCCCATCGGGACGTTAAGGGTAACCGGCTGTCGGCTGGATAAAAACGAAAGAAGAAGAAAGATCGAATGAATAATGATATCTAGAATCTAAATTATCATTTCAAATTTCCAAATTAAATAAATTCGCTTTTTCTCAAATTTAAACAATTTTCAACTATTGAACATATCTATTCATAGAACTACAATTTGATTATACACAATCGCTTTAAGAATATATACAAATTGTGAAATGTTTGGATAAAAACAACTTTGTTGTCCCCCTGGCTTTCAAAAATTACCTAAATGAAGTTTGTCATACATTACGTTGTTCCGAACTTTTCGTAAAAAAAAAAAAAAAAAAAAAAAAAAGAGACTGAGACTGACGTGATGACTGATGAAAAAGGAGAAGAAGAAAAAGAGTTGTAAAACTCTAAGACACCCTGTCGCGAACCCAATTCACTCTCCGCCAGGATTCTCATGAATATGAACAGAGAGGGAAGGCGAGGAGTTTCCCCTCAGCGCACACCAATGCCTCTGGGGTGGGCGATTGATATACTTTATTCATTTAGATGCCATTGCTCAACCCTTATGGCCACATCTGGAATGGATTAGTGATTTGATATATATAATTCATTACGAAGATATGATATTGCAATGTAGCCGAGCTCTACTCGGTTCTCTCTTTAGGAAGAAGTAAAATGCTTGTAGTTCACTTCAGATCTCAATTCTATTTTTTCATTCTAAACTACTCCGTATCCAGAAGACCCTTGCTACATCACTACTCCATTTCAGTGTTCAAGTGTGGTACGTATCAATATGAACGATGGAGCAATTATGCAATGCTGGCGCGAGAACCATGAGAAAGCAGCCGCGATCAAATTTCTGCGTGGATAGACCGGAATATGAACTTCAGTTGTCAAGAATTCAAAGATAGGCGCTCTGTTCACTACTCGAAGAATCTGCATTATGACGTTGAAATGATGGGCGTGATATCCTATGATATTATGATAGGACTATTAGTTCCTAACCTTATAGCCATTCCCGGACGTGCAATTTTGATGGATTGGATCATGATGTCATGAAATGAACTATGACGAAGCAACGGTGCAATGCGAGGGAGGGGAACGGGAGAACCCTGAGAAAACGAGCCGCACACCCGCTTTGTCCTTTGCACATTCCACACCGATAGACGGAGACTTGAACCTCACCCCCAGCGCTGGAAGGCAGGTCGTGCGACGGCAAGCGTCGAGGTGGAGGCAGATGCGAGAGCGTGCGCGAGGGGGCGTGGGGAGGGCTCAAAGATCGATGCCGGGCGCCGCCAGATGGCGCAACGGGTTTCCCGCCCCGTCCAACGGCGTGTTCGGTGCAGGCGGCCGAGAAAACACCCCAGCATTTGACAAATGAGGTCGAATTAACAAGATATGATACGAGCGGCGCTGTACCGCGAAAGAAACGTGTTATGGCTGTACGTGTTGCGGGTTGTCGAGTTGAAGAATGAACTTACGCATGCTATGGGACAAGGACGGATAATTTGGCGAAAAGTTTTTAATATGACAGTCACACGCTTCTCGGTTTAAAGATACGATATACGATTATTGAATATATTTTTTTTATTTTAACAAACTACACAAGTAAATGAAATAATTAACACTACTTAAAGTACTATTATTAAGTAATAACGTGTTGTTTTCGCATGTGGATTGTTTAACCAGGAAATAAATAGCTAACCATCTGTATCCTATAAACGCTTACCTATGCCATATTTAGGTTATGTATTTGACTCTTTCAAAAAGTCTTTACAGAAGACAGAATACATTCATAATTTTTGTGTAAAATATTAAACATTTGGTAGTAAAAGAGACTCGAACACGGTGAAATATTAGCATTTGCAAATGCCATAAAACTGAAGATCAAACGTTCAAAACATCAAATCATCTCTACTTAATCATACGTTAACATGCTCTCGACGAATTACCTGCATCCATTCTATTCTCTCCTACCACTCTAGCGAATTCGCATTATGATTTAAGAAATCCGCCAATATTGCTTAAGAAATTTATAAAGATAAATAATTAAATTTCTCTCAATTCAATTTGGAAAGTAGCTATATTTCTTACCATATTTGAAGTAGTGAAAATTATGATCAGACTACTTTAACAAAACACAAATTTCATTAGCTCACGAGCCATATCGACACGATGGATGGGGAGAGAGGTCGACACCACACTGAGAGCACCTGGAGAAATTAACCTTGAAATGTGAGATGTAAAACAGGAAGCACATACAAAATCCCATTACGTAAACAATAATTTTCTTGGATAATTCTCGTCGAAATTCAGTAACATATTCAGTAACAGCAACAAGTCAGTACCCCAAACCTTGAGACGACACCCAGATTTCACCCCATTGCTCAATGTTGAGCGGAATGGTTTCGTGGAAGGCGCGGGCGGTGGGCAGCTCTCGCGGGGCGGACAAGTCGCTTACAAGGGCTCCGCAGACTTATCCCCTAAGCCCTGGCTGAATAAAAAGGCCCGCTGCCCTGACTGCCGCCCTCAGCCCCGCCCCGCCCCCGCGGATGCATTATTCACCTCAACGCGCAGAAATCGAATTTCGTATTTGCGGTTCTCCCGCGGCGGCCGCCCGCCGTGCTCCGTCGCCACTCGCCGCCGCCTGCGCTGCCCAGCCAACGAGCTGCTGCCCGCCCTCGCGGCCACCGCTGCTTCTTGCTGCCCCACTTCCTATACACTACGTAAGAATATGACAGTGAATAACAACCGTGTTTAATCAATGGGTACTGACAAAAATGCTGATAATGATGAATAATATAATAACGTTAATCTCTCTGGTATAAATATGATTGGGCGTCAGAGGATAACGAGTAACCTAGTCCTAGATAGCCGATATTCGCATTGAAAAAAATAATAGTAATAATATTAATAATAAAAACAAGCGTCACTATAATAATAATAATAATAATAATAATAAAAGATTAATAATAATAAAAATTATTGACGAAAATACTTTTTACTTTGTTTTTAATTATTGATATTATTCTTGTTGTTCTTCTACTTCTTCTTTTTCACCTTATTCATAATTATAATAACAATGACAATAACATTATTATTATTGTATCAAAATTGTAGTTCTTAAAGACGTTTAACCCTTTCTTCAGAAAATATTGTCCAACTTCTACGAGACACCATTCTGAATGATTGGTGATGATTCCAACTCAACGTCACGACTTACGCTGTTCTAATTACTTTACGAATTATCTTTATACTTACTTTTGCTGAATATTATGAACGCCCGAAAACATGACCATTGGTCCTCATAAAAACAATGAGCCTGAAAATCAACGGATGCCCTGTCCTTCGGTTCCTTTTAGTGCCACATTCCTGTCGTCAAAATCCATCTCCACTGAGCCAGCCACCACGACGGTTCGCCATCACCATTCAACCCACAGCAGACCATAGTTATGGTCGTTCCCCGACGTGAAAAAGACATCTGCTAGGGAACGCCACCGACGTCTTGATGTAGCTTTTGCCTTTTGGCGGCTTCTCTCGGATCTTCGCCCTTCATCTTCTTTGATCCGACGACTACTTCCTCAATTCACTTATCACACGTGTTTGGAAAGATTTCAGGACATCTCGAAGCGAACCTTTTGATTTCCTCACTCTTTGACAACAACATTCGATTTGATTCCATCATTGATTAGATACCGATGCTATCGCCGGTACTAGAAAGAAGAAATATTAACGTTGAGTCATAAAAGATGTAATATTGCAATTCGTTTTTTTAACCGTTGCAAATACCTATAGAAAGACAAGTGAGATTTAATTGAACACAATCTTTCCAGAACAGAGAAGCATTTATTCTTAACTGTGAGTAACTATTAGATTTACAATACAGACTTCAAGTGATATTTTTGTAATATAATTTGTATTTATAACGTATTTAAAGACTGTGAAAATGAAGATAATTCGTCAGAATTTCAATTTGAAAACGAATGACGTCAGGCACAACGAATTCTTTAACATGCTGATTTTAAATCTTCCTTCATCACCGAAAAGAATTAAATGTGGCACGTGAAATGTAGCGAAGAAATAACGAGATACACGGAAGGTAAGTCACAAGGGCGAAACACAAGAACAGAATATATCTGAACGAATTTATTCTTCGAAAATGAGACGCAAGAAAAGAAAAGAAGCTTCAAGAAATGCATTGCAGGGCAAGGATGATCCGGGAGAGTGGATCTAGACCAAATCTATGCAAAAGAGCTCCGTGTTCAGAGGAGGTTCATCAGAAAAACGGGACCTCGTATAAACCAGAATCAGCCGAAACGAGAAAAAGGAGAAGAGACCATGAAGCCACCAGCAAAGATAAGCGACCAGGTGTGGGAGGCGGAGACGGCAGCGCACGATGCCTGTGTGTTTTCACACGGCGACATCTCAAGTTCACACAGTGCCACGCTTAGCTCTCGACGCGCCAAATTATTTTGGAAGTTCAGAGCCGAAAAGACACCGTGTTATTTGAATTTAATGTAAAAATTCCTTTTGATGTTTCCGTTTGCAGGGAAAATTCTGACAAAAAATGAACATTTGAAAAAGGGAAAATTGTTAGTTACAACTAATAGACAAAAATATTAGAGAGAATATTGAATTTGTTTGCAAACATGGCATTTCAATTGTGCCGCTGTTTAATGTATACAACATATTCGCTTTTAAGAATGGGAGTTCTATTACATAATGATTGCCAAAGAAAAAATACAAATTCTAAGAAAAAACTACTAATAAATGATTGGTCTTTCTAATATATTACTTGCATATACATATATATATATATATATATATATATATATATATATATATATAAAAGGAAAGAAAGTGCAATGTTTCGAGAAACAAACAATGACATTTAATAAAGAACAGTGGAAACAAAAACAACAACAAAAGCAAAAAACAATACAGAAGTAATGTTTCTAGAACTATTCTGAAAATTATAGCCAACTAGCTTAAAAAAATTGTATGAAAATCAAATTATTTACTATCAATATTAACAATTCAGAATTGTACATTTCTTATAACAATTTCCTTATTTCCAATAAAAAAATACATCCAAATTTGTACACAGCAATAGAAATTAATTTAAAACGTAAACAATTAAATAAATATTCTGTACCATTTCGCCAAAAATTGTAAGGAAAAGAAGATTCAAAACTGATAAGGCTTTTCATTGCTTTTGTTAAATACTCAAGACAGGATGGAGATCATTCCCCAAACTCTTAAATGATAATACAAGTAATCACTGCAACATTCTGCCCTTTTTACCCTGCATCTTCATTAGGTAAAATTTCACCTTCAAACACGATCAACACGGAAGTGGTGGGGATCCACTTCTTTTCGTTCAGCGTCGATGATGGAATTTTTCTATTTTATCTTATTACATTCACTATTTCAGCTGACGAGACTATGTCCTTGAGAATGTCTCCGTCTTCGAGATTAACTGGGATGCCTTTAATAACTCCTTTTCTCACCTTCCTGAAATCTGGTATAAATGTTTTGAAGCCATTGTTTTGTAATTCCTCGTCACTCAATGCTTGTTGACTTCGTCCCTTTTACTAAAGATCATAACGGATTTGTTGAGCCCTTCCTTCTTAATTTCGGTGATAGACTGATAACAATCTTGACAATTCTGTAAATATCGAAGTTATTCAAATTTGATTTTTATTACCGATCCATACGCCGTATGGACTGATACTTCTCTCCGTATAACCTTCCGGACTAATTTCCCATCCTGGTGAACTGTCAATTTCGTTATCCGTAGAATCAGTCTTCTTCTTGTTTTGAATGTCAGGGAGCATTTCTTCCCCCGTCTCATCTTTCGTCTTCCTTTTTTGTGCAGTTGTTTTATTCACAATCACGTTCCATTCCACACACGTATTGTTTTGTTGTTCTTGAGCAATATTGCGTTCTTCTTTTTGGCAAACTATTTTATGCAAACTTGTTCAGCGGAATGTTTGGTGCTGCGGGTCTCTAACTTAAGTGAAATTTCATTGTTTTAATTATTTCAAGCTCATATATTTATGCACCATTTTTAGTCAATATTTGGTCACGTACGTAAAATTGGAAGCTTTTGTAGAATTATTAATTTTGAAGTATTGTTTCATAGTCATATTAAGGAACTAAACTAAAACGACTTCTAAAGTATTATCCAAATATAACCATTAAACGCAGTTACATGGACATAAATCTTTTTCACTAAAATCAAAACACCACTTGTAAATTCTGTAATTAATTCATTCCTTGACATTACATCAATTGCTGCATGTAAAGTGATCCCTACTTGTAATTGTACTATTTCTTTATATATTACATTAGAATGCTGTGTTATTGCACATTGGAAATGTACCTGACCTTCTGTAATAAAACCTTTAATATTGTTCGGCCTTTGTGAAAAAGTTAGTAATATAAATGATGTTGATGCGAATATAAATAGAGATATTCATTATTATGACGCCGTGGATAAGCCTTGTGACATACCTGGAATGTTTGGATGATTTGATGGATATGTGATTAGGACATTACATGAATGACAATGAAATAACGGCGAAATGAGATGGAAAGGAAAAGGAAGAATCAGAGAAAAGCCAGCCTAGAATTCCACATGGGCCAACCTGGATTTGAACCCCTGACAGACCGTCGCATGAGCGGAGAGGCAGACGTGCCGGGCCGCGTGGCGCTGGGATGGTATGCGTGCGGCGCGGGCGCGAGGACGCACTCCCCCGCGCGCCGCGAGGCCACAAATCACTTTGTTTATCTGGACTTACGGCCGCGGGAGCGCGGCTCGGGGTGGAGGGCGCGCTGGCGGGGGGAAGGGGCGGGGGGGGCGGGGCGGGAGCGGAGATGCGCGCAGGAGTGCTTCAGTGTTACTCCGACGACGGAGGGGCGCGGGAGAAGCTGGCGCGTCGCGACTACAGTTGGGTATGGGGCGACAGTCTGTGGAAGAGGATGGGGAGAACGCGAAGTGTCGGCGTTATGGGGGTTGGAGGAAAGAGGGCGGAGGATGGAATGGAGAATGAAATGAGAGCACGGAATGCGAAGGGTGAGTTTTGAATGGGGGCAACGCACTGGCGTGTACGAGGTGACGGAGGCGGAGACCAAGAAGTGATGATGGGTGCACAGTAAACCGAGAGGATGGTGATTGTGGATTAGGGTCAGCAATAAGGTTAATAAAGTCTTGTCGCTTTACAGAACTGGGCTGAATACATAAGTGGTGAATGTGAAACAAGTATAAAAGCGGATGTCCTTAGTCGAATATTAAAGGGGAAATAAGTAAACAAATAGATTCGAATGGAAACGGTAGGTCGAAACAGGGCAACAAAGAACAGTGGGATATACTTAGTAGTAAGAGAATACGAATTCTTAGCTTGGCAAAATATGGAGAGAAGTGGACGTGCTTTCTGGTTAGTGATGTGAACAAAGCAAAAATAAAAAAGGCCAACTACAGGACGCGGCAGCAGTGATTTTATGAAGACCGATTTTCTACAATTAGTGAAGAACGGAATGGAGAGAAGAAATAAGATTGAGAGATGGTAGAGGAGATCGAAGAGGGAATGCAGCCGTAGCAGAAGCGCCGAGCGAAGGAAAGCGCAGTGCAGGGCAGCAGAGGCGCCGCCGAGTGCCAGGCGGAGGAAGTTTCGCGGAGGGGGCGGGCGGCGCTTCAGTAGAGCCTGGCGCGGGTGTGCATCGTAAACAATATGCGTTCCGCGCGCCGCAGCGGCCTGCGCCCCAGGGTCTGGAGGGTTGAAGGGCGCACGCCCCAAAGTCCTCGAGCGACGGAGAGAGCGAGTTTGTGTGTGTGTGTGTGAATATGTGTGTGTGTGTGTGTGTGTGGAGAGAGAGAGAGAGAGAGAGAGAGAGAGGGGTGAATGTGTGTGTGTGAGAGAGAGGGGAGAAAACGTTGGGGGTGGGGTGGAGAAAGAGATAACCCTAGGTGAAAAACTCGACTATGAATACAGCGCTGCCTCCGATATTGGTTAGATGACAAAGCTCTTCAGAGGAGATGGGTTGCGTAAAGAATAGGTTATGAAGTTGCAAACTTTCAGAATGTGACGCACGATGCAGATGCGGTTGTCACATACAGATAATTCAAAGACGAAACCAAGGTTGCTTATTAGACGTAGCTGAAGCATAAAATTAAAGAAGCTAAAAAGGAAAATAACAAAGAAATGCAAATGCAGCAACAGAAGGTATGAATGATGTCAATTTTAAGAAGATAAATGAAATGTATTTTTCAATTTCCACGATAAATTATTTACTACTAAAAAGTATTTCAGTGTGTCATATATGTTAGAAAATATTTAACTATTTTAAGTTTAATATAGACGCAATGGATTAACAACTGCTTTTGTTGAACAATATCGACTATTCAAAAATAAGAATATCATTGTACCACACAAATAACATAGAAGCACATTTATAGATCAGTAAAGAAGTATTCCAAAATAAAACGCAACAAATTCCACCACCGTGAATGTGGTGATGATCTTCCTGAAAGAGTGAATAGCCATATTTTACTCTTGCCCTAGTAAAAAAGAGCGCAGCGTAGTTTTCATTCACTCGTCACTCTCAAAAGACATTTCTTCAGGATCCTCCGGAGGCAACCAGCAGCCTCAGTCTGAGGGTAAAAATAGTCCTGGGAGAGGAAGGCGTACGCGAGCGTTGGGGTGTGTTTCGGTTGGGCGGGTCATAACAGGGGTGGGAGACTTACGAGTCTCGCAAGGACAGACACGGGGGAGAATAGGAACCTTCTCCGAAAGTATTCTATGCGGCTACGCCTTGAGTGAAACGGACTCTCTGGTGACGAAGAACGAAAAAAATCCTAATATTTTGGTAGATTAGAGCGAAACAAATTAAAATTCCCTTGAACATACAACGGTATTGGCATGGACGAAGATACCAATCATATTGATTCCATCTCTTGATTTGAATAGTGTATAGGCCGCGTAAAATTCGCGAGTGAACTCCGCTTGAAAAATTTTGCTTTGGATTGTTCTTTACCAGGAAATCGCGGTCTAGATTTATCCCGAAATCGGCCGAACCGGCAATGGCGCTGATATACGTCACAAGAATTACATCAGAACGGCTGCCAAAACAATTTTTGAGCGAACAAATCGAAGAGGCTACTGCGTGAGCTACTGTGAAGAATATTTGTTGCATCTCGAAAATATTATTTGAAGTAAGTACCATTAAAAATGTTAAAATCGATGAAACCAGCAAAAAAATGCATTAAAAATGACGGGAAAAGGTAAAAAATGACTTATAGTCGAAATCGACAAAAAATGCAAAATAATGACCTATAAAATGGGTAAATTCCTTTTGTCATAACATAAAATGAATTTCTATACGAAACGGCATTATTGTAAAGTGAAAATAAAAATGACATTTCATTAAAATCCGCCTTCTTATTATGACTATCACCCATCTCATTATCACTATCTCTGATGTGATCAAATTATCTTCGACAATCATAATAATAATAATAATAATAATAATAATAATAATAATAATAATAATAAAAAACAACAACAACAATAGTAATAAAGAACGAATGAAGAAGAAAAAATATTCCAATAGTTTGAAAGTGACGGCAGCTGATTACATTGGTCAAGGACCACATTGACGTTACACTACACAATTCCCAAAGTGGCGTAGAAAATGACTCACGACCATTAGTCATTTTCTTCGACTCAGGAGATCGTCCGACTTAAACTTTTCATATCAAGCATGTTTTTTTTTAATTTTTTACATATTTTTGAATATGTATCACTAGCTTCCGGGGGAGGGTTGAAACCTCAAGACCCCCCCCCTCGAGTACACCACTGCATGAAATATTTTCTTATCTTAAATTTAATTAACTTCCAATAATGTTTGTTAGCTGTGAATTAATAATTGCAGGGTTCGGGTGTAATTTGCGGTAAGCCAGTGATCATTTTTGCTCGAAGAGGTTTAAATCGGGTTCATAAGGATGACAACATCCGGGGACAACTATGCTCCATAATGTGGACTATTGTGAACCACAGTGCATAGCCAGCAGATGAAAGAATACATTTTTAATATCACAAAAACTATCATTTTGAGGGTTATCATATTTTACTCCCGAGCCCTTCAATTAATGAAATGGATTAGTTGTGCAAAAGTATTTATTTTCACCTGCTGCGTTTCAAATCAAAAGCTCCATTTGAATAATATGACATTTCTGGCTATTTGGCTTGTACTTTCCATCATATGTTTCCGTCGATTCTCTCTAACAAATTCACGAAATTATCAAATGTAATGGCAGGCTAGGAAATGCGTATCTACAAGTACTTCATCACAAGCCAAGTAATTAGAAAAAGTGAATTTGATGATTAGTTCGGAACTAAAATGTTCTCCTTTCCAACCTATTTCAACTACTAACGTTATTTTGGGAAAGACATACTCCAAATGTAGTGTCAAACTGAACCAAAATGTACTTCCAATTTTTTTTAATATACAAAGAAAATGTACTTTGGAGAGACTTTTTGTTGAAAATATTTCCTCGAAATAAAAGGCAGTGAGGGGCACGATGTCTGTTAATTATTCATTTCCGACAATGAATCCCGTGGCTGAATAATTTATTGGCTTTTTTCTTAAAGCAATCATTCAAAACTACTTTTAGAAGCCTGTAATTCCTTTTCGTAGCGTCACTCAGCAAACTCGTTACGTGTGCGCAGCCATTCGAACATCGCTACTCTTTAAAGTAGTAGAGATATGATCATAAACGGAGAGAGTTAGAAAAATCGAAATAACATGGAATTTTAAAGCAGGTATTGCGCACAAATGAGGTTTTAAATTCAGACAGTACACACTTGTATGTTATGAATGAAAGAAAAAAATGATGCTCTAAAATGAGTTTGAGTCCTAAGAGTACTGTTACAGCAAAACAGGTTACTATTTTACGTCGATACTGAGCACACAATAATGCGATTTTTGGGCTACTAAAATGAAATAGTGGGATAATGGTCAGACGTAAAAGCTTCTCGATGTTCCAAATAGTAAAGTGTTTTGGTTCGAAAACACACTCATAACAGAGGTGCATTTTATTTACAGAAGTGCACGCTGTCAACGTTTCCATATTCCCAGTTAAAACCGCGTCATATTCGGCAGTGTTTATGTACAGGCAAACAAAACGCGAACGTTCGGCGTCGGGGGAAAACCAAGCTTCCAGCATTTTATGGTTTTGTGTAGACAGATTTTTTGTAAAAAAGTAGGGCTCGTTCACAAACACTCACAAAAAAAGGTCGAACATAAAAGTTGGAGGGTGAGATCAGAACTGGGTCATCGGTCACAAAGTTGGCGGCGCCCGGCGCGGTGGGCCCCCGCTGCTGGAGCTGGGGGCGATGAGGGCGGAGAGGATAGCGAGGACGTCGAGGGCGGGGCATGGCCCCTACGGGGAGCCAAAAGGGAAAACGTATTAGGTTTCCCTCCGGAGCACGGACAACGTTGAAACGTTTTGCGGCGATTGGTAGAAATTGAAATGTTCGCCCTCATGGTAAACAGTTGTCTCGTTGTTTATTTGAAAAGGAAATGTGGAAAGAAAAATACCGATACATAAGTATTTAAATACAGTCATTCTTGACACTGTTGTTGATATTTCGAAGTCTGTTTGACTAATGAACCGTGAAAGTCAACAAAAGTTTTATTGTGTTTATCTATTCAGAGAGTCGCAAACGTACTCATTTGAACTAGATTTTTCGTTAGTTGAATTAATGTAGTAAGTTCAAACGTTCAATTATAGGCATACCAGCACGAAACATACAAAGATTAAAAACATAATTGGCGTTCTATTTTAACGTTTCAAAGGTTTAATGAGATAGCAATGTGTTAAGTAGGATGCTTATTTGAGCACTGCAAATCTCTTGCAACCTCCATCTTCAGATAAATAATAAATAGCAAAGTAGGAACAGGAATTTCACTGTAATAATTAAGATTTTTCACAACATTGGAATATTTTTCGTGCATTGTCGGAATTTCTTCATTCAGAGGAAAGTACACAGGGAGCAAGAGAGATTCGGGTATGTGCAGGGGCGCCCAAACAAAACCAGGGGCTTGCGACAGTTGGTTCAAATGAAGAGCCTCTATCCACGGGGAACCCTCATTTGAAACATTCTCTCCAAATTCATAAACAGAATTCATTTCCCCATGCATCATAAATATCTTACAGGATTAAATTTGGATTATAGGTGAATATCTTGTCTATTTCTTTTGAATTGAAAAAATCGGGCCCCCAATGAAGTCAAGGCCTGGGGCAAGTTGCCCCTCCTTGCCCCTGGGTATGTGCGGCATCTGCAGTGAGCACCAAATCTTAGTTGCGGGTGAGCAGCTGCCCGCGGAACGCGACAGCAGAGTTGCGCCCCAACTTCTCGATGCCCCGGCGCCCGTCTGCAGCGGAAGGGGTTGCAGTTTCCCATTCCCCACAACAGGAGCAGATTTGCCGCTATCGCCGCCGCGAAAGAAATGCCTTTCACAATCCATTTGCTGGCGAAGACAAACTGAAGATCCATTGTGTTTGATTCGAATGTATTCAAGCTTCCAAAAATATTTGTTTTATTAAAGTTATTTTAAGGCGAACAAATGTTTGCGATTAATGGTTAGTGTTTTGATTCCCGAAGGGCGTATGCTTCGAAAAAACACAATGTTACTATCTACAGTATTGTTGAGATACGAAGGTGCGCATAAATACAATTTTCTTGCCATCGGTCATCATCATCATCGTCATCATCAATTTTCGGTTCGCACTGCAGATCTACCGTAGCGTCACACAACATTACTTGGAAAAATAATACACGTTTCAGGGAATAGTGAGAAAAATGTATTTATTGACGAAAAGCACGAAAAATGACGATGTTTGAAACATTTTGATTACCATTTAATACTAACGGGTGGTGGTTATCCCCAATCAATTTCAGTCGAATGTTTATTTCATTCAATTACCACTTTGTGAAGTTTAAGGCTTACGTAATACTTAAAAGAAAGCCCTTTTGGGAACTTATTGACTTATTGTCTAGTTAGCTGTAATCCTTATCCCCCCCCTCTCTCTCTCTCTTACAACCAAAAAACGCCTCACTAAAGCCATGAACTTCTCGTAAAATTATGTCAGTTAAAAACCGGCTCCGAAGTGTCCTCATAAAGCTAAACATCGCTGCACTGTGACGTGACCGCTGCCGCATGGCTTGCTCGGGAGGCTGTAACTGCAACAGCGGCTGCGGCGCGCCTGTATGGTGACGGGCGGCGACGGTACCATGGTGGGAGCACAGGCGGCAGTGGGATGGGGTGTCTGACTAAAGCGGGGCGGGGCGGAGATGAGGCGGTGACGACGGCGGCGCAGCGCGCGGAGGTGGGGAAGGGCCACAGGGCGCGTAACCGGGGGGGGGGGACGACGGCGCGGTGGTGGTGGCGTCGATGGGCACATGGCGGCGTTGGTGACGGCGGCGGCGGGCAGAGGAGGGAACGTTTACGACCTCCGGCGCCTCCCCTTTATTAGTTCGTCAAACAGCGCGCCGCTATCTGCGGCTCCGCTCCGGCGAACGGAGAAGGGGGGGCGGCCAGGGTGGACGGCAGGGAGGGCGGCCAAGGAGGCCAAACGGAAACCCAGCGGAGACGATAAGGAGGAGGCAAGAGGAAGCGCGCCAACGTAGGTATACGTGAAGAATAGTTGGGCGAAGTGGAGATAAGGGGGGAGAAGAGAATAGGGGAGATTTGAAAGATTAAGGGCGAGAGAGACAACGGGAAGCGACGGCGGAGATGTGAGCTTAATCGTTGGCGATGACGAAGATTAAGGAACCGGTGAACGTCTGAAATGAGAAGATCAATGGATCACCTGAATGGAAAGTTACAGATTTCCAGGATGCGGGGAATAGGAACGCGTAAAAACAGATCTTTCAGTTTTAGGAATTATCATATGGGTTTTTGAAATTCTCCGAACTTCTTATCATATCGCTTATCAAATATACATTACCTTGCTTCTTGCGTCTATAAAAGACTCTGGGGTCGGAAATATCTTTTGTGCGTATTTCATCTAACACATCACATGAAAGCTTATGTAAAGCCATGTAATTTACTTGTCTTTATAACTTGTACCTTCTTAACACTCCCAATTTTCATTTCCTTTCCTTTTTTTCTGTAACTACATCCTCTTGTATATTTTTTTTTAATACCAGATCTGTATCAAAATATCCTACTGTTGAACGCACTTTTCTATTTAATTTCTTTTGGTATTCCTTAACATAGTCTCAAAATTAATCGTACATTAAAAAATACTCTTGTGAACACACTTTCATCAGCGAGCGCCGTCTCCTCTCACTCTCCGCTCTCCTGCTTGGTCAAGCACCCCCGTCGACCCATCGACTCTCCGCGTGTCGCATCGAACGCTCTCGAGTCGATAGCGCCGCCGCCTTGCGTACAGTCAACAATGTAATGCGATGCGTTTGTACAGTCTGAGTACCCCTTTGTGTAATCAGCAATGAGAACATAAATCTCGGTGACAAAACTCCGCCTCACGTCTTCGAAATTTACATGATACATTTTTTTTAAGTAATATCAATTCCAATTTCTTAATCTGAGATACTCGTCGTAAGAGATCTCTGAAATCAGTATAAACACCATATGAATAAATGAAAATAATGATGTTTATATGATTAGAAAATGGTAATATACCACTTTTTCAGAAAAATACATACCCTAAAAATTGAGATAAAACACAATATTTTAGGATACAAACACTGACACGTATTAAATTGTACAACCAATCACAACATTTTGGCATTGTCTTTATTCTGGTGTAAAAAGTTAATTAATATTATAATAAACGGATGATTGTGCATTTCGGACTAATGCACATTCACATTCACAGGCACACACACAGAAGGTCTTGACACTAGGAAAGGAAGTTGCCAGTCAGAACTCCCCTGTAAAGTCAATTCTGGGCATGTCTGGGCATATCTGTCGAATCTGTAAACAGGTTAGAAATCACAGGAACTAACTTTCATGTATGCGGTATCCAAAGAGTATTTACCAACGCACCTTGCGACGTCTCCAAATCGTTTAACGAGGCCCGCGTGCTCCAAAAGAGTGCCGAAGAGCAGCCAGGGAGCGAGTATTCCGCGCCGCGGGCAAGCGGAAGGCCAGAGCAGTTCCACGAGGCGGTAAGTAGGCGGGCGTGCCACGAAATCCGCTAACTCGCGAAGCGGCGCGTGCAGCATGCCGATTGCGCCGCGGCGGCGGCGGCGCGTGGCCGGCGCAGGTGCGCGAGCGCGCGCGCGCCGGCACGTGCGGGGCGGGGCGGGCGGTTGGGAGGGGGGCGGGAGAGGAGATTTACGGCGGGTGTACGCGCGTACCCCCCGCCCACGGCCACGCCACCGCCCGGGCAAAACGCCACCGACTTCCCCCACCCCGAGCAACCGAAGGACGGTCGGACCGACAGACGAACGAGAGGGCGGTTGAGAGGGCGAACGTGAGAGAGAGAGCGAATGGGCGAGCGAACGAGGAGAGCGACAGAGCGGGCGAGAGGGAGGAAGAGAGGGAGAACGAGAGAATAGGACGGACGAAGAGTGAGGTAGGGGATGAGAGAGGTGAGAGTGGCGGAGGAGAAAAGTGGGAGGGGGGGACGAGGATGAGTGGGCGGGCGTGTGGGCGAGTGAACGTGCGAAAAGGCGGGGTGAATGGAGGAGGGGCTGGCAGGGATAGAAGGGGGAGGGGACTGGCAAGAGAGTGGGTGAGCGAGAGGATGGGTGGACGCACGCGCGCGCGGATTCGTAAATTAATTCGAGAAGGTGCCCCCCCTGCCCCCCCTTGCCCCCTTGCCACACCGCGCCGCGTCGCGCCGGGACACGCCTCGCCGTTAAACAAAGGGCGGGTTAAAGAGAAACGCCAGACCTCGGAGAGCACGTGGCGCCCTCAAGCAGATCTACGGAACTGTGAAGCGGAACTGCTTTTATTACCGCGAAAAGCTGATAAATGACTCCCCAAATTGGATCCTCGAGGGGTTTATCACTTTGCTTTCTGTGAATAATTTGAAATTGCCGCTGAATTGTAATGAAAACCACATCACTCACATTCTTTTTATCTACACGTTGTCTCCAACAAAATTTTATAATTATTGGGTGCTACCACCCATGAGTATGTTCTTGCTTCAGAAGAAATCGATTCAGTGTATTAATGCTCTAATAAGTTTTAGGCATTGTGGACATGTCTAGCTAATGTATTCACGCAGTTTAGACGAGCATGACGTGATTTTTACTTTCTCCCTCTTACAAAGGTACTGTCTAAGAGGAGAAAGGTGTGTAATTAGGCACCGGAAAACGGCGATTTTTTCCTTTCTTTGCGTTAATGTTTCTTTCTCGAAAATTACTTCGAAGAATTCTAACAATAAGAACCGTATTTCTGAAAAAATATACTTGCCTTGTCAATGTGCGAGCGGCGATTGCAAAACCTTTTGTAGGCGCTCTCCCACCCGTGTGCGGAACCAAATTCGCGAAGGCAAGGCGAGGCGGGGCGAGCGTGGAAACAGCGCTGGGCCAAGAGATAGCGGCGCCCGGGGGCTTACACAGGCGCTTACAACAACAGAACACAGCGGCGACGGAAAGGGACGTTGTGGCGGTTATAAGAGAAACTTGGTGCGGGCGTTTGTGGCGGCACAATGGGCGGCGGAAATGCCTTTGGCACCCGCCTGGCCCGAGAGGGCGAGGGGAGTCGCAACGGGGCAGAACTCCGATGGGAAAGAGAAGCAATACGAGGCGGGCGTCATGTTATAGGGTCAGAGACAGAAGTGGAGAGGATGAGAAGACGCAGAGGAGAAATGGTTGAGACGGGTGAAATGTTCGTGAGTTGAGGGAAAGTATACCAAACAAAGGCAGAGGACATTAAAAGATGGAATTACGGACAAAATGAGAGTGAACGAGCTCATGTGTATCATGTTAAAAGAGCGTCGCATGGGATTTAAAAGATGTCGCGCGAGGCTCAAGGCGCTAAGGTCAGATTGTGAGCTGGAGAAAGTAAGATGGATCTTGGCAAAATGGTGCACACGAAATGAAGGAAAGAGCTGGGACAATTTGCATAACGAAACAGGTTGGGATGTGGTTAGTTACGACTGGATAGAGCTGATGCTAGACACAGTGTACAGAACTGGATGTTACTATTGTACACTGTGTCTAGACACAGTATACAGAGGTTAACTGTAATGACCTGGGCGAGACAGGTTAGTGTTCTGAAATTCTGGGCGGAATAAATTATGCTGATTGGAGTTCCTAGAATTATCGAGGGAATAGCTAAACATAAATAAAAGTACACAATGCAAGTTTATAAGCCACTAGTACTGGCTTGTGGTACTAGCAAGATATACCGTTGGGAAGGTGTCAGTATTTAAAGGACTTATTAATCAGTGCTAGCACTCCGGAGAGTAGGATGTTTTCAAAGGACCACAAAGAACGAGTAATGAGCTAATACACTAGCGCTGGTCAACCAAGTGTCATCTCTTCAACTAGAAGATAATGGAATCAATCCTGTGTAAAATTACGTGAATGCCGTTAGATGTTCTTCCCTTTTGCTAGTTGTCAGTCAAATAACACCGCGTACTAACAGAGTTTGGCCCTTACGAACTGAAGTGAAGTCAAGTGTATCTAGATTCCCACCCAAAGGGGAAGAGAGAGATAAAGTGCTTTAGCCCTCGTTCAATATATCAATTGAAAACATTAAGATTAAAGAAACAAATAATTATGTTAATTAAGATTAAATCATCATTCAATATGCCAATCGAAATTGTTAAGTTTAAATCAACAAATAAAAACAAATTCTCAATTCAGCAGAAGTGCATTTTATATTTAAAAAAAATCAAATCGGCATCACACGTCTGGTTGTGAATTGCCATGTCAGTGAAGTACTATTCGAGGAAGATGGGGGAGAGAAGAAGGCAACGGAAGAAGCGGGCTGGGAAACACTGGGAATGGCGGGGCTGCGAGGGTGCGCTGGGTTGTGGGAGTGGAGGGGGGAGGGCCCAACCCCGAACATGACATGACGGGGCGGTAAAAGGGAGGGGAGTTGCTGGGGACAGCCCGGTCAAAAGGGCTCGGCGGAATATTCATCACAGCGCCGTTTCCCTTTCAGAGGGGGCAAAATTAAACGTAAATACAGCGTGAGAGCGTAAGCCTTCACCACAATTGCCCTGCGTTTCGCAGTAACTAACAATGGCGAAAATCGAATTATTTAATTTCGGTGCTTCTGTTTATTCAGGCGCGGTGTGTTTCGACAATAATAATGAGGAGAAAAGGTGAAAAGAATGTCACTCGATTTTAAAATGAGTAATTCACACCACAGGCCGCTTCAACTCCGATAACTCGCACGTGCTGGAGGGTTGGAGCTCCATAATTCTACGCTTGGTTAGGGAAATGTTTTATCAGTGAATGGAACATGTTCGTTCGCTCCAGCTTAGTTATTTTTTAATTTTCTTAAGCCTCTTTTCTATTCTGGAGGAAGCTCGTTTTCAGCATTTTAGGGAGCAACCTCTCAAGATTTATTTTCAAAAGGTCATTCCCTGGTTCCTTGAAAATTAAGACAAATTTAACACTCCTTTTGGTCCTTTTGAGTTTCTAAAAGTTAAGTATATAAAATTTTGCAAGAAAATTATATTTCATATCATCTTCAACTGTAGGGAAATACATGAAGTCATTTAATATTTGTATTTTACTGCACTGAATGTGATGACGTGAACACTGCGATGAAGTAAAATCCGGCCCATAATTGTAAATGCATCTATATCACAAAAACATGCATGCTTTCTGTTTCTCCGCACCTAGAAGAAAGAAAATGGGCAGAAACGTTGGAAAACGTTTACAAGAGAATATTTTAAGGAGGAAGCTTGCAAATGACTGAGAAGACAAGTATAGGAATCTTACACAACTAGTATGTATGATAAATCAAAATATCATCATCATATCATCACGAAGTTTCTAACTCCGGAACATGAACTCTTGAAAGTCCAACCTTCAACTCAAGAACATCGCGTGAAAAGAACCCTTCATCATCGCTATGAAAAAATCCCCAACAGACTGCAAGTAAGGATCTCACCCGAAATTCCCTGAAACTATTAATTCACGGCGATCCCCTATGTAATAAGGTGTCTCTCTCTCTCCCGGTGTATACTTACGGGGCGCCCCACACTTTCACCCCAATTTCGAACCTGAACAAACAACAGCCATTGTGCGCCGTGGGGCCCTCGTATGCCCAGCCGCAGTCTGCGGTCGGAGGGGGCCCGTTTCAGTAATCCACGCGGACTGCGCTGCGGGTTCCGTATTTAGCCTCGCCGCCGCCGCTTGCCGGCGAAGAGCGGGTGGGCGGGAGCTTATCAGATCGTTCGCTCTGTTTGTCCGAGGGGTTGCGCGCACCGCCCCTCACCTTCAATATCGAAACATCTGGGTCCAACCGGACAAAATGAGGCACGTTCTCTCCCTCTTAAAACCCGCACGATCAAGTTCCCGAAACTTCCCAAGCGCGCTCGCGACTAATGCGGGGCGCGGGCGCGGAGGAGGGAGGCGCGCGTTGAAATTCCAGTCACACGTTCAACAATACACGTATCGGTAATAGTTCGTTTACATATTTATGTAGGAATTATAACGGTGACGGGAGAAAGTTTCAACGGCGAAATAATACGGAAACAATGATGTTTCATATTCAAAAGCTAAATAATTGTAGGCTGCTCGGGATGGAAAATGATAGATTCTCCATATTTTTCCCTTACCACAAAATGAATATGAATAAGAAGAATTGACCAGCAAATACTTCATTTTTGGAAGCAAATTAAAATACATTTAATATGTCAACGTTAATTTACGTCTATAAATATGGTCCACGAAATATGAAAACTGAGTGGCGAGAGGAGGAAGCAAGAAATTGGATACGTAAAGTTATTGCGAGTAATAGAGAAAGATAAGATCCTGCATGTAACCAGGGAATAAAAAAAGAAGGCTGAGTGAATGCTAACGAAATTCAATTAATGTGTAATGGACGAGTTAAAGAGAAAAGTACGCAGTTTTGTAAGTTCCAAACCTGCCACCTCTCTAAAGAATTACAACCTACCCCCTAAAAACACTAATAAGATCAACAACTTTCATTTTCCACTACGAACATGAACACTTCTTCACATTCTCCCTCACCTTCAATTACAGGAGTTTTCTTTGGATGTTTTTATTGGCATGTTCAGTACTAAGGACAAGCACGTGGACAAGCGAAGAGCCACGACTAATTTGAGCCTTTTTGTTTCGACTGCGTCTCGGTAACGAGTCTTGAGAAGAACGTAGACGAGCTACTGAGGGAGAATCCATTCAACTTTTAACGCGAGAACATCATGGCATCTGAAGGCAGTGTGTAAGAACAAATCAGTGTATAAGAAACTAAAGATATCAAAACATAACAACTATTACTGATACCTCATGTCTAATTATTAGCAGTCAAGCTTTTCTAAGTTCGTGTACTACAACAAAGTATTATTGACAATTAAGGTACGCAATCTGATTAATTTCATTTTCCGGAGCACAATGAAGAAAAAGGTGCTCTTCATATATTTCATTTCCATTAGTAATTTTCTCTTTCCAGCTTTTTGCTCGCATGTTCCACAGTAAAGACATCTGAAATAACCGGAGAGAAGTTACTGCCGTGCGGTGCCGCGTCGGTCGGATCGGAACGGAACGGAACGCAGTTTGCTGCGTCTGGCAGGGATTCACACAACTCCGAACGCTATCAATGTGGGCATAACTTATGGATAATAATTTTAAAGAAAATGGAACCTGATATATAGTAGCATATAAAGGATACTTTGATAACTACATAACATCTAATTAATTATTATATTTTTCAACCACAAATACCCACTACCACGAAATTGTAAACGCTTTTCAATGGAAAGCGTCCACAATGACATAAATTGCCATCATGTATTCAAAAGACACAATAATTTAAGGTGAAAAATATTTTTCACTTAAAGTGAAATTCTTGAAAGTTTGTTTCTGTAAAATGGACAGTCCCGAACAAGAGGAGAACAGTTACCTCCTCAGCGGCCACGCAATGTATAACGCAACTAGATTATTCTTATAGAGCCAAAACTCGAGGCGGAGGGAGCTATTTTTCATATTATAATACGTTCATTAAATTAAAACAAAATATCACAACAAATCATCTCGAACAAGAAGACAGCAATTAGATGACCAGAATACGAAAATAAAACATCGACTCTTCACTTTTCACCGACATCGACCACCACTCACACCACTTACCATCTCCCAGTATTCAATCCTCCAGCCACTCCTTTTTGCCGGCCGGCGCAGCGACGTCGCCCGCGCAACCGCGAGGAGCTACCGCGGGCGCGTCCACGCAGCGCGTAACGCAACAACAGCTGCGAGCGGCGGCGCAGCCGGTCGTTAGGCTCGCTCCGCCGCCTCTATCAATTTAAATCGCATTACCGGAGGCTTGGACGCGCGCCGCGCCGCCCCGACCACCTCACGAAACACCTCCAGCCGAGAGCGATCCACGACATTCCTTCGCCTCGCGCAGTGGGCGGGCGGCGCGCCTGGCGGCGAGAAGCGAACCACGATCTCCTGCAAGGGGGTTTCAAATACAAGTGGCTCTTATTTTGAGAGGGTGGATTTTGATGATCTATAACATCGCTAGAAATTATCAGTAAAATTATATCTTTTTTTTTAATGCTCAAGAAGCAAAGAAACGACGTAAAAAATTGGATCAAAATCACTTCAGATGAACAACTGAAGCGGTTGGATATGTTACTGGTGTAATCGAGGCGTCTTCCTTTTGTTCCAGGGAACTCAGCTTGCTAACTTCTGGTTAGGACCGTTTTTACCAAGAAATCTTTGACTTTACGTATCCCGAAATCGGCCAAACTGACAATGGTGCTAATAGTCATTGCATTACATAATCACAATGGGTTACATTACAAGTTTTGAGCGAAGAAATCGAATAGGCTGCCCAGAATTTTCTGGAGAACAATTATGCATCTCGTAAAAATTATTTGAAGCAAGTGCCATAATGATATAAAATTGATTAAATCAGCGGAAATGCTGTAAAATGACTTTTTAGTCAAACTGTACGAAAATGCACAAAAAATCTTAAAATGGGTCATTTACTTTGATAACAACATATATAATATTTATCTGTACTAAAAGGCATTGTTCTAAAGTGAAAAGGAAAAAAAAACTTTTCATTTCAATCCACTCCCTACTTATTTTAATAGAAAGAGGACGAGTGCAGTACTCGGAGGCCGAAAGTATACTGATAGTCTAGTCATGTTATACCAATCTAGTCCTCTAATGCCCAAGGTAATTTTCTGCGCGTGGTACTTGCGGTAGAGTGTGTAATCGTGCAGACAATGATTATTTTGAGACACTATCTGCAAAAACAAATCGGGGAATGAAGACGGGAAGCATAGAAATGAACTGCATTTATTTCGCGAACGTTCACTAACTTGCACTGGGGCTGTGATACTCAAAATTATTTTGACATTCCGCCTACCAAAAAATTATCACATCAAAACAGTCTACTTATGTTTTTAAAATTTAATAAAAGTGCATTTCAACCCTTCATTAAAAAAAATTTCCATAAATGATTCTCTTATTAAAAGTTGCTCTATTGTCATTTTAATTGAATGCAGAATAAAAATAAATAGCATGGGGTAATTAATAATCGGTGGTGTGTCAGTTTCTGTTGGACATGCATGGCCTTATTTTTAATTTTTCTCTCAGACAATTCATTTTAATATTCTCACATTTTTTTCAGTTCTTGCAATAATTTTTCCAGTGTCGATATCCAAACATACTAAATCATTCGTGAAAATTACCACTGAATTGGAAGTGCACTTACTGAACTGACATTCCGAGGTTTCATCAGTTGGCACGTCATCACAAAGCCCCAGCACCCGCAGTACTTCGTCTGGCAAGTCGGTACTACTGTCGCGCTGATTTCATACAATATTAATGACATTGTATATACCCTGAAGATGGGCTTTAGAATATAAAAATTAAATGCGTACTTCATCGTTTTTGCTTCTGTTTTTTCTCAATTTTATTTCAGCTTCCTACTTTCTTTTTTTTTCTAGACATTTAACAATAAAGGTTTAACGCCGTACACGTTATTCTTTAAATATTTATTATTAATTGTTTTCATGGTCTTGTGGTACACTGTGTCGGTGGAATGTCTTGAAAGACACAACTGAGGTATTTGCGCGCGTAATACGTCTTGTAACTCCTCGTAAGGGGATATCGCGGAGAGGTGAACACGCGTTGGTGTACTAAGCGGTTTATTCTCCACACAAAGGAGGATCCTCTTGTATGTAAAACTCGTTGCTTGAATAGTTTCTCCGTAATTGATACGACGTGCAGTGTGGCGTGTAATCGTGCAGTAATGATGTTAATAGTAAATATCAGCATTTAACGGAAAGACATTGCTTGGTTTATATTATTTCTGTGTTAACATTCATGAATGCATGTGTACTCAAAATTTGTATAAACATTCATTAAAGCATACAATCACTAATAATAACTAGATAAATTTCACATATATTTCCCATCCTGAACAGCACAATTTATAGAGTTGTTCGTGACAACACTTACACTAACAGGAAATGTAGGCGTTCACAAAGAATATTATTGCATTGAAGTTATAATGCAAAGAAGCTTCCCAATACTGCAAATGTTCATGTTAAGAAGATGAAGGAATTTCTCATTTGAGTAGGCACATCATTTCCATTTCAAAACTTATAATCGTATCATTAGCTCAATTCTTCCCGATCATTACATCTCCAATTACGAACTGCCGAAAGCGGGTGTTGCCGAAGCTCCACGGTCGGTTGCTTTTGAAGACGTCTCATGCGTCCGCTCGTTCGCGCATTACCACACACTTTGCTACGCACCACGGCCTTCATCGCTCCTTTCGCCGACTGATCATCGCGTTCTTGGCGCCATCGGTCACGCGGTAACTACTCCAAGCGCGTGAATTACACATTCAGCCACAAAATAACGACTGGCTCACTCGAGGAACGACGAAAGCATCAGAGTTGCAGTGCAGAAAGAATAACATTTTTATGTAATAACGCATTCTAAGGGAAGAGGGGAGTTTTAGGGGGGCACGGATATTAACACACTTTCATTCAATCACTCCGTTTGCTGTAAACGTTAGTTTGAAACCCTTTCCCATGAACACTTACCTACGTTGTTTTTCCTCGGAAAATTCCTTACCCTCAGATGACAGTTCCCAGGAAGGCCCACTTCCAGAATGTTTTCACAATACGAATACTCCTCCTTAATGTGGGTCGACAAAAAAAAACAGAAAAGGAACCGGCGGAAGAACCCTAAACTAGCTGCGCGTTTTTCACGCACAGCAAAGCCTCGCGTGCGATCAGAAGGGTAGCGATGCATCTTTCAAACTCTTCTCGAAAAAAAATCTCTACAAGCCGGTAATTAAAAACGATTTTTCGACCGCCCGCCATCGACGGGGTGGGACGCCGGCGGGCTGACGGACTGCACCGCGACAGAGGGCGAGAGAAAGTGTCAGGACGGACAGATTAATAGTAACGCATTTCACGGGCTGAAATCAATTTGGAGGCGTTTGCTTGCGCCGCCATCGCGTGCCGCCTCCCTCCGTCCACCGCTCTCGTCTCGTCCGTCCATCCGTCCAACCCGTCCATTCGCGAGCGTCGTCTTTGCGCGTCCGGCGACGTCACGAAATGTCAGATTCCGTGCCCCATTTCCGGGGGGGGGGAGGGGAGCGAGCGCGCAAGCTTCAATGATGCAGCAGCGGGCGGCGGCTGACGAGCCGCTGAATTCGTAAATCCCCGCCGGGCGCTGGCCGCTGTCGCTGCGCGGCGCTGTCACGAACAAACGCTGTCAAAATCCGGGTACTCTGCGTGCGGCCGATGGCTCCGGGGTACTCGGCCATATTGCGCTTTAGACAAATACGCGGCGAGCGTTCGAGGAGGGCTGCGCATTCGCTAAAAGCGGAAAAAATTCGTTCTTCGAAATGGCCGGAAAATATTTCCCACAAACATGAATTCTAGGAACAGATAATTCGAGCTTTAAAGTTTTCTTCCGATAATCAACTAAATTCGGACGTTGTTTTAATTTAATAGCCTAATTAAATTTCCTCAAATACTTGGGTAGATTAATAATTCTGAAATATTTTATGAACGTTTTTTTATAAATACATTGGACGAAGTGAAATTTCCAAAAACAATGAAATCTGCCGCGTATTTTTTATGAGAACAACATAAAAGAGATGAGGAGAATGGCCGATAGATGATTTAACTTTGTTTTCAAAAACTACAAACAGTGGATATTACTTCGACCAAAATATAAAATCATTCTCTATTCCGTAAATACTTCGTAAATAATATTTTCATTTTCATCCCCTCCGCCAAGAATATGACCAAAGGTTTTCAAAAGAATTGGAAAATTTGTTTAATACTAAAACTTTTCGAAGCATAATGTTGTTCTTGAACAGGTCGATAGAATGCGAAAAAAACATAATGAGCACAAAACCCCGACAATACATACTAACAATATTGTGATCCACAGCTATATGAACTTGTTTTTAAACGAATGTACTGTAAAGATACATATTTAAGAAAGACATGCGAGCTTTGGATGTTCAATGATGCAAGGAGCAAGTAAGTGGCAAGTGGAAATCGTAAATCTCTGCGAGGTGCGTGAGACCAGACTACTCCCACTACCCGCCTTTAACCGCGTTCACCGAAGAGTTTCTATTCTCCTCAAAGGCCGCTTGCGGTTCAGCCGAAGGCATCGCCGATTCCCTTTGAAGCCACCAGTCTTCGCGGTCATCGTGCCTCTCGAACCGTTTGGACCCTCTCGTTCTTCGTTTGCGCTGGGAAAGGAACTCTCGATTTGGACATTTCGCGTGTTTCATGAAAGCTTTCCGTCTAGGAAATTATTTGGGTTGTTCCGTACGCGGTTGATGTATTGGAAGATAGTAGGCAGAGAAGTAGAATAATGACAAACAGAAAGATTATGACATACGAAGAAAATGATGGGGGAGAGGAGAGGGAGAGAAGCGGGAGAGAAAAAGGAGAGAGAGAGAGAAGGGTAGTATCTTTCATTTCTCTACTCTAGCAGCAGAGAAAATTAATAACATTAGACCGGGAGCGGGAGCTCAGTGCATCAAGTGATGTCACTGCAGCGCCTCTACCGGGAGGACCAAGGTTCGAGTCCTGCGGCGCCAGGATTTTCGACCTAGCTTGTCAGCTAGGTCGAATTCAGTCGCTGTCTGGAGGAGAATTCTAGCGGCCGGCTGCTCTGATCAGTAGTTTTCCGTGGTTTCTCCGATCAACACCAGGCGAATGCCGGAGCAGTACCCTACCAAATGGGCCACGGACCGCCCGCGATCTGTCCTTCCTCTTCCTTGTCCTCTCCTCTCCCCTTACACACACACTTACACTAACATGCACTACACTACCACATATTTCGGGAGACCGGTCTGGAGCTTAGAGCTTGTCCCGGCTGGGGCGGTGCCCGCTGGTGGGAGAGTCCTGGTTAGAGGGAAACCCCACTAGCCGACGGTAGGTCGGCGCCGGATCTCGCCATCCAGCGGGGAGGATCACTGCCATCTCCGAGAAAAACATGCACTACACTTACGGGACTAATGACCGAAGCAGTTGAGGCCCGGATAAACGAAAACCAACCAACCAACTAATAACATTAGTTTGTTGATTCTGATTCATGCATTAAAACTTTCTTTGCGTGTTTCGTCCTCTTGACTGAGAAACAGCGCATTAAACATCTCTAGATCTAATCAGTAATAAGCACCTAATCTTTGCACTAATTCCTTCGATAATTTTACATGCAACAATGTGTATAATTTAAAACACAAATAAGAGTTTCGTAAGTGCTACTACAATCCGGTATATATCTGAAGAACTGTGCAAACCTGAACGAAAAGGGTTGAGTAAGTGATACGTGACACGCACAATTTCCGTGAAACGGTAAGTCAGTTCGCGTAAACATGAAGAAAGGCGCTTCTCGCGCGGTTGGCTGTTGGTGGTCTCGGTGTTGACACTGGCGTCAGGAACCACCGGGCGCGACAAGTTGCAGTGTTCGGGCACGGAAGCTATCTTCGGTTCGCAGGCCAACATTTATTTGTTTGTCGCATTTGGAGGCTTTTGGAGATAGTGATTTTAAGCTTTGTGTGAACGTTAAGGCTTTTGGGCGTCGGCCAAGAGAAGGATGTCCTGGTAAACTCAAAAACAAACATGGAAATCTAAACGTAAAGGTTTTCGTTTTGTTCCTACTTCTAAAAGTAGCAGAGAAAATTGACGTCTCAACTGACTAGTGCAGTGAAACCCGCCGAACGAAGTGTCCATACTGCGTTTCCTGATTCGGAGTGAATGCCTTTGACGTTCATAATTTGCCGTCATTAAACATTAGTTCAAAGATCAAGAACATACTATTTTTATGATTCTTCTACACGACACTCAATATTTTACGTTCAGAAAAACTATATTTTTGAACGTTAAATGAACAAATCGAAAAGAATATTTCGAAAGCACAACATTGTCCAACGAAAAACGATTTAGTGTAACTATGTTGAACAAAATGTAATACTGACATATTCTTGTGAACAGCCAACGTTACTTGCATCCTTTCCCCATCCGATTAAACCAAACCCAAAAACATCCAGCGAAGCATCGCAATACCCAACAAGCACACGAAAGCCGTCACTGTCAGCGCATCATGCAAGAATATAACAGATTGCTTGGGCCGGTGTTGAAGCTGGCACCTCATAATTCTTAAGTAAATCCAACGAGGAGGGGCGTCTGCGGCCCACTCCATGTTGGGATTGATAATTCCCCCGCAACCTCGCGATGTAGCAATTTTCTTACATTTAAATTGAAGGCCGCCTTTGTAAACACGTCGCCGAGCGCGCGGCTTCTCACTGTGCGCCGTCGCTTCGCGCGGAGGAGCGTGGGAGGGCGCGAAGGCAGCGCCGGGCGCCGCGTGGAAGGGGAGCGGGCGCGCCGCGAAAAGGAACGCGAAGGCTGGCGGACTGGTACGGCCACTGAAATGGTCGGAACGAAGTACTAGGACCTTTCAGCACAGCGTAGTCACCAATCGACAGCAATATGGATCTTCTGCGCAAACTCAGTTCGAGTGATTGATTGCTTAATTCGTGTTTTCGGGCGCGTCAATTGCAGTGGTAATTACTCCCGTAAGTGAAGTGAATGTTTTCTCACGGACATGGCGGTGTTCCTTCCCCGTTGGATGGTGAGATGCCCCAGCCGGGAAAAGCTCGACACTCCGGTCTCGACTCCCGACTTGTGTGGTAGTGTAGTGCAAGAAAGTGATGATAGGGTACAGAAAGGAGAGAAAGATCGCACGCCGTCCGTGATCCGTTTGTTACGATACTGCTCCGGCATTCATCTGGTGTTGATTGGAGAAACCACGAAACAGTAGAGATCAGAGCAGCCGGCCGCTAGAATTCTCCTACACACACCACTCCGGCTGAATTCGACCGAGCTAGTATGTAGCCAGTGTAGAAAATCCTACCATCGACGGGACTGAACCCTAGGACTTCCCGGTCAGAGACACTGCAGTGACATTAGCTGATGCTCTGAGCGATTTCAACCGGTATGCATTTCGAGTTGCGCATCGCTTTTGAGCATGTGTGCTTGCGTCGAAGGTCGGGATTGCTAGCAACTTTACGCTACGCTGTACTTGAAGTGCTTACAGGAAGAAATGATTTAGAAGTGGGAAGAATGGGTGATGTACTGCTACAATCGCGCGTATTAAAGAAAATTGGTAGGAAAGTGAAGGTATTAGTAGTCGCTGCTTCGTATTTAATAAATCTTCATATAAATCAATGATTTCTTTTACTTTTTCATTAGGCATACCAATAGTTTCTCATTTGAGTGAAATTTGTAATATTACTAAACATCTAACACTTAACGAGAAAATGATAGGTTTGCATGAAATGTTATTTTCCATTGGTCATATCCTTATACTGAAAAATATTCTTTTAATGGCATAATTTAAGTTAATACCGAAAAGTGTTTTTTTAGTATTCAGCAACAAAGTTTATTATTTTGTTTGTCCCCTACAATTAATTTCAGGCTACACAGCAGAATTAACAGAGCTCAGTGATAGATAAAAATATCATCATCAACTCAAACCTGTCAGAGGTGAAACCTATAGTAAACAGACTGTAGACGGACAAAGCGTGGAAGAGCATTATTCTCCGTTTTACTATTTATGACGTTTCCAGACAAAAGCTTCAGGATCAAGGACAGAAAGACTAGGAATCGCTTTCATGATCCGTCACCAGCTGTTCCCGACCCCTGACGTCATGTAATGACAGAGCTGAACATCTCATCTTTCACCCCACCCCACCCCCCACTCCGCGCCATGGGCAACAGTTAGTGGCTGCGTTCAAGGAAACGTTACACCCATGAGTATGGACTGAGTGCACGAGTAGTTAGAAGAATCGTTAAGAGGTTGAAAACTGATCGCCTTCGTGTAATACAAAATTCAAAGGGGCCTTTCTTCAACTTTCGAACGAGGTCACCTTCTATCTTTACGAAACAAGAGCAGGTTATAAAATTATAAGAATGAGCCATCGTTTCCTCCAAAAAATTAGGTAGATACTTCTAAATTTAGAATCTTCTACAAATTACCATTATCGTAATCATTTCAGATACATAAAATATTATGCACAAATTTGGAGCAATATGACACGAAATAATATGCAGTGCGCAATGTTGTTCTTTCATCAACCAACTTCGTTGATTTCCCCTTAATTTGATCAAAAGTCGAACAAAATTGTATCTAACATCACATTAATATTTCAAGAACCGTGTGTCTTATTCCGTTGAGATTATGTTTATTGTGTTTCATATTGTGGGGAAGCTTATTGTGCAGAGCTTTAAACATCAACAACTATCAACTGAAGCTAGAAGACTCAAGGGTAAAAAAGCGTCCTACAGATTCTTTTGCTCCATTTAGTACTTTCTTGGTTCGTGGGTAATGCCCGTAACACCCAGCGGCGGAGACAATGAGCGCAGCATGAGGCGACGGCGCCGGCGGCGGTAGTGAAGCTGGCGAGGGCGCCCGCTAGCCCGCCTTCGCCCCGCCCTCGCCGCCCACCCGTCCGCTCGCCTGCCCGCCCGCCGGCCCTATAATTTAGCAGGTAGGGCGTCGGGCGGGGAAAAAGGAAGATATCAGGCGTTTTATTACCTAACACATCGCCGCCCGGTCGGTACAGGCTGCTCGTAACTCACGAAAGCGCGCCTGCGAGAAGGATTCGGAGCAAACTGTGCTCGGGCTTCGTTCGCTTACTCTCATGCTAATGGTGATTCATGCGATGCATTGTGGAATGGGAACTGTAGACTATTTTTAGTTAATTTCATTGATTCTTTCCGAAATACATAACACGCCTCCGTTAACAAAAATAGTTTTAACAAGTTTCTTCCAGCACAATACGAGTGATATCACATGTATTCAGAGTTAGATTATGGTTTTGGAAACTGTACAGGTTCACTTTGCAAATTCACTGTGTGGATATAGTAAAGCCTCCTATAAGAGCAGAACGCTCTACTAAGGAATAAGGCACCTCTAATTTTTAAGGTTTTACTAGCTTTGTTGTTTAAAAACGTATTGCACCTACATATTTTTCGTTTTCATGTTGGCTAATTATTCCCTATTCCTATATCATTAGAATATGAATAAAAAATTGAAAAAGCAATTTTTACCAGAATAATTTAAGGCTCACAGAGCATATATTGCGTAGCAAATTTTTTACAGACGTATATAATTATAATCAGACGGGAGTTTCCGATGAACGTGATAAATTAGTGAAGTACCCCTCACCGACTTCTACAGCGCTGTTATTTTTATACATGGCCGTGCATTTACCCCGTGAACTGTATGAACCACAAACAGTTATACAATTTTTCCTCTTTTTTCATTTTATTACATGCAAGAGCAGACTAATGTGCGGTGAGCATATTATGGATGGGCTCAACTTTCCACTTGCATCTGACGGGTACTTTTTTTGCGAGAGAGATCTGCGCTGAAGTATTCAGAATCAGCACGCCCTACCCACACAATTATCCGGCGCAACGCTTTCAATAAACAAACCAGACATAAAAATAACGACATAAATTAATGAAATAATTGAGCTCGGTCAATTTAATCCCATGTTAATTTTTAACCATTCTCGTTCATTAAAATTTCATTTGAAAAAGAATGTTAGCCTTTCTGCGGTCACTGGCATTATATTTAAAAAACCAGGACGTTTCGAAACGCCATCGAAGTTGAAAGAATAATTTATGATGCCCAAAACGAAAGTGTCTTCGGTGACGAGTGCGGTGGCGGGCAGCTATGCGGCATGTCGCGGGCGGGGGCCATTGTCGCTGTGGCGAAGGGTCGGCGACCGCCAGGGGGTGGCGGCAGGGGACGAAGCGAGTGTTAGCGGCACGGAGAGGGCGGGTGCCGGGGGCCGGGGGCCGGGAAGGAGGGGGGGAGCGGGGAGAGCGAGTGCGAGAGGGTGCGGGGTGAGGTTGAGCGGAGAGAAGTAAAGCGGGGTGGGGCGGAGTGGAAGGAAGCTGAAAGACGTAGAGTGGAGCGTGAACAAGGTATGCAAGACCGGACAGCGAGACTGGGTGGGGTGGGGTGTGCTCTAAGGATTAGAGGGGGTCGGCGTGAGATGGGGAGGGCGGAGTGCAGTGAGGCTGCGCGGGTGTAAGAAGGGATGGCACGAGGCGGAGGCCGGGTGGAGCGGGAGTGGTGGAGGGGGGGAGGGGGCGGCGCGCGGGGGTTGTCGTTGGGAATGAAATTCGCAGCGCGTGGCGCGGTGCGCACCAGTGGGTCTCGGAGACCCGGGCGGTGTTCAAAGCCCGCACACCTCCCTTGACGGCGGCGACGCGCTCTGGAGCTGTCGGGGTGACACAGTTTCGTGGCCGACGCATTGGACACAGCTGGTTGGATTGCTAAGGGCGGTGGCGTTTTGTACGAAAAAATTAATTACGTTTGTAAATTAAAGCAGCAGGAGAGATACAATAGATAGAAACTGGGATGGCAGCGAGAAGTAGGGATGCATTTAAGGTAAGAATTGAAGAGTAAACGTGACAAGAGATATTAAAAGAATTAGTGAAATGAGGAATTCAGAGAAGGAGTAAATATGAAGACCGTATTGAGATATACCAAAATTTTCCTTTCTCTCTACATTTATATCTGCCAAAGATCTTAACGTCCGGCTTGCTGGGTCAATGGGTCACGATATATTTATAATCCTTATTACCTCTATAAAGGATTATAGGATCCGCCGACTATACAGCGCAGCTGGGAATCTGAAATAGAATGATTCTATTCCTAGTTCATTACTGTTTGGATTGACTAAATGAAAGATCACTTTCTTTTCTGAAGAACAAAATTTAACAAAGTTTATTTTTACTTTTTTATCAAACAATTTAATGAATTTAAGTTAGGCCTTTGATCATGATCTCTTTCAATTTACAATTTTACACCGCGGTTAACTTATCTTTTCTTCGTTGATGTCCCTCGTAGACTTCTCAGTCGAAATATCTTGCGATCTTGCCTTAGTCCAAAGTTCCAACGAAATCCTCTTCTGCCCTATCCAAGCTGGTCTCAAACTATCAAAATTACCAGTCCCGATTACGTCCTATGACATAGTCCCGAACTTGATTACCACTCCCGACAAAGTTCCTATTTATACTTCAATATTGCTTCCACATGAAAATATCTACGATCAGTTCGAAGCGCCTTTCAGAGCAGAATGAAATCTTCCTGCATGATTCATCCTCGAAGACTTCGTATTAAACTACCTTCATTTTTTCATAACATTTGACCGTCTAAACTTCTCCGCCCAATCCCGAAGTTTCTACTTTCGGCATCAACCCATCTCTTAATGCATTTAGAAAAAACAAAAACTACATTGTTTATTCACGGTCGTTGCTAAGCTCTAGCTCTCGTGATATTTCGTAATGCATGTTCCACCATATTGTCTACAAATAAATGTTAATTTATTTTAACGTGACATATCGGTATGTCACAGCTTCCTCTCAAGCGTCATTTGGTTTGCTACAACCCTACTAAATAAAGACTAAAATTGAACACTTTCTTCTTGCTTCTTCACACTAAACGACATTAACACTTTACACTTTGCACTGCACTAGGTCTTGTTACTTGCTGCCTTAAAACTATTTACATTTTCCTTTCGGAATGTGCCAACAATAACCATTTCATCAGGTATTCTAATAGCCGTATCTGCCTAATATTTGCTCCCATTAACTTCATTGAATACACATACACTTCAAATTAAACTCCCTACACAAACTGACAAAATACACATAATGACAAAACAATAACAAAAGAAAAACTATTACACCTAATATTTACAACTATTTACCAATCTCTGTCATGACCAGAATATTTAATCATGCGTGTCGTCCCTCATATACGGCTTCATGTTCCTGTAGTTATATGTTCCCATTTGCCGTCCATTTTCATCATTCAAAATCGCGGCATTCTTGTAATACTTTACAAATTCGGTACGGTCCTTTATACAACGGAAAAATTTATAAAATAGCTTTATCCACTGACGACACTTGAGGTACTCTAATTAACACTTCATCACCCTCCTTATACTCGCCTCGAAAGCATTGTTTCTGTTTTAGCTTTCTTTGGCTGCTGCCCAATACATCATCTGGGATCCACTTATTTCTGGAGGTATCCTAATCCTTCGAAACGGATCCTTTTCTCCTTTCCTACCCATGTGGACCTCTATAGGCGTGCTTCGCGTGCTCCCATGCGGAACATTATTCAAAACATAGTTCAATACTGGAACGGCCTCCATCCATCGGTTATGGCTTTCCGAAATGTAGACTCTAAATAAGCGTGAAATCTCCTTCATAATTCTTTCGCTGGGGTTAGCTTGAGGATTCCGTACCGTCGTGTAACATGTTTGGATACCAATTCTTTCCCATGTCTTGTTCCCATTTTCCACTAGTAAATTGCGTCCCCAGATCACTAATAATTTTTTTAGGTATACCGAATTCTTCAAAATTTGTGGCCTTGCGTAATGCAACTCTGTGCATTCGCCTTTCTAATGGGGTATAATTTTGTGATTTTAGAGAAAACATCCATTATTACTAACAAATATTGATTCCCAAATTTGGATTTCGGCATCGGTCCATAAAGATCCACAGCGTATATTTCCCTAGTTGATGTAGGTATTATCGCTTCGCTGCTCCCCTCATACCTTTTATTGGGGTGTTTGGTTTTCTGACAGACGTCACACTTATTGATTTGCTTACGGATTTGTCGCCCCATGCCTTTCCAATAGCATTTTGATCTAAGTATTACTTCGATTTTGTTACACCCAAAGTGGCCGAAATGTTGGTGAGTAGATAGAATCAGTTCTCGCCTATGCGCTTCTGGTACCCAAATTTGATACCGTCCCTCGTTTCCTGATCCGATGTAATAATACTCCCTCGTACATCTTCCACATTGAAAATTTCGGATCATCCTGCCGTCGGTCGTTATCCTCCGCCGAAAAATGCTCAATTATTTGCCTCCCACAGGATCCTCTCTTTGAATTTCGATAATTCCTCCTTCGTCCATTTCGGTCGTATTTCCATTAACTGGATAGCATTGATACCGGGTTCCACACTACCTTCCTCTTCCTTTATCCTGATTCTCGATAAATAATCGGGCAAAACGTTATCACGCCTTCACAATATTGGATGTTAAAATCAAATTGTTGAAGCCATAGTGACATCTCAACAATCTGTCGTTATTCAAATGACTTCTCATTAAGAAAATTAGGGCCTTGTGGCCCGTAATGACGGTAAATGGTCGCCCAATTAATATAGACCGTAATTTCTGCGTAGCCCACACGATTCCCAAAGCTTCCCGTTCACTGGTAGTGAAACGTCGTTCACTAAAGTCAACACACGACTTTCTAGGGCGATTATTCTCTGCTTATTCTTTTCGTCGAATTGGAACACACAGCTCCATGGCAAATCCACTACTATCTACTTGTAGATACATTCTTTGTCGAAATCTGGATAACTGATCAAAATGTTTTCTCAAATAGTTCTTTTAATTTTTCAAACGCCTCTTGACATTTTGCATCCCGCCCATTTCCTCCCCTTCTTTAGAATTCTATTATTGGGTGTATAATTTCTGAATAACCTTTGCAGAACCGGGAATAATAATTGCACACCAATCAATCTTCTAACTTCCCTTACATTCCGAGGTCGTGGAAAATTCTAATCAATTCTTTCTTATCTTGCATCGACATCCCTGATCCGATATGACGTGCCCCATAAATTCTATATTCCTCCTTCCGAATTGGCATTTTCCAATATTTAATTTTAAATTATACTTCCGAAAGATTTCGAATAGTTTTTCAACTTCTTTAAATGTTCAAACATATTGGTAGAGAATAATACAATATCGTCGACGTACATGAGAGTAGTTTCCTTTAGTTCATCCCGGGATTACATCGTCCAAATAACTGATTAAAGCCGCGCCACTGTTCTTTAATCCAAAGGCCATCCTCTGAAAACTATACGTATTGCCTTCAAATGAAAAACTGACAAATTTTGCGATTCTGGGTGTAGTCAATTTGCCAGTACGACGCAGTAAAAACCAGTCCCGTGAATATCTGAGCTCCTTTTACCTTCCCCATCATTTCATCATTTCGGCGGTTTTTCATGACGAGCAATGGTCTTGCTATTGAGTTTCCTAGCATCAACACAAAATCTGATCTTATTGTCTTTCTACGAACTATCACTATTGGGCTTATACGGTGTCATCGATTTTTATTATACCATCCTCAAGCATCGTGTTTATTTGTTTACGTACTTCGCTTTTTATATACATGGGGATCGGATATTGTTTCAGATTAAAAGGTTCCTCATCCATCAATTCAATTTTAAATTGATATCCCTTTACCGGCTCCCTGAACTTCAAAATATCTCTATATTCATTGACTAACATTTCAATAGCTTCACTAGCATCTATTCCGTTTTCGTCGACCGCGCCCTCTGCTGCCGTGTGGATCTGGTCCTGTCTCTTCAATTTGTTCCGCAATATCGCAAATACACATATCTTCGCCCTCCTGGTCTTTGATCCTAAACAATGTTGTTGCCCTTTGTACCTCGTAACAATACACTCCTGTTACCTATGTCGACCTTGGCGTCACACATTTTAGGCCATCAATCCCAAAATAATTGGACGAATCAAATTCTTCACTACAATTGCCGGAAACTGAATTGTGATCCCTTGAACTTCCACTTCCACCCAAATTTGCCGACTTCTCGTTTCGATGCGCCTTCCATTAGCTGTCCGAATATCCCAAAATCCTGGTGGTAGCTCATCAATTTTATTTCCCTTTTTCTTTAACTGCTCATACAATTTTTCCGACACTGCACAAACATTAGCACCTGTGTCAATTAAAATGTCTACAGGTATATTCGAAATATCCTTCAAAATTAAACACGTGCTATTCTCCGCCCGTTCGTCCGTATCTTCCTTAATAAATCTTCCGCCGATACTTCAATGCTATTCAACTCCTTAAGAACCATCACGCCTCATTATCATCGTTCGAAGTATCCCGCCCATTTACTTCGAACCCTGGGAGTTTTCCTGTTCAATCGCATTAATTTCTACATGTTCCCGTTTATTGTCCTCTTTGAACCTCCGCGGATACCCGTTTTCAGTCTTTATTTCCCATTTTAGTACTATTTCCCCGTCATCCTTTCTTTCTGAGCTATAATTTCCTTGGCGGTTGTAATTATTCATTGTTTTTCCCGTTCCATTGTTATTCTCGTTCCTGCTTTCATTATATTGATACCCGTTACTACGATCATAATCACTATTCAATGTCTGGTCGAATCGACAAACGTTCGACCAGATCCTCAGAATCAATAGGCAAGGAGTTCCACAATAAATTTTGGATATTTACAGGCAACTGACGAATAATAATTCTAATTAGTTCATTGCTGTCCATTCTGTCTTCGCATGCCTTGAATGCTGCTATTTTACGTGTTGCGAAGTCACACATATTCTCGCTCCACCCTTCTTATACCTTTCACTCATTAATTTGTATTTTAGATCGAACTTGTGGCTTTCGTTCAATATCTTTTAAGAATTTATCCTTCCATTCCTTATAATTAGTCGGTTCCGTACTAAAGAGGTCAACCAATGATGTGCTTTGGACGACATGGCTTGTTCTACTATATGCAATTTCAATCTTTCAGGGATATTATTTATCTTAAAATAATTCTCTAATTTTGAAATAAACGACCACGGTTGTTCTTTCACATCACCATGAAATTTTAGGTGGCTTGGTATTACAAGCGCTGATGCATGCATTGGTATATTTCCTGTGAACGCATCATGAATTCGTTTTCTAACTGTTCAATCTTGTCCTTAATGTCCGACATATATTTCCCAGATTCAGATTCTTACACCATTTTAATGTTTCTAAGTCCCTCCTGTATTCGTTTTTCTAATTTACAATCCGAATTAACTAATTTAGATTCTATGTTTTCAATTTTTTTGCCATGTTGAAGCGACATTGCATTTAAATTATCTACACGCGATTGACGATTGTCAACTTTTTTGCATTTTGATCATGTAAATGTCCTAATGTCACAATGTTTTCTGTAAATCCTTAACTTGGGAATTAATTTTTTCGCCAGATTCTTTTAATTCCCTCTGCATTTAGTCGACTTGATTATTAAAGACTCAATTTTACAATGAATAATGTTGAATTCAGCCGATGTATCCGCCCGTAATTGCACTATTTCCTTGTGTATTTCCTGACGAAAATTCTTCAATTCTAATGACATTTCCGATGTCATTCCTTCCAATTAGCGTTATTTTCAAATTCAATATTCATATCTGAAGTGATCCTCTAATTTATTATTCATATCTGAAGTGATTCCATCTAATTTAGTATTATTATGCTCAAGTTTTGCGTTCATGTCTACTAACATCTTAAGAATGAAATTATTAGGGTCCATATTTTCTAACAGGGGCAGCCATTATTTCCTTTTCTTGGTTCAATCTCAATAATTTCACGCAAATTTCTCCCTCAGGGTTAGTATTAGCAGACGCCATATCATCTACATTAACATTCTCCATACGCAATTTTTTGCTCCTAGTATCCATTTTGAATTCTAATACAAATTAAAATCTCTCTGTTAAATTATTTTAAAAACACACCAATGAAATGGTCTTGGCCCTTTCTTATAATTAACAATTAATTTCAAATGTCAATCCATAAATTTCAGATTCCCTTTGGATCACTATATTATAATTTATAAGACTAATTTTATCCGTGTCACCAATTGTTATAAATTATAACAAATTATGCATCACGTTGAGGCGCCATTTTGAGATGTACCAAAATTTTCCTCTCTCTCTACATTTATATCGCTAAAGATCTTAGGTCCGGCTTGCTGGGACAAGAAGAGAGACGAGCGAGAAAACTAGATACATCCAGAGTCAACCATGGGATACATTTGCGTGGGACTGGAAGTGTCAAGTGGCCAGCAGGGCTCAGCCCGGGCGTTGGCGGCATCGTCGCCAACAGGCGAGCCGAAGTCGGGGGCGGCGGAGGCAGAGCGTCGCGTCGCCGGGCGCTAACAAGAGAATTACCGCGGGGCCGCTGGATTGGGCCGGGTTCGAGTCCCAGGCGCGCTGTCGGCGGCGCCCGCAGCGGCATCGCGTATGCATGGGGCGCCCCGCGCCCGCCGCGGGGGATTGGCTGCGTCGGACGGCACACCGGCGCACGCGGCGCGGCGCGGGGCGGGGGCGGGGAAGCACACGAGGGAGTCGCAGACGCAGGGGCGGGGAGGGGAGAGGACGTGGGGAAGATCGAGGAAGCGTGCGAGGGAGGTGGGGGCGGCAGAGGAGCTGGCGCGCAGGCTCCGGTGGTCTTGCGACACTGCGACTTACCAGGGGAATGTAAATTAGATCAGTACCGCAATGTGTAATTTACGAGTTCGATTTGTTCAGAAGCATTACAAGTGAGCATTTCGTATTAAAGCCACAATATTCGTATTAAAGTCACAGTATATAAGTTGAAGAAACGATGAGGAAAGGTGTGGTGTTTTTCAAAGAAAATGTGAATAAATACCTCCACAATGTGTTCATGTCTATAATTTGTTTATGAGCAAACATTACAGAGCGATCACGCAGTAGAGATGTCGAAAAATGTAGTATAAGGAGTTCAAGTCAGTATTAAAAGTTTTAAGTCGCAGTGTACAAAATTTAATAATTGAATTAATCGATAACATGAGAAAATGCCTTCAAATGTATTATGTGATGAAACATATGTCACTGACGAAGTGAGTTCGCTGACTCAATATGTGGTCACGACTGATGTTCATCAGACAAACTGGTAAAATAGTAACGACTAATTTAATTTAATATTACTACAAGAATTCATTCAAAAGCTGTAGATTTGGTGATTTGCGTTTAATGAATGTATTGGCGATAAGATGTTCTTAATCGTGGTGACGAATTTATATGACTTTAGAAAAAATGTTACACATTAAAAAATATTTGCATACTTGTATTTTCAAAATTAAACTGTAAAGAAATTTTAATTCTCTTTCAACAATTACTCATATTTCTTAAAATATGAGATGAATACCCGAGCCCATTTACACGCACTTTGTTATTAATCTATAACTAGCATTGTAATATTGAAATAGTAATTGAATGGAGGAGGTTCATTTCGAGTTTAAAATTGAGAAAAATCAATGTTGCCCCACACCTAACAACAAACAACGATCAGTTCTGGTAACTGGTAACGGCCTAGCCAGGCTGCACCATGCGATGATTCACGCATCCACGTACCGGCACACTAGCTGAAGTGGCTCAGTGCATCAGCTGATGCCGCTTCAGTGCCTCTGACGGGATGTCCTGGGTTCGAGTCCCGACGGAGACAGGATTTTCGACACTAGCTAGTCGAATTCAGACTCTGAAGTAGAATTCTAGCAGTCAGCTACTCTGATCGGTAGTTGTCCTTGGTTTCTCCAATCAATACCAGGCGAATGTCAGAGCAGTGCCCTAACAAATGGGCCATGGACCGCACGCAATTTTTCCTACCTCTTCCTTGTCCTTTCATCATCTCTTACTTACACACTTACGCGCAATACGCTACCACACCAGCCGGGTGCTTAGAGCTTGACCCGGCTGGGGCGGTGCCTCGCTGAAGGAATATCGATGTACAGAGCCGACATATGATCGGCCTGGCTCCGTAAGAGAAGAACGCCGCTATCTAGAAACAGGAGCCAATTAGACTAGTACGCGACGCTCCCGGAACACGTAAAG
Organism: Teleogryllus oceanicus; assembly: GCA_964035755.1. Lineage (NCBI taxonomy): Eukaryota > Metazoa > Arthropoda > Insecta > Orthoptera > Gryllidae > Teleogryllus > Teleogryllus oceanicus. Next base: position 120,363,038 of record CAXIVR010000002.1, read on the forward strand.
CCAATCCTCAGGTAGCAGCGAGGTGGCGTGGCGTCGACCGGGGGGCAGAGGCGGCAGAGGCACGCGCGAAACGTCAGGAGACACGGCACGCCGTCCTGGGGCAACTACGCAGATAATTCATCGCGCAACTCCGGCTCGCCCGCCCATAAATTCACAATTACCAGCGTTGTAAACAGATTCATCTAAGGCGCATACTGAAATGATTACCACTCAATTGGCGCGGGCGCTGCAGGACGAGGGTTATCCGAGCAATGTTTGCTCATGCATACCAGCAATCTACCCGCCGATGACCGGTAGTAACATCGATTCGAGTTGGTAAATACGTCCGATCCTGTAGAAAGGTTCGTAAAATTATAAGCTGCGGATGGGACGCGGGTTACGTATATAAATAAATTAATTACAATATCGATATAAGCGACAAAAATATGAAGCTGTAACTATGAACTGCTCCAGCCGAGGCTAATACGCCGCTCGTTGGAGGCTGTGTCGAGCCGCTTCGACGCGCCGTACGCTGTTACAAATGTAGTCGGGAAATTAATCACTGTTGTTTTCCATTTTGATTTCGTGGCCATGGTCGCGGTGAGCGTGGAGTGAGAGGAGTGTGTGCCAGCAGCGGGTCTGCGCTTGCCGATCCCATGACTGCAGCCTCGGCGCCGATGCAAGCCATAATTTTCCATCTTTGAAAACCAGCGTCTCCTAACCTCAGTTCGACCATTTGCGCAGCAATCGACATCCTCAAATCAAGATTTTTTTGATTTGATAGTGATGAAATGCAGATGAATGAGTTACGTACGCAAATTAAAAAAAATAAAAATATATCAAAAGTATCATACTTTGGGTTTTATGTCATAGGAATCTTGCATTCTAATGAATGCAATTTATAAGGAAAAAATGATAAAATATATCAAAAGTATCATACTTTGGGTTTAAACTTAATAATGATTAAAAGTACATCGTATTGATAAAAATAGCCTTAATTCAGTAATAATGCAATAGAGGCGACTTTAAGACAAAAGTGTACATACGAGCATTCAAAATGTTGGCTCTTGTTAATGTGAAGTAAAAGTAAGGTGTGGCTTCTTGTGGCAAGTGTGGCTTCTTGTTAATGTGAAGTAAAAGTAGATTGAGACCCGTCTGTTATAGCCTCCACAGATGAAAGTACCAATAATTCGAACTTAGTGACTTTTTAAGGTAATAAAAGGTTTTAAAAATAAATTTAAAACGATATTAGGGATTGTGTGTTATATGATAGATGATGACGATGGTTCTAACGCAGTAACCTGGAGGAGCATCCACGAAATTGTCTTATGTTTTTGGAACTCCTTCGATTCTCATGAACTGTGCAATTTTTTAAACAACCCTCATAAAATAAGATTTTTTCAGTCGAAATATTCTGCCATATTTGTGTAGCAATCTCCACTTTCCTCTGCCTTTTCCACCCAAAACGTATCGACCTCATTTTTGTCGACCCTTTTACCACATTCCCCGCCGATACAATCCCTTCCGTCCCAACCCCCGGCTTCCGAACGAAATGCGGCCGACCACCATTTTTTGCATTTCCCACCGACCGCAGCGCCAACGCGGGGACGCCCTTGCAGCGGGCGCGGCAGCAGCCGGATCCCGCAGCCGCCACCGGCCGGCAGCGGCCGACCGCCGCGCAGCGGGTGGCGGCGAGGCAGCGAGCGCGGTGGGCGGCGACGGCAGTAAGGACGGCCAGGGCGACGCAAGCAGAGAGGATATCCAGAGCGACGAGTTTTCAAGTCTGTGTGAGGGAGTGAGGCTCTGTGGATGGCGAAAGCGGAAGAGGTGGTGAGGGTGGTGATGGTAGAGTGGTGCAAGAGAACAACGAGGTTCGTGTGAGCGGTGAGGGCGACGAAGGTGGAGATAATTGCGAGGAGAGCGAGGGTGATGAGGGCGGTGGGAGTGACGACAGGGGCGAGGGAGCAAAATTGTGAACTCCGACACCGCTTCCACTACGAAGCTGACCTTTTGTGCTGTAAATGATTTTGATATCACGTGAGTCACTCGCTTTCTCGTCCCCTCAATATTCAATTACAGTTTCATACTGGTACACGATAATTCTTTCCACTTGTTCTTTGTAGTACAGTCCCAATATGTGACAGAGTAATCAATTTTCCTCAAATGCAGGATCATACATAAATTGCCACACATTTTCCCAGCAATGATGATTCTGAATTGAAGGAGAGCTTTGAGAATGACTAGAACAGAAAACATGATCTCGTAAATGATCACTAGGAAAGAAGAATCAAGGTCCTGCGATCAATAGAAGACTGGCCGTGAATTCTCCGAAAGCAACGAATGTAACGAACTAGCAGAGCATATCAACATTCACGGGCGAGTGAACACAGCTGAGTAAGCGATAGTTCTCTGCAGGTTTGTCTCTAGAACAAGGACTTCCTTGTTTCAGATTTCATCTCTCGAAGAGATTCACGGTCTTGAAAATCACGTCTTGGGAGGTCTGTTTCTGTAATGACATCAGAATTGTGGAGTTCATGCAAGTGCACGTAAAACATTGATTTATTACTTTCATCAGAAGTTAATAATGAGTTTGAATAACTGTTCGCCAAACTCCCTCATCTAATGTGTAATATAGCACAAGAATGAAAATCTACGAAAAAAATTAATCAACGATGGTTGGGCTACTTACAATTTAATAAATAATTCAAAGTGAAATATTCGGAAAATATAATTTGGTGCCCCCTCACCCCGAGTAACGAGTTCAGAGTGTCTGGTCTCGTTATCCGTGTTCTAAGGAGATATATCGATCGCTCTGCGAGTAACGACCGTTGCTTGCGCGCAAACGAGAATATTCGTACGTTCCCAGCGCCGTTCATCACCTGCCGCGGCTGAACGCCACGCGTCGGGCACTCCATACATCCTGATGCGCTCGCCGTCGCGCACAGCAAACTCGTTCCTGCCAAACGCCTCCTTTTAGTTTCGTGCCCGACTAGCATTCCACGTGACTCTTAAGGCGCCACACTTTCAAGAGCACCAAGAAGTTTTCTTTCCTTTTCTTGTCCTTGCCAACCGGCTTCGTTCTTTACCACCTCCATGTGCTCTTTGTATCCACCTGCATCCCCTTTGTTTTGCAGCCGTTTACTCAGAATACTTAATGCCTTAATTTTTCTTTCATCTTCCTTGGCTGTCTTTGCTTCTAGCTCCTATTTTAAAAGAAACATCCCCACCACAATCAAACTTAATGATAACGATGAGCGGAATATTCCTTCCCAAGTGTGGTTATGGATGAGCTTTAGGTCCTTCGTAAGTGATTCCCTTCCTGAAAAGGAGATCGCAGTGGTTGTTCGCCTTAGTCTTTCGCTGGAAGAGAGATAGAAGGATGATCGCAATGGGTCAATTAAGATGTTGAAACGGAATATACGGTGGCATGAGAAGTCAGAAAGCCTCAACTACACGGTGAAAACACCCATGTCTTAACGAGGCTCTGGAATTCATAGTGTCCGCGTAGTGAGATGACCCCAGAAATACACCCGTTAAACCCATGCAAATTTTATCCATGAAATCCATCAATAATGGCAGTCTGTCAGACATGAAGTCGACTTTTTGAGATGTCTCAAACTTAGGGTAAATTGACCATTTCACAAATTAATCGTAATGAAGCTTTTTTTTTCACATAACCGCATCATCTCGAACCTCGTACTTCGGTTTATCTCAAAATATAGTTCTTACTGCACAGCATTCCGATATTGTAGGTACTTTGCATCCTCACAATCACTTTCATCACAACCGAACTTCATCCCCTGTGAAAACTTCGTCAATGCGTTACACCTAACATAACAATATCTCCGCCCTCCGACATTTACGCCTTTGCCACAGAAAAATAATCACGTTACTCCATCCCCCCACCACCTCCCACTCATACGTCACCACTTCCTCCCGGTCACGCTCCTCGCCGCCGCCCCGCCGCATGCGGCCGGCGCAACGTTAAAATAAATGTTATTGCGGCGCAGAAGAATAAGTCGTCCTCGGGCGCCTTCGAGGAATGCCGAAGAGGTGTTTATTTTTCCCGGGGCATTCCTGGCGGCGGCCGCCACGCCGCACCGACCGGCCACCGCGGCTTCTAATTTATAATGCACACGGGCGACGGCGGCGGCAGCGCCGGCGCACAGTGGACCGAAAGGAACTCATGGAAAGCTTTGGCATGGAAAGCATTCAATATACTTTAAGAAACAAGTTAAGAAGAAAGGAGTAGTAATAGCTTCACAACGCACAATGGAATAAACCCACTCAAATTAAATGCAGCACCTACTGGTGGGAGCAAAAGAAAACCAATACATTGAGGTACATGACTTTCGGTCGAGTGGAATCTGAGATAGTGCTTCACAGCCTTATGAGTCTTCTCAAAACGGACACATTTTTATAAGAGGGCTCAAAATGTATAAGTACGAATAAATCTCAAAATTGAATTTTTTATAATAAGTATGAGCTATGTTCACAAAAAAGTAAAAAAATCAGTAAGCTAAATTGATATATACCTGCGTTTTGGTCGAGAAGAGTACAGCGATGATTTTATATGAGACAAAACAATTTCAAATACAGATGATACATTCAATATCATCTTGTAGTTCATAGAATGATGACACCAAATTAAATGTTAAAGAAAAGTCATTTTGGTTCATCAAATTATAAATTTTAAGTCATTTTCCATACTCTTCATTCTAGGTGTGACTAGGGTGGCAAGGACAGTCCTCTGCAATATACGCTGAAAAACAAAACTCTCTAAACTAATTCACGAAAATACTATTTATCTTAAATAAATCTAACTCAATGTATATACATAAGTCAATTAACGTAATAAAATACATATGCAACTTGTTTAATTTTTTCCAATAAGCGGCACATCTGATCGCTTCAGTTACCACGAATTACTCTTGGAATTCGCAGAAAATATTCAATGGGTCCCTGTCCTTTAGTTTCGACCCACTCTGCGTTGCCGGCGCGGCGAAAGGTGTGTCCAGTGGGGGCTGGCGGCGGCGGCGGAGTCGCAGGTCCAGATAACACGCGGGCGGTGACCAAACCCTAGGGCGGGCGGGCGGCCGTCACCCGCGCGCGCGCCCGCCGCTCAAGGAATTAATCTTGCGAGATAAAATCGGGCGGCGCTCCCCGCCCGCCGTCGCCGCGGGCAAAGAGCTGCTGGAGGCAGCGGGAGAGGAGGGGACTGCGCCACGTTAATTCCATTAACATCTCCATCCGCCCGTGCCCACTGGCACTGAGCGGCTGCTTGGAGCGCCGCCGGCGGCGCGGCGGGGCTGTCCCGTGCACGTCCACGCGCCGCTTGCAAAGACTTCGCACGGCACCGGAGCTCAGCTTGAACATTCGATACTTCGTCGTTTGGGTTGAACTACGTCTATGTCGAAGGTACGGTGCCAAGAGGTAGACATACTTCCAAACGAAACTAAGTGAGGTACGCACAAAGTAACAATGTAAGGTTGCAATACAACACATTACATTGACAAAACATTGACATATCACACAAATTCACGAAAATATTTTCGTTCATATCCGAAGATCATTGCAGTGTTAAGGTATTTTTCTACAGTATTGACACACGGCAAGACTTATTTCTAATTAGTGCAAAACACTTTCTAATATTTTTGGGTGAGTTTTTAATTTATGCTTTCAAAAAAGTGCTAATTTTGCATTTTGCATTTCTGTTCATTATGCAATAGATGAATATTTACAATCACCTTGAATCTATTATGTGGGTTACTTATCCAAGAGTAAAATTTCAAAAATACCAAAGTCTTGAGTTTTTTAATCGTTACTAAAGGTACAACTGATAACGCGAAAAATATGAAACCGTGCCATTTTCGTTTTCTCAAGTTTTTTTTATTCATTCCTTCGGTACTTGTTTCGTAATTAAATATAATTAATATTTTGTGAGAAAATGTGCATCCATTTCATAAGATTGCACATATTTCAAAATGTATTATCCAAAATACTGATGTGAAGTTATTTAGAACTTGAATTTAGAGAATATGTACTTAAAAGTGCAGAATATCTTCTTTCCTTTGAAGTCTCCCGGTTCGTCCGTCTACACACCGAGGATCCTTTCGAACCAATTCGTTGCTCCACATCTCCTTTAAGAGAGCTTAAGAGTTCTCTTCTTTTTCTCCTTGGCTGCGCCTCCCGCCGCCATCAACTTCATTTAGTTCGACAGAGAAGCTGATGGACTTCCATTATCACTTGCTTTGAAAGGGCGCTTTATTGGTTAACCGTCCAACATTCATGGGAGCGCCGTGTCCTTTTCCTCGCGTTTATGCACCGGGCACCGCATTGTACACAGCGTCGTCTATTCAAACATGTAGATGGGCGCGCAACAATGATAGATGTAGCATTTCGTTTGTTTGGGGAGAAGCCACTTGAGCGGGGCCGCATCTCGACCGCCCGCTGTTTCGTGTGGCGGCCTCCGCCTCACTTCCCCGTGTCTTCGCGCAGAAGGCATATGTTTTCGTGAAAGCCGATTACGAAACACGAAAAGAAGTGCCCTCCTAGGAGCAGTGACCCGTCGCCGCCGGAGTCGACCGACTGCAGGAAAGCTGTGAAACGCTATCGCGAACCGCGTCCCCGCGCCAACCCAAGCGTGTCGTACAAGGAGGCAACGGGCCCGAATTTGCAAGTCGCCAGGTCGGGAAATAAATGGGAGCAATGGTAGAACATGGCACGTCGATTCTTTACGAGAGAGGAAGTTTTGCAAAGAACGCCACATATGGTCGGAAATTTAGATGAAATATTACGCATGAATAAGTTTATCCATTAAAACCGCCTCCTCATTCTTTTCTTCACATAATGAGCATAAACAGCAAAACATCATTATACTTAACAATATAAATTCTTGACAGATCAATCCTGTTTTAAAATATATAGAATTATACTATATTCTAAAAAGTGCTAAAGAAAGGTTTCCTTCTTCACTTTATCCAAAATATTAAGAATGCAATTATCACAGATTTTATTTCAAACAAAATGCCTAAAGGCGAAGTGTAGAAAAGAAGATAATATGGCATTCTTCTATAAGAATGTGAGGTTAATTAATTCATGCCATTGCAAACAAAACAACTCAAACATAAAGAGTCTAGGAGTATATTGCTGCCAGAATATTAAATGCGATGACAAGGTGTAAACAGGCCGAGTGTATTGAAATGAATTTCGATTTCGAAAAGAAATGATTGAATTATTAAAACCTAACATTTACTTCATTTCATATTAAAGTATTGCTATTATTGTATTACACTATTGTTATTATTGGCCACTGTCTGTGATGAAAACGTGTGTGTGTGTGAGCTACACCGCTCGAGCAGCTGCTTACCCCCACCCGCGCGGCCGGGGTCTCTCTCCACGGTCGGTGATCGCGCCCAGAGAGGCGCTGTTTTTATCGCAACAAACAGCGCCGACGCACAGTCGCGGGCGGGGTGGGGAGGTTGAGAGGGGCGGGGCGGAGTTGGGAAATCACGCACCATCTCGACGTGCCACCCACGGGCGCAGCGACACCCGAAATAAACAACGCCCGCTGCAATAAACGTGCGTAGAGAAACGCAGAGATATCAGAACGGGTGGGGTGGGGGGGAGTTCGGGTTCTGATTTATCCCCGCGGTGATGGAAACAACGATGCGACAAGAGCGCTGTGCCGCGGAGTGTGAACATAAACTTTTGCCGGGAATCAAACACGTGCGCGATTTTATTGCTCGATGCGTTCGAATTCCAGTGTTCGATCATTCTTTAGGAAGGGTAAATGAAATGTTATAGCGTCGTAGAGAGGTATCCGATGACGAAATCGACAGTCGATGTAGAAGAGACCGCACCATAAAAAGAAAAGTTAAATTCTAACCAAAATGTGTAAAATATTTAGAAACTGTAGTAATATATTTAACTTTTCTCCTTTGCGTATCCATCAAGAAGCAAAGTAACTGTAATAATTCATTGAAAATATTTAACTTTCTATTAAAATGCCTGCAGAATTGAACATTTGTGGGGCTTTTGATACTTTAGTTATTAAAAAATATATTATCAAATAATTCAACAATAAGCAGATTTCTTAAAATGTGATTGGGCATTACTAGAAAATTATATCATTGTTCTTTGTGAAACAGTTTCGGAGAGCCATTGAAATGTGATATCATTTAGAAAAATATGTATTTTTATAGATAAAAAAAACAGTACAAAAATGAAGATATGCTTTACGTACGAATGTTCTCGGCAATTCGAAAGAGAATAAATCATATTCCTCGAACATGAACTGAACCATCAGAAAGGTAGATCAAATATATTTGAGGGACGGCAGTGTTCAAAGAAAGAACCCTTGTTCCGTATGTGGAATTCATCTAAAATAAATAATAATTGGAATCTGCAAATACGAGGTCCACGTGACGCTGCAGTGGACTTAAGCTGCATAAAACGAGTCGTTCAGAACAGCAGGACGTGGAGCAAGACGCGTTAAAGCAGAGTGAGAAAATTAAGATTCCGCTAAGAAAAGACGGGATTCATCTTTAGTGAAGATAATCGCGTCTGGAGAGAAAGATAAAAGATGGATGAATAGACAAATTCATTATGTAGACCATTTAAATAAAATTTACGGAACGACGAAAAGAATAATAAAAAATTTAAAATTGTTAATGCTAAGATTAAGTTAAGAATACACAAAACATAAAAGTAGAAAAAATAATTGAAGAGGTAAAAAGCTTAAAAGTGGACAAGAGAATGGAAAATAAAGGCAAGAAAACAGAAAAGTTGGGACTAGTAAAATTTGACGAAATAACAATATAGGTTTAAGGGGCAGAACGATGGAGTTGATGGGTAGGTTGGAGGGGCAAGAGATTCCAAGGAAGATTACACGGCTGTGTGCCCGGCCGGAAGGTGTTGTACGTCCAAATGTGTTGCCGGAACGGGGCAACTGAGGAAGTAGGGAGAGAACGGGAAATAATTAAAGGACAGAAGGCCATGAAAGTTGTAAGAGAATAATTGTGAAAATGGAATAAAGAAATAACTGGAATCATGATACGGCGAATATAAGGTGAGTGCCACCGCAGAAATAACCACATATACTGGAAAACATGAAAAATATATCTTTACAATTATGTTTACTAAAACTATCTCAATATCACAAATTTCAAACGTCTTCCAAGATTCGGAATAATAATCATTGAAGCCAATGATTCCTTGTCCGAGATTTGGAAAACCGGCCAATATGAAAGTAAAGCAAAAATGCAAACTGTTTTCCGTCAGTTGAATGTCTCACTTCTGCCTCAACCACAGTCGTCCCTACCACGTAAGATGCCGACACGCGATAGAGGCACTCAGGAAGACAAGTACACTGGCGATTAACGAAGCTCCGGTTAGCAGAGGTTCCGGTAAATCCATGTGATGATGAAGAAGCAACAAAATAATCTATTATTTGTACAGTATTCGTGAGACATTACGGCGTCATCAAGAGACTAAAAGCTCTCACAGAAAACCATCAACTTATTTTTTTGAAATCAAGTATTACTTTCATCTAAGGTAAAATATGTCACTGTTTAAATCTTTTATTAACATCTTTAAGTATGCACTTTCTTACTGGGAGCTGTTTAGGATTATCGTAAAAATGTAGCTACAATTGACCCCATTTTTACACACAAATCAACTTGGAATTATCCGAGGTTTCTTCCGAATCCCCTGCGACTCTCGCGAGTGACTTGCTCTCGTGGGTTGGCGCCTGAGCGTGGCGCCGCCGTGCGGCAGGGCGCGAGGGAGGGCGGAGAGCAGAGCTCCACGCCACGCGCCCCGCAACGCACGCGCCGGCGCCGCGAGCTCTTTGCCCCACGCGCGCTCGCATGTTAAATTAATTAGCAGGCGCCCGCCGCCATGTTGCAATTTTTTCTCCGCCGCCACCGCCGCCTCCGGCGCAGCGCGTGATTCGGCTGCCTGCGCCTCTCGGAAGCTCGTTTCACCAAACGCCGCTCCGCGTAGCGCCGCGCCGCGTCGCGCAGTAATCCATACTCGCAAAAATATGGGAGAGTATGCGCGGTGGCATGTGCGGAAAGGACGCCAAGTTCCAAGACATTTAGTGGGGAATGCGCCGTGGGTGCAGCCGGTCGAAAACAGGAAGTTGGGTGACGATGCGGATTATATCTTCAATAATAACTTGCATTGTTTGCTGTGTTCACCATGTTCAGATATATATCCACGTCCTCTATGTCTTAATATCAGCGTTTGTTTTAAAACATCAGCTTGCTGTTTCAACAAACAACATTATTTTCTACAATTAAATCTACATCTAAATTGCATTTGCACTCAAAGAGGATGGTAATACATATTTAATCTTTATTAGAAATTCTTTGTTTTCATTGAATTAAAACTGTCCATTTACTCGCATTGATTGTTACTAGGATAGCTTCATGATCACGAATATTATATGTGAGATATTTTTTTCATTTATTGTTCAAAAGACTGAGATTTTTGTAAAACTATCACCTCTTTGAACAAGCTACGCAGAAATATCATCCATTGGTATCGTTGCAGAGGCGGATATAAAGGTTTTTTGAAAGGCGTAATTAGGGGCAGAAAAGGGAAAGCAAACCTTAATAAATCAACGTTGCCGTGCGTGACGCGCGGCCTGAAAATAAATTTCAAAACACAACGACATTTTAATCATGAAACCTCACATCCGAATGCTTTCGCTTCGTGAGGACGAATGCCCTTGGACAAGGCCGTCGAACAGCGCCCTCTCCCCGGATGCGTGACGGCGCGTGACTGACAGCTGCCCCCAAGCGTCGCCGGCGCCAACCGACCGCCCCGTTCGGCGCAGCTGAAATTGGTCCCCCGCCAGAGGGCGCCCGCGACATCCGCCCGGCAGCGCGCCCACTCCTCGCCTCCCGGGGAGTCACCAGCACCGGCGATGCTCCCGCGGCTAGAGGGTAGAGTGTCTTGAGTGTCGGGAGTTACTATGAAGAAAGTGCTGAGAATACTCAGCACGTTCAATCGCAGTCAAGTGACTGCTTTCGTAATTCCGAGTAGTCGAGGTCGATGAATATTTGTTTCCATTAGCGCCACAAAAAATGTGCAAGCTACGATCACTCTTGGGTATGGTGCTCGGCAAAGGGTAATCATTTCATCCCCACTATTGCCGCACCTGCGGCGCCACCTTAAGGGACAAAGCGAGCGCGACATTCGTGGGAGTGGGCGCGAATTAGAGGGCAAGAGGTAGGCGCAAAGACAGCAAGTGGCGATCGTGGGTCAGAAGCGGAGGACTGGAACAGGAATGGCGACGGGGATGAGGGTCGGCGTGGGGCTGGCGGCGCCGGTCGAAGTGAGTGTGGGGTGGGGTGGGCGAGAGGGAGTGGCGTGGGGGGGGCCGGGGGACGGGCGGAGTTGGAGGGGGCGTGGTTGGACTGGGGGGGGGGGTTGAGGGCGGAACGCGCCCGCGGCGACGGGACGGTGGCCGAGAGCGCCCCGTAGAGGACCTCGAGGACTTTGGAGAGCACTTGGCGCGGCAGCGGGCGCGTGGGTGGGCAGGCGGGCGGACGAGTGTGTGGGTGATCCGGCGTACGGCGCCCGTCACGCGTGTCAAGTCACGTCATGACGCGCGCGCCGCGCCACGCTGCGCGTCACCGGTCGTCATGTCACGCCGGGCAGGGCACGCCCCCTCCCTAGCGGCCCCCCGTGCGTGCATGCGTGCGTGAGTAGGTTCCCCTGGAGGACTGCTCAACTGATATTATGATGGACCTTGGAAGTTTGAAATTCCATATTAATTCGCAATCTTTTTCCCCTAGTTGTCAGTAAGAACGTAACATAAAATTCAACTCATAGTTTTAAAATATTTATTTACATTTATCTGGTATGAAAAACATTCAGATTGCCAATTAATATCAAAAGCTTAGCTGCTATCTTCCACGAAGTGAAACAGAATAAGTGAAGAAGTTCATGTACAGAACTCCCAATATCCTTTATATCCCTGCTTTTAAGATTAACATTACTTTTAGTTGTGTTCCAATTATTTCTAACGCAAAAGATATTCGTGTTATTTGTCATTCAATTTCTTGATTTCTTTAGAATTTGAGGGCATCCATCGTGTCGCTGTGTCGAAGCTCCAGGGGCATGTTCAACGCAGTTACCCCTGGCGGTGACACCTGCTGCGTTGGCGACGCGGTGAATGAAGAGCTCTTCATGCACCGCGACGCCCATCAAGTCCCCAATACGTTCCACAGGCTCTCGTCCGAAACGTTCTTTGAGAACAACCTTAGCGTCCCCAATGGCATAAATGGAATGAGAGAAAAATATACAAATCTCTCTGTGGATAACATTCGTTTAATCTCTTGACATTTTGGTAATTACGGTTAAATTTCTCAGAATAAAATTATTTTCGATTAATAATTACTCGTATAATATATATTTATTATTATTATTATTATTATTATTATTATTATTATTATATATCGATTGTGAGTACTTACTAACGATATTTTGAATAACTATTTTCGATTAATTATTAAGGGTGCTTCTGTAATTCTATTTATTTTTGGTATACGAAATGAACTGGAGATCAAACTTTACTTCTTATATGTACCAGGAGAAAAATGCTACAAAAGCATGGAGTTGGGCGGCGGGTCTTCCTCAGAAAGGGCATATGCGTACATGGTCACTCGTTTTGTATCCTCGAGTTTTTTTCTTCCGTGTCATTGGGTTTCACGAGTCGTTAAAATTAAGCGACCAATTCGTAATGCTCTGTAAATCGCCAAATTATTGACGAAGAGAGTGAGGTTCTTCAAAAAGTTTTGATATGAACTCACATATCTGAGTAAAAATAATTTAGAACTTCTCCAAAGTGCACCAAATTTTCTCTTAACTGTAAGAAAAGTAAATAAAATATTTTCTATTTTTATTTCAAAGTTTCCATGCTATTTACTACTGGATTAACGGTGAGAAGTAGGAAGAATAAATACAATGTGTCTTTAACCTAATAAACTGAGTTACGAAAATTGACCCCGACGAAGAATATTTGAATTGAAAGAATGCTAAATAATGATAAAAGCATCAAAATTGAAGAGTTTATTTTATAAAGAGCACAAGTTATAAGGCATATAAATGTGCCTTGTACTCTTCGAAAGTACCCGATTTATTGTTTCTGTCTGCTTTCAGTTTTTAGCGATTTTGCTTTTCATATCTAGCATTGTCATCCTACTTTCTAGCTATACTATAAAAAATTGTTTTTGCTAATCACTGCATCAATTTTATATTCATCATTTCCCAATTTTATATTTTTTTACCAGAAAGCAAAAATTTATTGGGAGAGGAGAATATATTTTGGCATTTCCGACAAAACAATAACACTTTTAAAAATCATTGCATTAATGTTTTAGTAATAAACTATTGATAATTTTTGATGAGCAAATCACAAAAATATATTTAATTACAACATGCACCATACCAAATTATTGTTTAATGATCCAATCCACATTCACTAAGAATTTATCTAACAAAAGAGTGAAGCTTTTGGGTTAAAGACTCGCACTTTGAATTCATGAAGCACTATTGATTATTACAAAAATCTTTTATTTTTATGAAATGGTAGATGATTCTTTTCATTTCTATCACCCTATTTTAATTACATAAAAGCCAAAAGAAGCCACATTCTTAATAATTTCTATACACACGATGTAAGTCATTCATACAAAAAGAAGGCAATGTAGGACATCCGTCTTTTACATATTAGTGCATTCACTTCACTATTAATCTAAGTGCGAGAATCCTTTGAAGGTACAGTTCTCCGGGACAATTGTTATATTGTAGTCATAAGAGCTCAGCAAATACGCTCTGCAACCGATTATTTCAATTAATTATTCTTTCCGCTCAGAGTTCCTGAAAAGGTGGATACTTCCATGTAAAATGGGACCCCGCAGAGGTAGTTTTCAATTGGTATATAAAATTTCAAGTCCCGAAAACCAACTTTACAACATGAATATTTTACGCATAACCATTCTTTGAACGAAACCTTGAATGACACATAACCATGAATTGTAATGTTACTTATTTTTCTCTTCTCAGACCACTTGGTTATATTTTAAACATGCAGCTATCATCCATCATTTACTATTATTCTCCCAGGTCCTACTTGCTCATACAAAGTTCAGATAACAAGCCGATAAACATATCAAATGGAACTCGAACAAACACATAGACTACGCAGAGACACGTCAGTAAGTCATGAATAAGAGGAAGGTGACATTTTCTTCCCATCAGCAGCACAAGGTTCAGACAGAAAGAAGTCAGTTTAAAAATACGGCGCACAAGGGAAGTTGCGACTCGACAGGCGAGGCAGGTCGGCTGCTCCTTATGCACCGACGACTGATAGATTATGCATGTGCATTGTAACAATGGCCTGTAGTTTGTAAGCGTTGTGCAAACGAGACAGATACGCGCATCTGGCGTCGTCGCCGCCGTCGTCTTCCGAGGGCCTAAGGTACGAAACGAGATGAAAGGACTCGGATGCATTTCAGACGCGTTCAGGCAGAGGCCCTCTTGCGTAGTCGACTTTCGTGCTCTGTGTGTCCCACACAAAGCATTTACGATGATCAACGTTTTAGGCTGTTTAAGTTTAGGTTGTTTTGAGGCTATGTCTTTACACTTCAGAAACGACCACCATGATTACGTATGAAGAAGAGAGTAAATACACCTATGCATGGCTTAATTTTTGGCAGAACGCGACGGAACGGCATTCCGGTAACTCGGAAATGTATTATTAAATTATATTATAGATTTATATCTATATTAAATTAATAATTAATTTCGGGAGCGTTCCGGTAGCTAAAACATTAGAAATCAAGCACTGCGCCTATATATAATTTTATACAGAAATTGTTTGTACATAAGTCGTTTATACAGAAACGGTATTGTATATAGAACTGTTTTTTATATAAAAATGGTTTAGTGAATGTGAGAGAGCCATAGAATAATGACAAATAATTAAATCAATAGGGTTAAATAAGATCCAACTGCGTAAGGTCCAATTAGGTATTTTGTTATTGAAGTATTTAGTTTTAGAAAAAAAGGGAGTCGCCGAAATAAATAAAATATGAGCGAAATGAATTTGCAAAACGTTCAATTAAATAAGAAAGTTTAGTGCGTGTATTTCTCTGTTAGTCATCATCTTATTTCGAATTCATTTACGAGCTCAATATACTACTCAACATTAATCCGTAAGAACGAAAAAATTACTATACATAATTTTCCAATTTTCGTAAACTTGTGTATAAAAGCAACAGAAGGAAGCCAAATCATTTGTAAAATAACATCATCCGAAACATTTCCGCACATTTGAACCTCTTGCGTCGATGTGGCCAATGGACACAAATGCAACTGCCACTTGGAGCGGGTAGGCCATTTCTGGAATGTCTCCCCGGTGTATCTGCAAACTGGTTTTCTCTCGCTGTGGTTTCCTCGGTCAGTTCATCGGTTTAGGAACAGCAATTACAGCCAACATTAGTTGCTTCAGGTCCATAACGATCTATACAATCGGCTGCGCGGCCACCAACACGCCACTTCACACTATTCTCATCACCACAAACCGATGGCGTTTCCTGTGCCCGAACTCTCCCCACCCGAAACTTGCCGATTGAGAACTTGGGAATTGACTGGGCCATTGGGAAACCGCGTGCTTCCCGCAATTAATGAGCTCAGGAACCGGAGTAGGTTATACCGATTTGCCTATAATTTGAAAACTTAATCTCTAAATCTATTTATTTCTGAGTTTTAGAACTACTATAATTAGCCTCCATTTCCTTCCATTGCCTAACATAATGACATAAATTTAAAAATGGATTACCACTGATATCGAAAACGATCCCAAGATGATCAATAAAATAAAAAACACTGTAAAATATTTTTTAAAAAACATTCAATTGTTATTTTTTTCTAAAAATATTATTTATCACATCAATTCAAGTAAATATACTTGAATCATACCAACTTAAAAAGAGATGCATTTAACAAACAAATACTGGAGGATTCAAATTTGAATATACCCAAAGCAAGTCAATTTCTCTAAGTTTAAACAACCTTTGAGTTGTTGCATTGTCGTCAAGTTGACAGGGTGAAATGCAGATATCTACTGAATCTGCCTCCATTACGTGGGGAGGTGGTATAAGTAAGGGGAATTGAATTTAATATACGTTTTTGTTTTCTTTCGTCCTTCAGTGTTGACCAACAAAGCAGCTGGTACGATAACTGTAATCCTTTTATGCGAAATATTTGTATTGTGAATAGCGTGAATACTCAGTGACCGGTAGCAGTAAAAATGACGCTGAACAAAACCCCATAAAATAGTTATCGAAAAGTAGCATTACTCAAGAGCATATGAAATATCCCCATGTAACAATAAATTAAATATTTTTTACAAAAACAGTCAATAGTAGTAATACAATAGCAGTCAATAGTAATAATATACTATATATATATATATATATATATATATATATATATATATATATATACAGTAGAACAGTTATTCACATACCATAATGTAAAAAATGTTGCTGTTCCATAACGTGACACGTCAATATTTAACGATGCAAAAATTTAATAACAGACGGCCTCTTCTTGGAGCCTTACTGTCGCATGACGTCAGCTGTGACGTAAGCAGTGTGGTACTGAGTATGAGAATTTAGTCGGTACGTGCAATGGAAGAAAAATACCATCATATGTTTCCTTTTTTAGTGAAAAACGAAACTCTTTCATATTTTTTTGAATTTTTCCGAGTTACCGGCTTAAAAAAAACATAGATGCCTCACACATTGCCGGAGGCTGCAGTAATTTTCTTTTCTGCGCGCGTTGGAAATTTGTAATACAGGTGCTCATTTCCATTTCACATATACTTGGAAGTGTCCCCATGGCGTCCGTCGCCCTGAAGACGCCCCCGCCTTGGGGTGGCGGGTGTGAGTGACGTGGCGCGCCGGCTGCCGCGCGGCGTGGGCGGAGGAGGCGGGCGGTCGATGCCAAATGAGGCCGCTAACCGGCCGCCTAATGACGGGCGCCTAATTAATCTCCGCGCGCCGGGGGCTCCGGATCACGTCCCGCTGACCCCGGCCGCCACCGCCCGCGCGAGGGTGGCGACAGTAACGGCGCGGGGCGGGGGCTGCGGTCGGGCCGAGGCCAAGGGTCGCCCGCGCTGCAGGAGACGCTGTGACGCGCAGGGGGGGATGAATCGGCCCGTGATATGTGCAGGAAAATGCGTTCAGAACGCTGGAAAAGCCGATCCGATGGCCGAGATCGTTAAGGCAGTAGTGCAGTAGCGGGTTCGAATACCCATCTCGGACATGGATGTTTTTTGTGTGTTTGTGTTGTCCGTACGTGTACCGGGAGTGGACAGGGAGTAACGACTAGTGGGAGGGCGCCACAGGGAGGGGGAGAGGCAGCTGCGGGGAGAGGGAGTGAAAGGGAGTGAGGAAGGGGGTGGAGAGGGAGTGATGAATGGACAGGGAGCGACGGGGAGAGAAGAGAGTGAGCGAGTGGGCAGGGAGCGATGAGGAATGGACGGAGGCAGGTGTGAGAGTGAGAGGGAATGATGAAGAGTGCACAGGAGTAGAGAGTAGAGAGGGAGTGGACGAGTAGTGGGCAGGGAGTGATTAGAAAGGGAGCGATGACGCATTGTATTGAGGAATGACGGCAAAGGGTTGTTGGGTTGTATTGGGAAATGTCAGGGACAGGGACGTGAACGCGCAAAAAATGGAAGAAGACACTGACTACGAAGAGCCACTGGGCAAACTCGAAGTTTTAAGTGGTTTTTCACTGATTCATACTTGTGAGACAGGGTGAAAAATATTTTGAATTTGATTAGATGGTGTTGACCGTTGTAATAACGAAGCAATGATTTATTGTTATTGAAAACTATTGAATAAGAGTTGCTCGAGATGCTTTGTTTCCACGTCCAAATTATTCACTTCAACTTGCTCCTTGAATTTTGCAGCATTATTGTTTACAACTATTAATATTATGGCTGCAATATAATGGTATACTAATTTAGTTTGTGGAACAACAGCAATAATTATGTTCTATCTACATTTACTCTTTAATTATTATGTTTTATGTACAAGACCAACATCAGCCGGGTGATGTCTCTCAGTTCCCCATCTACTCCACACGTTGGGAATCGATATACTTCCCACGGCCGCAACATCCTGGAGGCGTGGAGGTCATCCTCCAGGCAGAGGCGCGAGGAGGTGATCACAGGGCCGAGAAGCACGTTAGAGAAGGAAGAGCTCCGAGAAATGAGATTCAATGAGGCTGATGAATATGGATTTTTTGCACATTTTACTTTCAAAGGCATGTTTTATGGATTCATCTAAACTTAAAGGAAATACATACTTTCTGAAAGTGCAAACGTAAATAAAATTAAGAGATTCATTTTGTTCGACCGATGAATCTGTTTAGGGTTCTAAAAGAAAACTCCCATATTAACAAATTTTATTTGATAATTACAATTACATCCAATCTACATATTTTCTTCCTGTATTATTTATTAATAAGAACTTAAAAGTCATCCCTACTCACCGGGAGCAGTAGCTCAGTGCATCAACTGATGTCACTGCAGCGCCTCTGACCGGGAGGTCCTAGGTTCGACTCCTGACGGCGGCAGGATTTTCGACACTAGCTTTTCAGCTAGGTCGAATTCAGTCGCTGTCTGGAGGAGAATTCTAGCGGCCGGCTGCTCTGATCGGTAGTTTTCCGTGGTTTCTCCGATCAACGCCAGGCGAATGCCGGAGCAGAACCCTACCAAACGGGCCACGGACCGCGCGCGATCTGTCCTTCCTCTTCCTTGTCCTATCCTCTCCTCTTACACATACACTACACTACCACATATTCCGGGAGACCGGTCGGGAGCTTAGGCTTGTCCCGACTGGGGCGGTGCCCCGCTGGTGGGAGAGTCCTGGTTAGGGGGAAACCCCACTAGCCGACGGTAGGTCTGTGCCGGATCTCGCCATCCAGCGGGGGAAGATCACCGCCATCTCACGAGAAAAACATGCACTACACTAACGGGACTAATGACCGAAGCAGTTGACGTGCCCGGAAACACGAAAAATCAATCAATCAATCAATCATCCTTACTCTATTTGGACTAAACTCTTCAGTGCATTGTGGTGGTTGTACATTGAAGGCAACCATTTCCAAGTAGTTACTTCGTGCTGATGCCGATAACGCTGCACTTAAAACATGCGTAAATCTGTCAATAAATGTGTCATAACATGTCACAACAAATGAAACGAGAATTTATGCAAGGATGGCCATTATTTTCTATCTTCGGAACAAAGTGATTAATTTGGCAAGTGACTAGAAAGCTATTCTCAACATCAGTCTTGTATACGACGAGTAGTGCCAAGAGCAAAGTCACGCATGGCTCAGGAATACTCCACAGGATTGTCATGCGTCTACGGTGCAAACCAGAGAGTATCCAGGTATCTTAACAGTTTCTTTAGATAAATACTTTTTTTAAATACCATATTGTGGAAGGGGTCACACACCACATCCACCAAGCGTATTGTAATTGGGATTCCTTTCTACGAAACAGGGCAGGAGCAACGAACGACCGAGAACAAGGGTGCCTAAGAAGCATGGATACCGCAACGAGATCACACTGGCGTCCAAGAATCTGACGTTACGTCTGGCTGCACCCACTTCTCCAGATTTAGATAACGTGCGGTCTGAAGCACTTCCACAGAGGTATCGTGACTCGTAACTCAGGAGGCGCTGAAAGCCGAAGATAATGCTCTGCCCCTGGGCAACCGAGCGCATCATAGTGGATGCTCCACCAGTCATACCAGTCTGCAACACTCGTCAAGGACCTTGAATTTAAAGCGCCCAACACGTGCTCGAGAAAAGATCCACGTGTAAATGAAATGAGTCCGATTAGAATAAGAATAGAAACCACGTTTGGGATTGACGTGACGTCACTAAGGTTTCCACGAAGCAATCTATCATTTGAGTTTATTCATTCATATTTTTAAGAAACCAATGTTTTCATGTGGTTGCGCTAGGAAATTAAAATTACACTCGTAAAATCCATGTTTCAAGATACACCTCCCAGATTTATTTGCACGGTCTACGTACAAACAGTGTAAACAAAAAGTTCCCCCTAAGTGTCTGCAAACATGAATTCCCAAGTAGTCAGAAAGTGATTTAAATAAATAAAATTCAGCAGAGAACACGTCTCCTTGACTTACGCATCACATAGGAAACATCTACTTTATTACAAGGCGCTTCGCCGAAAGAACACATTTTGTTAGTCCTCTGCATTCGTTTAGGACACAAATTTAGCGTTAAATTTCTTCGTTTTATCTTCATGATACATTTTTGTAATCCCTAATGAAATAACGGTATACAGAATTTAAATGTTCTTTGACTATTATCACCGTTCAGATAAGCTTATTATATATCTCGCATTAATTCTTATAGACATATCGTATATAGAGATCTTTACGCTATTTCTTTGCAGTTCCAATTCATCTACATGCTTCTAAAAATCGTATTTCTGAGCGAACTTTCCTGATAATCATCTCACATAAACGATTGTTTACAGAAAAGAACGTGCTGTATATTTCGCCCAGAAAGAGAACAGGAAATCATTAAAGAGTTACCTCAACTCGATCTTCACTGTACTCACTAATACCTTAAACACAAACGTCAGTTTCCTAGCATAGCAGTCATTCGCAATAAAAGCCTTTTAACGACTGCGATATTTGCTGGACACGAAAATATACGCAAAACCTCTTAAACTAAGACCATTACTTGTCGCACTAATCATAGCCTAGCGAGCAAGCCGACCACTTCGTTTCACGCAACCTCTTCGAGCAGGCGAATAAACGCTTCAGAGGCCGACGGCAAAACATGACTGTCGTTTCACGGCGCTCACAGGCATTTCGGCACTTGGAGACGTGGGTGTAGACTTCAATAAACGAGCTTAACTACGCTAAGGAAAGTCCGTTAAATATTCTTTATACACGCAAATTATTTCCACGAAATGGCACAAAGGAAATGAATATTAATTATTGATCTTAATTAATTGAGCAGATTCATATCTGCTCAATCCCTAGTATCATTACTAGGGATTTAGTAAGTTCTGTGATTCTTTGATATCTGTAATATTCCTATTCCGCCCCTAGCAAAGTACTGAAGATCGCTTTTCAGGCCTCTCTCAAGAATTCAAGACGTTCTCATAGCATTTTCTTTGAGAAAAATACTCAAAAACTGCTGAAAATATGTTGATTTACAGATATTTTGTTTGAAAATCGTAACAAAAATATCACTCCTATCATGCTTTCTAATAACACTTTTTTAATGCAGTGATGAAGTCTTTTTTTTAACCCAGCCAAGCAAAACATTTAAGATGGCAGGCTAGCGCAATTAAGAATATACGTGCCAGTTCTATAAAACAAAACTCAACTAACACAATCCCTGTAGAAGCAACGGTTATTCAAAAGAGATTCGAATTTGTTGAACTGTAGACATTTTTATCAAAGGACAGTAAAAATAAATTAACATTTATTGCAGAGGACTTCTAATATACTTTCTTTTCATGCGCTAGATTAATGTGAGCTATTTTTTCCCACGCGGCTAAGTAAGACGTCGACGATTTGCTGCCTGGTCCACTTAAGAGGACCCGCGGCTGCAGTGCGGAGTGGGGACGGCGGCGCGCCTGTGTGGCGACAGCTGACGGGCGGGCGCCGCTCCTCAAAATAAGCACGGGCAAAAACTCGACAAAAATCCCCTCGGTGGGGCGCGCCCCGGGTCGGACGGGCCTCCGGAGACAAAACAACATCGACCCTGCTATTTATTTCCTAACGGGACAGCGACGACTATGGCGCCTCCCCGCCTCCACCGCGCGCTCTACAGGCGCCTCACCGCATCCAGTGCTGCAATACGCTCGCCTATCTCGTTGCGGCCCGTTCATAGTCTAGGTTCAACTTCAAGTGGTTGAAGGGACGAATTATTCCCTTAATGGAAGCTTCAGTTGGATCCAATCACCAATGATATTGATATTAAATTTACTGGAGATAATTAAATTGTCTTGACACATTTCCGAAATTAAATCTATTAAAGAAGATATATTATGAATGTATTATGAAGAAGCGCACAATGAGTTAGCCGAATTGTAATGTTACACTATGCACTATAAGACGTTAGAACTTAAAATAAATGTTTGTTTTTTTTTCAATTCACTGATTCAGAATATTTTTATAAATATTAATGCATTGAATCGCAAGAGCATGATTCATTTTATCTATTTATTTTATTTAATTATGTCTTTATTGGATAACAATTTTCTTTAAATTTTATTACCAATCCCTAGAAATCTGCCTTTCTTAAAATAATTTCCCTCTTTTTTTCTTTTAGCACATTAAATTGAAGTTTCTTAAGCAACCTAGTGAATAATAGTTTCAATTTATTTAACTGATAAAGATGATGTATTCCTCATCCTTTCAACAACTGCTTACTTCCGCGAATTCTGACGTGTGCTCAGCAGCAGGCAAGAACGTATTCGCATCACGGTGCGCGCCCCGACCGCATCGCGCGGCCGCAGGCGGCCGCAACCTCAGCCGCTGACGCTGTCGCTGTCGCCGGCGCCGCGCCATCTGCCGCCACCCTTCCCCCCCCCCTCTCCGTTTGCGACGGCACCTTCCAAGTGCCCGGCTTTTCTGTCTGGTCTCCCCGTTTGGACGACCCTAAGATTTTTAGGATGGAGCTCATAGACATTTTAGGGATATCCTTAAGACCACTTATATTAGTTTCTTTCTGTGTTTGCTCCTTCTCTGCCTTGCACATGCTCTCGCTATTACCCAGTGCCGCCTCATCCCTTACCGTTTCTGACGGCGCCTTGGTTCTTCTGTCGGCTGTTCCCATTTGGAAGACCCTCCTTGCCTCGATTTGTTTGCGACTGTCCTACGGACAATTTGGGGCTATCCTGCTGACCCTCAAAACTCGTTGCGCTCTGCGTTTAGTTTGCGTCAGCCGACACAAAGCCCGCTTCGTACAACGTCACTTTCTTTACTCTGCTTCGCCTTGTTTGGTCTTAAGCTATTTATTTGTACCTGCACGCGCTTCAACACAATAAAGGATTTCACGCCTCAGTAATGTAGCTTTGACCCCCGATAGCGCAAATATCACACCTCGATAGGGTGAATATCAATCTTGATAGAAAAGCGATCACTTCTAGCGACGGCACTTTCATTCTCGTACTGCTATAATTACGAGTACTATTCCCATAACCATTTTCATCCTTGATTATATTGAATCTTGTTTTGAATATTGGCTTCTCTCACTTGATCTCTAATTTCGCATGCAACATCTCTTCTTGAACCCTCATTCACCGTTTATCTATCATTTTGTGATACCTCCCTCCTCTGTGTCTAACTCATTCTTTTCTCTCTGTCTGTCTGTCTGTCTCTCTCTCTCTCTCCCTCCCTCTCTCTCTTTCACACACACACACACAAACAAACGATTGAAATATCTTGATTAATTTTCCTTCCACAATCACCAGGGAGGTCCTTTCTTCCACCACTGACTACTTCATCCATACCACTTAGAGTCCACTACACTCGGGACCACTGCCATCACAGACGAGCGGCTGCATTGGCGCGCGTGTGAGGGACGGCGCCTCCTCACTTCCAAAGCGCCGCGCCGCCTACTCGCGCGGCCAGGGAACGAAAATTTCTCAAGTCTGGAAGCTGCACGAGGAAATTTCTGAGCGGCGTCTGCTGAGTGGATCTATTTGTAGCGCGCGAGGGGAGAGGAGGGGCGAGGTGATGGGAGGGAGGTCGCCCTTATGAATAAGAACATGAGTTTCGGGAGATCGAGCAGATGAAGGAAAGTTGGGAGGCGACGCCCCGTGTCGAGGGAAGGAATAACGAATTACAGCTTCCGATGCAAACTCGCACCTCCGACAACCAGAAAGTTCTATCACAAAACTAAACTTCGATCCTTGGAAGCCTCTTCGACTGAAATACGATTCGTTCGTGTTTGGAAAAAGATATCAAGATTGTAATATGAAAATATATTCACAATGAAGCGTACGCTAACTACGGAGCGGTCGATAATTGTAAAATATTTTATAGGTAATTACTATAAACATAACGATCGAAGTTGGGCTTATTTAAGACGCAATTATTGTTCACTACTGATTAATGTTTCCGTTTAATGTAACTTTAAAAACACATTTTTGTTTCGCTTGAAAAACATCTTACACAAGAATTATGTTAAACATTATAATATTTTTCAGTTTAGAAATATTGTATATGAATACAGCATCAACGATTTTATTATTCTATTCATCAGAAATACCCGTAGATACAATTACAGACATTTATTTAAATATATTAAAATTATATATTTATTTGTCATAATATTAACAGTATTTCAGTCACCGAATATGTTTTTTCACAAGTAAATAGCATCGGAGGAGTAGGCACTGCGTTAGGAGGGTTTTCCATGTAATGGCAGATAATGTACGATTTTCCTCAACATTAACAGGTATCTAAGTCACTCGTGAGGATTAGAACATGCTTCCGGATGTCTATACATATGTGTCAGCTTGCAGTTCAAGAGTGTGTCGTGAGAGCCGTTACTATAATATGCGAGTCGCCATGAGAACAATAGCTTACTAACGAGTTGCCACAGGGATGCTCGTATGCGATCACATGTTGAATGCAATTGTGCAGGTGGGTTGCGAGTTGGACTTTGCCATGGTAGCAAATATCATTCCAAGTATCTGGCATTGATTATTAAATTATCGCTACTGCGTGTTAAACAAAATAAGAAATGCATGTTTCGCAAAACGGTAATGCAGTATCTCCGATCTTCTACGTTTGTCAGTCCCATTGATTGAGTTTAGAGTGAAGATTAAATATCATTCACGAGTTCAAAAGTTCACACTTCTTTATGGTGACATATAGGATACGAAATTTAATTCATGGAGAATAAAACATAAACTTTCGTAAGTCCAACAAATTAATAACAGAAATGAAGGAAAAATCATACTTAGAAAACATGTAAAAAGTGCACCTTTTTAACTTGTAAACGTTTAAAAAAAAAAAATTTACAAATGCAATCCAGTAATTGCATTACTTTCACATAAACTAAAATGTAAAACAAGACATTCTAGATATAACTATTCATCAATGAACTCATTACGTTGCTAATTTATAACAATGAACAACATAATTCATTTTTGTTAACGACTATGAGCGTCTACAGAACAAAGGAGTCGCAGATCATCTCATGAAATTTACATGCTTGGAATGTCATATTTTTTTGAACTAAAGTTATGACCGTTCTGAAATAAATATTACTAGTATCATCAATTTTCATTTTTTACAATATCCTAATTACTAAGTTCGCATTATTTCACTACGTAAATGGATTAATGGCTTGTCTCACACACAAGTGTTTGAATTTACTTTATTTGTATTGATGTTACAACTGTTTGAATTTTCTTTGTTTGTATTGATGTTATAACGTTCAAAGAAAGAATACTGAATGATTATGTTTTTACACAATTGACCGTAATTCTTGAAATTAACAGCAACCTCCGATGTTCAAAATCCGTGCGTTTCGAAATATTCTTAGCACTAATCCCAGACTTAATCAGAGTGCGGTTCAGAATATCTCGTAACCTCTCTCCCACCCGGATTCCCAGCAGCAGCTCAATGGCCACACGAAACTCTGCGCTGCTTACAACTTCCGCCAGGGGCGCCCCGTCGTCCCTCGGACGTTTATTCGACAAATAGCGGAGGGCCTGGGAGATCAGATGCGCGCGCCGGGGCGGCGGCGGCGGGAGCTCGTTTGCGCCGCGCGAGCGACGCTCACTCCCACCGCAACTCCCACACGCTAATTCAGCACATAAATCTCCTCTCCGCTGCCTCCTCCAGCGCCGACTCGGCTCGACACCCGCGCTGTTTCGCTCGCCACTGCCGCTGCGCTCACCGGCGCCCACGCCCTCACCTGACTGTCGGCACGTGCCTCTTTCCCGCTGCGATACCTCCCTCGCCGTCACGCCGTGCCTATCACCCAGTCCCCACCGCTACCCTCTTCACCATCGTCCCCCTCGCTACTATTCTCATCTAGTCCTCCTTCCCTACACGCATGCCATCACCACCACTTCCCTACCTTCCTCACGGCCACCTTCAACTTCCTCGCTGGACCCTCCAACCCCTTCGCCAATGTCTTCCTTCTCCTCGTCACCCACCATCAGCACATCCACCCCATTCGTCATTACCCACCTCCCTCGCCTCCTTCAGCCGCACTCCGCTTCTCCGCCATCCGCTTAGAAGCCGGCTCGCCGTGCTCGCGCTCGCTGCGGGCCGCCGGGATAATGCGTCTAGATTACGACAGTACCTGCCCGGCGGGGCGTGCGAACTAGCCCCGCCGCGCTCCCACCGCCGCCCACTCCTGCTGCGCCTCTGTGGATGCCGCGCCGCCGCCGGCAACTTATCCTATTTGCAAATAAGTCGCGATAAATTCAAGATAATTACGCGCTTCCCGAGCGAGGAATTAAGTCGCCATGAGCCCCGAGCCAAACAGGCTGGCGCCGTCGGCGGGCGCCGGGGTCGACCGATTTATAGAGCTTGCTTTGAGCGCCGCGCCCTCAGAGGCTGGCGGAGGCAGGGGGCGGAGGGCGCCGGAGCAGTACTGGTGTTGCAAGTGGTGGTGACGCTGGCGGCGGCGGTGGTGGTGGTCATGTATTCAAAGTGTCCTTGGAGGAAGTTATTGTGGCGACCATATTGGCGGAGACAAAGAATGCTAGTAAATAAGTAAAGGGATTGAGAACAAAGGGGGGGGATATGAAAAAGGAAGAAGAGGTGAGGCAAAAAATAAGGAAATGCTATGAAAAATATTAAAAACCCAAGGACATACGAGGACAAAAGTAAGAAAAGATATCATGGTATGGCGGGTTAAATAGCAAGGAAGTAGTCAGTATTGCACCGTAAACGTTTGAGCATCAATTACGAATAACCAACACATAAAAATCGTGCTTCACATAAAGATAGATGTAATTTCATGTGGTTTATTTGCTGCAATAACTGAAAGCAAATTCAGCATTTGTACTTGAAAATGACCTTACAGTCACATTAAAATTTAAGTCACAAATCAGGATGGTGGCTGAAGATGAAACGAAATATGGTAAACTCATCCTCACAATCCATTTAAGATATTTTTATCTCCGTGGATTTTGTAGCCAAACCAAGACCGCCTGCAGCCAGCTCGTCAAAGAGCAAAGACAGCGCCAGCCAGAAGGGACGCACGGGGAGCGCCGGGGAGGCCCTGGAAGACGCCGAGCGGCCGACCGCTGTCTGGCGAATGGGGCGGGGCGCGCGCAGCGGAGGGCGGCGCCACGGCGGAAGGGCGAGCGCGACAAGTAATCCTGCGCTTAAGGCCCGGGGCAACTGCGCCCGCCACAAGTGGCGACCCTCTCGATACTCGGCCCGAGGGTTAAGCCTCCGCCGTTGGGGGCGCTGCAGTCCCTCTAGCCGAAAACAAACTGGGACCCGTCTCTTTGCCGAAGCTGGTAATGGGAGAGAATAGTTTCCGTAATGACTTGGGAGTGCTTCTGCTAACTGCTGGCGAGGAAAAGGCGAGG
Source organism: Teleogryllus oceanicus (assembly GCA_964035755.1). NCBI lineage: Eukaryota > Metazoa > Arthropoda > Insecta > Orthoptera > Gryllidae > Teleogryllus > Teleogryllus oceanicus. Next base: position 120,390,672 of record CAXIVR010000002.1, read on the forward strand.
GATGTGCGCAGAGTTGCGGTGGCGATGTCTGTATAATTTGACCAAGTAGAAATGCAATTAGGGAAACGTATCTATTCTGCGTTAAACACAGGTTTCGCTCTGTTCAAATCGTACATGGCACCGTATCAGTTCAAAGTGAGAACATTCATTCGAGAAAAATGAAGACTCACCAGCTTCAGCTAATGATGAATAATGAAAGCAAATGCGTTTTCGATATAGGAGTTACAGTTTCCGCTAGCTTCTTCGCTTAAATTATTTTGACATTCCTATAAATCTGCCTGGATATCGATAAATTCAGTGATAATTCATGTATTTAAGTATTGAACTGCGGAAAAGCGTCGTTGACAAACTATGTTGTTCACGGGCAGGGTTCTCACTCGGACAAAGTATTTTGAAAAAAAAATTCTTCCTCCCATTAAAAATTATATTTCACTCAACAGGATAATGTGAAAACCGCCTTGTAGCCTACATTTTCTTGTCTCTCGCTGTCTTCAGAACTGTAACGTTTCGATATTACTTGCTCTCGCTCACCGTCCAAACTTTACATCCAGCACTGACCGTTCCAACAACACTGCGCCCCTCCAACCGGATCAAACTGTCGCAACCGCATCACCAACTTGCCAACCTACGTTTCATTACCGCTCCCGAAGGGGCCCTCCGACTTCGCCTCGCACCCACGCATCGCCGCGACCGCCCGGCCCTCTGCCCATCGCCCATCGAACGAGCGCGAGGGGAGCACGCGAAGTGCCATCGCGCCGTGCCCTTCATTACGGATGCAGGGGCCCGCAAGAGCGCCGCCCGCCCGCCACCGCGAGCGCAAGAACAAAGGTAGCCGGGGCGCGCGGGGGACAGGTACGGGGCGGGGCGGCGCGGGGGTCGCCGTTACTCCGTATAATATTTCACCGCCCGGTACTTTACATACAAAAGCCAGAGGAAGACCCCGCTCGCTAGCGCCCGCGCGCTCGGTTCGTCCCCGCGAAGCCCACTCGATTTAATTCACCTCATTAAAGTGACGCAGCGCGCCGCGGAGGCGGAGGTGGCAGCGGCGCGGGTGAGCGGCGGGCAGTGGCAGGGGTGGTAGATGTAGTGCGACAGAGGCTGGTGGCGGCAGGGGCAGCAGATGCGGTGGCGGAGGAGTAGTGGCGACGACGGCAGTGGATTCCCGCCGGGAGATTATCATACAAAAGACACCGTTTTGTCAACGCGCGACCGAGTTGCAACTTTGTCGCGGGTGCGCGGGACTGGGTTCGCAGCCCAGCGCGGCCGGTCTCGTTCCCCGCCGGCCGCGCATTGTCTTCCCGGCTCCCCGAGGGCCCCGCCCCCGCGCGCTCCGGCGCCCGGTCGCGACCCCGCGCGGCATTCCTCCCTAATAAAGTTCGAGCCGCACATAAATTATTCAACTGTACTTAAAAGTACCTGTAATGAGTCTGAATAATGGATGCCGACGAACGAAGCGTTTGCCCAAGTCGGAGGGTGGGCGGCCTTCGGGAAGTTGGGGAAGCGGGGAGCTGGACGGGCGTATCGTTTTGTTTGGGGCCGGCTGGGGCCGCGGGTGGGGGTGCAAGGGAACCGGATCGCCCGAAAAAGTTCCGGAGAAATACTGAGAGCGGGATGCGCGGCGCAGTATCTTTCGTCGAGCAATTTCATGAATTTTTGATTCCGGACGTATCTGGAAGTGCGGCGTTCATAGCGAAAAAGCTTGATTTACTGCGCGTGGACGCCGCTGCCGAGGTTTTGTGCCTCCCGAGAAAACTCTGGATGCTTTTCAGGCGTAACTAATGAGCACTTTATCTAAAGCTAGATGCCCTTCAGATAAGCAACCGAGTCCATTTTGTTGTTTTAACCGAGTTCTCTGGCACCAAAAGCGGAGGATTCGACGATAACTCCGGGCGTTTTTCATCTGAAATTGTCTCACTTGTGAGCCCAATCACAATCTAAGCAGTATACAAATGTGTTAGTATGGAGCAATTTGGGTTGGATCTGTACTAAAAGAGTTTCTGCTCTGTTTTAAATGCAAATAGTATTTCGAGAGATAAATTACGGCGATCTAAAACAAGACAAAAATGGGGAAAATAATTAAAAGTAAAAATGATATAGTATACTTACGTACGATAAATATAATATTTGACGGGATTCGAAAAGAAATTTTGTCTTACCTGCAACAGAAAAGAAACAATTAAAATGAATTACAAAACTTGAACTACAGTGGCTAATACTACTAAAATTTATAATCAACCTACTCGTAGATTCAAAGTACATCCTTGTTGAACCTCCAAACGAGAATAAATCTCTGTAACAACGTTCGCAACACAACTAGTTTTTGGAACGGGAAGACACCTGTGACAAATCACCAGAGCGAACATAGGCGAGTCAGCTGGCTGACATGTCGAATAGCCATTTAGCAACAGCGCGTATCACAACACGCATCACCCTTCACAAATCTCTGACGCAGTATACCTCTCACGTTAACATGAACATTCATTGCACTCGTGGCTTGACCCGCGTTCAGCCTGTGTCATAAGCTACGCTCAGCCAACCAGAGCAATCCCGCCTCTGGAGGCTCGTATGAATTTGCACGAGATTGGCGATTGCTAGGAAAAAAGAAAACCTATTGGAGTGTCATAAAACAATTTGAAATATAATGATACTGCCGGGCCACTACATTTGGCAAATTTAATGCATTTGTTAATGTAACGTCACATTACCACCAATGAAGCATGCCTCCAATGCCAGATATATCTCGCATTACACGTCATTCCCCACACATCGATTCGATTACTCATGAAATTTCATACGTCGGCGACCGCGGAGTCGATCGTCCACGTGTCATGGCGCGTTTTGCCGCAATGAGTCAAACATTCGCACAGATCGATGAATAATTATATTTGTCGCGAACTCGCGTTCCACTGGCATTCGATTCATCGAAACTCGACACTTCCATTCGCTCATTATAACGCGCCATATACGTTCAGGAATGGAGAGAAATTAAATTTCCTGTGTCAACATATTTAGAGTGGGGAACACTCTGGTAATCGAAACAAAAATGAAGTTCAAACTGCGTGCTCTTCCCTATCTGTTACACGGCAAAATTAGAGAATGCATTTGCTGAATTCAAAACTCTCGACTCGACGTGCTTGTAGTAATATATTTTAACTCTTCAAAGGGTCTCTGAATATTTACACTTTCATCAAACGATCACAGGAACAATGGGAATTGAACGAATAAATTCATTAAATCGAGTATTCAAAAGTTTCAGTGAACTTGGAGTGACAATAAACTTGCAGAAAAAAGTATAAAACAGCAATGATCAAAATACATAAAATTCTCAGCAGTACATTGACAAAATATTTATCTAATGTTTAGGTTATACACAGATTCCCAACATAGCTTATATGAAAATGCGCGTCAAACAATACTTAAAAACCTCTCTAGAAAAGCAAAATGGGTATTCCCAGTGGTGTGATAAATAAAAGAATGGCTTGCCTCGTGTTAGCCACTTAAACTCACGACAGTTAAATTCAGTAAAACATAGTTTTAAAGATACTTGAAATTACGGTTCCACCATCTTTTAAATGCACAAGCAAATCTCAATAATAATAATAATAATAATAATAATAAATAATAATAATAATAATAATAATAAGGGGCTCAAGGGGTGCGATGTGCCAGACAGAAACCTCTCGCGCCCAACTCCTACCTCACCCTTCACGCGGGGAGCCCTGTTAAGTCGGAAACCCACTCCAAGGTTGCGGTAACCAGCCCCTTCGGCGGAGTGGCCCGGCGAACTGATGAGAAGGAGGTCTTGATAGGGCTACTAGAGAGTAACTCTGGGAAAGGTCTATCAGGATGGTATAGGTCACCCAACTGGACCAGTACCTAGAGATGCGGTGGAAGAACCAGTGAAATGGTCAACAGTGGCTCTCTTAGCCTATAAGGTTACAGTTGGACCGCAGGGGAGGATTTCACCTCACGTGCCTGGCTGACACGCGGACCCAAGCCATAAATACCAGAGATTCTTCGACTGGTGTTTATTACCGGGAAACCGGAGAAGATTGTTATGAGCAGGATATTAAGGAATAGAGTCGTTGGCGATCGATCCTCGCAAGATCGCGCAGTAGGTTCTGGCACCGGGCCAACTGTGTCAAATGAGCTACCTGTGCCAGTGGATAATGGTGAACCTAGTGCAGATAAACAGTCTAGGCGCGGCGCCATACCACTCATGGCTACCGCAGAGACAGCAGCTTCATCTGCTGAAGGCCGGAGTGGCTTGAGGTCCCACATGTAGGGTCCTCCGCCATATCAAGGCAAACTAGCCAACGCATGAGATGGACAAAAGAGATGAATATCTCAATAATGCATGCGTACTGTATTAGCACGAAAGTGGAAACGGAGTATGAAGGGTTTAGAGTAAGGATGCACGCGGAATGGAAAAGAATGTATCCAGACAGCACACTGAATGAGCAACGAGTTTGCAGTCAGTTAAATTCTATTCAAAGGCGACGTGTATTTTCAGATGCCGAATTGAAGAGACTTAAACAACAAATAACTATGCAACTGCAAAGTATCACACCATCAGAGACTCCACTCCATGGCGAGGAACATGAAGAAGGAAGACTTCTGAAAGATATCACGTAGCTGAAAAATCAAGCTTGTCCAATTAGTAATGTACCTCTTATCGATGAATTAAAGGAAAGCTAACAGAAATACCGTATTATGTACGAAGGTGTCCCATTGCAGAAACGACCTCGTATACCTAAGATCATTGGGAGTGCAAGTTTTAGCTGCTTGCAAAGAAATGAATTCCATAGTTGAAAATACATTATCTCATATGATTTCGTTGGAAGAGCTGTCTGACGCAGTTCACTGTGCCGCTTTGGCAGTTTGCTCTGTTTTGGGCAGAAAAATTAGACAGGAAAATGTCAGAACATTCAAAGACTCCAGCTCTAAAAATGAATTCGTACCAACATGGAAGAAAAGTACTTCGCAGAGAAAGGAAAAGACCTAAGAAATGAAAATGGGATACGATCAATCGCTAAAAGAATGAAGTTGCGAATGAACCTTAAGGATCTGGATAAGAGATTGAAAGATGAAGAGGAACGTCTGAAACAGAGAATAGCTGCACTCGGCGCAAGAATTAGGCGTTATGATGAAGCAGCAAAGAGACGCCATCAACAGTCAGCGTTTGCTTTCGACCAGAAGAAATTTTATAGACTACTGCAGAATAACAATGAAGACCATCAAGGGCAATTTCCGAGTAGCAAATCCCTGGTTCAGTATTGGACTGATATCTGGGCTAAACCAAAGCAACACGATGAAGGAGCTTACTGGCTGCAGAAGGAAATAGAAGTTTGTCAGAACATCGACGAGATGCCTCCCTTTGAAATTTCACAGAATTGGAAAGAATTGGAAATTTCACAGAAATTTCAAAGAACACAGAATTGGAAGTCACCAGGTCCAGATGGTATCCAAAATGTATGGTGGAAATATTTCACTGCCACGCACCCATGCCTGACTCGGTTGTTCAATGAAGTTTTGCTAGATCCAACTATATTCCCAAAGTACCTGTTGACAGGCAGAACGTATATGGTGCCCAAAGCTGGTGATAGATCCCAGCCAAAAAATTATCGACCGATTACTTGCCTGCCAACACTATATAAAATTATGACTTCTATAATCTCTTCAAGAATGTACAGTCATTTAGTCGACCAGCACATTTTGGCTCCTGAACAGAATAGGTGTCGCAAGGGTAGTCTGGGATGCAAGGAATTATTATTGATTGATAGTGTAATTACGCAGCAAGTACGGAAGAACCAGCGCAATCTTTCTGTAGGCTGGATAGATTATAAAAAAGCCTTTGATTCGGTACCTCACTCGTGGCTTTTAAGAGTACTCGAATTGTATAAAATCGATAGAAGACTGATTGTTTTCTTGAAGAACTGCATGTCAGAATGGAAAACTCATTTGCAGATTAAGAAGGGAACCTGCTGTTACGTGACGGAAGATATTGCAATTCGTCGTGGAATCTTTCAAGGGGACAGCCTAAGCCCGCTATGGTTTTGCATAGCACTCACCCCTTTGAGCAGAATGCTCAGACAATCAGGATATGGGTACTTATGAAGAAAACCCTGATGTTCGTATCTCTCACCAGCTCTACATGGATGATCTCAAACTATATGCTTCTAATAGAGATCACTTACAAAACGAGCTCGAACTTGTCAAGAGTTTCAGCGATGCAGTTTGTTTAGAGTTTGGGATTGAAAAATGCGCTACCCTTCATGTTGTCCGCGGGCAAGTCCAAAATGAAGAACAAAATATGCAAATATCTGGTGACACAATTATTAAAAATATCAGCACTGAAGACTCCTACAAATATTTGGGAATGCTGCAATTGCTGGGAATTTTTGATTCAGACGTTAGGAACAAAATTGTACAGAACGTGCTATCGAGAGTAAATAAAATCTGCAAAACGTGGATCAATTCAAGAAGCAAAATATCTGCTATTAATACTTGGGCTATTCCATAGCAACTTACACATTTGGTGTAATAAAATGGACAGAAACAGCCTTGCAGACTTTCGACAGGAAAATAAGAACTACACTTACAAGGCATCGACTGCACCACCCTCAGAGTTCAGTGCACAGGCTGTACTTACCTCGTGCTAGTGCAGGAAGAGGACTCTTAACTTGGAGACACTGTGCCGACAGCAAGAAGAAAAGCTGCGTCGGTACTTTCTCTCTATCAACTCGTCTGTTCACAAAGCTATCCGTGATCAAGATAGAAAGATGACCCCATTATGTCTGGCACAACCAAGTAAAGAGTTTGATTACCTGAAGCATCAAGACCGCGTGAATATCTGGCAAAGAAAGGAACTTCATGGTAGATTTTTTGCAACTTAACTTCGGAGAACATTGATAAGAAAACCTCAGTGGAGTGGCTTGAACCGGGGGCCTCTTCGGTGAGACGGAAGGATTTATTTTCTCCATTCAAGACCAAGTTGTCAAAACCAGACATTATAAAAAATTCATCATGGGTCAGCAAATTGATAGCCGATGTCGCCTATGTAAATCCACCAACGAGTCAATCCAGCATATTTGCTGTGGATGCCCCGCATTAGCACAAACAGAATACCTTAAGAGACACAACTGCGTCGCCAAAGTAATCCACCAAGCCCTTGCCAAAGATACGACCTCGTAGAGAGTGAACAAACTATATTATAAGTGCAAACCTGAGCAAGTAATCAGCAATGATCGAGCTCGAATTCTGTGGGATAGTGTAATCTTCACTGACCGAACAGTGGAAGCAAATAGACCGGATATTGTTCTCTTTGATAAAATATCTAAAACATCATGCATCATTGATGTTGCGGTTCCTACAGATGACCAGCTTGTAACAACTGTTGCTGAGAAAAAAAGGAAATACCAACCCCTTGCTGTTGAATTGAAGGATATGTATGGATTGCGCGCTGTGGAAGTGCTTCCAGTAGTGGTCTCAGCGAATGGATTGGTCACCAAGGAATGGCAAGAGATCGCGAAGAAGTTGGAATTGACTGAAAAGCATATACGGACAATTCAAAAAGCCGCATTATTGGGAACAGCAAATATAGTCCGTAAATTCTTAAGTCTGACTTGACTGATATAAAAATCAAAATATATTCTTGTTCCACTTTACGTGCGAACCATTGTTGCCTTGGGTGATTTTGAGAACCCCGGCATTAGTGTATATCTACAGAAATTGGGAAATAATAATAATAATAATAATAATAATAATAATAATAATTCATAACCTGAAGCAAAACAGAAATTTTAAAAAAAACAATCGGATAGTTTAGATCTGATACCATCGTATCACAAAACCGCTGCCTTTTCTTTTGGAATATTAATGTTGGTGGATGCAAAGGCATTACGCCAGAGGTCGGAGGGAGTTTGGTCGCGTCCGGAACGAAAGTACGGAGGCAACGGTAGCGACGGCGTCCGGAAGGAAGTTTGAAAACAAGCGCATTAAACAGATTCAACTTTCTCCGGTTTTCGAACAGTTAACAAAACACGCAGTGGAAGTCCACCGTCAACCCGGCGACGACGGGGCGACCTCGGGCGGGGAACTCGTAATGCTGTCGGCGAGGGGTGACGGGCGACAGTGACAGTGCAGGATGACGATGGAGCGTGATGATGGTGTGACGAGCGTGTGATGAGTGTGACGATGGAGGGAAGCATGGAGGATGACGTTGAAAGTAACGATGGAGTAACGATGGAAAATTACGGTGGAGGGGACGGTGGAAGAGGACGGAGGGAAATGTGAGAGGACGGCGGTGGAGGAGGGTCTCAAAATTCCCAGCATTTGCGACAGAATTATTAGCGGAAATATGTACGTGGAGTGTATTGAAACGTTCATAACTTGATTGGTGAGCGAAGGTTAGCAGAGGCCAATTTTTTGGAATTAAAAGCAAAAGTTTTCCATCTGTCATTGCAATACTCAAGTGTCATCAAATTTTCCCTGGGATTCTTTAAACGAGAGAAAACAATTTACAGGACTTTTACGTTTCTGATTAGAGCTCTTCGCCCGGAATTATCCTTTGAAGAATGTTGCAAAGAAGCGACGTTACAGTAATAAGCGAGGGCGTGGTGGCGGGGTAAGGGGGAGGGGACGCGGGGCAGGGTATGAGAGTGCGGCCACCGTTTAGCCCCGGGCGGGGGGGAGGGCGGGGCGCCGCGCAGCCTTCCGTCGTCAGTCGCGTGCCCAGGCCTCGCCCTGCGCGCACTCAGAAGTTAAGCTAATGTTTCCTTGGCGGCCGAGAACTCATTCGCTCCATTACCGGTCCCCATCAGGTAAATGCCTTTCAGCCACTCGCCGCCCGCTGCGACGGAGGTGGGGGCGCGCCATTGCCGCTGGAGGCGGTGGGGGCGGCGACGGTGGCGACTTCCGGGGCGTCGTAGTCGATACCGAAATCGACGGAAGAAATAGCACAGCGCACAGGAACTCGATGCTTGACCGGAATGGAGACCTGGTGTAAAAGATACACTAGGCCCTGCTGACTATCAAGGTGTTCACCTCTTTTCTATATGAATTATTCATACATTACTTTCTGTTATATGATTGCTCGGGCATGGTACGGCTTCCAAATTCCGTTTAATCATATGAAAACACTAAAAACTGTTGTTAGTGTGGGAATTATATAATGCAAGCAATTACAAAAGCATTTTTGAATAAGTAGTGGCATTAGAGCCAATACTGAAAGGGCACATGAAAATCTGGCGACTATAGACCAAATGCAATTATTTTGGAAATAACTAAAAAGCAATATTTTATTATTTAGTCCGTACATATAATTAATATAGTTATTTATATTTTTTGTTTATTACATTACATCAATTTCTATTTCCCTTACTCTGAGTAGATACATCTTTTACTTCATGCACATGGGCCAGCATGTAATTGTGGCTAAAGACTTTGAAAGGTCGCGCGTGCTCTGGCATATAATTAGCACGGTTGCACGGTCAAGTATGTCATTCAAGAGATCAAAGCGTCGTAGAAGGTTGGTCTCGAACCCGCCGCTAATGCAATTCCGCATTTCGCTTAATACAGACTTCCTGCAGCTAATAGCTCTCCATGCAAATGTACCACGTTTGCTGAAGAAACATATTAGGCCTGTAATGAACTTCTAAGTCACAAGAAGTAAATAAACGAATAGTGGGAACGTATGTTTACAAATTTTTACTTCATTTGCAACAGCTTCTACACACTCTCAGAAAGTTAATGAAACGTACGCAACAACACCTGCGACTTGTAAACATAGGAACATAAAAAATACTCCCGTGATCTAAAATTCAAATTATTACATTGTTAAAAAGAAAATAGTATATATATATTAATTTTACAATTTGTCGTTACAGTTCAATAATAGGTTTGTAAGTGATAGAGTGAATTATTGTTATCTAGTTATTACCAGCTACAGTAAATCAATAACATATGTACCATGAGCAAAGCATGAGGCAAAGCATATGGTTGATTGAATACGCGTAATTGAAAAATATTTACAATTCCTCGTTTTTCACTGTGGAACATTGTACAAATTGTAGTTTTTTCTAATACAAAATACTGAATCACTGAATGTCAATGAATGTATGTTTGACAAGAACATTGTACATAACTCCCAAATGCAAGGCGAAATTAACTGGATCAAGATGTCGCATAACCCTCTCGAGGGGCTGACCCAGTGAGCGGCCTGCCTGCGAGCGCAATGCTCCACGGCGCGTCCGGCAACAGGCGCGGCATCCATCGAGCGGCGTGCCTGCCGGAGGGAGGGGGAGGGGAGGGGCAACGGAGACACGTGAAATGTCAGGGCACCCAGAGCAGGTGGGCATGCCACGAGCCTCCACCGGTCCGAATGCCTCGGCCGCGCTATATATAGCCCCCAAACGGCGTGGAGGGTGGAGGGTGGAGAAGGAGGCTGCATTAGATCGAGAGGGACGTAACACCTTGGTGAATGCGGCATTCGATGAAGCAGAGGAAGCGTTCGCAAATATGGGAGAAGTGCGAGGCAGAGAGGGGGAGAGGAGAGTTGTGAGAAAGTCGATAGTGGTTGAGGTGAAAGAGGAAGCCAATATGGCGAATGTATTCGCACGCACGGAAATTTGGAGAGCCCGGTGCACTCAACTGTGATGATGGACGCTGCGGGCAGGGTATAGAATCGCGAATGAGGGTGCCAGGCAGGTGAGCAGAAAAAAGTAGGAGAAGCGTAGAATCAGAAAGACCAAAGCCTGGAGTGAGGCGGGAGGGGAAAAAAGCGGTGAAGAAACGTTTCAGTGAAGTGGAAGCGGCAAAGAGTGGGAGCGAGGGGAAGAAAAGCGGAGCAAGGGAAAAGGCGACGGACGATGGCGACGAAGAGGCAGGGGCGGTGGACTTCCGGCGTGCCGAAGGCGCTGTGGCTGCATGGGGAGGAGGGCGGTTGGCTGGAGGGAACAACGCTCGATAGGGCAAAGTGGACCCGTCAGCGACGGCCGCGAATTCATCAGCGCATTGATCGCGACGCACAAACGCCACGGATGGAGACGGACGCGCGGGGGGGGAGGCTATGCTAGAGGAAGAGTTGTCGAGGAACCGCAAGGAATGCAGAAAACAAAACAAAACACTACCTCCCACCTCATTCTTGAATCCTCTGCTACAGATAATATAAGACAATTTGTTAAAATGGAAGGAACCCTAAAATCACTACTCAATTCACAGGCGGGTGTATAAAAGTAATGAAACTTTTGAGAATTACAAAACTGAAAAAAACTAATAGAGTTATGAATGTTGTAATATCTTAGATTGATTGAAATTAACATGTTGTGAAAATGTAACTATTATGGTTTTCCACACAAGTGTATAATGATAGGGGTCGCTGATGACCTAGATATCATAAAGCGACCTTAAATAAATAAATAAATAAATTAAAATACAACGATCACAAAAGATGTAGCTACAAGGAAATAGAAAAAATGCTAAGAAATATAATTGAATTTGACGAAAAAAAAAGATCTTCGTGTGCTTTAGGAAATGAAAACTTCGTGTGCATTAGGGCTAGTGATATGGGAGAACACACTGAACGGTGAGGATAAAGTGAACAAATGAAACGACTATTTAAAAAGCAATAATTACTGAACGCAGTCACGAAATGTATGTTGAGAAGATGAACCGAAAAGATGCATATAGATAATATTGGATTAAAATATGAAATGAAATATGTTGTTCTTTAACGATATACGTCCGTTAACATCATCACCTCCTTTGAGAAGATATATCGCAACACATTATACATAACGTTTTACAGTTGAATAGAGTTACATATGCTTGATTGATTGATTTTTTCGTATTTCCGGGAGCGTCAACTGCTTCGGTCATTAGTCCCGTTAGTGTAGTGCATGTTTTTTTTTCGGGAAATGGCGGAGATCTTCCCCCGCTGGATGGCGAGATCCGGCGCCGACCTACCGTTGGCTTGTAGGGTTTCCTCTAACCAGGACTCTCCCACCAACGGGGCACCGCCCCAGTCGGGACAAGCTCTAAGCTCCCGAACGATCTCCCGGAATATGTGGTAGTGTAGTGCGTGTTAGTGTGTAAGGGGAGAGGATAGGACAAGGAAGAGGAAGGACAGATCGCGCGCGGTCCGTGGCCCGTTTGGTAGGGTACTGCTCCGGCATTCGCCTGGTGATGGTCGGAGAAACCACGGAAAACTACCGATCAGAGCAGCCGGCCGCTAGAATTCTCCTCCAGACAGCAGCTGAATTCGACCTAGCTTAAAAGCTAGAGGCGAAAATCCTGCCGCCGTCAGGACTCGAACCTAGGACCTCCCGGTTAGAGGCGCTGCAGTGACATCAGTTGATGCACTGAGCTACCGCTACCGGTAGTTACATATGCAGTTACATATTCTTAAGTAACCGATGAGTAACATATGCATAAAATAACAAAGAGAATTAGAATTGAGGATAGAAATATGAACGATGGGGGCATTTAATGAGATATATGAAAGGCACATTCACGAAAACTTTTTGTTTTCTTCTTTAATAAATTACCCTCACCACTCTGAGTGAGAAGAATTGAACCAAGATAAAAATAACATTTCATGAGATGTTTTGTATGATTTGGAACATGGATATCGTATCATCAACATGTAATGCGGAACAAAGAACTGTAGACATGCAATAACTTTCAAAACCCTGTAGGAAGATTTAGAGCAGCTTACTGTCAAACTAAGCCTTCAATATTTCATGCCACGTCGAAAGCACAGATTTGATCGAAAGGCTTAGGACAAGTAGTGCTGAATGTGAGGTACAATAAATATGATTTCTTCTCCACATTTGCCTCACCACTTTCATTTATTTCCCAATCTGACAGAGGATCAGTTATTGTAAGGCCCTCTTGAAACGACAGGATCAGATCACTAAAGAATGCGGGAAACATTTTTAATGCTCGTTAGAAGAGCTTCGTGTTTCCCACTTTCATTCGCATGCAAAATATTGAATTGTAATAATTAGCGCGCTTTTGGAAATTATGAATGCAAGAACAGTTAATAAAATTAGTCAGAATGTAGGCATCAAACTTCGAAGCCATCTAAAAATCTACAAACGAGATTATATATCATGTACAGCTGCATGAAGTGCCTCAAAAAGAATATTAAAAGAGGAAATACAATTTATTCATATACATGAATGTTATGTTAATCGTGAGTTTTCAAACAAAATATACTCCACTCTACCCTATAACTTAGTGTTTCAAAAATAATTGGAAGATTTCAACTACAAAGTGCTTGGTATTCAGCATTGCAAACACTACATTATATTGAAAGATAGATCGGAGAAACAAAATACAAGACAAAAGATTTAAGAACATCTTTTTCAGAATATCCTTGCAGTAAAATACGCCAATAGACACGGAGTTCTGAGATCTCTTTCTCTTTTCTCTGGGTCCTGAGATCACGTCAACTTGCATCCTTTACGCATGTACATCAGCAATTCATCCCACAAGAATTCATTTTCCCAGGCACAGGAAGGCGACGCTGCAGGCTTTCCGCGGATGCCGGCGTCGAGGCAACGTCCGGAGAGGACACAATGCCGCGAGGCGGCGCACGGGGCCGCGCGGGGGCGTGAGGCGTCGCTGTTTGGCATTCCGACGCGCGCGGCTCGGCTGTCCGCGCGGCCTTCCCCACGCGATGCGCCGGGCGCGGCGCTGCAGCGGCCGCCTGCCACGCCGCAACCCGCCTCGCACACCCCATTCGCTTCCGGCGCACGTCTGCAGCTCAACGGCTCAGCACACGGTCTCGCCCGCCCCACGAGGCGACCGGCCTTGCCACACCCACTACCTACACCGACCACTCGCATTGTCAGTCCTTTCGAGGTTTTGTTCCATGCCATCCCTCCTCAATGTTCCCACTGTTCACAATTCTCTCCCAGCACACATCGCTCACACCGGCCTCAACCGCTCTCCACATCGCCATTCCTTCCGTTCTTGTCGTCGTTTCCCTCCATTCTCAATATCCTCATCGCCATCGCCGTTACAATATCCGAGCAGCATTCTATGCTCTCATAGCTCTCGTCGTCCTCGGGTCTTCGCCATCAGAATTTGTAAACCCCGTCTTCTAAATCCTCGCTACAAACTACGATTTCGGTCTCACTGTCTTCAATGTTCCAGTACCGAGTTTTCCTTGTAACTCATATTCCTTCATTACCATAAACACTCCTTTTACTTTTCCAGTATTATCTCTGTTCCTGATACAAACACTGTACTCGCCTATCAAAATGGCTTCATCTATTTTCCTCTCCTCTCGCAGGTTTGCCGTCTCTTCTTCATGCTGACCCTCTCACATCGACGCCTTCCCTTTCATTCACGTTGCAGCATCCTCCTGCCACAACCGAGTTGCGACCCTTTTCCACAACCACCCAACAATCATCCCCTACTTTTCTTCGCCTTTCTTCCTTAAATTGGCTTCGTTCATAACTGTTGGCTCTTCAGTACCCTTCCATTGCCGTCCCCCTCAGCCCCGCCGACACCGTCTGTGCGTCAGCCTTGTCGTCTGCTGTCTCCGTCAGCAGCGCGGTGTCGGGGCTCGGGAAGGCCGCGACAGCGGGGAAGGCGTCACACAGAGCTGGGGCGCGCACGCACCCGTGATGCCTCCGCAGAACGTGACGCCGCATCCGCAAGCAGAAGCGCGTTCCCAGATCCACATCCATACGATCGTAGGACCACAGGTGCCTTCGAGATGGGCACACAGCTCCTCAGACTTCACTCTCTCATTTACCTTTCACTCGATATGCGCGGAAAAATTAAAAATGCGTTGACAAACAATATACTCTGCAAAATATATCAACATCATTTCCCAACAAATTATCATAAACAACATTTAAAATACATTAGAATTTCGAACCTAAAAAAATAAAAAAAAAAACCTACATTAAAACTAATCAACTAGAAATAATTATTCTAATGATTAGAGGTCAAAAACCGTTCGCCTTTCTTTACTTTCTGTTGAGACTAAATAAAATAATTTTGAACAATGATGATCAAGTGATACTACAAGAACTTAATTATGCACACATTTTCCCGGAAGTTCTCATACATCTCCTGCACATGAAAATTAGACAATTAACTGCAGATATCGGTTTAACAAATCTTTAACTCGATACTCCGTTCTCTCAGTCCCTAATGAACCCGAGAAGTTTCCAAACGCGTATCTAACACGGTGCACTGAAATCCCCGAGAAATGAGCATTGTGCGCGAGGAGCCCCAAGCGTCTACAACAGTGATACGCGAGATTCAGAAGTGCGGATTTGCCAGAAACACGCCTACGCAGCTTCGCGCAAACGCGCGAGGGAAGTTCATAGCGGAATCACCGCGAAGTTGGTTCGCGCGTTAGCTCGGCTCGAGCCGCGAAGCAGGAGGCCGTGGCGGGGAAGTAGAAGGAGGGGGTGGAGTCGGAGGGGGCCTTGCCGCCTACGGCGCTGAGCACCTCCGACGTGGAAGGATGGAAGGACGGGCGCTGTGCACCGACTTCCGGCGCCGCCGCCGCCTCCCCACCCAACTACTCGAAATCGTCGAACTTCACTAGCGTTTATGTCTTCTTCAGCCACCGCCGCGCCGCTCCGGTACGAACTTCCCCTCGGGGACACAAGCACTCCCGCGCCGCACGGAGGCTGACTTGACTCGCTCGGTCGTTCTCTCCTCTTATGCGAATCATCTCCAGCAATTGTGGACGTCTTTATTCAAACGCAGCGATTAATGTTTCCAGAATGATTCGAGATTATAAGCAATCACGACTAAATATCATTTAATGTAAGACAATGGAGAGTGGTATTCAAAATAACATTATTGGAAATATGCATGTATTTACATAAGATTAAGCAAAATATGATCAATTCAACTAAAATCAAATTAGAAATCCAACGCTAAAACATTTTCATACGTTTACCTCTAATACTGGAGCCAAATGTAGTAAGCTTTTAAGTAAGAGGAGAATGACATTTAAATATATTCATCTGTCAATTCAAAGCTTACCTTATATTTAAAAGACAAATATTAAAAATACTTGTGCTCCCCTTTATCGCGTATTCTACGTGCCCTCTTTCACGAAACAGTCCACCAAACTATCTTTCCAGAGACGGCAAGTAATAGAATGAAGGTGCTATCGACCGTGCCACAATCGACCTCTTCGAAGTACGAGGTGGACGTACGACTGAAAGCGCTATATTTTGTCGAGTTTACGATTTAAACTTGGGCGAAGAGATAACAAATAAGATTGAGTGCTGAACCGTCCCCTCGTAAAAAGCGACAAACACGTTGTTTGTCGCAGCTATTTGTTCAACGTGTGAGGGAATTCTAGCGCAACTACAAAGGTATTCAGTGGCGTTATTTGTTTTGTTCGTTCAAAAGTAAATGAACGATTTTTTCCGTTTACTTGCGCGAAGAATCAAGAATGCTTTTGTTTCCGATCAAAATCAAATGGAAAACAAATTTACGGAACACAAATCGAACGTCACATATCACGAGGCTAAAAGGACGAACGTTTTACTTTCTCGCATACTGCACACGTAGTATAGAGAAAGGTGTGTAATGCTGTAGCGAAAACCGGTGATTTTTGTGGCTGTCAGTAAAATTCGTAATACCGAAAAAGTGGATAATTCTTGCTGCTACACACTGTAAATGGCTTCCTTTAATGCTTTATGTAGTCAGAATCCATAGTTTGTAGGTACTTTATTCCTAATAATTTGACACTCGTCAAAACGTCTCTCCGTGTACCCATCCGTCTATCCATCTGTCCGTCCGCCCGTAAACAACCCTAGAGGTTACACCCTAAGCAGGTTTTTCACCAAAATTTATATTCCCCGATCAATTTGACTGATATCATCGCCCTTTGAATTTGAAACGAAAATTTTAATTTTAGCGGGGTACTTTACATTAAGAGTCCAGGATATTTTAATTTTTTTATGATAAACCATTGTGACAGATAATGAAATCAGTAAACATGGGTGGAAAACTCCTAAACCCTTTCGCCACTGATTTTAATTTCCCACCCTCACGAACAATACTTTATTTATAGTACACAAAAGCTGTGTGTATTTTCTCGAAATATGTTGCTGAATATACACGCAGCACTAAAAGCACTTAAAACTGTTCAATGCCTATTCTTGTACGTGTACTCTTTAGCGCTTTCATATCCCCTTCGCAACCAATGTGCGTATTGTAGCTGCGGCTCCAAATGCAAAATGAAGTATTATTTGAAGCACTCAAAGTTTTCCCTATCGAAGGTACGTCAGAGAGAATGTACTCACGTTTGTCAATGTTAAAATCGAATAAACTGTATCATGTATAATCGTGTAAACTTGAAGTTCCGGAATGGGTTTAGAGTTGACAAGACTGTGATAAAGAAGCATTAACGCCCCAAATTTGAATATAAAACCGGATGATAAAAGCGTCACTCCTATGCTGTTTGAGACTCATTTCTTAAAGACGTTCGGTTAGTTGAATCAGGAAATCCAGGCAGAAAAAATGAGTGTTGTTGGTAAGGACACCTTGCACTAGCATGTAGCCGTTTTTTGAGTCACTGCATTATTCACATACCCCCGTATTATATACTCATATCCGTATTACAACGGTTCTTGAAGTCTCTGAATTGCAAATCGGGTACCCTGGCATTGACGCACGGTCGCCACTGGCCATTGCGATTTCGAGAAATCGTAAGTCATGGGAGGCGAATATATTCCGTTGTATTTGCTCGTCAAATATGAAGTTACGCGGTGGCCAAGACTGCTAAGACAGTAGTGTCGGGCCGAAAGGGTTGTGGCGGCGTTGGTGTAACGGTTAGCGTATCCGGCTGTTATACCCAAGTTCCCAGGTTCTAACTCGATCGAAGTCGTCGATTTTTAAGGGCGAAAAAATCCTTCGTACGCCTTCCTTCGGAGGGGAAGTAAAGCCGGCGGTCCCATGTTAGTAGATTTACTGCATGTAAAAGATCCTCAAGCCTAAATGAAGCCTCTGAGCTTAAATTCAAACTGCCGTCTAAATGAGCATGTTTCGTGGCCCAAGTAATACCTTCTTTCTCTCCTAGTAGGTGAAATGAGCGTAACAAAATTTGCCTAATCAGACGGAAGAGCCGACCTTATGGCCTGAGTCTCGCCACGCAAAATAAGGCATTCATTCAAGGGTTGCGGGTTGGAGTCCCATAAGATTTGTGTTCGTCCTTTTCACCCCTTATCATCACCATTTCGTTTCATCTTCATAGTTACCCATAACTTTAACTCCAATAGTGGTCGCTAATGACCCAGATGTTGATGCGACCTTAAATAACCCAAAGAAAAAATCAAACAAAAAACAAACATGTAGTTCACACTTCACATCGGTGATGTTAATTGCGGGAACACGAGTGAAACAATGGGCGTTTAGTACTACACCAGTCACCGTGTAGTAAAAAGTAGCCTCATAGTTCTGAGTCACCAATCACATTACATTCATACCAGTCCAACAACTGTGCTTTTAACTTTTTCAAACGCAAAACGAGAGCCACATGGCTTCGGCCCTTTGCGGCGAGTTGCACTAGTGATAGAGGCAGTGGAAGACGAAGTTCGAGAACATCTCAAGGCAACATCTCAAGACTGGTTGTTCCGGGGGTGTCAACTACTGTGGTCATTAGTCCCGATAGTATAGCGTGTGCTTTATTCCGGGAGGTGGAGTTATAACTTAATTAGCCGCGTTTCTTTCTGTCACATAATTACTCGCACGGCGCACAGAGTGCGCCATAAAGGAAAGATTATTTAACTTGTAACAAACAAATAATTGCAATAAATTAAAGCTATTTATTACGAAAAATTATAACTTAATGCATAAAATAATATTTTGTGTTATTTATATGGTATATATGAAATTGACAATATGAAATATATTGTATGTCTCGAATAAGCCGATGTGGTATATAAGATAATAATGTTGATAATGATAATAATAGTTGTTATTTAAAGGAAATGTGTGTGTAAAAAAACATTGTATATTTGTTATGTAATTCATAATCCAGGTCAATTTTACACTGTTATTTGTAGATAATATTGTACATGTAACGTTGCCATAAATATGAACGAATGATTATAAAAATATATAATAATATTATAAACAATATGTTTTATCCATTTTTCATGTCACCATACGTAATAATTGATTTCTACAACATCTACATCGAGAAGTATTCATTCTTGTATATCTTTACATTAGTACTCGCGCGACATACACAGCGCATCGAAAAGGTATTAGAAAAAAATTAGCTAGCTTACACCTACGACTAGCAACGGAGCAGTTGAAACACGAATTCAAACTCTTAAAGAAACCCAGAAGAAAGTTTAGCGGAATAGATAATGCCAACATAATGCAAGTACTGTCGTCAGGAACATAAAGAATGAGACTGGCGAACGGAGTACGCCAGCGCGGGTAATTTAAGGTTCATTAAGTGGGTGCAACTGTAAAGGGAGAGGATATGACAAGGAAGAGGAAGGAAATATTGCGCCGGGTCAGTGCCCCCTTTGTCAGGATACTGCTCCGGCATTCGCCTGTGAAGAAACCACTGAAAACTACCGATCGCTAGAATTCTGCTCCAGACAGCAGCTGACTTAGTTGTGTTGCTAGTGTAGAAAACCCGCCACCGTGGTGACTCCTAGGAGGACCATGGCCACCCAGAACGTCCCGGTCAGAGATCACGTCATTCATAAACTCCATTACATTCACACCCGTCTTACAACTTCTTAAATTCTCTCAGTCACAAAGGGAGAAGCATCCGCTTGTGGTCGCGGCCTTGGGGCGCCTCTCGAGGGGAGCACGTGCGCCGAGGGCGGCGGCGCAAGAAGGGCGGCGACGAGTTTCCGGGCGTCGAGGGCTGGCGGCGGACTCGATGCCTGCGGCGGCCGGCAAGAACGGCCAGGGTGGGGGCGCCGGGAGCGGAAGCGCCTAATGGCTGCAACATTAGCCCTTGCTGCCGCCGCCGCCGCCACTACCATCGCCGCAGCGTCATCGACGTCGCAACGTCGCTGCTGTCACCAGCAGCGAAGAGCGATTGAAGTGTTGGTTGTTGACTTTGCTCTTAAAAAATAGCACGTGAGGTGAGGAAGGAGCTGAGCCATCAGCGCGCCGCAGAAGTTCAGTCTTCGCAACTGAGAAATATGGACGAATATTTGTAGGTTTGCGGTTTTATGTTAAGTTTCTGCGAAAGAATTTGGATGAAATTCTTTTTGTATTACAGAGAAATAATTTAAACAAATTATCAATGCAAATCATATGACAAAAAGAATTGATGATAAAAAATTGTACAGAATAAAATTGTTTGTTCCCCATCTCAAAACAACTGAACATCATTATTGTATTCCGAAGTATCCTTCAAAAGAGAAAAAGTACATCAGTGATGCAAAGTAATGTTATAATGACCAGAGCTTTCTTAAATAAAACAAAGAAGGGAGTTCTTCATAGCGAACTTGAATGAACAATATCGATTTGGTCGAGATGATTACCTACTAACCCCAGAGACACAACTAGTCATTAGTAACATTCACAAAAATTGAGCATGAATGGAAGAACGTGTCGAATATCGCGCGATCAGACAAGCGATATCCATCGCAGTCTTTTTCGAGAAACAGACATTTGTCGTCGGAAACGACCGGTGGCGGTTATAACCATTCGCCCGGCGGGCCAAACGAGCCGGCAGGCGCGTGCCTCTACTTTTTGTGTGCCCTTCTCTCTCTTCCTTGTGCCTCTCCCCACCCTCCATCGCGGCAGCCGCCTCCGCCTCCACCTCCATCTCCACCCCCCCGAATGGCATCGCTTCGTAATTAACTGGGCGCTGCCCCCAGCGGCGGAGACGGGGTCGATCGGCGTGCCGCCGCCCCCGCACGCGCCGCCCCCGCGCGCCAGCCACCCGACGCTCCGCCCCGCCCGCCTCTTCCGGCCCCGCCGCGCCGCGCCGGCTGGCTGTCGGCTCGCGTACGCGCTACGCTTGTAAGAAGGTTAAGTGCCCCAAATGCACGACACAATGCCACTGCAACAATGGCGTGTCAATCACGGATCTCATTTCAAAACTATGGGACAAATCGATTAACACGCTTTGTGTGTTTGTTGTATTTCTGTTCATTCATTATGGATTGCAGCTGGTAAACACACCAAGCATTATAAATAATATATTAAGAAATATAATTTTGCTTGTTAGAACTCTGCAAGTTTCGTAACTTAACGCAAACATGAGTTCTAGAAATCATAAGAGTGTCGAATTGTAGTTTATGGGCAATGGGAGACTTGAAAACGAAGTACAACGGCTCGCAGTGCTGAAATGGAAGCAAGCATTTACAATAAGCCATTTTCAATGAACCTTAACTACAACCAAACCATTGAGGAGCGCATTGAAATTAAGCAAATGCTCGAAACCCTTACCTACCCGCGTTATTTTGTAAAAAAAAAAAAAGATCATTACATCATTTTAGAATTTTAAAAAATATTATAAATTACGTGTCGTGCATGTTTTTGTTCCTCGGGAGATGCAGCGGTGATCTTCACCCACTGGATGGTGAGATCCGGCGCCGACCTACCGCCGGCTAGCAAGATTACCCATTACCCCTAACCAGGGCTCTCCCCCGGCCGAGACAAGCTCTAAGCTTCCGCCCGGTCTCCCGGAGTATGTGGTAGTGTGGGCATGTTAGTGTGTGTGTGTGTGTGTGTGTGTGTAAAGGGAGAGGATATGACAGGGAAGAAGAAGGAAAGATCGCGCTCGGTCCGTGGCCCGTTTGGTAGGGTACTGTCTGGTGTTGATCGGAGAAACCACGGAAAACTACCGATCAAAGAAGCCGGCCGCTAGAATTCTCCTCCAGACAGCGACTGAATTCGATCTAGCTGAAAAACTAGTGTCGATAATCCTGCCGCCGTCAGGGTCTCGAACCTAGGACCTCCCGGTCAGAGGTGATGGTCTGAGCTACCATTCTCGGTTGAAATGCACATGGTGACACCTTTTAGAATGAGATGAAAAATAACGAAGTTCTAATTGCATTTCTGCAATTTTTTAAGATTTAAGTTTGTACAATCTACAGCTCATGACAGCGTTCCCATACAGTGTGCACTAGGCAGATAAGGGAAAGTGTTTCATTCTTTACCGACCTCCATTAAAAATAAATATTTCAATAGATCCTCACTTGAAAGAACATAAATTATACTTATGTCTCATAAAAGAACGAAGAATAAAATATTCCTTAGAAAATCCTATACTGAGTGCCATGGCAGTAAAATGTAGTTAACCCGTAAATTTTAACCGGTTTAGATCACCCAGAACCCCATGAATTGTCTTATGGAGGACTAAAAATGGAAATGGCTACACGAGCCAGAACGGTGTATCTTGTTATTACAGGGAATGACAAGAGAATGGAACCTCATTATGCTGTTATTGTCCGGAATAAAAGTAACCTCGATTGCCTTACCATAGATTTCTACGTATAATCTTGCAGTTTTACAATGCCCTATTAGTAATCATACGCCACCACCGAAAGGGGAAGTGGTTTCATTAGTTTAGACTGTTGATTCATGAAGGCAAAAGGGAGGTCGCATCTCTGATAGTCTTTTTTGTGTTTGATTGTCCTTTTGATACAGTGCTTCGCGTTGGAGTAAGTCGACAGCATGCAATGAGAGAAGAGGTGGGTCTACATCGACCTACGTTGGAAAGAACAACGACGAATAAAATTAGAGTAATCAGAGAACGAACTTTGAATCTAAGAGCAATGGAAATCACGTCCCGAGTCTACATGAGAAGAAAAACGAGTTTCTTCTAGATAGCAGGAGGAATCAGTTAGCTGTACTTGGCGTGTCTGTATCTTCTTGTTCTATTTTCGGACCACTTCTGTGAAACAAATCAGAGTTGCCTTTGTTCAACTTCCAAATAATTAAGAGAAAGGGTAGAGTAGCGAATGCATTTCATTGCACTGTTTGTGCTTGTCACATTCATTTAGAGATAAGCAAATGAACTCAACGTGACCTAACCCGTATCTTCTTTGTCCGCGGGCTTCCAAACGCAGCAATCCAATTCCCAGGCAGTCTGTATAACATAAATCTTGGAGTATTTTCAAAACAACATTCTCTGGATACTCAACAATTTAAAAATATTTTATTTTGTTTTAAAGAATGTTTTAGGGAAAATGGAAAACACACAGACAATTTTATTATCTGATATGTATGTTATTTGCAAAGAAGACTTTTTGTGTGAGTAAATTTAATGAATACTGTTAACAATGGATCGAATATATTAATGCAAGTTGAAAGTACGTTTCATGTAAGAAAAGATAGCTGGTAGATTACATTTCGATAACTTTTAACGAAAGTAACAACGATTTATAATAAATTAGTAAGTAAATTGTACGAAATAGTTCATTTTCCAACATAGCGCCACACCTACTCACTTCTTTCTTTAATTGGAAAAAAATGAATTTGCTTTTTTCATTATACATCACAGTCATAGCACACATAGGTTTTATCAAGATTCTCAAATCGGGAGAGAGGGCAAAGATGATGGAAAGTTCACGTGCGTTCAATGATCCGTTTATTAGGATACTGCTCATGTATTCTCCCGATACTGCAAAGAAAACACAGAAAACAACCGTCCATAGCAGCCATCCTCTAGAATTCTCCAGTCAGCAGTTGAATTCCATCCAGCTATGCAGCTGATGCCGAAAATCCGTCACCGTCTGTCCCTGATATCGCGAATCTCACGGTCAGTCTCAAAATTCTCAAAGCGGGCTCAGATTCCGCCAGGCCGAAGAGCACCCTTTCTTTGCGCTCTGCGCCATCCTCTCCAGGGGCGCGCTCGCTCCAGTAACCTCCGTGGCCCGTGAGCGAGCGCAGCGCGGCGCTCACGACGCCCGCCTTGTCTGCGCCGGCGATTGCGGGTGGCGCGCCGCCCGCCCCGCCTACTCCTTAGATAAGGTCTGCGCTTTCGGCGGGGCAGCACAAAGAGGCGGGAGAACACAAGAAGCCCACGGAGGGCCAAGGACCGGGGAGGGTGACGTGGAAGTCGGGATGGCAATGGCAGGAGCTGTCTCGGCGGGAATGGTGGAAACGGCACTTGGGCAGAGAGAAAAGCAAGAGTGGCGGGGAAGGGTCGCCAACGTGAAATCGAAAAAGAAAAAAATGCGAAAGGAAAGGTAAGAAATAAAAATTCTCGACTTCAAAACAAAATAATGGTTTTAGAAATTCTAGGAATTATTTTTCAGGGCACGTTTTTGCCGCATGCTACCGAAAAGGGAGGGAGTAGCGAATAATTTCAAATTGAAGTGCAAATGAAAAAACAGCAATCAGTGAAATGAATCGAGAGATGGTTTCAAGAGAACTCACATCACCACAAAAAGAATGCCAAGTTCTGTGCACACGTAATCAACCAGTACTAGTACCGTGTGAACATGGATGGCAGCAGTATGGGCAGCAAAATAAGAAAGGTGGAGCACAGCCATGGGGCCCCGAACGGAACGCGGAACATGGCAGAGGGAGCGGCGCTGGAGATGCAGCGGTCGCTGCGGCAGTGGGCAGCCGTGGAGGGGGAGCAGTGGGCGTGGGCGTTCCGCGCCGGCGGCGGTGGCTGCGCTGACTGACAAATGAGCGCCGTACCCCGCAATCAAGGCCGTCGGCCGAAGTCGCCGGACGGCCTGTGCCCGGCCGCCGACGCGTTGTCGACGCCGCCGCCGCCATCGGCGTGCCGCCCGCCCGCCCGCCCGTCCTCCCCCCCCCCCATCTGCTGCCCGCCCTCCTCTGCGCGCCGCCAGTGGACTGCTATTGCGCCCACTGCCCCCAAAGAGCGAGCCTTGTGGCTCGTACAGCGTCCCCCGACATTCTGGCGCCACAACGGCGATTAAGAATCAGGCTGTTGAAGATGGGTTCGGGATACCCTGAACGCCACATGGAATCGGGGCAGTTCCTTTGAAGGTGTTCAGCACGGTCAGATGGCCGATAGTGTATTATTGCTGGATAATTATACTTGTTAGGCTACAACAGTACTTTCTAATCATTTAACGGCACCACCAACTGTGCGGTATGGTAATCGTCATTCGATAACTACCTATGAATATGATAAATTGTATTTCATTACCTCAAGGCTCTTGAGTTCCTTCGTTCCACATTCGTACTACTAAGATAATATTACACTATAAAATACATGTAACTTCCAAGTGGTTCTAATTAATTTTAATGTTAAAATGGAATTCATAAAACTATTTCTATAGTATATCGTATTTATATTTCATGTTGATTCTATTTGTAAAGGAAAAATATCGAGAAAGAGGCGAATATTGGTCAGAAGACTTCCTGCCTACGAGATAAAAAAGGGGGAGGAAAAAAGAACATTTTCCAAATGACAAATAGAGGTCGTAAGTCACGAAGAACAAAGTAAATATGCCATGAAATGGGTAGAAGAAAGAACCCAATGAATTGCGTTGAGGAACGAAACCGTAAGAGAAACGAGATAGAATCCCTTCTAGAAGATGGAGAGGTCAGTTGACAGCATAGGCCATGGTCACTGAAGACAGACGGGGAATGGTAATCTAATGAATGTAGATGTTCGAGGGACCTAGGGAATAGGGACTGTGAAACTGACGAGATGGCCGTTACTCGAAATGAATACGGGAAACACGATGAGGGGAGAGCGGCAGAACCTACAAAAGTAAAGAGCAATGGCAAATTCAATGAACAATCAACGAAACATCCACTCGTCCTTTGAATAAGCTTTTCTAAAACGACATACGAGCCACTGACATCAACAAGTACGTATTCAAAACAAGTTATCTTGAGTCAATACAAAAAATATGTAATTTTGTAAGAGATCCTCATATGCCAGACATTAACATTATAGTAAAAAATGTTACGGTCCTTTCTTTTTTGTAATTCCACTTTACAACGGTGAATTATATCTAACTAGAATACTACTAGTCCTTTAGACAACTTTACATCTACGGAGGATTGTAATTTGGGAGAAGCCCAGCAGGGTTACTAACAATGAAGGTAAAATTGAAAATGGTGAAGCGAAGGTCATCTAAACTGAGGTATTTCATCAATACACACGAATGCTTTCTGCAATGAGTAATATTTTTTTAAAAAATTCATGTTTTACAAATCTTACATACATTATTTATATAATTTATTTAATTTGATCTTAAATATTTGTAAAATAGACGGAAACTGCTTTAGTTATTTCCGAAATTGCTATAGCAACAAGCGGCGCAGGAACGGAGCGAGGGCGGGGGTGGCGGCGGGCGCAGCGTCCAGGGAAACGGCCGCCAGCGCCCACCCGCCAGATGCCCCGGCCGCCATTAAATTCATTATTCATGCCTGGCCCGCGAGCCTCATCCGCCTGACTGGCCTGCTCCCCTCGCCGTCGCCGCCACCGCCGGAGCACCCGAGTTTTTTTCTGTATTCCATCATCCGTAATTACGCGCCCCTTGCTCCATTTTTATTTATTTTCGCTCCTTGTCTCCGCCGTGCTTCGTACCTGCCGCCGACACCGCTCCCATTACACGCCGAAGCTGCCCCCTGCAGCCGTCGCCCGCCGCCGACGGTGTCGCCTGCACCGGAAGTGCGCGCGCCCCTGCCCACGAGACTTCCAGCGTCCCCGACAGCTTCCGGGGCCCAAATGTCGCCTATTAACCCGTTCCGGCCCTTCCTCGATGTTGGGCACGTTACTACGACTCCGCCAATGACAAAATACCCCTGAGTGTTGTTGTTATCGTTCCTTCTCATTGGGAAGCAACTGCATTTGCTTGAAAACAAGTCGTCTCCATCAAATTCGACAATTGGATATCACACTATAAGGAGGCATCTTTCCCTTCTGACAATAATTAACTATGGCGTTCACAAACGATGATAGATCAAGTCGTAACAGCACAGTGTGATCTCCGTGTGGATCTTCGAATAAAGTTTCTAAATAAGAGCGTATTTCTTTCGAGAACATGGAGTTTATATTGAAAGCTTTTTATCTGCGTCGCTCACCACCTCTATTATTTTATTTATTACATTATAATTCAGGATATACTCAAGAAAGTTTAAATAGTACGGTATACACGAAGAATACAGAGAAAAACCAGACTAAGCATTACGCCAATAAAATTAATTTTCATTTCTCTTACAAACCATCATTACATTTTATTCCAACATCTTTTATTTTGCTATTTTGTGCGCAATTTGAACCTCCCAATTGATTAAAATTGCATTCATCGCTAACGAATCGGCAGCTTTTGTCAACTTGTCCAAATTCACAACACGAACCCATTTAGAATGTAGTCCGATCAAAAATCATTTTCGCCTACACCACAAGTTTCACTCCTCCAACTTTAAATCTGCCTCATCCGTTCCTGTCACTACGCCTCCAGCACTGCTAACTTGCAAACCACAACTGCACTACAAAGCGTATCCACCTCGTCCCTTTCCTTCTCGCACAGCGCGAGGGCAGGCGCGAGCACGGCGCCCCGGAATAACTTCTTCTTTCTTCCGCGCATTCCTCTCCGGGTGAGGATCCTGTTTGCCGCGCGTGGCGACCACCTCAATTAGGGCTCCGTTTAACCGTTGATGCGGTTTAACCGCTGGCGGTCGGACGGCTCCGCCCGTAGCGCTGCCGCGGCTCAAAGTGTGCACGTGGGTGTGGTGGTGGAGGTATAGAGCCGGTACGACATCCGGGGTCGGAGGTGCAAGTGCCGATCGTAACTGCAGAGGAGATCCGGCGGAGACGTGTGCTGTTTTACGCCTTGTTCTGCGGTCAGCGGCAGACGAATTACCTAACGGTACGTGGAGTGGAATTTTTACAAGCGGGCCTGGGTGTACATGCGGTAAGAGATAATGGGTGTGCTTGATAGATTTGTAGTGTTCATATAATGGCAATGACATTATCGATCAACTCACACGCCGTATGTTGCTATGATTCTCTCAACAATTGTTAATGAATGAATGATTCAAAGGGATTCAAGATGTCTAGTGTAAATGGTTGACTTCCTTTGTTTCAATTCGCTAATCTAAAGCTAGCAAAGTAACTAAGTAATCCAGTTTCTTTTTTCTTTTGAAAGCGTAGTTATCAATGGAAACATTTAGAATAGAATTTAGAAAATACTTCATACATTAGACAGTCGATAGAACACCAGGCAAATTGCTTTCTTTATTTGCATATTACGTAAATTTATCGGCGCTATTGCTTGCACATGAATACCATTAGGAGTCTTCATTTTGCGAGTGATTACCCTTAGCAAATATAGGCCGCTCTGATGAATCCAATGAGGTGAAAGTATTTGAGTAGTATCAAAACGAAGCTTACAAACCGAATGGGCCAACTGCAACCGAAATAAGCCCGCACGTCACTCCTCCGCTGCGCTCCTAGATCAGTGCGATGCGCGCGCGCGCCTCGAGGCTTGCCCTCGCCTGCGACTGCACGCGCTACACAATGGGCGTGGTCCAACATTTCAGTTATTTCAAAGTCTGATTACCTGCTGGTACATCAAAGGGGTGGGTGCGCCGTTATTACGAGTTCATCGGGACGCAATTACGAGGCCCTGCAAATATGTGCGCGGCTCGCGCGTAGAAATGAACTGAGTGGCACCGCGTTGTTATACATTGCATTCCGTCCTCTGTCGCACACCTAACTACGGAACAACAGAGTTATCCTTTGAGCGCGGCTTCCCCGTCCGTAAATGACATTCGGGCACAAGTAGGAGAGTACGTGACTAGATCAACTCCCTCGTCGACAATGTGGGAAGATTAGAGGGGTCGCTTTGCAATTGGAGCGATAACATACGAACACTATATTACGAAAATTGTACGATGATTTCTCAAAACAGTCAACTCTTGACTTAATTATGAACTCGTGTTCAAAACTAAAACAAGAGTTATCCACTACTCTCTTAAAAACAGAAATGTCATCGAATTATTTTAA
Organism: Teleogryllus oceanicus; assembly: GCA_964035755.1. Lineage (NCBI taxonomy): Eukaryota > Metazoa > Arthropoda > Insecta > Orthoptera > Gryllidae > Teleogryllus > Teleogryllus oceanicus. The sequence continues at coordinate 120,419,596 of CAXIVR010000002.1, forward strand.
AATACCTTTATTGAAAACTCTCAGTGCTAGTTTTTTCTTCTTAGGTAGATATTTTTTTGTTTTAAATGCTTTATAGTTAATCAAATAATTAATAAAATTTAATAAACATAAACTTACTCAGAAATTATGGTTGCAATCAGATTAGCGAGAAACCACAAAAGGAATTAAGAAATAACATTTCTTTGTCAGCGTTGTTCTGATTGAAGAAATAGGTTCTAATAAACTGTGAGTTTTACATTACTGCATTTAACATTTGATCAGCTGTTACGGTGCAGTCCAATCGGGACCCTACACGTCACTATGGTGCCGTTCAGCCTTCCGATTGGATGACACCGTAACAGCTGTTCTATTTCAAAAGGAGTCTGTAAAACCGCAGTATAGTACCTATTGAAATGTAAGATGTCTTCAACGTAACATGAAAAATGAAAAACATTGTTTCTCTATGTACATTCATCTCATTAATCTTAAAAAGCTATTTAATTGAAATCATGCACATTAAAAAGCGAACCTAATTTTGACAAGAGGTATGGTACATAAGTACAACACACCGGAGAAGTGGAAAAGAATATATAATTTTTGTTTTATTTATGTTAATCTTTCCTTTCAGCGTAAAAGCCCTTTAGTTTAATTGCTTCCGATGTGAGTGTGATCCTAATTCGGCACATTCCTTTTCGTGGCCTGGCGCCGACGTTTTAGGTGACATGTGAGCGGAGGTGCGCCCTTCCGTTTCCGTTCCCGCGATCTCGCGAACATCCCATTCCGGCCGCGCACCTGCGCCTCCGCACGCGCCCCGGGCCAGGAATAGCCCTCGGCGACGGAAGCCAGACGCGTGGACGCGCCCGGGCACAGCCGTTGACCTCTGGGGCCGGAGCAGGCCGGGGGCGTGGCCAACAGAGCGCAAGGGCGGCCGATGGAGGATGTCACGACCCGGGCGATCACCTCTCGGATGAGGTTGGCGAAGTTACAATCTCGCCCCTACTGCCGCCCTCTCCCCTTGCGTGTACCTTGGCGCTTGTCTTCGATTTTGCTACCGTGTCATCGATACTCTGTATCGGCAACACCATAAACCGCTCTCTAAAAAAGCTGTGTTGAAGTGCATGTTGTAATACAATTCGTTCACGTGCGTGGACGCCTACGATTCGTTCACGCGCGAGTATACATGGAGGAAAAAGCTTGAAGGGCAAACAAGAAGCACGAAAATAGGGGAACACATTAAGAAAATGTTCACGCCAAATTATTTTGAAAGTGTATTCGCAAAAATGCAAAGTGTCACTTTCCGCGGGAAAGTGTGTCAGCCGCGCACACCGTGGATCCCTTAAAATGCGTTCGTGATTCTGCGTTGGACAGACTCAAGGATTTTTTATGTTAAGGCGAGAACCGAAGACCGAGTCTCGTTCTCAACATCGTGGGCCGTGCACACTGTGGTCGCGCCGCGCATGACTCATTCTCGGAATCGACACACGAATCTCGAGAACGAATCGTATCACTAACTGCATTTTTACCAACAGCCATGATGATAATTCACCCTCATGACTCCACCTTGCACAATAAGTTCAACAAAACATGTGTTTCAACACAATAAGTTGAACATCTAAAAAATTGTCAATTTTTATTTTAGTCAAGAAATATATTTCGAATCGAAAGTAATCCAGTAAGAATGTCAAAAATTCAGAAGACTGTGGGTACGAGGTAAAATAAGACTGCAGGTATAGTGAAGAGATGTATAGTGTATGTGACTGGTCACGAGATGATTGTGCACCTATGACATCAGGAAAAGATAGTATGTACCATTGTAAAAACTTGTATTAAGAGCAAAACGTATTAGGAGCAACTGAGTATATTAGGAACAACGAAAAATTCTATTAATATTTCGTTCACACTTTGGGTTCACGTTTCATCTCAAATCCGTTGCCTCACTCTTGTCTCCTCTGTGGTAAGTGCGCATTAACACAAATGTCAACGGCAACGCCCTCGTCTGCGCCGTGTGCCGGTCGACTCCCCTTGGATCACTGGCGTCTGTCTGCAGGGTCGATCGTGACCACCCCGTCCTTTCATACCCACAACAACCGCTCGGGCGAAACTGGCGCCCACTGAGGTCACGACAGAAAAGCTCTGAAGCTAGGAACAGCTCGCTACATGATCACGGTAAATCTAGAAGAATGTGACTTACGTTCCACTGAGCCGCAGGCGACGTTAACATATTTTTTTACATATCTTTCAGAATTCTTACTACACGGTTTTATTTCACGAGCAATCTTCTTTCTTTTTTCCCTGTCCCGATATTTCAATTTTCTAGAATCTCTGTAGAATTTAACTCATTATAAACTAAAAAGGTTTATTGATAATTCCATAAATATATAGTCTACTAATTACAATCAAACAGGGATATACATATTTACTCATTTTTGGACAGAAATTCTGTATCAAATCTCGGTGATTTGACTGAATAGTATTTTAATTACAAGTTATTTGTTATTATAAAAACAAAATGTTGATCTATTTTAATAGTTATAAATGCATAACTCATTAATGCTTAATTAAATACTACAATATTAATTACTGTTTGTTAGTGCTGGTATTTTCTCACAAGTGCGAAAGACAAACAGCAAAACAAATAAACGGCAAACGTCTCTAAAATGTAGTATACTGCCTACGCAATAACCAGGCTTTGTTTCGTTCGTTTCCATAACTGCCTCGCTGTCATCGCACATAATGGACCACCCAGAGCGTGCGCACACAAGCCTCAACAGAAATACAACTCAACTCAACTGAATCAATCAACTACAATCACCTCAACTGAAATACAATCGCACTGGCTGGCGAAATGCAACCCTCCGCTTAATCGAACGGCTGTCGGTGCGAAAGCTACTGCTTAAACCCGATACGAAATTTTGTTGTAATACAATATTTCACTTCGCACAATGCGATAAGTTCCGTTTGCGGAACCCGTTACTGCCTGTTGTATTGAAAGGATGAATTTGAGAGCGACAGCTTTGCGTCAGTCAGTCGAAATAGACACATCAACAGAACTTTCATATTTGGACAAAGGAATTATCAAAAGTGTTAACCGACAAACGTACTGCATTATATGACATAGAGCTTCGAGATGCTAAGTATGTGGTACTTGCCTTGTCCAAATTGTAACTACACAAAAATTCATAGGCGTGGGCACAGGGGAAAGAAGAGGGCCGAGGATCCCCTAAAGAATTGGCAGGAATCCCGCACCCCTCATAATAACATATTTTATTTCCGTAAATAGGTTCAATCTCTGATTTCCCCTCTCTTTAACCTGACAATTCGGGGAATCGGAAAAGGCGCCTTCCAAGCCATCTGGCAACTCTGTAAAAGGTTCCACATAAAATTAATTTTATTTATTCAATGTGTCAAATAAGTTCTTGTACTTGTCTTGTAAATAAGCTTGTAGTATGATTACATTTTTATTTCATTAGTAAAATACCACGTGTAAATAACGTTAAATTGTATACGGGGCCCAGAAATCCGATTGGCACGCCCTGTCGTTTTAGGCTGTGCCCGCGTATGCAAGAAACCCTTATAATTGAATTAATTCACATTCTCTCAGTAAAAATTGGTAGCATCTTAGATACTTCACGCCTTTGAGAATTGCAGTCTTCCTTGATCTACTATACATGAAGGTATTGAAAATAACGGAATTGGTGGAATCATTCGAAAGTATTGAACTTCTAGTGTATACCTTTATTCCTAGTTTATCCATGTTATTAGCACAATTGTTAGAGCAACTGAGAAATTCAAGAACAAAATATGTTGAGCCCAAAAACGCACCTTCTGAAAGTCAAGACGATATTTATGCAGTGATGTAATAAGTTACGTAATCTTTAGTATAGCCTGCCCATTCGTTTCCTTACTTTGGAACTGCGTGTCTCGTATTCAACATTGCGCACGACAGCGTATCAGAAAACATCTACAATGTTCCTCTACATCGTACTGGAAGACGCAGCATATTCCAAGAAACACCTCGCCGTCCCTGACGGAACAATCCTAAAAGCAGCATCCCGATCACGCATGCGCTATCCTTCCAACACGGTAGCACCTCGCACCAGGCGCCCAACTCTCGATCACAAAGCTCCTCCACCTCTGCCCCCCCCCCTTGGGGCCGCGCGCCCGGGGGGGGGGCGGGGTCGCCCCCCCCCCCCCCTGCCCCGCCCCGTCCGCACCACCCACCCCGCCCCGCCGCCCATTGTCTGCGCGCGGCCGAGGCGCGTGCTCGCTCCTGTAATTACAGAGCGCCGGTGGGCAGGGTGACTCGCCCGCCCGGCTGCGCCCAATGCGGCGGTGCCGATCGAGCCGGAGACGGAGGAAGCTCTGGGCGCTGCGGGTGCCGTTGAGGCGATGGACTGTGGTCTGGCCAGCAGGAAACCAGTGCCGAGAACAAAATTGTGGGGAAGGTGGGATTTGAAGGGAGGCGGTAGCGATGGGTTGGGAGAGTAAGAGAGGAAGAGCACCAACATCACTATCGGGGGTTACAACTCGAGGCGAGAGTACGCGAATACAATGGGTGTGATTGATATAGAAAAAACATGAGAGCGTATGTGTAGTTTAAAATAGTTTGGGGTGATATTTTGCGGAAGGTATGAGTATTGGGCGCTGATCATTGGGGATATAAAATGAAGTAAGATGAGGCCAGACTATCTTGGGCGGCCGGGAAAGAACGTGGGGCGGTTGGAGGGGTGGGACGGCCTGGGGGCGCCAGCGCGGCGCGGCGAGTGGGCGTGCAGTGGCGGCTACCGCGCCATCCAGCGGCCCCACCCACGCGCCCAGAAGAAGCTCCGGGCGAGCGGCTCCTGCACGACCCATCAGGCGCGTGGAGGAGGAGATTTCAACGCCCGCGATGTACACGCTCACGCCGCCACTTGGCCTGACTCGACACATTACGTGTATTTGCATTCGAAATTAGAGAATGAAAAAGGACGTTCAATATTAACGGAATAATTAGTTGGTTCACAGCTCGACACGTATTTTGCGCACTTCATTCTCAAACAGTATTTTGTTCTCAAATATTGTTCTTCGTCGTACGAACTGACCAGATAAAGCTTCTACATGTAAATATGTAATATACATGTAAATTTCAAACTACAACAGAATTTGATTCCAAAGTCGTTCTCATACAATATTCAATATCTATGGTTTCCCAATGGTCTCGGAAAAAATTTCTATGGTCCCGGAAAAAACACACTATTTATTGCTGGAGATTTCTTCTCGCCTTGTCCGAATATAAAAACTATAAGAATACAACTAACCACATAATTTTTGTACCGGAAATGCAATCAATTATTTCACTTACCACATTCCTAGGGCACAGTATTAGAGAAAAAAGTTCCCATTAATGTTCATGTTGGTTTTAAAATATCTGTATTATTTGTATGTATAACATTTTCATGACAATTTATATGATAAGTACTGATTTTGTAGTAACAAATCACATTGCATATACTTGCAAGTATATTCAATTAATATTTCACTCATTTCTCCCTTCGAAACCAACACACGAATGAAATTCTGTTTTCTTAACCTATCTCGACTACGGTTGATTGTCCCGACAATAGACTTAGAATTTTATAATATCATTATTAGTATATTATTATATTATATTTGGTATTATTATATTTCATTATTATATTAAGCTTATGTTTCTGTGTTTATTTTACTTTCATCAAGGCTGTATACACAAAGTCAAGTTATAATTACAATAATTGTCATCATCGTGAACAATCGTTAACATATGGCAGGCGATTTTGAAATTTGCTCTGTCAATTTACATCGTGTGGAGGTTAATTTATACCTGACTATATTTAGTGCTTAGAGCTGACTGAATATGATACAAAACTGGCTTAAGCAGGGAACCCATTTGGAGCGCCGGGGCACGGAGCAGCCCCGCGCGGCACAGCCCAGCCCCGGCCAATGTTTCCATGCTTTCAGTTAGACGCCACCCAATGCGACCGGCCGGCCCGGCCCGGTCCCGCCCGGCAGCCGAGCGGTCCGCCCGGAATGCTTCCCCGAGAATAAAATCCGGTGGAGGCGGCCGGCCGGGGTGGCGCACGGTGTGACCAGATGGTGAAAACGTGGCCAAAACCTCAAACGGGTTCGAATTCATTTACTAAGGTGTATATGGGGGTTTTCGAGGTGGCTGATTTCAAATCTGATATCAAAATTACACAAAACAATATGGCGGATTCAATCTGGCGACCGAAAATGTAATTAAGATTAAGAATAAGAAAGCGCCGCGGCGCGGCGAGTGGCCTTGGGAGGGGTGACGGCCCTCCAGGAACTACGTCTGCATGGGTCTTGCAAGCGTTGTCATCGGGTATCTCTCACCTCTTCCTTCCTCACTATTCCCAATGCAGTTACAAATTCTTTGGATGGTAGATTTTAGCATTGATAAAAATGCGAAATGTTACCAAATACTGAAAAAACTAGTAATTGTATGTTTGGCGATCGGTGGAATATATTTCTGAAGGTTTTCAATCTGGAAAATGCGAAATTATCCGCAAAATGCGAAATGGACGTGAATCTGCGATACTAAATTCATTTCATTATTTTCTTCGTGGTCTCTAACTAGGGATACGACTTCGACAACACATCGATGTTAGAAAACATTTAATTGACAATTTTGACATAACATTTAATTACGGCAAACAGTATAGAAGTTGAACGATTTTTTAGTCAATACAGTTTCATTGTTACTGATAGAAGAAATAGGTTATATCGAGCCAACAATGAAATATGCTCTCAGTTAATTTTTCATTGTTTGTGTTACATAAACAGTTTAATGAAATTTCCCCTTTAAAATTAAATATTTCTACACAAGACAGTAATTATTCTTTAAATTTAAAATTTCATCCTTAAACATTTGTTCACTACTGGTGAAATGTTAAATTAGTTTCGCTTATTTCCTAATTTTCATAGAAAAATCTAAAAAATACCAGAATATTTTTTATTTCGAAGAGACCTCCCGTAATAATACTTTTCTCAAAAACTGCTACAAAATGCTAAATCTTAATTTTTATAATGCAATAAAATGCTATAGTCTTCTTTTCTAAATGAGATGTTTTTAAATTTAAAGAGCTAAATTCTACCATCACTACAAACACTTAATGATTCATAATATCAAGAGGGACATTTTTAAGGTGATACGCATTTTTTCTTCCAATATTAACCGATGAAATTCATAATCCTAGTACATAGGCATACAATAATTGATATGTACAAGCAGATGTCTTACGTTATATGTGATGTAATTAATAGTTTGGTATAAGCTTCTTATAAAGTACCCCCAAAAATATAAAAAAAATCCTTTAAAACCCTGGGGCCTGAAGTTGAGCAAAATCAAATAGATTTTATACTGGTTTTGGAAAAGATCCTGACGGTTTCGAACTAATATTTTTGACAGCATTTTTTTCCGCTGAGTACATTGTCATCCTTGCTCCCGTCCTTCTTCCTCAGCAGCGAATATCATCAATTCCTCCATCGAAAGTATTAAACTCTTCATCGCTACTGGAACAAGTGGCGCCCCGGCAGTTCCGATCCGTGCCGGGCCGGTGACTGGCAGGCCGAGCCGAGCGGCACCGTGCCGGGGCCGAGCCGGGAGCTCCTAGTGGGTTTCTCGCTTTAGGTGGCTCAGAACATCAACTGATGTCACTGCAGTGCCTCTGACCAGAAGGTCCAAGGGTTCCTGTCCCGACGGTGGTAGGATTTTCTCCATTAGCCTGGCAGCTAGGTAAAATTCAGGCGCTGTGTGGAGGAGAATTTTAGCTGCCGACTGCTCTGATCGTAAGTTTTCCGGGGATTCGGGGGGGGTGACAGGAAGTTGCGCGCGCGCGCCAAAGCTTTTTGCAATCTGACCGCAACGCAATATTATCCGTTCATCCAAAGAAAAATCCTGATTTAAAGAAGTACAAGTGTAGGTTCACTACATAAGAACTAATTTGAGCCATCGGTTATTTAAATTAACCTTGCATCAAAACTACTGCAAACAAAGGAGACCAGTGCGAACTGCATGCGTGTTGCTGGGCGATAAGGACCTGATATCAGCTGAGGATTGACGAGGGTCAGCAGCAAGCGTAGGAGAGGGTCAGAAGGAAGCGTGGGACGCGGCTCGTTGGACCGCTGCGTCGCGCCGCCGATCGGCCTACGAGGACACACTATTCAGTTCATTTTGGAAGGGCTAAGAGAGAGACTGGCTCTTCAGAAAAATTTCTTCGAACTGGTGAAAAGCGCATCGTTCTCAAAGTTTTCAATTTGTTATTGTAGAGGAATACGTCGTTGGCGAAGCAAATCGCTGAACTTACTAAGAGTTCGCTGGTAAGTACCGTATTGAAACATCGTGCTGCATCAGTGTGCATTATAATCTAAAGGATATTGGTGGATATATTTTAATAGACGCCAGACTACAGAGTCTAAATTACCTCTTTGAAGTGAAAATCTTATTTCATTGGGAGTAAACGGGGGAATGAAGTTCGAAAGAAAATGATACCTTCATTTACACCGCCTATTTGAAATCCAGCAAGAATTGTCAACCAAGATTAAAAGAGAATGGAATTGTAACTTTAGATACGTATATATTTCTATTATGAGTTGTAATAATAGAAAGGCATATATTAGTTTTTGTGCATTTCTATTGGAGATAACGTACAAAACTTCGCCATTAATTCAGCTCATAGCTATTTTAATATAAATTGTAAAATTTCTATAAAAGCTTATGTCGAACAAGATAAACAATTATTTCGTTTCACATCATCGGTTTCAATCTTTTCAATTCAAATTCGTTTGTTGTTAAATGGATATAGAGGGCTTGGCTTCCAAACTCATGTTTGTACATTTAGATTACAGAAATTGAAATAACAGAAGTAAAAAATATAAATATGATTTATGTTGGTGATTTCTTCCATATACTTTTTTTGATTTTAACAGTATGTAAACTACTTTTGAATTCATTGTAATTGTAAACTAAGTGTTAATTTTATGTAGATAATTTTTGTGCTAGTGAATGCAAGAACCCTAAGTGTAATGAAGGAACTAATAGAATTGAACCTTCTGTAACCAAAATTAATACAAACATAAAACAAGAATATTAAATTTGTAAAATGAAAGTTTAAAAGAAATAAGCAACAAATACATTTGAAAATAATTATCAGCTACATATTTAGCCATAATTTAAATAAAGCTTGGCGTTTTTATAAAAAAAGGGAATTAAATTTTTTGGGGGGATCAGTAATAAAAGTTGCTATTTAAATGTACTTGTGTAACAGTTTTGAAATAGATTTGAAACAGTTATAAAAGGTTTTTGAAATAATGACTGATGTCTGTAAACATGTTCTTAGTCCCCTTGTGTATTTAATCCACCTAATCACATAAATGATTAAGTGTAAATCACAATTACACAAATTAATTAAGTGTAAATCACATAACAAAAAATTAATGAAATAAATAAATATTAAATCAATATATTCCATTCATTGTAATTTTATATTTTACACATTTTACTTTACTAAATAAAATTTTTTAAATTCTAATATTTTATTTCTAGGTACATGCTGTTTCAGAATATCATTATATAAATAATGAACCTATAATATATAACTTTTATTCAACAACAATACAGGCATTATTGATGTATGTATATCTAATATTATTATATAAATATGTTATTATATATATTATATAAATATGTAATAAATCAGACTGCAGAATTTAAAGCCTTTTGGTTTTTTGTGTGTAATTTATAGTGAAATTTAATTATCCTAAATGCGAATTTTTATGCAATTATTTCCATTTTACGGTGTCTGGTTGTGTAGGTAAATATACAGATCTGTTGTTGGATTAAAAATAAAGAATGAATATTCTATTAATAGCAAGTACTATGCATAACCCATCCTATACCCGTCAACGATCAGTACTTGTAACATTAATAAGAAATGCTTAAATAAGGCAACACGTACCGCTGGCCCTATAGTTGTGCAAGCCGACACGGAAGGTCGGCTCCTTCTATCAGTTTCGTCCGGATGCGTCATGACGGTAGGCTGGATCCTCCAACCTGTGTTGCTAGCTTATGCCGAGCAGATAGGCAACTGTTCCAACAAGGTTGCTTGGGCTCGGCAGCTTCTACCCGTGCACTTCTGACGAGGTGAATTCAGAGGAGTGCAGCAAGGGACTCTATACGATGCAACTTTTCGTTCTAACGACCTCCGTCACGATGCAGGAACAGTGAACCTGGTTGGGCCTGTATTATCATGCATTCCCTTGATACAGTATAATGGATCAGGTATACTGCAACTGTTCTTTTTTCTCCGAGCACACTGATATGCACTACACTACCACAAATGTCAGAAGACCTGTCGGGATCTTAGAGCTTGTGCTGGTTGGGGCGGTGCCCCGCTCGTGAGAGATGTGTAGTTGAAGAAAACCCTGCTATTATAGTTGACCTGTAGGTATGCGCCGGATATCGCTATCCAGCGGAGGAAGATCACCGCCACCTCCAGCGATAAACATTATGCACTACACTTACGAGACTCATGACCTGAGCAGTTGATGCGCCTGGAAACATTAATCAATCAACCAGTTTTAAATTCGCATTGCTTATGAAATCTTGCTGAAGACGAAATAAACACCGAGACACTGGTACAAAAATACCGCTCTTAAAAAATTCCAAATGACCCATTACAAAGGCATTTTCAACATAAATACACGAACATTCAGAATGCCTTCCTCTAACGTCATCGCGTCCACCTGTCGGCGTGCTCTCATTTCTCCACCCGCCATGGCAGCGCGGTGAGCGTTCCTCGACTACATAGCCTGTGGCGGCCACGCGGTAGGGATGTGACGTGAATGTTTAAAAAATAATTTTTAACGATTTTCAGAAGTCATATTTTTAATCAATATTTTATATCATGTTTTTGTTGCTGATATTTAATTTTTGTATGAATAGAGTAATCATAAAAAAGCTTGTAACATTTTCAGATAACGTTGTTTATTCATCGGACCGAAGAACTCAGGATGAAAAAAATTAAAATGGTGTTTTTAACGATAAATGAAATCTATATAATTTTTTACCATACAATAAGATAAAAAGGTTAGTTAAATATTCTGATCAGTTTTCACGGAGTTTGTCAGTTAAATCTCAATTAAAAATTAGTAAACGCACCACCTCAAATTCTCGCCTCCGCGTTATCATTCACAGTTATTATTGCATTTATAAAAACATGGATGTGGAAAAAATCGATGGTTTGGGGGCGAAGTTTTATTCACATCGATTATTTAATTTTCAACATCCATATTTCGTTGGCAAGTCCCCTCCCATGCGCCACGCCTCGCGGCTTTTCGTCGCGTCTTCCTTCGTCCGAACCGCGCGACTGCCAAGTGACGTGCTCCAGCGGTTTCGCGGGGCCCGCGGCCGCGTAACGGCGTGCAGAGTATCAATTGCAGCCCACGCAAACCATCCCGCGGCTTGTTGCGGCGACGAGTCGCGTCACGACGCGTGACGTCACAGGGCGGGCGCGCGCCCAGCCGCCGCGGTCACGCACGCCGCCGCCGCAGCGCGGGATCGTATGGCGGCTCGTGACCGGGCCGTGTCACGTTCGGATCGCACGCCGCCGTTCGAGGTCAAGGAGAAGCCATCGGGCTGTGGAGGCGGAGACGAAATGGAATTGATTTTGGAGAATCAAAATCAGTTCTGCAAAGGCTCTTCCGCTATACTGGGATTTTCCATAGCAGTTGGTATATCAGCTGGTACGGTGTCATCCAATCGGGACCTTACTCGTCACTACAGTGACGTCACTATGGTGACGTTCAACCTTTCGATTGGAAGACACTGTAACAGCAGATTTACGTCACATGTCGCTATGAATAAATCCAAGCATAAATCTGGTATGATGAATATACAATATTTTGAAAAGGAGCTAACATTCTGTATTATTATTATTATTATTATTATTATTATTATTATTCGTATACGCCACAAGACTACTTTTTTTAAAGGAATTTTTTTTCCTAAATCTTTTCATCTTTTATGGTTTTCTTTTTCCTTTTCTCTCTTCATATTGAGACGGTCGTAGTTTTGTGATGGGAAGATACAAGAATTTTGTATTTTTGAAGACGTCACAAATAGATTAGTTATTGCTATTTATGTTGATGGCGGTAATAAAAAATCAAAGATAACTAATTAGTGTTCCAGGATCAATTATGAAGTAGTGATTTACAATTGATCATGTAAGATTCGTAATACTTTTCTTTCGTCGACCACTCCTGTGTCAAAATGAAAATAAAATGCTTTTGGTAGGACTCACACAATGACATGTTAAAGCAAATTACTATAGAGAAGACCAGTAAATTTTAAATTTATCGCAGAAAAATTAATGAATGAACATTCGCCACAATATTAAAATTTTACACTTAATATGCATTATCTCTATGGCTCCCTCTAAAAAGAATGAAAGAGGAGAATCAATGAATCTTCTAAAATCAATATATTTACAAAGGGATTTCAAATTTTGGATGATAAAACATAGCCTTTCAATATTTGGATGATAAAATTTTTCATAGCCTTCCACTGCAATTTTATCAATCAATAATCGTTGAGTTGCAATTGACTCTTTTTATTTCTGTCGGTGATATGTGTATGATTTTATACTGTCCGGTGCATTTTTAATTATCCATCCAATGAGAGACGGTGGATAGGCTTTCGCAATGAATAAATAATACAATTCATATTTGACATATTTTGTTTTATAATACAATGTGAATAATTGAAGGAGAAATGACACGACACTTTTTACCGATACTTTAATATGAATTTATGAATGCACAGAGCACTGAAGGGATAATTATTAAAGCGCACAACACTGCTGCGACATATTACTTAGAAATCGTTATAATCACAACGTGTTCGCTATCGTTATTTCATCTAAGCTGCGTATACCCAACGTAGGAGAGCTTAGTTCTAAGAACATAAACCCAATTCAAAATATAAGAAATAATTTAGGACTAAAAATACATCATATGGAAGTTTTATCAGCGACAATTTAGTTTTCGATATAATTTTCAAACAAAAACTGCAAATTGTGTAGATTTTATTTTCCATTGCGCAAATGCACGAACGTCCCAGCATCTCATGAAGTTTCATGGGAGCAATCAAGTTTACCGCTCTCTTGGTGCTAGTTGGGTAGCTAGAAATTTCACCACCTGCAACCAAGTTAATTTATCTACCCTTCCAAGCACACAAAATACACGTTTTCTGTTTCCGTCCCCGAAATCCTACAAACCCAGTCTGTATTTCCCCAAAACCGCCACGACTATGTGGTACCAATGGGCCCTCGCCCTGCTATTCGTGCACGCATCGACTGCTGCATTTGCATACGACGTCGTGTAATTTCTCAGCCTGGCCCCTACCACTTTCACAGCGACTCGCTCGGCCCCCAGCCAGCCGCACACACGTTGTGACCACATGACGACAACGTGGTCAAATCCCGAAAGAAGTGGGAAATAAAAAAAGGAAGCAAAGTAAAATAAATATTACTTAAATCTAATGATTTTGGATTTTACGTTACAAGTACTGACTTGTAATGTACAAAAAGTGTACATTGGAATGTTGTATATCATTGTATGTACATCTTAGAAGTTGTCACGGTCGTTCCAGGTGAGGTTATAACGCCATATAACGCCATATATCATCTCTTAGTTTATTTGTGAGTATTTTTTAAGAACTCACCTCAACTCGACATGAAACATCGCAAAAGTAAATAAACAAAGACAGGCTATGCAGTTGGGTTTCTACCGAGCGAAATACATTTTTTTCTGACCTACAGTGTTCAGCGTATGTGTGTGTGTGTTAATATATATATATATATATATATATATATATATATATTCGCGTATATACATTTGCATCATGTACCCACATGAAGATGCTACTAACCTGAGATCCAGCATATTTCAGTAATTTTACTGTCAGTTCCGTAATCAGCAGCATTAAAAACACTTCATTATGAGTTGACGATTTATTACGATGACGAAAAGATGACGAATTATTTTACATTTTGCCCACGTTTTGGCTACTAGGTGGCAACGTGTGCCGGTCGGGCTCGAATCCGCTGTTTCCAGAGTTCGGACCTTTTATGGCGGCGCGGACGCATGCCGGAGGGAGCCCGGGGAGGAAGAAATACCGCTGCCACGCACCGCGCTAGGACCCGCCTGAATACCAAAGAATGCGCAATAGTGTGCGTGGCGTGAGAAGCGGCAATTACCCGGTAAAGGAAAGGGGAATTGAGGGAAATGAAGGGGGTGAGAAAACCGCCCCGAGACCAATGCCCGGGGAGTGGGTGTCTAAAACGGACGGAATTATGAATATGCTGAAGAAAGGAAATTATTGCCTTCGGGGAGTGTAAAAAAGGAGCCGTTTCTGTGACAGTGGGGAAGTCGAACAAAGCGTGCGGGGAGCAGATGGTACGCGAAACAGAGAAATGCTTCGCCTGAGGAGGTTCCACCGGCGAAGGTCTTTCGCTTTCATGCTGGAATGAGGGCGAACAGTGTGACGTAATATCACACGCACACGCCTGTAGAGCACGCAGGAACACGCACGTTCGAACGAGTGGGATTCCGCACAGGGCATTCAGGATCAGATTTAACAGAATTAGAAGAACACGTTTAACCACTTTACAATAAAATTATTGATATTCTGCATGCTTTGTTTTAGAATGATTGATCAGGTGCGTTTATTGGTTGGTGTAGCTGAAAAGAAATCTTTCGTGAGCAAACAATAATGAAAGAGAAAGAATGGCCAATGCCACATTAATTACAGCAATAAATCAAATTATATTATCGTTGAATTTGGTGCAGTGTTGTCCTCAATCTCAAGAAGAAGTGAACATTAACAGAAACCATAAAATAGTTTTAAATACGTGTAACAATATGTGTGCCGCAATTTTACATCCATATTTGCACAAATTACTGATTGTATAGTTCTATTTCATTTAGAGAAGTATTCATTATCATTACGTCGTATATTTTACTTACAGTTTAGAATCGTAGCCGTAAGAGGCGCTGGTCGATGTACCTCAATGGAATTTCGACAATGTTTTTTATGACTTCTGTAATATGCCTGTGTCCCCGAGTCATGGGAATACCTCGGCAAATGACTCAGACTAGAACGAAATAGGTGATGATAATAATTGAAGAAATAACCAGGGCTTCATTTCAGGCGGAACACGACGAAACGAAGTTCCCTTACGTAAAATACTTCCATTTTTAGTTCGACCATCTTCCGTAAATTCATAATTAAATAATTTTACACTTCACTGAATCATTTCCACGAACGTAATAAAATTATTAGTACGAAACAATGAAGTATCGTTATAAACCGAGTTTTTATTATAATCATTACATTTACAATGAGCCCGTACTACCACTATTTCTATTTTTATTAATTATGATTTATAATTATTAAATAATCATGAAATAATAATAATTATTAAAATTATAACTTTTAAAAGACATTTGTTATACTGTAAATATATGACTATTTGTATTAAATTAATAATTAATTTGTGAAGAGTTCCGGAACACAAAATTTTATAAATCAAGCACTGAGAAATACAATTTAAACTCAAGCAGTTGTTAAAAAATTCAGACGTGCCGTCCGCACCCAAAACTCAACAGCGGAGCTCCTGCAGCATTCCTGCGTGTGTGGGCACAACCGCCCCGCCGCAAAAACCGTCGTTTGGGGCGGCGCGGCGCGGCGGGGACAATGCATTCACCTGCGCGCGCAAGCGTGAGAGCGCGGCCGCGCCCGTCCACCCCGCCGCAGCCGCACACTGGGCCCAAACGCACGCACGCACACGCACGGGCAAAACAATGCAATTATGGAGTCAGTTATGTTACCCAGAAATACGTTCAAAACGTTTTGGAGAGGTTATTACGTCGATGAAATACGTCGAACACATCTTTGTACACTAGGTAGATATCAACGAGAGGTTTGCAAAAACTGATATGAACTAAAAAATGACCATGAGTCATGCAATGAGACAATATAATGTTTGTGCGCTAAGCCATCTATGTTGGTCTACGAGAAAATTGTTCAAAGCATTTGTGATCCGACTTGAAATCGATTCTGGACCTCCTACTTTACGCCCAGTAGCTTTAACCACTATGCAACCAATGCTTCGAACAGTTTCTTGGGTCACCAAATTGCTCGGGACTTTGATGACATGTGACTTGACAGCAATGGAAATGGTAAGGTGGTGACTTAATATGAGATATTATATTGAATGAAATGAATATTAACATTTACGAAACTAAAACAACGGGGAATTCAAGCTTGCATTCACTTCGTGGCATCCCGGCATCCTCGCTGAAGCTCCAGTCGGACACAGTACACAAGTAGGTGAAAACAAATGGTAACAAGAAAGAAACGCAAAGATTGATTATACTATCACCAGAATACCAGTAACAATTTATTCATAGGAGTCTGAGCTGAATATTTTATAAGAACGTAAATAATAATGGTTCAAAAGTCCAAAATGGGCGACAAGAGTAGATGTGTCAAATAAACATACATATGTAGCGAGTGAGATATTATTTTCCTCTAAGAAAAGTACAACTTGATCATCTTGTAGAAAACATAATTTGGTATTTTTTGTCATGTAAATCATTTTGTACCCAAGAGATTCTTTTATTTTTGGTTTTGTTGGAACAGCAGCGTGGTGGCCGCAAGGAACGTGCAACGCTTGGCATTGGGGCCCATTCGCGCGCGCTGCGCGTGACCGCCTGCGCGCGGACAATCCCGGGCGGGGCGCCTCGCCGCGTCTGCGCGCGCGTTCGCCACCCACGCGACATCACAAAGTGTTTTATTCTTATTCTTTGGAATGGAATGGAATGGAATGTCATCAGAATGAATTCTGAAAGCCTAGTAGACACGACAAAAGTACAGTAACTCTTTGACTCTTATATTACCAAATATAGATATTATTTATATAAATATATCATATTGCTATTAGTATATGACTAAATAAAAAGGAAAACTTGTACTGTATAAACACTATGTCAATATGTACCAAGTTTGTGAATTTAACATTATTCTGAAAGGAAATTATAGATGGATACGATTTCCTACCTCACCGAAAAAGTAAGCACAGGCAGAAAATAATATAGCTTTCGCGATTTGTTATACTGTTTTCATTTAGCCGTAATCGTTTGATTCAACGATACTATAAAAACACAAGAGCACATCAGAACTCTTCTTCCGTAATCGTGTGCGTACTGAACTTGAGCTTTTTCTTCACTTCCCAGGAACTCTGAGGTAAGGTTTGTCACACTCTACATCGTTCTTCTCCCATGTCCCACGACGAAACAATGAGTGAAACGAGAATATACTCGATTTCTTGGTGTAAAATGTTATATTGATGTGGATCAAGAACACTATACTTTCACAGCATTTTAATGAAAACTTCACTGAGTTGTCATCCTACTGCCACTAATAATATGTGATAAAATATCGTTTAATTTCCCAACATTGTAATAACAACTTTATTGAGTTGTCATCCTTCCTCCAATAATGTATAATAATAAAACATGTGACTTAACCTTAGTCACGCCACAAAAAATACATTCTACTCTGTATATATAACGCACAAAGGCTGCTACACTTTCAGGTTTCCTGACCTTCCTCACAGACGGAACGGGCAAAGCAGGTCGTAACGTAAAAGAACTCGCCATGAATAGACCTACAATTTTCGAAGCACGCTGTTCGCATACATTCAAACACATACGCGTAATTTTCTCCCCGCCCCCTTCGCTTTCCCGGTCCGCAACGCACAATACGCTCAACTGAAAGGACAACTTTCCATCGACCTAACACAACGCTACCCCTCGGCGTGGTTAGCCCTCTCGGCAAATGGCAATTTGGAAGCAACGCCCGCGGCGCTTTCAACGCGTCAGACACTTGGGGCGGCAGCGGCGGCGGCAGGAAGGATTTTCCTGTTCAGTGAAGCACACAGCCTTAAGACGCGTAACGGAGTGCACTGCGGAGATGGAGGCACAGGAGGTGGCGGTGACACCAGCGAGGGTCGAGGTCGGCGAGTATTACGTGTGAGTAGCGTTGAGCTGGCTGAAGTGTGCTTGGTAGTGGCGACAACATCGGTACCGGTCTGGAAAGGATGTCATGTAAGGACAGAATGGTGAGAGATGGGAGTTGGGATGGATAGTAGATGACTAGGTCAATAAGTGGGTTCGTACGATAGGTTATAAAATGGCGTGACAGATGATGTAGAGTGCATTTTATGGGAGAATTATTGGTGTACTTTAGAAATGAAGGGCTGTTACATTTGATTCGCAAAAGACAGCGATAAGAGAATATGGGTTTGCGGGCTTGTTGGTTTACTAAATAGCTGGAACTCACAGCTGAAGTTCTGCCACGGTACCGAAGATGAACAACTGAGTATCAAGCCGATAAATATTTAAGACGTTGCGCTCTCCGCAGATCTAACATCGGAGAGTGTGACGAAGGTCCTGGTCTTCATCCCAAGGGGACTAAGCAAATGAGACGTCGGTGACAGTGGCGTTGGCGATGGCATTGTGAAGTAGCCACGTGACGCCAATACAAGGGATAGTCTAAGAAGCAAGAATGACATCTATTGCGGAGGCACATCTATTGCAGCAGCAGCAGCTACACAACAGTAACATGGTGACGCGGCGGCATAATGGGTTGAGTTGATTTGGGCCGAGGTGTCGGGTTGTAAGCGTTTCGGCGTGGCGACGGCAGTCTCCGCCACGGCAGCAGTCACGGTTCCGGGGGGGCTGCCCACGGCGGCGGGGCGCTGGGGCCCATTCATCGTGGCCGGCGGGCGGCCGCTTCCGGGGCGGGGCGGGAGAGGAGGGAGGGGGCGGGGCGCGTGGCCGCGCGTGCAAGGGGACGCGAGGCGCACAGCCGCGGTGCGCCGCGCCTGCGAGTGCACTGCTATCGATTTTAGCGCGCGCCGCCGCGCTCCCTTTCTCGCCAGCCGGGTTTTAAAAACAGCTGCACCGGCGCGGAGGGGGAAGGGCCGGCCCGAGGGGAAGGCGCAAGGGAGGAAGTGGTGCCGGGGCGCTGCAGGGTCCCGCGGTGGTTGAACGAGGTTGGTGGAGGTGATGGGGAATGCCACATTGGGAAAGGTAGCGATGTACACAGGAGATACGATGGCGAAGTTAAGCAAGTAAGGATGCAAATGCTGAGATCTGGGTAACGCACAGAAGGCTAAGCATCTTAAACGTATGACAGGCTTAGGACATCCTAATCACAACTTCATGGAACGTTTAGATGTAGATTTGAATCTTTTTAAGTTATTTCGGTAAAGTAATGAAAGAATGCACATTTAGGGTGGGCATGAGCGACTGAATATGTTTAAAATAGAGATGCTAACCGATGCCTCGGAAGTCGCATCCATGCTACATACGCTAGATATTGCCAATGAGACTGCGATTGGCATACTCCTTTCAGATTAGCAATATTGCCCAGTAAAGGGAGGTAAACGAACGACAGTTGGGAGAAGATCAGAGAAGCTGGGTAACCAGTCGGATAAACGCTAAGTGATGTCCGTTGTGAGGAACTGACGGCCGGGTAACGATCTAATGGCTGGCGCTGACAATCTGAAGACGGTCGAGAGGAATTGGAGTGAAACGGACACACGGCTATGGGAAGTGGCCATGAGAGCTGTATCGTAGACGGCTGGCGACGGCTATGGTAACGAGGACGTATGTCACATTGAGAACGGCGCTGATGCCCAATAGTGTTGGGATTGAGGTCATTAAATGCAGGAAAAGATACGATAGCTGATGACAGAATCATAGATTTCATCACCGCTAGTTGAAGATCATGGGTCATAAAAGAAGTGAACGAAATGAAGATGAGATGCAGAAATACGTATTTCTATGTGGCATACCTATAAAGCATTTCGAGGTGGCTATCTGTAAGAACACTGATATGATGAGTTAAGTTATTCTGTCACTTGTGGAAACGACTATGATGTGTGAATCGTAGAATAGGAACAATTGAAGTTTTTAACTGCTTCACCAAGGAATTATGGTAAACTGGACATTACTTGTTAGATCGCAACGGCCAAAAAAAAAAAATTAGTCAGGGAGGTAGAAAGGAGTGTCGGATACTCAGCAAATACCCGGGAGGGGGTCACTGACAAGTGATAGTCTCACTGATGTCCAGGTGACGATCGGAAAACAGCGAGTGGCATTGGACGCAGGGTAATACTTATCATTCTGACATGAGATGAGCACTATGCCATGAAGGGTACAGCGGAGGTAGCGGGTGGTGGCGGAAGAGGGGGAAGAAGAAGAAGGAGGAGGAACTGGAGCAGATGGTGGTGGTGGTGGCAGTGGTTGCTAGGGGCAGGGCGTCGCGTACGGAGAGGGTGCCCTACGCTGGGACAAGCGGAAGCGGGTTGCGCCACGTCGCCATTGTGCTCTCCCTCGCGGCCACGCCGCCCCGGCCTGGCCTGACCTTGCCTGGCCTGCTATGCGAATCTGAAAGAGCAGCGCGCCACGTTGCCACCCGGAGGCTGAGGGATGGGCAACACCCAGCGCCGCCTGCTCGCCCACGATTGGTAGACGAACAACCTAAAGCGATCTTCAGGTAATGCTGTCAATAATATTGGGTCATTTTATTGTCAGGAATCTCGTCACAACCAGATGAGAGCGACACTTCGAGTTCGATGTGGACCGATATTTTTACACTTCAAAATAACCAGATAATAATGACTCCAGAATACGATCACTGAAAGCTCACATTCATCATTTATTTTGAACATTATCTGGATTATATTTCCGGTATTCTTTAATCAGAAACTTGAGGACTGTAGGCATTTTGTTCATTGGGATACGGCGAAAGACGGTTTTCAACAATAACACAAAAAAGAAAATTGCTGCATCGTTTTACTTCCAATAGATGTGAAGGATTAGTTGAAGTGTATTAATGAGAGAAGAGTTGTAACTGTTTGCTAAACCATTAAAAGACATCTATATCGAAAGTAAGGTTTTTGTCCCAGCAATAAATAGTGATATTACAGAAAATTGACCTTCTAGCCAACTACATTCGGAACAACATAGCCCCATAACACTCAACAGTCGAAATCTAAGGCGCCATTTGGAACGGCAGTTAGCGCTTAAGCTACTTCATTAGCTAAAGCATTGGCTATAAGCATCGCATTCGTTGGCTATAAAAGGCCTCTACCATCCGCTGGACATTCGGGCGAAGTGCCCGCGAAGACATTTGAAACGCGTGCGAATCCCGAAAAGTTCTCCGCGGGAAGTCGATGGCGAGCCATAACGATTGGAGTAACAGCGCCGACGCGCCGGCAACTGGTTTGGTCACCCGTCCCGTCACGCGGCTCGCGATCCCAACGGGCAGAGGATGGGGGGGGGGATTAAGTTGGTGACCTGCAGTATCCGCATAAGCCAATGAGTCCTAATCCGCTGGGGTTTTGTGACTGTAGAAATTGCTGGGCCGCAAAAAGCACGTATTAGCGTTCACCTCCGTGTTATACACGCTATCGGACAAACGGCTTAATTGTCCCCTATCGGAAGACTTGCAAATAACATTTGTCGTTTAAGTAAAAAGAAACCTTCAGTGCCTTCATTCCCTCTGGAAGGGGAGCGACCTTCCCCAACGGAAAATAATACAGAAGAATATCATTGTCCCGAGGTGCTATTCGTCAAACCTTCAGAATACGACACAAAGGGCGGCGAGATTACCCTAGAGAAAAATGCAGTACCTATCTCCCTCTTCCGCACGCCGTCTCTTGAACCAACGCTTTCTTGCAGTCAATGTAAACGATCATTCTACAATTGTCACGTCGTCAAACAATGGGCTATTCATTTAAGCAAATGCCCGAGACTCGGCATTCATCCGTCATACAACAGATGGAAGATAGAGAGTAGAAGAGACATTGCTTTAGGTACCTTTTAGGCACGAGATGAAAAAACCATCCTTAGGCAAGGAATGTTGATGAAAATGAAAGCCGTGATATATTACTCTAATCTACAAGTAGTTTGCAGTCCTCACATAAACGGTGACAAACCTATGGGAATAAAGTACATAATGTGTTCATGACTACTTGTAAAAGTAGAGCTTCACAATGCATCTTTTTGCCCTGATACATTTTAAGAAACATTTATTGGTATGAAGATAGTACTTCTACACCTTAAGAAGAAATAAGAAGAAAGCAAATAAATATACTATGAGATATTGAAAGACAGAAAGGTATGTCTGATGTATACAAATTAAACAAACAATTCGTGTATCCATAAATGTCTCTTGATACAAATATCTCCGTTGTTCCATACATACTCAATACGCCTCACAATAAGACAGTAATATATCGAGGGAACTTTGAAACTTTCATGAAAATTGTGTAATTCTTTTTACATTTAACACCGTCATAACGACTCTAACTATGAAAATTACAAGATTGGTTAGATAATGATCAAGAGTTCTTTCAATGTAAAATAACCGGGTTGTCGAGAAACGAACTGGTCAAAAAGTATAAAATTTCATTGCACCATTTCAATTCCATTCCGAGCGACCACGATTTCATCGCCCAAATTGTCCAGCCGCCATAACGCCGAATGGTCCAGAGGAAGCGTCGGAATGGAACAAATACTTGCGGGAATGTCTCGTCTCATTGGAGTTCCGGTTGCGGAATCCGTGGATATGGTGCCTTCGCGAAACCGGAGAAGCAGAGGGGGGAAAGGAAAGGGGGGAGAAAGAAAGGAAAGGAAAGGAAGGGGAAGAGTGAGATGAAAGGGGAGGCGCAACGGAGCGCTGTCGGTTGTGCAGGAGGACCGAACGTGGGATGGCGGAGATGTGGCAGGATACGCCGCGGGAAGGTGGGAGGTTCGAGCCGACAGGGAAGCGGAGCGCCAAGGGAAGGGGGGGGTTGGGAGGCTGAGGACAACGTGAGAGGAGGGGCGAGGGCGGGACAATGGGGCGTCCAGACGCGACGCCGAATCGCAAACCGCTCGCGCGTGCGGCGTTGGGCGCACGACGTTTCAATATCGGCGAGAATCAATCGGAATGCGGTCGGATTCCACCGCCGCCGTCAGCGTGCCTCAGCCAAGCACGGTGCTACGGTGGGGGGGGGGAGTCCGTCAGAGTGGAGACGAGGGGGAAGGTGGCGACATCGAATTGGGCCAGGAAGCGACGGAAGGGGAGAGACAGCTAGCACATAATGGGAACGCGAATTGAGAAAGTGGTCTCAAAAGCAGGTAAAATGTGTAACTAAGACCTGAAAGTTCATGAAGATGGAATGTTGGAGATGATGAAGAATTACAAAATATTATTTGCCAAATCTGGTTACAATTCCAAGTCCACAATGTCCCTTGCATTCGGCCACTTGAGTCAACATACAACACATCTGTGATATGTAAATACTTGAAATAGATTCCAACGGGAATGAGTTATACTCTTTGGAATTACAATGAGTTGGTATGTTTCGTTTCGGATTATATTGAATGAAATCCCGTACAATAAAGTTACAAATTTCGAATGAATATGACGAGAAACGTGACGGTGCAAAATACCTGCGCAAATACACAGTAGGGAAAATATAGTTTTAAATGTTGCGACGAACGCAGATGAAAACCACACTGAAAGTCAGCAGATTTTCAAATTTGACGTTGGTCACAAAAAAATTAGGAAATTATACTAAGCATAGGTTTAAAACATTGAGGAAATTAAGACCTAAAGAAAAATAAAAGTGGAAAAGAATAAACAATACAAAGTCACATGAAAACCAGGCAAGAACAGGTGAGAGAGAGAGAGAGAGAGAGAGAGAGAGGCGAGAGGGGGTGAGAGAAGGTGAGAGGGAGAGAGAGGAGAGAGGGAGAAGGAGAGGAGAGGAGAGAGAGAGAGAGAGAGAGAGAGAGAGAGAGAGAGAGACCCATATAAGCATCTGCGATCGAGCGTCGGCATCGCAGGCGCGGGGCACGCGGCGGGCGGGGGGGGTGGCCGCGCGCAGATATGACAGGGGCCCCCGGCGGGAGGGGGGGGGTCGGGCGCGGGGTGTGGGAGCCGGAGATAGAGCGCGCCTCGCCGTATTGCCCTGGAGATTGCCGCCAGCCAATTTTCCGCAGATACGTGCGCGCCGCTATAGGCGCCAAATGCCATCAGCGGCGTTGTCTTGGCGACAGCGGAGGCTCCTCCGATGGCGCCGCCGCCTCCGCTAGTACAGTCTCCGCCCACCCGCTGCTCCACCGCCGCTCCCGACGAGGCGCAGCACAGGATGGCGAGAGCGCGGAATGCGTTCCGTCGGAAGATTCGAGGGCACCAGTCGAGCGGTTGAGGAAAAAGTGCGAGTTCGTAGCGCCCGATGTTCGATGGACCGCTGCATCGGAGACGTGACTGACGATAGAAATTGTGTCTCTCGCGATCGTGTCAACAGCTGCACGTAATTATCAATTCTTCACGAAATATTATGGACTTTGTCACAAACTCTCGTAAAGATGGCATAGAATGATTTTATATGCAATTATCCGCCTTTACATCACCACATTCTAATATCTTCATAAGAAACAAATAGCAGGCCAAATAAACGGCCGACATATTGGCACTGTGAAAAGCAGGCATTTTATTGACCCACACACACTACTCTCCATAATGGCGTAAAAAAATATTTGTTTAAACGATTCCAATTGGTGGAATGGAGTAAATAAAACTTCTCTGTCGCTGTGAGTTTATTATAAAGGAAAAATATTTCCGTTCGTTTGTTTAAAAGATGTATAGGTTCTATGCAGCTATTTATATATTTAATAAAATCTTCTCAAATTATTCTAACTGTTCAAAAAACTCGAAAATATGCCAGTCGAAGTTTAGAAAAATCTTATGGTAATTAACTGCAGAATTTCTATAGCACTAACTGTATGAATAAGAGAACTACAGAGTTATGAAGGGAAACAACAGGAAGATGCAACTTTGCATTGCTTCCGGGTTGTGAATAAGCGTAATATTACGTTCAGGCGATGCAGATTATTTCCAATAATATCACATCGTCCGAAATTAGCCACAGTTAAAAATCACATATTACATACAACGTACAAGGATATGGATTATATTAACAAATTCATTCTCAATACAATGAAATTCAAATAATGTTTATTCTACAGAATTATTGAATACAAATATCTATCAGAGGGATGAATTTTGGAAAAATTAGAGAAACCAGATGGAATAAATTATATTTTCCTACAAAGAACGATAATTTACGCCGCTTCATGTCTTCACCGATGAGTGACAAACGCAAACCCCTAAGTCGCAGAGCTCGAAGATCTTGGTGCACGCCAGAAACGTACACCAAGAGACGTGCACAAACTTTCGTGTGCGGCTGTACGTGAGTTCACCCTGCTCCATTAGGGTGCGTAACACCTGCAAGACAGCGTGCGAGGGGAGAAGAGGGCGCGAGCACCTCGATCAATAGATGAACATCGCGTTCCGCACTCGCGGCGACTGACCGGCAGCGTTTCATCATCCGCGAGAAGTCACCGCGACAGGCAAACCCAGCGCCGTTTGAGGAATCTCGACGGCGGTTCTTTCACACACCATCAACTTGTCTGTGAGGAAGATGATGGAAGAGCAGAGAGGGGAAGCCTGCTTGGCGATTCAAAGAGCGAAGTGAAACTTCTTCACCTGCTACAAGGTACTGTTCAGTCCGCAGCATTTACGCTGCCATTATATACCTATTAAAGAGACGAGACCTCAGATAACTAATCCCAAGAAGCAATAAGTGGATCGAAAGAAGCCATACCCTAAAGTCACTTTCAATACCCGTCGTTATTCATTAATCAGATCATTTGAGGTATGGTATTAAAATCAACTCCCAATACAAATACTCTATCATTTCAAGCGTAATCATTTTCAGGGGCATCTCACGTCGTCAATATTATCTTAGGTAAAGAAGAACACACAGTAGACTACCCGCTATTAGAACAAGGGACCTCATTTCCAAATGAAGCTCCCTGGCGCTTATCGACTTAAAATCGTGTATTATATACTTAACATTCAATTTGTTTGCCGGCCACTCGGCTAGGATCGTTCCCGGCGCCCGACAAAGGAGAGGGAACAAAAAGTGGGATGTTTACAGAGTCGGGCCCTGCGTTCGGCGGTACGCACAACAGCAGAGTCGTGGTCTCCCGGTTGACCAAGCCACCGAACAGAAATTTTTTACGTGCCCGTTTTTAACGTTTTTTTTTTTGTTTCCGTTCCGTCTCACTTGCAACTAACATTTGAGTTACACTAAGCATTTCCCAACAAAACATTGGAATTGTTTTAATAGTATCTCAGCTTCAAGTCAGCTCGTCAAGATTCGAAACCTTCGAACGTTTTTATGCTAAAATTTTTTAAACTTTTGAACTCATGAGCATGTAGTCTCATTATAAACTAAGTAAGAGAATCAATATGTTTTCATGCAAATGTACTTAAAGTCAAATTGCTGTTTATTTCGTAAGTTGCTACAAAGATCTGAAAAGGTAACAAACACAAGAGTAAAATTTGAACACTTTTCGTTTCATAAACTAAAAGTAAGGTAGTAGGTGAGAATTGAGGGTTGAATAGTGTCAAAATATCGGTGTTCGTGTTTGTACAGCAAATGTACCAGGGATGCACTGAACACTTTAGGAGCCATTGCCCGTAATTTTAAACCTTTCATCTTTAGGGAACATTTTCTCGAAAACTACTACTAGGAGGATGCTCAAATTTTAACAGAGCATGTTACACAGTAGTTTATATACCGGGGGATTTATAAATGTTAAATACTTAGTGAATATTGTTATAAATGTTCGTATTGTTTAGAACAAAACCAATTACAATGGACAAAAATTATATTAAAAAAACTAGCAATATTCTTTTAAAAACGGCTTTGTTAAAATACTTATAAATAATGAATCTAAACCTCACATAAAATGTAAAATCTGTAAATTAAATAGTTTTTGAGAAAATTCTCCTTGCATTAACATTGGCGAGATAGGCCATTCAGGCCCCCCTTAAGCTGCGTTCCGCCAGCGGTGTCGCGCACGCCCTCTCGCCCTGCCGCCGCCGCCGCAGCACGTCCTCCATTGAAACCAATACTTTGCTCCTAGCCGCGGCGCGGCGTTCGGAAGCGCGCTGCAGAGACTATTAGGGCGTGTGAAGGGGCCCTAACACTCAAACCACAGGCAGCAATTTGTTAGGCGTCACCACCATTGAAACTAAGCACACGAAAAATGAACTCTCGAAAGTGACATCATCAAGTGATAAGACCATAAGTATTGCGGCGCGCTTCGGAGGAGCTCTCTACGATTGCAGCAGCGACGGCGACTAGACTGAGTTCTGAAGGCGTTTGTAACTTGATAGCATAGGAGTTTATTTTAACTTGGTAGTTAAAAGTTCGCTTGAGAAGCGTATCAACGAAAGTGATGTAATTGAGAAGTGGAGTGCGCGAACATTCTTCGCAATAACATTCACAATATTTGAGAGAGCAAGTGATGTGATTGTTTGACTTCGAAATAATTTCAAATTTGTAAAATTCGCGCAAAAGGACATTAACTAAATCCAGCATCTCATATTGTACGTTGAGACCACACACGCACGAAGTGTGGTAGGTAGGCCGAGCATTTAAAGCATAAATTCAGCAACATTAATTATTCGAGGCTGGAAGCGCGAACAAACTTGTACGAGGAGCGGCAGAAGAAGAAGAAGAAGGACGACCCCAGGAAGAGCGCAGCGTAGGTGAGAAAGATTTGGACTGGAACGAGAATCGTACGAGTCCGGAGAACGGGAAAAGGGTGTGGAAATTGGAGGCGTGGTGGAGCAGCAAGCGAAGACGGGTGGCAACGCGAGGCTGCGAGCGGCAGAAAATCCCCAAGGTTACCTACAGGCGAGCGATGCGGAGCTGTTGAGGTAAAAGAACTGGCAACTTTTATGCGGCGATCAGTTGGGAAATAGATTAGCAGTAAATACGCGACAATTCGTGTTAAAACTGGATGAGAAGTCCAGAATAGGTGGGAGAAGTATTTCGAACGATGTGAGTGGCAGTTCCAAGTTCATTTACTGCGCGTGTTATTGAATTCATTCAAAGAGGCCATACCTTGTACAATTTTACTTAAATAATTCATGATTTTCATATGTTGTACAGTTGATGTTATCTGGAAAAGTCATAGTTTATTGTATTGTGTTAAAAGTAATTGCTTTCTGTAATATTTAAAGGGGTCAGATTTAAGTAACGTTTTATTTTTTTTTCTCTTTAAAGTTCACAATGTTATAATGAGTGCGAAGTCCAAGGCTAGCACCTGTGAACGGGATACCTCAAAACAAGTGTAAAACTAATTTTAAAGCCGTGCACGAAAAACTAGAGAGTAGAAAGAGTAAAATAATGTGGTAGATGAAAATTCAGAAAGAGGAATGAGCAAATTGTGAATTGTAATTGGTGAAAGTGTGTTTAGGGAGTCGAGGAGACTCCATTTTTTTTGTTTTTCTTTGTTTTCTGTTGTTTTTTTTTTTTCAGTGACCAACTATTTAAAGTGCATAATCCTATTATATAATTGTGCCACGGTAATTTTTCATTAATTTTCGTATTTTATCTGATTCATTGTGTCAAGGGTTGAGACCTTTCTCATACCCAAAAGATCCTGCTTCCTGAGAATTTTAAGCGCGCTTCACGAGCATTCATTGTATCACGCCCTCACCACGAGTGGAATATATATATATATATATATATATATATATATATATATATATATATATAAACATGCCCGAGGTTGACTGTTGTGACCAACTATTTAAACAAAACCTTGATTTGGGCCACTGTAATTTCTTGAAAATCTCAATGATTCTTATCTAATTTTAGTAACCTTCTCTTTATTCTCAAAAGTTATAGTTGTGTTAGAATAGTATAATTAGGTTTAAGTTCATAATATTTTATATTATCTACACACCAATTCAATCTGCCATTCAATCAGGCGCCAAATATGGCAATTCATCTGCCATCCATACGGAATGGCGAGGAATATAAAAAACTTATTAAAATTCTGGATTGCACGTAACGAACAATGAAAATCAACTTTCTTTCAACTTAACAAATTCGAATTCTAATATTGTTAATCAAAAATTAATTGATCTTTGGTCATGACCAGTTTTCTCTATATTACAATAGTTATAAAACCTTGTTATTCTGTGGGTCTTCCCGCGCTCTTCACTTCTTCGTTCGATGGCGCTCCGTAGAACCTTCACGTCGACGCAGCAGAATCTTGCTTCTGGATAAAGTCCTCTCCTAATGTCCGTGATCTGGTTGCAAATTCTCCAGGCGATACTATTATAATCCGTGACTTCCCTCACTAGCGTCTTGGGTGGACGCCTAGACACGTATTTACTTCTTACAAAAACGCTCTATCGTAATATAAGAAACGATTGTTAATTTTTTACAACTGTCAATTACAGTCTTTCCTCGACCTTATCAACGATTTATCCTCCACCAATCTTTTCAACCCGCTTATCACCGCGTTGCTCAAGCGAATGAATGTTCTTCTAAAAACTCGGAAGCATCCTAAATTTATATCTTTTTCATTTGTCTCTCAAAACAATGCTTATTCCGTCTCTGCTCTGTCATTTCAACCTAACGAAAATGATCCTTAACGCCGGGTTCGTCATTTTGGTATATCACTATATATATATATATATATATATATATATATATATATAACTAAAAATCTAAGTTGTTCCTTGATGAATTTTCCGTCATTCTGCTTCAGTGTTGGCAATTACCGGGTCCCTTTCACAGAGTGATTAAATGAAGAGTGCCAAATAGGCCTGTGAAGTCTTTCGAGGTTACTGCCCGAAAAATTAGAGTTATCCTTTGTCTGTGTAGTCCTCATGATATATCAGTGAGGGTGAAAAATAGGCCAACGTCCATTCGATGAACACTTAACTTCGGGGGAGTCTTAACTGCTCGCGAGTCCTTCCTCCATTCTCCTGAAGGGGATAGCAGAATGACCAAAACGTTGGGACCACATCTAGGACGCGGTGCCTACCAGGCAATGAAGTTTCCATTGACTCCAGCTTTGAAAACCATCATTAACCACTCTTCAAATTGAGCCATTACCCTTCCCAAAACATCTCTTTCTGGAGGGCATTTATCTCGCCAACTGTTTCCGGTTGGCCACCTTAGGCACGGCCGCATGTCAGTCAACTGTCCCTGCGTGGCAGAACGGCGCCTTGTTGGCGCAGCGCGGGCGCTAACGTGGGCAGTGAAGAGCGCGCGGCGCCGGCAGAACCGCTAGTTGGCGCGCCCCCACGCGGGCGGAAGGTACAGTGTCGCGGAAGCGCTGGGGTGAGAGAACAGCAGGCCGTAGCTCCTCTGTACCGAGAACCTCTGTTCGAGAGGAACTCTCAAGACTCTCGTATCTTAGCGAAAGGTCTGTACCTACTCATGTCTAGGAAGGCTTTGGAGATACGTCTCCCAAAGGAGACAACTGTAGCTAGAAATGTTAGGGGACATGTGTTACTTTAACGTGAAACTGTATCATGACATTCAAAAATAATTTTCGTGTTAATACATTATATTTTAATTTCATAAGTTAATATATTATATTGCAATTTACTTTCCATTAGTTTATAAGGAAAGAATAAAAATGACAACTACCTACTTCCTTTGTTTTTTGTTAAGTAAAAAAGATTGTTCTACTAAATTTAAACTGGCGTACCCGTGCGAGAACATTTGCATGTTAAACCCCACCGTCTTCCCAATCCTTCCACTACCGGGAGCGGTAGCTCAGTGCATCAACTGATGTCACTGCAGCGCCTCTGACCGGGAGGTCCTAGGTTCGAGTCCTGACAGCGGCAGGATTTTCGACACTAACTTTTCAGCTAGATCGAATTCAGTCGCTGCCTGGAGGAGAATTCTAGCGACCGGCTGCTCTGATCGGTAGTTTTCCGTGGTTTCTCCGATCAACACCAGGCGAATGCTGGAGCAGTACCTTACGAAACGGGCCATGAACCGCGCACGATCTGTCCTTCCTCTTCCGTGTCCTATCCTCTCCCCTTAACAAACACACTTACACTAACATGCTCTACACTACCACATGTTCCGGGAGACCGGTCGGGAGCTTAGAGCTTGTCCCGGCTGGGGCGGTGCCCCGCTGGTGGGAGAGTCCTGGTTAGGGGGAAACCCATACCGGCGGAGGTTGGCGCCGGATCTCGCCATCCAGCTGGGGAAGACCACCGCATCTCCCGAGAAACAAACATGCAGTACACTAACGGGACTAATGACCAAAGCAGATGACGCGCCCGGAAACACGAAAAAAACAAAACAAACCCAATCCTTCCATATCCATATTAAGAGTAAAGTTGTTATCGAATGGGGTTCATTTATTTTAAAAATGTTTAAAGGTTAATTTCAGAATATCAAAAAAACAAAATGATGTGTGAAACACATTTCAATAAAGGTTTATTCAGTATTACAGACAAATATTCTTGGAATAGTTCACAACACTTTCTTAAAAATATTTGTAATAATTATACAATATTCCTTGACAGTTACCTTTTCGCATTCCTCGATAGTCACAAAAGTATTAGAAAAGCTTTTTACGCTTGAAATGCTACGGAAAGTTGTCCGTACAAAAATACAGGGTCGGGTAAGTACAAACGTCTTTGGAATATCATTTAACTTTATTACCAAACAGAGAGGTACGCCCCGAATTCAATCGCGTAGAATATCACTAATTCGTTTCATTTCACATACAGTTACAGATTCTGTAAAGAAGTGCGGTACTTTCGAGACGCGCCGGACCAGCAAAAATATAATGCCCAAGAAGATCTTTTCCGGTAGATTACGGTACTGGGAACTTTTCTCGCCCTCAAAATTCCACATTTCAAGGTCCTACAACGCTTCGTTTAGGAGTTATTTAACTGTATAGCTTTTCACAAGGCTGCCCGAGTGTTGCGAGTTGTATTGGACATGAATATTTATATGCGTTTTTCAAAAACCCTTCATATTTTTAAAGTCAAAGTGCAATTCGTCACGTCTCCGTGAAATTCTCTTTCTTTAGAGACCTCATTTATAAAGATTGGTTGCATATGAGAACCGCAAAACTCATGTATACTGCTAAAACAATACAGGAGACGATAATTATCTCAGTGGCGAGCGTTTGAAAAACTAATAAATGTTCATCCCAAAGTGCATCTTTTCAACAAACAAAAGAGTAGAACTCTCTCACTACTCTTCAATTCAATTTTTAATTACATTACTATTAATAATTGTTGTCCTCGTCGCACCTACTTCAGATAAATATCATGACCTATTCCAATCTACTTCCATTGGATTCTCTTTGTGCACCTGATGGAGGGCCCTCGCAGCAAGAGTCTCGCATCTTGTGTTCTTCAGTCGGCCGAATAAGAGGGCGACGTGTGGGCCGGCACGAAGTGACAGTGAGACGCGAGGCGGCGAAGAGATAGGCAGATGGTACGGCATATTCGCCAAGACGAGATGACTGGTCAGTTCTCTAGAAGAGTGAGGAAAACACCGTTTGCACACATGGACGCCTGACAAATGAGAAGATTTAAATGGTTGGCAGAACTACAAGTGACAAGTTTGCATGACTCGTAATGACAGACGTACGCGTACACAAATAGCGCTTCCAGGAGGCCCTGCCTCCAGGGAAAATATAAAATGCAAACTGTGAATAAGTAACGTTGCTAAATATTTTCGCAACCACTGCAACAGCATAAAAGTGAAGATAAATTAATTGCCTGAATTAAAGTTAAAAGAAGATCATTATAATTGCCTGAATGTGCTATTTTTAGTTTTTTATCAATAAGGCAATGAAGTTGCTGTAATGCTTGGCCCTTATGGTGTCGTCTTGCACAGCGCTTGCTGCAATGGTACCACGAGACATATCGTTTATTACCGTTAGACGAAAACAGACAAAATTCTTTGGAGGTTCCTTGAGTTTGTTCACTATCTCCAAAGAATCTTACCCAGCTATGCTAACTTTCTACGAACTCATCTCGAACAATATCCTCGTCTAAACAGTAAGTATCCATCTTGGTCAATAATTGAACATTCCTCTCTTTTCAGGTTATTGTGAAGAAGCTTTTCGTTGTAAATGAACACGCCTCTAGCGGTATTTAGAAACAACAAACACGCCCTTTTGTTTCACGACGGAAGCAAATGCATCCCTCGCCACCACCTCACGGAGTAGATGAACGGCTCACTGACTCGCGGGGATTAGGTAAACGAACAGGAGGCTGAGGCCACGGTGGAAACGGAAATGGTGATAGAGGGGCCTGTAGTGAACCTGCGTGACGTATACGAGCGGGAACTAAGGTATGAATGAAGTTGGAACAAGAGAGAGAACGAAATGAAGATACTGAAGTGAAAAGAAAGGGAAATTAGAAAGAAAAGCTGTTAGAACAAAAGAGAATAGGATCTACTTGAAAAGGAAAAAAACAAAACAAATATACCGAATAAAGGTATAGAACAATATTTGTATACAACAATACAAAAGAAACTAATAAAATAGATGCTAAAAAAATATTAGAACGATAAACTGAATCGATCGCTTTGCTAATGGTGCCATATAAGCAGACGTATGAAAAGGGCGGTTCTTAATGCTAAGTGGGGAATCTCGAGAATATTTCACAGAAAAGGGAAAGAGGAGGATGAGGGCTCGAAGAGGCCGAGAAAGAGAAGAGAACCAAGGAGGGAGGGGAGGGCGAGGCATCCAAACACGGGGTGGGCGGGGCGGACGGGCGGGCGAGGCCAGTGGGAGAAGCGAGATGAGCGGGGCGGGGGCGGAGGGGCTGCGCGGACGCAACTCTTGGGCTTCTCAGAAGCGACGCGCCGCCCAGATTACAACGGCGCTCTTGTTGCCCCGCGCCGCCTCTTTTATTTTCCCGCGGGCCTAAGATGTTGCGGTTATGTAAATACGCGCGCCGCCGCGTGGCGACGTTCCTTTAATTGCCTCCTCCGCTTTGTTCCTCGGAGATGGCGCTCGGACGCGGCAGCCCCTCTCCCGCCATCCCCTCCGCTTCTTCCTCTCTATTCCCCGTTCCACACTGGCACCACGCTTTATTCCTTCATGTCGCTCAGTACCCCTCGCAATTCATTTCTGCGTCTTCAACTTACGCTCCACATCGTATTCGCACAACTTCCTAGTCTCAGCCGCGAGGTTTCAGATCCGATGGAAAATAAAGTATCCTTCCGCATTGTTAACACTTCTTGCCTTCTATTTTGAGCTAAGTACGTCAAAACATCACTTGTGAAAATTGATAAATGTCTTTCAAACCTCTGAACTACACCTTCCACTTTTTCTTATATTCTTATATTCCGTTTAGGCACGGATATTTTCATGATCTCGCTATCCATTCTTTCATCTCTCTGACATCGTGCCGTTTTCATCGCCACCTCCTCTCTTGCGTTCCAGAAACCCTTATGCTCGTGCCGCCCCTTGGCGTCCACAAATTCTGTTATTCCACGTCCCGATTTCCTGGTACCACGAACGTCGACAAAACCGTTTACGAAATGAATTCAAAAGATTAAAGGGATCTCTTGAAAGTACAACACAAAAATATTCGATATTTCACCGATTCCGAGTTCGTTTTCGCGGAATTTATATTTCATTTCTTGCCAAAATCATTCAAGGCAAAAATATGAAAATTCACAGAATTATCAAAAAGATTTTAAAATGATAATTTTTTTCTTCAAATTCTTATATAACAGTGCCTAAAATATACTACTGTTTGGAAGATGACAGAATGTCGACAATATTTTGATAGAATTATGACATGGTTTTAGTATTCATTTTATAGAACTGGATTTTTATAAGAAAAAACGCATCAGGATTCTTTATTAAGCCGTTTCTTTTGACTGTTCAGAGCGTCAATGTACTGGCTCATAAATTAGATAATGTTGATGCTAATATTGCTTCAATGAAGGAGATATGACAGTAGGTTATGACCTTGTTTGGAATACTCCTCTAGAGATAGAAACGATGGAATAATGCCGATAAAACATTTCGGAAGGTCAGAATGTGAGGAAAATTAATCGAATAGCTATTGTACTAATTCCTTGCAATTCACACTCGTAGACCACACTAAAAGCATATGATTCACCGCGTCAGCTATTTCCTGCATAATCTGAGCATTATTTCATATTTATGAACATGACCTCAATCAGAAATAACTGAAGCAACATCAATTTATATACATTTTACAACCATAAAAGCCAATTGTAGGTCTTCATTCGTGTAGAACCTTATTTAAAAAAAACGAAGGTCGGTAGTAGAATTTCGTAAGATCTGTAGATGAGGTTTCAAACTCTACTCAAAAATATTCTCGTCTTCACGGTTTAACTTCACAACATGTGACAAAGGTACACAAACACAACAAAATATTTGAGTTATAAAAACAGTATTCAAACAA
This sequence comes from Teleogryllus oceanicus, assembly GCA_964035755.1. Taxonomy (NCBI): domain Eukaryota; kingdom Metazoa; phylum Arthropoda; class Insecta; order Orthoptera; family Gryllidae; genus Teleogryllus; species Teleogryllus oceanicus. The sequence goes on from CAXIVR010000002.1 coordinate 120,455,048, forward strand.
TAAAATTAATTTCTGTAATCCAACCATATAATAGTGAACTTCAATAATTAAAAACAATGTCTGAAAATACGTTCACAGAAATATGCCATACATAAGTAAATATAAATACACTCAATATTCAGATAGCAGTTCACAAGCTCGTTACAACTCAAATTTACTTTTACTCTCATTAAACATTGAGAGAGATAATAATTCAATGAGAATAAATACGGAACGTGAAGTTTTAGAGTATCAACATCCACATTATAAAAAATATGATTAAAATTATATTAACAAACACATCCGGAGTGAAAACGCTTGTCCATGATAACCTTTCTCTGAAGACACTATCAACCAAAAAAAAAATTTATTAAATTTAAATGATCAAATCGAGCATATTAATTCAATTCATCGGTTTGAATAAAACACGAACTCATCGTTCGCAAAAGAAATTCATTTGAACAATACAAAACAACTCGGATTTTTCTGGAAGTCATTCCACCGCAGGAACTTGCTTCACGCGAAAGGAAAGCTGCACGCTTTCAACCGCAAAGGAAAAACAGTCGCATCCGCTGTCCATTTAGAGGGCAATTAGCCGTAAACAGAGAAGCCAAACCATAAAAAAGTTTATTCCAAATCAAAAATTAAATAGACTCCGCTTCATAAAGGGAGAATTAATTTTATGAATATACATTCAGCTCTCCCTCGCAAAGTTCTTTTTTTTCGAATTAATTACGAATGAACCTTTGATTCGCAGTTAGCGGTAGGACAAGCTCACAGAGACCGCAAAGGTTGGGTGGAAAGGAAGGGAAGAGAAATAGCGGAAAACGAGGGTAGGGAAAAAAATAAATATAAACGGAAAAAAAAAAGTGAAGCTGATGGAAAAAAAAAGGAAAATTAAAAAGACAAGTAGGAAATGTAAACTGTCAAAATTATAATAAGAAAGATGGAAATTATGGGAGAAAAAGAGTGAAAAGATTGGAACCATAAAAGTATAAGTGATTGTACGGGAAAAAATAGTACAGCGGTTGAAAAAGGAAGAGTGAAATACAATCTGAGATAGTAAACTCACGGGAAAACATGAAACACGAAGCAAAAAAGAAAACGAATGAAATCAAATGCATGACAATGGCATTGGCAAGTGTCGCAGCAGCGATGAGTGAACGCAGTTGCGTTGTTAATCAAATAAAACATCGATTATAGAAACTAGACCTAAACGAAGAATTGAACCCATAGAGAACAGGAGTGAGGCACCATACGACACCAACTACAAGACAGCAACGATCGCCTATCGTGCGCGGTTGCCGGAGAGGAGCCAGGAGAGATGGTGGGAAAGCGCCGATGACCAACGAGAGCGCGTACGCGAGGAGGCGTGGCCGCGCGGGTCGCCAATTACCCCGGCGGGTGCGCGTCTTTGATGTCGCAGGGGCTGATTGTTGCGCTGGAGCTTGGCGCCCGGGCGCCCGGGCGGCGATTTCCTTCCTCTGTGGCGCTGGACGCCGCCACTGCCAGGGGCGGCCATCGCCCCAACTACATCGCAGCTTGGCATTCCCCGTAAAGAGTGCAATACACAAGATATCGCAACTCGCACTCCACAGCCCAGGTTCACATTCTCCGTTTCAACCGCTGTATTTTTCCCCTTCTCCCCTCCAACCGACTCTCAGATTCTGCATACTCGTAAAATCGTAGAAAATTATTATCTGTGAGACTCGTCAGCCGCAAGTACCTTTTGTCTCGCTTGATCTGAATATGGGCACTGTAATTTACCATTTCTCAAAACATGGTGCTTGTATACTTAGAAGTCGAGAGACTCCAAAATTACAACTGTATTTTAACTGCTTAAGCATCAGTATTTAAGCTCAAGTAAGGGTGAAATCAAGAAGAGAGAAGCCTCTACATAAGACACCTCATTAGTTCTGTTTCTCCCCCACACACCCAATTTTCTCCTTTGTGACCGAACGGAAAAAACGGCTGAAGGTTTTGGGATATTACAAAGAGAGGGCAAGGGCTGTAAAAACAATTCATGTGAGTTTCTAAATGAAAAGGCATGAAGAACTGGGTATAATGTAAACATGCAAGAAAATCATAAACAGCAACCATATTGGGTCATGGACGTCTATTGATCTCTCGAAATCGTCAATGAGAATGCTTCAAAACTCGAAGTTTTCAGCGAAAAAGCAATACTTTTCAATAAAAATTATGGTTCTCACAAACCAACAACCTTGAAATTGATAAGCAATAAACTAAGGTAATAAAGTCTCATCGCGAAAGGACGAAATTGAAAATGCAATAAATAACACTTTAACATTCAGATTAATGCTGACGTTACTCGTGTATTTCGTAAGCCCACGAGTACGCGCAAGTACACGAGTACGCTCTCGTATGCCTCGTTGGCAACGACGCAACGCGACTTGCGTAACGAGCAACGCACTGCCTTTCGAGTGCGGCGAGTCAGAGGTGCTTACGTACGCAAACCGAGTAAAGACTTTAAAAATATAAAATGTTTGAATATGAAAATCTCCTCTGCCCTGTTTGATGTACAGTTCCGAATCACGCTGTTTGAAGCGGCTGGCCCTCGTTACGCCCGACTTCTCGTTGTGAGATTAAATATTAGAGATCTCTGCTATGTCCACTCCGAATTTGCGAATGCACGCTGCATCACTTTTCAGCGTATCTCGTATTTACCCTTTGAGCTTACATGTATGCATACTTTCTCGAATCTATGTCTTATTGCTTGCTCTAGTTACATTCTTCCTACCTAGAAGTGTAAAGTGAACTTATGTTATCTACAAATTCACAGAACACTACACTAAAGCTGAAGAATTGAGCAATCTCAATGGATATTAGATTTTATGCATTTTATGAAGACGCACATAATTTCTCTCCACAGAAAGAGTGGGTGGCAAATTTCCATTGGTCATAAGAATAAAATCATATTGTTGATGCAACAAGCATTGAAAAGTTTTACACGTATCCAAACACACATACACTCATCAAAAATTGGATAAAGAGAAAATATAATGAAATTAGTTGTTAATTAAAAAACTTGTCATTTGTAAACAAAAGTGAAACAGGCAAGAAAGCTAAATCGTGAATAATTAAGGCATATGTTCAATAATCCATCGAGAGATTTTTAATGAAAAGTAAGATATGAATCAACTTCAAATTCATAGCCTCTACATAAGACACCTCATTAATTCTGTTTCTCCGCCACACACCCAATTTTCTCCTTTGTGACCGAACGGAAAAATCCCGACTCCCACCCAATCTTCTGGCGAGTCCGTTCGGCGTCATTAACAGCACGAAATTTCTTACGGAGTAAAATTGCCTATGCCGTTCTTTTCGCGGAGAGCAAGCATGTAATCCCGCAGGGTATCGGCGAACAACTTTGCATCGCCGGCTGCCAATCGCGGGCGTGGGCGCCGCTGCCGCCGCGCCGCCCGCTCGTAATGGGTAAGCCGAGCAGCGGAGGCGTCGGGCTCGTTTATTTTGGGCGCCTCTAGGCGCGGCGTGCGATCGACAGGGCGCTGCGAGGAGGCAAGAAGGCCCTCGGCTCGGGAGCTACGCGGCGACGGCGATGATCCAATCCAATAATCTCTACTCCAACATAAACTCAATAGATCAACTAAAACAATACAATTTAGCCTCAACGAACAACACACAGACCAGAATAAACACGAAATACCCGTTCGATTAATTCTAAAAAATATTCTCAAGCATTTGTGAAAAGTAGGCACTCTCATGAGGAATCTACCCCCAATGTAGTAGCAATAGGAGAACTAGGTTAAGCATAGTTTAAGTTAGTAGTATGTCATCATTACATATGAAAAAGTGCAATACTGATCTATGTACAACCCAACAAGCAATAAATGAAATGAAAAAAAAAAAAAAGATTGTGATGGTGGAGAGGAGGAATACACAAAACAGTGGTAGCGCTGGGTGACGCGTTATAAGTGATGTGCGGATGATGATGGCGGCGACGAAGGCTGCGGTAGTTAGGCAAAAGTTGTGATTGTGGAGCGACAACATTAGTCGAGGCGAAGATAGCAGCGTAAACGACAGTGATGGCGATGTCACAGACATGGAGATGATGTAAACATCGGTGAATTCGATGGTTATGACGGGTTTCAGAAGGTGACGGCAGCGGTAGCGAAAGCAAGGTTGTGTTGACGGCAGTAGGGGCAAAATTGGTCGAGACAAAGATGGCTGGCTGCATGACAGTGATGACAATGCGATGTCACTGTCTCGAATATGCCGTAGTCGCTGACGTAAACGATGATTATGACAGTTTTGAGAGCGAATTAGATGATGCGGGGAAGAGTGTTGCTGTATGAAGGGTAGTAGTGAAAGCCGCGTAGACGGCGCCGAGAGCGCAGTTGGCGGAGGGAGGGCCGATGGGGGTGCAGTGGCGCCAGCGGCAGCGGAGTCTGGGGCTGTGGCAGCGGCTGCGGCTGCGGCGGCGGCGGCGCTCACGCGGCTGGCGGCCGAGCCGCGCGAATTCCCGGAGCAAATAAACAGCTGCCGGCGAAAGAACGCGCCCCGCAGCCAGAGAGGAAGAAGAAGGCGTTGGCTCGGAGCAAAGCGTGAAGCCTCCTGACTCGGGCCTCCGTTAGGGCAGAAGGCTTGGCCACCATGTAAGGAACCTTATAGTCTCCACACCATGATATTTTGTCACGGAAGCACAGTCTAGCCAGAAAACAAGTGCAACCCTTCCCGTTACATTTCTATGGCTCAATATGTTAGCTTCCTTGTGAGAAAAGATGTTTCACTTCGAAAACCCTTCGAGATCGCATGCGCAGGAAGCCTCTGACAGAAAAGGAACGGTTCCTTCGAGAAGTACTGAGATGCGTCCACGCAGCGCACAGCCCGTGCGCGAGGTATGCGGCCAGCGCGTAGCGAGCAGCGCGGGCGCTGGCTGGGCGCGGCGCGACAGAGGAGCATCGGCCTCCGCGGCCCCGCCCACTGGCCTCGCCACGCCCTGCGCAAACCGCAGAGGGCTCCTTCTCACTCAAACGGACTCTAATATGCATCAGAAATAGGCAATACTCGCCGCGCACAGGCCCTCCTTGTGGAAGGATTCTTCGCTGTGTTCCTGTGCATGCCACAACAGCTCAACAACTCGTGGAAAGCAGATTTCAGGAAGCTGGGTAGCCTTTCGTCCTATGTGCCTATGCCCATGTTTCATCCGAAAAATCAGTTCACCCTCTTTCAATATTCACAGGTTGTTCTTACGTCTTGGCATACGTTCATTCTAATCTATTTGATACGAAGTTACGCACAGGCGATCAAGATCTTCGCAACAGCACAGAGTTTTCTACGAGAATTGCTTGTCACTGTGTTCAAAAAATGTATAAATATCAAAAATGCAGGTAATGTTATCAAAATATCAGAAATTGAAGCAAGAAAATTATATTACTTTTAATATTCAGACGTTTACATTTCAATATTTTCTCCCAGCAAAACACACCCAAATACGTGCATCGTTCCGTAAATCACAGCATACCCATTTAGAACTGTTTTACAGATTTTCAAGTAATTGCTTCATTACCAGCATGCTATTTTAGTTTCATTACATCATCGTTTTCTTTTTTACCTTTTCGACGATTTCTTCGCCTCTCACGCATGACTCCGAACATGTTAACTCGTTGATAGTCGTAACTGTCTGTTGAACGACAACAACCAAGCCGCTAGAAATAGGTTTTAAGATTTGACCTTCGTGCATTCTAAAAAACAAGTCCTCTTCAACAACAGTCATACAAAATGCAATAGGCTAATACTTTCCAAATCGTAATGACCCCACATAAAGAACCAGCGGGGCGTGGCAACTTGCTTTCAAGGCGGAGGAAACAGAACACTTATACTTGTGATTCCACGTAAGAAAGACTCCCATGAATCTAAATGACGCTGAAAGGCGCATTCTTACTTCAGATAATGGTGAATGACGAGACAAGAAACGCCCTTTGAGCTCCCGCGGAGAGCGAGTTTCAATGGCGCTGCATTGTCAGCGCTAAACAGAAGACGCGCCGCGCTGCGTTCGCGTGCCGCCCCGCGCCCGGGAGATGCGGCGGCTGCGCACGCACACTGGCCTCCACCGCAAATGCGACGGCGCGAACGTATTGTTTCCAATGACTTCGGGCATTAGACCGCCACATGTGCTACATCCCGGGAGAAGGCGGTGGTCTCCCTCGCTGAGCTAAGATCGGCATGGAGAGTATTCCTTTCTGCAGTATCACCTGCAGCAGGAACATTTTCTGGTATTCGATTGGTCTCCTGACATGTAAGTAAGTCTGCGAGTGGAAGGGAAGTGGGAATGATCAGGATGAAGAAAAAAGATCACGAGCAAAGTTATAACACTCGGCTAGCACAAGTGTTTAAGAGAAATACGTGTAATATTGAACGAAGAAAGTGTGAGATATCTTCACTTAAATGAACTTTCGCACTAGCGCGCGAAACGCGAACGCATTGCTGTGGAGTGTTGCAGTCACAAAAATTTTAATTAAATATTATATGTGTATTCTCTTGGGTTTTAAAGTGAATTTCAATTACAAAACCATTGCGAAATATTCAAACTCCAAGCGTATTTTTTAAACGTATGTATTAGGCTACGTTTCAATGTATTGTGAGAAACCGAAATCAGACAGTTCGTTTTTCTGTCAAAGGTGTTTGTGCAACTATCAATGAATAGCAGTGAAAATATGGAACGCAAGGAATCAATGATTTCAATGAAAAATTACAGAAAAAATTGCTGAAAAGAAACAATGGAATGGAACTGTTCGGCATGCCATCAGACTTCAAAAGATGATTTACGTTTAATTGCCACTATTTACGTTAATGAGTGTAAATACATGCATGTAATGTATACCTGTGAGAGAGAGAGAGTGTGTGTGTGTGTGTGTGTGAGAGAGAGAGAGAGAGAGAGAGAGAGAGAAGGAGGGTGGGAGGAAGGGAGAAAAAAAAGAAACGTTGCACATCCTAATGGCATTATCACGAGCCGCCACTGCTCAACTTAGGAATTCTTCCATACGTTACTTGCATGAACTATTTTCAACTTTGTAAGGCTTCTAGGTCGAGCGAATAGAAATAAATTTGAAAAAAGAAACTAGATAATAAAAAATAAATGACTCCACAAAAAGTAATATTCACGGAGTAATGATCAAGGATATATGTGTTTGTTCCAATACAGAGTAAATGAAAGCATTAGGCTACGTCATTAACTTCCAACCGCATAAAATCTTGCCCTTGTTCCGGCAAATAGCACGAAAGAAATGACGACGTTATGTATGAATTCATTCGAAGATGAAGAGCATTATTACAGCATCTACTTTATATTCCTCTTTCTTACTTCTCTCTACTTTCTATATTCAATTTTTATATCCCCACACACACACACACACACACACACACACATACATATTATCTCACGCACGCTTTCAAGAAGCGTTACGTGCACGCAAAACACGGGGATGGGCGTTGGGTGAGGTGAAGGGGGCCGATGGGGGCGATGGCCGAGGGATGGGCGGGCGATGGGCGGGCGATGGGTGGGTGCAGTGCGGGCGCCGGGAGAAGTTGAACGAACGCGCGAGGCGAGGCGAGGCGAAGCGAGGCGCCGCGGCGCCGGCTGCACTTCCTTCTGCTCCTCCTCCTCCTCTCAGCGGCGCATTGTCTCGCGCGCGTAACGAGCTGACAGCCATGGGCCATATGGAGCACAACGCCCGCGCTGTGGCGCCCGTCATTAGCCGGTATTTGCTGCCGGCAGGGCCGGCGGGCGGGCGCTGCGACACCGCGCCCCGCGCACAGCTGCGCTCGAGAAACGGCTCATGTCGACGTGGGAAAACGACTCAATCAGCTAGGAAAGGTAATCTCGTAGAGTTTGCCATTAATACGTCTGATTTTATGAGCAAACAGTACGAGGTGAATGATACACGCGATTCTTGTGGGTAATAAGCGATATTATAATCCACAGAGAGAGTTTGATCTCCAGATAATGATTCTACAACCTTGTGTATTCCATTATTTGATGAAAGAAGTGAAAAAAATTGTGGAATGTATATATCGTTATATATGATATTATAGATACTTTTTGGTAAGGATTTTAGAAATCATGAAATCATACTTATTTCAAGAGATAAATTACTTGAATTTAGGACTAATTAAATTGATTTATACACAGAAGGAATATAATTTTAATTCCCCAATTATATAGACATATAATGAAATTGTGAATGGCATTTTAAGTCAACGGGCCAGAGAGCAGTTTGTCTGCTTAGCGCATTTGTGTGCAATGTGAACGTATGCGCATTATGGGCCCGCATCAGAGTGGATTAATAGTCATCCTTTATAATTTCCATTATTTTGATTATTTTTTTCCTTGGAAGCAATTTAATGATAGGTTAATGATACGTTCTTGGGAAAGTCGTGACCCTTGTCAACATCGTATGAGTAATAACCAATCAACTCTCGTCCTTTATGAGTGGAGCCAATGATTTTCAGTTCCTCCGGGGTAGTAACCCCAGAAATCGATGAGTAGAAAAAGGTTACAGAAGATAGAGAAAACAGAATGCTTCAAGACTAAGAAAATTATATTTTTTTAATGCATTAAACAACACAAAATGACTGTCATTATGAAAAATTAAACCATCATATTTGTGATAAAATCTGCAATAAAATAAAGATCATCTACTTCCTTCACTACAAATGTCTTCACAAACCCAACTGATATTTCGCTCAGTTTTATTTCAAAATTTTGTCTCCACTTTGCCCCTTTTTCTCGTTCAGAAAGTTATACGACGCATATATTAGATATACACCTCATAATTGTGAAGTATACAATAATCAATACGTCGATTTTCAATTAAACGAATTTGCATATAAATTAAAACTTCTAATGCACTGCTTAACTTCCAAGTTTGGTGGTATTCGTCTCTACTTCCAATTAGTGCGCCTTGTTTAAGCTCCTAAATAAATTCACTCAGTAACAGTGTTTTCCTGGGGTGCTGCGGTGTAAACGCTCTCGCAACCTGCGAGAGCATTCCGGCAAGGTGGCGACGCCGCGGCGGCCGCGGTGGAGGCGGCGGAACGTCGCGTTGGCACGACGCCGGCGTCCCCAGGCGGTCACCGATGCGCGAAGCTTCCAGAGCAGAGGCGCGGGCGGCCTAGCCACCTCTAACTTCGCCAGCGACCGCCACTGCTTCGCCTCGCTCCGCCCCGCCCCGCGCCTTGGCATTTCCGCTTTCTGGTTATTCTTCCGTACGTGTTGGTCGGCGTCTCCGCAAGTGCACATTTTCATTTCTTCCTCACAAGTCACATTCATCGTTTTCAATTCCCCCACACCAGGAGAATAGCTCGTTTCTATTCTCCATAAAAAGAAACACGACGCTCGTGCCCTGTTCGGACATTTCTACCAAATGTTTCCGCCTCTCATCATCATGTACGGTGACTACTTCCTTTTTAATGCCACTGAGTTCTCGTCTCCGTCGAACTATGAATGAGCAATGTCAATCCCGATCCTTTACCTCCATGTCACTCAGCTGTCTATCCTCTTACCCGATTAGCCAACAAGTTGTCACGACAAACAATCCAACTCAGGTGTACTGCCACGGGTATTTGCCATTCTCTTCCTGCGCACTGATTGGCTGACTGAACTGGCCTTAGATTAATAATCGTGTGACTTTCACTACCTCCCTTCCGATACTGATCTTGTACCACTGCCAATTTGGCTTACCGTTACATTACACACCTCATTCGCGATGAACACAGCCGCTGCCACATCCTCCGCCTTACCTCCACCTTCGCCTTCACTTTTGCATCCCTCCCATCCCCCCCCGCCCCACCTCCGTCCCCACCTCCTTCGCCTACACCTCCCCCTTCCCCTTCGTCTCCTCCTCCTCTGCCGGCGTCCTGCCCGACAGCGGTCGCATCGCGAACCGGTTCCACCCAGGCGCACGCAGCCGATCCCCGGGATCGCCCCGCCGCGCCCCGCCCCGCGCCGCCCCGCCCCCCCCGCCCCGCGCCGCTACGCTGTAACCTGTCGCGGCGCCCTCTCCGTGCGTCCCGCTCCGTCCATCCGCACCAAACGACAGAAGGCGCAGGGCGGCGCGAACGGGCGTGGCGTGGCGTGGCGTGGAGTGGCGGCGCGCCCACAACACACGGAGGGGCCACGGGAGCGGCTCCGCGTGCGCACAACAAACAAACGGCAGCGGTCAGCGCCACAAAGCGAACGACCCCACGAGCACGGCAGGACTCGGCGCCCGCCCCCCGCGCCGCGCCGCGCCGAACAGTCACTGCGGTCCACATCATCGCCAACGCCACCACCGGCCATGACCATTTTGTTTGATCGAAAGTAGCTTTTACTTTTGTGCGGTAGTTGTAGTTCACAGTTAAACTTCGTTTCTTCTCGTGCTAAATGCCTAGCTCTAGTCTATTATGTTATGTGTCTATGCATCTGAAACTACGTTTATGTAAATGATAATATCATTACATCGTACACACAAGAGCACGACAAATAATGTTATTTTTCATACTCTGGCAAAGAACTGTTATCAGAAATATGGTAACAATGAAATGAAATAAATTTTAAAAAATCACTCTAGGACTTTTCATCTTTCATTCAGCATATTACTTAAATTCCTATTTATCATTTTCACCTGTGTACCCGATCCCATTATATAAAGATCTTGATGGCTAACTTCACAACTAAAATCAAATAACATCGCATCGGAAGAGTAAGTTACTAATAAAGGTAACACCAAATGCAGTTTAAAGTCACTAAGACTACCGCCGATGTTAATAATAATTTGATCCGACAGCGTTGATCAATTCATTTCTCTTCTTGCGTTCCATTTAATAACGTCTTCTCTCATTTATAATTTTTTTCAATAATTTACTATAAATCATGTTGCTCGAGATTGCTCTTAGGTTATCCACTTACTCGTCATCACTATCGTATAAAGACCGATGAATAAAAAGCAGAAAAAAATGAACCCGGGTACAAAAGTCACGTCAATTTTTAATATCTTTTTCACACAATTCCTCAATTTTGAAAAGGCGAAAATTTTGTTTAGTCTTGTGAAGCGTCAGATTCTAGCAGTTGTCGGAATGCCGTCGTATCTGATTATATCCTCTGGTATCTTCTTCTCACCTTGTTTCCTCTCATCAGCGGCAGCGCCATTCTATCGGCCATTTCCTTCTGCCCCTCCCCTGCACGCTTCGCATCGCGGCGGAGGCCATCACAAAGGTCTCCGGTGTCCGGCGAGGACGGGAGGACGGAGGACAGCTGCGGGGGCGTCGGCGACCGCGCGCCTGTCGCCACCAGCCGCCAGGGGCGACCGGGATCGAACCCCCGCCGCGCCGCAATACGTGGAATGTCTCCCGCATTGTCCACGCGCGCCCGCCGCCGCCCTGCCCGTAGTTAGCACAGATAAATACACGTGAGTACAAGAGTTCCAGAGGCTGTATGCGACACCATCTGTGTTCGTGTCGCTTGCGATGCATTCTCTAGTCTACCATGTCGTTTATGGTTCGCTTAGGGGAGTTTAAAGTGGGAATACAATGTGCGGTACGTAGCTGTAGCATGTTCATGATAAATAAGTTGACATTTCCCCCCCTCTTTGCGCTCGGAAATGCAATGTCTTCAGATTGTAGATACGAACAACGCGAGATCTTATGAACAATAGACACCTTTTCGCTACCACAAAGGTGATATAAAGAGCAGACCTGATCGTGTAACTCGAACACAAAACGATTCGAAAATATACTTAACTCACCATTGAGTAGTGGTGTACATGGAATGCTATCGAGGTGAAATATTGCAATCCTTCACACTCACCTGAAAAAAAGAAGAAAATAATTAATTTGATTTCACCAACATTTTCAACTCAAAGGTACTTCAGATTACTACACATGTAACTAAAAATGAATGGAAGGTATTACAGAATACAGGTTTTTCAGGCAACATACAGAGAGAACTGCACGAGAGGAGAGTTCTGTAATTCCCTTCAAATTATTTCTTTTGCGAAATACTTTTTTTAAGAAACAGTTAAAGAGGATGCATATACGGAGTAGTATATCATTCCTGCATAAATATACCTAAATTAATCAATTAGAACATGTTTCGGGCGTGTGAAATTATATATCCAAAACCCAAGCAGCATCTAATTAAAATACTCGATGATTCCGCAGAGCTGTCCAGGACGTTCATGATAAGAGAGCGGCTGCTTTGCCAACTGGTAATAATCCGGCGCTTCCCGTCTGGGGCGCGGGGCGCGGAGGGAAGGCGGGGCGGGGCGGGGTGAGTGGCCCGCAGCGGGTGCGGCCGTCGAGGCGCCAGGATGCGGACCGCTCCCACCGACCCTCCCCCGTTCCCACCGGTTCTCGTAGCGGCGGCGGCGGGGCACGGTCCGGGGCCGGTGGCCGGTGGACCGCCTCAAGAGGGAAGTGGTGGCGTGGACGGCGGCTGCGTTGGCGGAGGGAATGACAGCGGCGGACGGTAGCGATGGCGGTGTGGACGGTGGCGGTGACACAGTGGTGGAGTGACGATGCCGATGCGGCTCGGTGTGGAAAAGCGTTGGCGGTGTGGTGGAGGCGGTGGCTGTGGCAGTTTGGCTTGGCGGCGACGGCGATGGTGGTGGCGGTGGTGGCGAGCGGTGCGGGGCGCACGCCGCCGCGACGGCCGAGGGGACGGCGGCGATGAGACCGGACGGCGCCGAGGGGTCGAGGGTACGCTTAGTGGCTGTATGGATACGATGCTCTGCCTCCGCGAGGGAGTTTCAATTACACACAGAAATGAGAAAGGGAGCGTGAAAGAGTCAAGGTGAGTGGGCATTGGGAGGAAAATGAACACGTTTGGTGGAGTATTATATGCTCTAAATGTACGCAAGATATAATTTAAAAATGACACATGACAACAATTCTGCTGTAAACCGTGATAATTGAACCGGAATAGGTTACAAAACCAGACCTCTAATAATAATATTTATTCTTAAATTCATTTACATAGCTAACGTATGGCCTAGCTTACAAACTAGATCTTACAAACTAATCTAAATCTACTTTGTCTTACATCCTGACTTAATTTAACAACGAACATTATTTACATTAGAAAACAGGAGTTTCTTCAATTTGGAAAACATCGTACGTGTGGTTTATGAGCTAGGTTTGTTCACATACGACAGACGGACAGACGGACGAACGGACGCGCGTTTTGCTTTCAATTGTTTTTTCAGCATCAAGGCCCCCTAAAATAGGAATTCCGGCTACTCCACGTGTTAGGGGATTCTTTTTATTTAGCAATTGGATTTATCCACTTCCTTGTTATCAGGGCCCGGCAATGATTTTTTTTTGTCGAAAATTCGCCGTTTTTTTCGTGCAGCATTACATAACTTTCTCTATACTACGTTTATTACTCTGTACATACGTACGTATATGTGAAAGTAAAAACTATTTGAAATTGCCCTTATCCTCCATGATATGCGCTTTGACAAAGGAGCTATAACCTTTGTCAGAATTCTTTGATAACGACAAATTTGGTATCAACGGGTAGGTATCGAAAAGTACACGGGCAAGCGAAGCGTGATGTGCCAGCCTTACGGCAAATATAAATCTGTTGCCGATGTTTAGTGTCTGATTGGACACACAAAGAACCTATTTACAAGCGGCGCGAGCCAGGTATGTCAAGCCTGTCGGTATCTTGCTTTAGAGTATAATGGCGCCGAGACGGAAACCCATAACATAAAACGAAGGTAGCGGAGCAAGGGCGAGATCAGGGAAAAGCCGGCGATGGCAAAGAGGGCGGGAGGGGTGGGCGCGGAGAGCGGTGGCGGCGACAGGAGCTGGCGATGCAGCAGCTGGTGCCGCTACAGGGTAGTGGTGGCGGCGGGTGAAATGGCCGCGGGGATGGGGGAATGGACTTAATGCGTCTGCAAGAGCGGCGGCGTTGAGGGTGGGACGGGAGTAGAGATGGCGATGAAAGCGTTTGTATGGGCAGTGGCTGGGCGGGCGGACAAAGCGGAGGAAGGGTGGCAACGGTGATAGCGGCGGGGCACCGACGGGGACCGGGGGAGGCGGTGATGAGGATTGCGAGGGCGTTTGCAATGACGATGGAAGAGAAAGGGGCGTCGACCGGATAAGACAAGGGCGGGGTGGCGAGGGCGGTGGTCGTGGTCTGGGTGCCTGCAAGGGCGGCGGCAGAGGGGCGTCCGCGGGGCGGCGGCTGGGGAAAGCGGTGGCCGCTGCGGCGCCCCCTCGGCGCCGACGCAGGCTGCGGGGCAGACGGTGCGCGCCTGCTCCCCGGTTGTTTCAACAGCATTCAAACTCAAATATACTTTATTTCATCGTCACTGAGCGTTTGATAGGAAAGAAAACAAGCACGAGGCAATGCCCTTTCCCAGAACCAGTTACGACTTCGACGATCTACTGCCTCCCTCTAGGAAAAGACGGTCCGATTATACATATATGGGAATTTGATCACTGCCATGGGCTACGTTTGTTGAAAACTGTCTGCTTCCCTTTGATCCACGTATGTGTGATCCATCAATGTGTGTTCCATCAATGTATGTTTGATCCATCAATGTGAGAAAATGATGTTCTTTCTAAAAGGGAAACATTAACTCGTGTCAGAAAGGTTCGAACTTTGTAGAAATAAATGAAAAATTTGATATGAAAAATAAATAATATCATTTATTTTTTACGGGCTACATTGGATTTCTAAAATTATAAACTACGTGTTTTAACACGTAATATATTTACAGGAAAACGCTATGGTTCTCTCTGAAGCTCGAGGCATGATTGTGTGGTTCATTTGCAACACCTCGCCCGAAAGAACTCAACCACATAATTAAAAGAATGAGCGCTTTGCATGAGAAACAGCTCGAAACCCGTAATCACACAATTATTTTCAGTGACGTCGCGAGGTGTGTTCAAGGCTGCAGCCCACCCACTACGCCCGTAAGACTGATGAAGGCAATATCCGCTAACAGACTTACTTCTACGCTCTTCCCTCTTCTTATTTCAACCAAGGGGATGGCAATTTTTTACTCGTGAACTGTTTACAAAATTATTTTCATTTTTTGTTATTTTTTCCTTACGGAGTAGAACGTGAAAGTTTAATGAATTCATTGAATTTAAATCACTGGTTTCTAAAATACTGTTTTCTCCAATTCGTCACCCACTCACCCCCCAAAAACTAGAACGAAAAGCTAATTTCGTACTTAGTAGTGTTTTCGCGGTGTATTATTTCCTTTTATGCTAAAAATATATATACCGATAGTCAACGCAAATTCATGCATATTTTTAAAAAATTTAATTCATTACTTCATTTAGCTAATGATTCCTATTGATTTATTAACTAGTAGAGTGATAATTTGGCTAAATTACCTGATAAGTTTCGGTCAGGAGGCTGATCAATGACGCTTCTACTGTAGGAAGTGAGGAATCACATGAAAGAGCAATTGCTATGAAGCAGAAGCTGCGGTATAATTATGTCCACAAAATCACTTGGTCGAACAATATGAGCCGTATTCAAAAGAAGAAGGAAAGACGAGGCGTGGGGCAGCGTGGGCTCGTTCTTCCAGTGGATTATGTGAGTCTGCAGAGTGTGAACCTCCTCGGCTAATCCCGCACATCGCTACCCACTGTGCAGGTTCAAAGCGATCGATGTTTTCGTTCTGGTCAAAGAATTCCGCGCACGCGCTGCTCTATCGGAGACCTCGCGGCGATAGCAAACAAAACGCTGTCGTCACCCCCTCCCCTCCTCCTAGCGACAAGTCACCACTCCGGCAATCGCCACTGCATTTGTATACTTCTCACACCCCTTCGTCTTTTCATTCTGCAACGAGTAAACCGGGAGCAATATCAGTACATCAACTTGTCACTGCAACGCCTCTCACCGCAAGGTCCTAGGTTCGAGTCCTGACGGTGGCTGGATTTTCGACACTAACTTTTCAGGTCGAATTCAGTCGCTGTCTGGAGGATTATTTTAGCGGCCGGCTGCTCTGATCGGTAGTTTTCCGTGTTTTTTTTTATCAACACCAGGCGAATGCCGGAGCAGTACCGTACCAAACGGACCGCGCGCGATCTTTCCTTTTTTCCTTGTCCTATTCTCTCCCCTGATACACACACACACACTAACATGCACTACACTACCACATATTCCGGGAGACCGGTCGGGTGTTTAGAGCTTGTCCCGGCTGGGGCGGTGCCCCGCTGGTGGGAGAGTCCTGGTTAGGGAGAAACCCCGGTAGTCGACGGTAGGTCGGCGCCGGATCTCGCCATCCAAGGGGGGAAGATCACTGCCATTTCCCGAAGAAAAAACATGCATTTCACTTACGGAACTAATGACCTAAGCAGTTGACGCGCCCGGAATCACCAACCAACCTTTACAACGAATAACTAGAAAATATAGTGATGAGTACTTTGGATTGTGATAGAGGGAAAGGTTACGACAGAAATCAAGAAATCGATGTTACAATGAAACAACTGATTTCGTAATTCATAAAATGTTAGAGTTCATGAAGATACTAAGAATGCTAGAATAAGAGAAGAAAAGTAGTGGAACAAGACGAAAAATCAGATGTTCCCCCTCCCCCCAAAAAAACCGGCGACGCTGGATAGAATTCGCCAAATTCAAAGACCAGAATTAAATATTTTGAAACAATTAAACCAGGATAAAAATATTTGAAAACAGTACTTAATCGTGACTGAAGTGATAAATCAATAGTCGAAAAAACATGGCATGTTCGGAAAAACGCCTTCTGCGATAAGTGCCCAATAATGAAAAATGATGTGAAAGAGAACAAAACTGAATACCTATAAATATATTGTTCCTAGGGCAAGAAGCCTCTACTTGAGCCGATAGAGACCAAGTGTAAACAAACGTGGTGGTGACACTCAAAAGAATGTGGTCAAGTTCACTCGTAATTAACAAAAAGATTGCGGTTTCAAAAGAAATGACGAGAAGGAGGTGCACAAAATCAAACGGAGCCGGGCTGGAATGATAAAAAGGATTCCTGTAGGGGAGAAAGACACAAAGTGGGAGCGCCAGCGGCGCAGCGGGGTCCGCAAAGGCTGTCTGCGTAGGCGTCGCCGGTGCGTCGCGACGGCTCCTCGACACGCGCTCCGCGTCCATTCAAGGGAGGAGTAATGCACGCGACGCACGCCAGCCGCCGGCCGATGACAAATGAAGCCCGCCGAGGGGCGCGAGGAAGTGCAATTCAGGCGACCAAACACGCGGCGAAGGCAAATCGACACGCGGATCGACCAGCACCGCCCGCGCTCCACGCGCACTCGCCGGCGCCGCCTACGGCTTCTTGCCGCTGCGCCGCCGCCGCCCCCAGTCCCGCCCCCCCTCCGCCACCGCCTCCCAGCGGAGCGGTGATCGCAACGCACATTCTCCGTGACGACGACAGCAGTGGCGGAGATGGTGACAGTGTCGCTAGCAACGCTGAGATCAGGAGAGGCTGAAAGGAAAAGAAATGCTGGAGGAGGAGTTAACGTTGGAGTCTGCAGCGGCGAAAGAAGGAAGGCCCCCAACGGGAGGCTGAAGGGGGGTTGGCTTTGGACGTGAACGTGGAGGCAGAGGCAAGGAAGTGGCGGCTCCAGGTTGAGGTTGCCGGGAGAAGAGGGGTTGTTAGAAGGGAACGCATACAAACTCGTACGCCGGCTGCCGCTGTTTGCTTCGCTGGCGGTGGCAAAGGGGGACAGGAGGGGGCTTTGTCGGCTGACCGCTAACTCCGCCCCCACCCGCCCGCGGCCCCCCCCCCCAATTGGAGGGTCCCCGCCGCCCCCGCGCGCCTGCCGCTGCCGTGTGTGGCGGCCTCGTATCTGCTATCGATTCTGCTTACTGTCACCGCGCCCGGAGGGGCCCGCTGCGGCCACCCCGCCCCACCTCCCCGCCCGCCTGGCCATGTCGCGCGCCTCGCCGGCGCCAGCCGCCCCGCCCTCCCCTTCCTGCCCCCGCTAATGCACTCCGCTTAGTGTTGGTATCCACGGCGCTACTGGAGACGCACATGTTCATGCTACTGCGCTGGTTGTGGATCTTCCACCTTCCGCCACGCAGTTTTTCATTCGTAGACAATGCACTGCTACTTCTGTGTGTCGATGGTTTCCATTTATTCGAATATTTAGTTTCATGTATTAGCAATAAAGAAAAGTTGCAGTAAAAGAAACTCAGAGTACGCACGAATGTAAGAGTAAGAGGTGTATCGACATAAGCTCTAGGTTTCCACAGCATATATGATAGGATCATCTCATTTAAGTTCTCAACTAACCTCAGAAGAATTATTTGGTAATAACTAATCTCGATTATCAAACAATTAATCGTTTACACGAACGCAAGTTGGTTTGCTGTATAGTTCCAAAAACAATCTCTCTGATAATGTCATCAGTTCTGCACGTTTGTCCTTGCTAATTTCGTTCTCCCCACTTACAGTGGATGCTGCCGAGATTTTAGGTGAGCCACTACGGTAATTTTCGTGCGGGAGTCTTGATTCCCACAATCGCTATGAGTTATCGCTGCGCGCCGTTCAGTCTGAAAGACAGAATCCGACAGAACGTGACGTTCCTAGCCAGCGAATACAAGAACTATTAGGATGAGTGCTGTTGCTGGGAGTATGTTTTCGCCCCTCTACGAGTAATATTTTGCGTGTTGTCAGCGTACATGTATTACCGCCTATTTAAGATAATTTTGCGAATCTGCAAGTCCTCGTTTTCGGGATGATATCTATAGGTCTGGGCGGCTAGTAATTCAATTTACACTTTGAACTTACAAATCCTTACATTTTGTGCAATATTTATTTATTTCTTATCCAGTTCTTCCAAGTTGTCAAAATCCTCTGTGCGTTATTCTAATCAGCCCTACTACGGAAACATTCGTTCTCACAAATAATTTGAACTACTGCGACTCCCGATTCGAACACATCATTAATTTGCCGTCATGAAGAAAATTATGATACAACAGAAGAATGGACATAAAAATAATCACAGTCTACACTCACCTCTTAGAAATAAAATAAATAAATAGAACATACTTGTGTTAACTTTTTATGACTGAAATTCGTAATGATACATATATTTTAAAGACACATAATGTGCATTTCCATAATTAATGTTGGGCGGATATTTTTTGTAAGAAGCCGAACCGCAGCGGCACCGGAGATCAGGCATCCTCCCGAGGGGTTGCCACAAGCGATGCGATCAGCTGTCCGCGGTCCTATGCGCGTTTCGATTCCTGCGAAGCGACACCCTCGCAGGGCAAGCTCCGACTTTCATTCCCTTGATACCTCTGAGCAGATTAGTCTGCCATTAATTAGCATGCAATTCCAACAAAGGAACCGTCAATTAGCGATTGTCGACATCTTCTCGTTAAATGTAGAGATACGAAAACGGGGTTGCAATAATAGCTGTGAAAATTAAACCCCAAGAGGGCGTATTTTAGGCTATCAAGACAAGCCAGTATCGTCTGGCTGGATCGAGAGCGAGGTGCCGAGCACTGAAGAGGCACGGAGTCAGAAAAAATGACCACGTCCTCGTGGGCAAGGTCGATTACTTTCGCATAAGGAAACTAATTTAAGCTGCGTCGTGAATTCCATCTGCCAGCAGCTGAGATGGTTTCTCGCCTCTCATTTTAGGCACGTAGTTAAAAGATCGCGGCGTCGCAAATAAACTGTTCTTTTAATAAATAGTTTTTCAGAACTGATACATTTTCGCAATTTGTGTTTATTTTTTTATTATTGTTTTTTCAATGAGGAAACTGCCAGGTCTTGTTATTTGAGTGAAAATGTTGGCAACTATATGAACGAACGTTGTTCAAATCGTTCTCGTGAAAGAAGTCTTCTGCTTCCGCTCTGGTTACGTAAAGCTGATCGACTACTTTTTGCTATTTGTAGGTGGGTTTAGCAGATCAACGTGATGGTAAACTACGTTGGTTTCTGATAACGTCGACGCCTACTAAGAGAGTCTATTGTGTCTATTCTGGGAAAGTTACCCATAACACCTGGGAGCAAGAATGTCTCTCTATTGCACTTTTATCACGAAACCAGGCACCTATAGCTTGCTTTGAATTCGCACACAACTCCCTAGTTTGCCCTCCCTTATCTGCAGTTGTCTACAAGATATCAGGAGCCAGTTTCTGTGAGTTCGACGGTTGCATCTGTCTTGTTTACACGATGCACAATTTCTGAATACTAGAACGTTGTCAAGAAATCTCACAATGCATGAATTCACATGCCAACGAAAACATGTTGCACGAGTTTAGGTAGGGCATGATGATATAAAAAGGATAAAATTCTTGGACCATAAAATGTGTTTGAGACTACTCAATTTTGAGTACGATAGGCTAGTTATATTTTCGTAAACTCACATCCCTGAAAACCAATATTTAATTTTCGCCACAAAAATATTTCACAAGAAGACTATGAAAATTGGCTCATAGTTTCTACAATAGAAATCCAGCCATGTCTCCTTAACTGAAGGCGGGCGCAGGAGCATCACATCTGGCATGTGGCGTCGTTTCCGACCTAGGTCACGCGTAGCGC
Organism: Teleogryllus oceanicus; assembly: GCA_964035755.1. Classification (NCBI taxonomy): domain Eukaryota; kingdom Metazoa; phylum Arthropoda; class Insecta; order Orthoptera; family Gryllidae; genus Teleogryllus; species Teleogryllus oceanicus. Next base: position 120,475,552 of record CAXIVR010000002.1, read on the forward strand.
GCAGGTATTTAAGCGACGGACAATGGCGGGTCCCCGGCGCAGGGAGCGGAGGGGTGCACAATCCCCCGAACTATTGGTGTTGCGTTGCTCTTGGATCCATGCACCGTTGCCGCCGTCGCCAACACGCGACCCCCAAGCCGCTTTAGTCAATATTTCCTCCAGGCCTGGCGCTAGGGTTCGTAGATCTAAGGAACTGGCAATTTATTAAAATAAATTTTACTACTTAAAATGCTTGACGCTAAAAAAGGGAAATAATTTTGTGGTCCAGGTCGTTTGATTGGTGTGTGTTTGTATGGCTTTATTTCTATGGCGAACATTATAAGCCAATTTGTATGTACTAATGTTGATAGTTCGTTAAACATAATCGTCACGATAATTGTTACAGTGTTGATCCTGAAATCACTAAATAATGGAAACTTCCGTATTAAATGTCAATATGTAGTCCATAACATGTACTTTAAAACTATTCAAAGCCCCACTTATAGTATATCATCCTCTGATTTTTAAATAATAACTATGGTGTTACTTATTTGGATAGTGCTGGAGTTCTGATACCCTAAAAAATCAAAGATAATAGTATTTTCAAAATTGTGATTTTTTCGCTTGGATTTGGGTTCTCATGACAACGGTGGTTATCTACTGTAAATGAGTGAGAAACCTGGCAATTTCTTGTCATGGAATGGATGATGATTTTTTGTCAATGAGCTAGAAATTCAGTAATTGGAAAGCAATGAGTGCAATTTATGAAGTTTGGAGATAGAAGACATAAAAAATTGAATTTCTATCATTGCAATGACTCTAGTTCCCGAAACCACCAAAATATTATCAATAGAAAAACAAAACATGGAAACACACTCATTTGTATTTTAATCTCAAAGCCCAACTTCTTGCAACGAACTCCTGGCTCTTAGTGTACTCCTAAATGTGTAGAATACTTCCCACGTTCTGTATTCAGGGTTATCATAACCTCACTTTCGCTGTCCACGGCGTCGCAGCTTCCGCGTGCGCTGCAACACCAGCTGCAAAGGGGCTTTCAATGGGGCTCCATCAGGGACAGATGGGCGCACGACGCGGCGCGCCCCCTCGCGTCCTCCTCTTTCCCCTCGCCCCCCCCTCGCCCACTCCCCAGGGGTGGCAATGAACAACACGCCACAACACGCAGGCAGTTTGGAACTATATCCTGTTACCTGGAATATTGCGGATTTGAATCCCGTTGACTTCGTTTTACGGAGATATTTGAAACGGAATAATTACTGGGTTTCAGGGTTTGAGTTCGTCTTCAGCGTTAATTCCACGGAGATGACCCACAATACAGGAAAGGGTTTGGTGTAGTATTGAGTAAATTAATACTTCTGAAATGTAATTAAAACTACGACTAGCTACAAATTAACTATCATTATTACTATAATAATAATAATAATAATATATATATTATAATAATATTAATAATAATAATAATAATTATTATTATATATATCATATCATATATATATCATATATATTATATTATCATCATCATCATCATTACTACTACTACTACTGGCCTGAGGGATGGCTCATGGGCAGCGTACTAGTTTCCCGTGCTGTGGTCCCGGGTTCGATTCCCGGTCGAGGCAAAAATATAGTTGTAGCTTTCCTTTAAAATCGTCCCAGTTTCTGTAGCTGTGTGACGAAGAAAAGCTCAAGCAGGCGGATCTTGCTAGTTACGGTGAAGAGAATACGTCATGTTCGCCTCATGTCGCTCTTACCCCCAAGCATGGGAATTTAACTAGGCCCAGGCAAAGGAGGCAGCGGTAACTGGCCGATGAAGTCCGACTACCGACCCAATAACGCCAAATACACACATTATTATTATTATTATTATTATTATTATTATTATTATTGAAATAAGACAAAAAAGTTTCTAAACGGCGTAATGACTTACTGATGAAAATTAATAACAGTTTTCGGATACCACTGAAGGTAATTCAGAGCATTCCTCTGCTTCTTCGGTCAGCAGCTGCCGCGCAAAGTATCGCCGCTGCGCAGGCCTTAATTACCTGGGTCACTGACCAGCCGAAGAATGACAAGCGGTTGGTATACCTGGCATAAAGAAAAATGAGCGTTTGCTCAAAGCTAAATACGAAGTTCATCGCGGTTCACATATGTTGTTATATGATGTCACAAATTTCTAGGTATAAAATGTAAAATTTAAGACTCATTTTAACTACATAATTTATCTTCGAATTTGAACATTCAATTGTTATATTCAACAGAAAAAAGTACAAAAGGCAAAGACAATTCAACAGACAAAGTATGAAAAATATCCTTTGCAAAATGTTCACGTTAGGGAATAAAAGGGTCTTTTTCTTCTTGATGATCTACGATTAATGAATTAGTTCACTGTAATTTGAATCTTCATTTCTCGTAATGACTATCGATATATCAATATCAATATATTTACAAAGCAATACAATTTAATATTTGCTTCCATACAAAAACAATTTGGCGATATCATATAAGACAAAGCAAAATGCTAATCTCCAAAACATTAAAATACTTTTTTCATAACCTTTACTGCTAAATAAACACAATGTAACCAAACACAGAAAAGGAACAGCCGGCGTCCGTCAAGGATTTAACAGTCCGCTGTGGGTCATAAATACTCTTATTACAAGAAAACTTATTTCTCATAACTTTTATCCTAAGAAAGTGGTGTTACGAAAAGGTATGAACGACACACGGCCGACACCGCAAATAACGGACTGGTTGGTTCAAAGCTCACTCTACATCGACCAACATCAATAATAATAATAATAATAATAATGATAATAATAATAATAATAATAATAAGAAGCTAACCGTAACAAGTCACCCTCACCAACATATCAGCGAACTCTCAAACTCGGAACGACAGACATGACCACCGTACTTCTCCCACAGGGTTCGCCTTGTCACCCCTAGGAATCACCCCTCCACCTCCCCTGCTCCCTGCGGAGCGACGCGCGTCCCTCGGGACCGGCGGCGGCGGCGGCGGCGGCGGGGCGAGGAAAAATCACCCGCCCTCAATTATTTTTGTCCCCGCGAGGCGGCTGATTAGCCACGGCAGTTCGTTAGGCGCCCCCCGCGGTCGCCTCGCGCAGTGCTGCACCGCCACGTGGCGGGCTTGCCCTTCTTTTTTTGCCCCGCATTCGGTGCTCGCCCGTGATTGTTTCTAAGCGACCGACTGTGCACGAGATTATCACAATTCAATTTAATGAGAGTGAACTCCGGCCAGGGTCGTCTTACAGGAGTTTGCGTCGCCGACGATGCGGGCCAGTAGGCTCCCTGAGATAAAACCACTCGAAGAAAAAAATGCCGTATGCAAGTAAATGTATTACTGTTAATTATTGTCAAAAAATGAAAATATTAATTTAGGATGTGTATTTTATACATGCTTTCTAACATTTTGGGTTCTTTTTTTTGGTGGTGGGGGGTAACCGGCATTCCTGAACTTCCTTTGATTAAACCGCTGATTCAGCATGGACTGTTTCACACAGAAATTGAACTTGCAACTACTACTCTCACTGTCTTTACAAATGGAAAATGTGACTGCACGATAAGTACCTATCTTGGGTTTAATTCAGTTCTTGTTGCTGAGTTTTTCACACTTATTTTCTAATTAAATCACTTTCACCTGTAGAACCTGTTTCTTCCAAATGTGTTTCAACGAATAGAAAGTATTAGCACCGTGAATTTGTCGAGGTAATAATCGGTATAATTTAATTATTCTATGAGATATTAGCCTAATTGTAAACTCTAAATAAAACATTACAATACGAAAATAAAGTGTTTTAAATTTCAAATATCTTTTATACTGCTTTTTAGGTTCTGAAAGATTCGTAAATTCAAAATTGTGAGCTATGCAAAGGAAGCATGAGAATTTGCATGACTTTTGTAACCTCTGTATTTTATTTGCATGACAGAAACTATTCCATACAAAGGAAACGAATATACAAGTACATGTCGACGATATTTGATAACTTGTCCAACGAAAAGAAGTGGTTAAAGAGCTCATAATTCACCCCACGAAGAAGGCGAGAAGTAGGTGACGATAATTGTTCTTTGGAAATCTCAAAATAAACAGTAACAAAACGTAAGTTGGCCTGATACGAGAAGCACACACATTAACACAAACTTTGACGAACCACATCCAGCAGATAAGGTCGGTCGAACTTCCCGTGAATAAACATACCGGATATTTGATTTACAAGAGTGTGTTTTGAAGTTCTTGAACTTTGCTTTCAACAATGAGGTGTTGTATGTGCATTAAGTAATTACAAATTTCGTTACTGGACAGGCATCGGTAATGGATTCCGTAAACAATAATTTATTTCCAAAACAAACTGTTCATTATTTCTAAAAAACATGGTACATGTTAAGATTGATTGATTGGTGATTGCGGACGCGTCAACTTCTAATATTGTTAGTCCCGTACGTGTAGTACATGTTTTCCTCAGGTCGTGGTAGTGGTGGTCTTCCCCCGCTGGATGGTGAGATCAAGTGCTGACCTACCGTCCGCTAACGGAGCTTCCCAACCAGGTATCTCCCACCTGCGGGGCACCGCCCAAGCCGGGACATGCTCTCAGCCCCCGGCATGTGTAGTAGTGCAGTGCATGTTAGTGTAAGTGTATGAAACTACGGGATGAGGATAGGACAAGAAAGGAAAGATAGCGCGCGGTCCGTTTCTTAGGGAACTGCTCCGGCATTCGGCTGGTATTGATCGGAGGAACCATGCAAAACTACGGATCAGATCAGACGGCGGCTAGAAATCTCCTCCAGTAGTACCTATCTAGTAGTATCGAAAATCCTACCCACGTCGGAACTCAAACCTAGGACTTCCCGGTCAGAGGTACTGCGGTGACATCAGTTGTTGCCTTGAGCCATCTCTCCCGGTACGTACGTATTAAAAATTATGCTTTGCCATTGCAAACCATACGTACAGTTCCATACATAGTACTCAAGACAAGAAAAATTCAGCGTTCATCTATATATATAAAAGAAAGTCGTGTTAGTTACACTATTTATAACTCAAGAACGGCTGTACCGATTTGGCTGAGAATTGGTGAGCAGGAAGCTTAGAGCCAGGAGACGGACATAGGATACTGTTTATCCCGTTCGACAGCGTTCCTGTGTGAGAACGCACGTTTTTGCACGTTTTCGCGTGATTTCGCATGTTTTCACGTAATTTCGCACGTTTTCGCGTGATTTTGCGGGTTTACGCATCTTTTCGATGGTTTTCGCACGTTTTCATTCATCGAATATCCATGTTTTTCCCATGGTCAATTATATGTGGCATGTTCACGGGTCGGAAGATCAACTGCGTTGTTTGTTTTGGCGCCTGATAATAAAACAAAAAATGTCGTGTATCACAAGGAACTTAACTGAAGAGTGCAACCTAACTTAATAAATTCCAAAATCTGCTTATTTATTGCCTTTAACAGCCGGTCCCTATGATTACAGCTTTGTATTTCTCTCTTAAACAAAAATCAATTAAAAAAACGCTCTGCTACGTAATAGATTTTTTAATTATCTATTTAATATCAGAGCGTTTTTTTGAAATTCTTCTTTGTTTGAGAGAAAAACACAAATCTGCAATAGCTTTATTATCACGAGTGCAACAAGGATAGTACAGTTTCTCACAGTGAGTGCGACGCGAGAAAAAGATGGGACCGGCTGTTAAGGCGGAACAGAGTTCGCCGGGTCAGCTAGTATTATATATATATATATATATATATATATATATATATATATATATATATATATATGAATTAATAAAGACCGTGAATTCATTTTATCTTTCACCTTATGTAGCCCAAAGAAGACTGTAAATCACAAGGAATAAATCGGAATCAACTGTTATTTAAATCCATGTCATGAAAATGGAATACAGTAAACAGCATACTGATTCAATCTTTAGCTTACGGTACTTACTCTGAAGCTTGAATAAGTATATTCCAGGTTCCGTCCTCTTGACATCTTTGTATAGTGTCAAATCTATGGAATAAAACGCAACTGCGTATCCCGTTAGTGACCCGAGGGCTAACTCGGATCACGAGGACAATTTATGCGCCTTTGGAGGCCTACCGCGCCAGTAACTCCGCCGCGGGGTTCTGCCGCAGATGTCTGAAGATTAGAGCGGGCGCCGATGGTTCATTAAGTGGCCGTGATGGCGCAGGTGAGCAGGGCGTGGGCCGGGAAGCGGGGCCCCGACGGCGCTCGAGAATGTCCTCGCGACAGCCTGGACGTTCTAATACGGAGCGAGGGGAGTGGAAAGGTGCCAGAGAGAAGGGTGGAGTTTAGTGAATGAACTTAATATTGAATAGGTTGCGAGAAGCGAGGCAAATGGAAAAATCATAGTGAAATGACAAAGGGACTTTCATGGAAAGCGAGGGAGAATTTAAAAAAAAGCGGGAAAATGAAAAAAATTGTCTTGAACTAAAAATTTGTGGAATTTTTGCCTTTAAATCACTTCATTTTATGTCTCCCTCCCTTAAAAATATATCTGTGGGGTTGTGGATGCGATATCGGGAAGGAAACATGGATGTGTCCATATATTGATGTTCAAAATGAAAATTTCCATGTTATTGATACATTGTACCAAAACAATAGATGTAGATGATTTTAAAACTATTTTAATAACCTCCAACACGGAGATATTTAATACGCAATAGTCGTGTTTGTTAATTTATAATTGAGAATTGACCGACAAAATGAAGGCAAACGTTGAACAAAACAATTAACCGAACTATTGTTTGATTGAATTCAACATAAAAAATAATTATTGGATGCAAACACATCTAATTTTTCAGCATACTTAGTCAGTTAGGTCCGAAAGTATTTATTGATATCTGCAAATTATCATACTTTTTTATTATGGAACTTTTTCGACCATAAAAACCTCGACAACAAAACATCGATATTAAAAACATATGCTTTAATAATCCGATTGAAAAACACCGTCAGCCATGTCGGATCCCTTGTTGGAGACGCCCGTGGATTTATCTTCCTCCAGTGTGGATACGGCGCGCTCTGCAATGAACACGTCCAGAGCCAGGGAGCCGGAGGAGGCTGGCAGGTGCTGGGGGCGGGGCGGGGCGGGGCGGGGCGGGGCGGCCGCGGCAGCAGGGCGCGACGGCGGGAGTCGTGGACGCAAGGAAATGTCTGGGAATAAAAAAAGAGGAGAGTGACTAGGGAGATGAGAGAGACCGGCGAGTAGCATGCTGTGCACGGCATTGGGGAATGAAGGGAAGGGGCGATATTTCACGCGGAGCATACAGATCAAATGACAGGAAAAGAAGAAGAGGAATGTCTGTGATGAGGGTCCAGGAATATTGAGGTTCACATTCAACCAGAAGCTGGAAGAGGGCAGGAAATGCTACAAGTAAGTATGAAGTATTGTCGTAAGCCGGATGCAATTTTTCCCCGTGTATTTTGCACCGGCACCTACAGAAGTGTTTTATCTGAATCCTGCAAATCCGGCTATCCAACCTGTTTCTCATTGCGAACAGCATTCTGTTGATGGCACACTTCATCTGCACATAACACAAGGAAAACGGCATTTCATTTCACCTTCAATGCATGTTACCAAAATTATAACGCTGAAAATATAAAACCTTTAACCATAATTTATTAACTTAAATATTTACTTTCATCTAGAACTGACACAAATAAAATGTATGTAAATTATATTCCCTTTTGGCACAAAAGCGTGTGTTTTTTAGTCCATTACATTCTCTCGTTCATGGTTCAAAATTCCGCTGATACATAAATTCAGTGCAAATTCCTGAACACGACCACGATATTGTGTCCCTCCATAGATCTCCATTTCACACTTTACTATTTTCGATAACACACCATTTTCCATAGTGCCTCATGTAATCAAACTGCCAGAACAATGGTGCCATAACACTGACAGTACTGATACACCGACACTTCCCACGCCGTATCTTTCCCTCTCTGATCCCACCCCTGCGCTGCCGCCCTCTCCTTCGATGCCCATGCGATCGCTGCGCACTGTCCCCATCGCCCAGCTACCCCGCTTCCCCCCCCCTCGCCAGTCGCCCCCCTCGCCACCCCGCCCTGCCCTGCCGTCGGCGCGGGCGGGGCGCAAACCCGGGGCGCCGCGCCCCCACGCCCCACCTGCGCCGCTGTAAAAAGGCCGACGCTATCTTAACGGCGGGCGGGCGGTTGGACGGCCCTGTCCCAGTCACAGGCCTGGCCCGTGCCCGCCCCGCCCGCCCCCCCAAACCGTCGGCCTTGGCAGCGGCGCGGCAGACGCACACAGACCTCCGCTCGTTGCATAGAGCTTCCAATTTTCAAACAGGTTCCATTTGCCATTTAATATGGTCACTCTTGTCTGTGTCAAGAGCTTTGGTTTATCCTTCATCGAAAAGTAAAAATTAAACAACGTTGTAGTTTATCGTCTAGGAATAACGAAGTGGACTAGTAATAACGAAGTCGTTGCATTCTTCGCCCGCGTTATTGTCGTTCACGTCGACCTCGGTTAATATTTCATTTCCTCTTCTTCTCTTTACCCGTTTCCCTCATTTCGCCCTTTTTTTTTTTTTTTCCTCCGTTTTGCCATCCTTGCAATGCCTATTTTCCTTTTAACTTCCTACCTTCTTTCGTCATGTTGGGTCTCTCGTTTTCTTCTTGCTCTTTTATTCCTTTTACATCTTTGTTGTCATAGCCATCTCGTCTTTGTCGCCGTCAAGCGCCTCCCTGTCGGTTGGCCTGCGTCGCGTCGCGGCGACAACCTCTGAACTCGGGCGGGTCATTCAGACGACAGGAACCGCCGATGGCAATTAGGAGAAGAAATACGGCAGAGCCGAGCGGTTAAGAAGTCGCAGGCTCTAAAGGTGGAGTTGAACGCCGGGGCGGCACAGGTGGAGAAGGATGAGGGAGGATGGGCAATAAATATGCAGCAGACGATGGCGCGGAGGTGGGATTGTTGTTAGTGGTTGGAATAGCCACAACAGTGTCAGTCGGAAAATTGTAATGAGAGAGGTGGAGACGAGAAAGGTAGCGCTGGTGAGTATGGTGTGGTGCATCGTTTAAAGAACATTTAGGAGAGACGGACACTGCTGGGCAGATGTGGTGGAAGCGGAGTATATGAACCATATAGAGTTAGATAAAAATCGGTTAGATAAAAATAAACGCGGGCGGCAATGGAGACTTCTAAGGCAACAATGACGACGAGACTACGACAAAGGCATCCAATGTGGTGGCAGAGGTGTACGTTCCATTGGCGAGTACGTGTGGTATGGTAGCGTATGGTAGTGGGTGGTTGGTGGGTGAGGTCTCTGCTCAGCGGGTGGTGGTGGCGGTCCGGCCAACCGCATCGCGGAGACCGGAGAGCGTCAAAATGTAAAGTGGAGACAATAACTTGGGACGCGCTGCCGGGCGAGGCAGCGACCTGCCCCTGTTTATGTGTCTGCGACCTTCGCTGGGTGCACTCACAACGCGGCCAAGCGCCGAGGTGCGAGGCGGTGCCGCTTACAGGCGAACTCCGAGCGCGCTTTTAAGGCACGGTTACTGCGTTACGTCATAAAGATAGGGAAAGAAGGTTATGCACAGCAATGGGCTTAATAATACGAGCTAAAGTTACGATGCACATACGCATCATGTTTAAATGTAAACACATCCTGATTCAATGTAAAATGTTATGGAATGAAAATTAAAAGAGACCCTTGAACATTTAATACATATGTCTACCAGAAGAATGGTACTGGAAATTTAGTTATTGAATGTTTTAATTATAATACAATTGCCTAGAAAAATTACTGTGACAACTTACGTAAAAGTAATGAAGCTCGCAGTACACTGTTTCTTGAAGACATGAAACAAATAAATATCACCAATTTACTATATTGTTGGTGAAATGCAAATGCACGTCAACGGCAAAATGTCTGCAGTTATAACATTTTGTGGCGAAAGAGTCAAGCAAATAAGACTTATCGCGGACCACGTAACCTTGAGACCCCGACACCGCTGCCAAATAGTCACCCATTCTTCCTCCCGTTCTAAACTTAGATGACAAAGCAATTCTTTTTTCTTCCCCACTAAATTGGGAGTTATATGTCTTCTCACATTCTTACATACACAAAGAACCTCAGCATAACCCCATGTCAGACGAGGTATTTTAAAACATACACTATCGCTAAATGGATAATAAATGCTCGACTTTGAAAGCAATCACCGTAATCATTTTCAATTACTTGTAGTGAGAGTTTCATTAACATTCTTTCTACCCATAGATGCAAAAAAATTGTATTTGAAGAAACATTATTGACAATTTTTAGCGTTCAATAACAGGAACTGTACTACATTCACGACAATTTTCACAAAGTAATATATTATATGTCTAAATGTTGGCAACCAAAACTAGAACACTGAGTTGAAACACTCCTATCGTTCTACCTCTCACTTCTTGCCTTTCATATCGCGTGTCACTCGAAGGTACCAAACTATTCATACTGGGAAGCAAGCACTCACAAATTTCTCAGGAAGCTGACCAACAAAAGTCGTGAGCGCGGCTATGGCAGGGAACGCGGCAAGCAAGCGAACGTCCGCGTCATCTGAGAGTGCAGACGCAGCGCAAGCTCACCCACTGCTCGCGAGCACGCGCTCTACGCCGCTTTTTGTCACGGGCCGCCAACCCGCGCCACCAGCCCCAGACATCCCGCCCCCCCCGGCCACGCCCGCACCGCCGCCCGCCCCCTTTCCCCCCCCCGCTCCGCCACGACCTCCGACGCAACGCATCTATCCCCTCCTCTTTTCCGTCTCGCCAAACCCCGCCACCCCCCGCCCTCCATCTCGTCCATACCGCTTCGCCCTGCACCGCTCCGCTCTTCCTGACCTCCTTGCCTCTTACACCTGTCTCGCCTCAATCCACCCTCCACGCCTCGCTCAGCCCTGCCCTGCCCTGCCTTTCCCCGCCCTGCTCCGCCCCGTCCCACGCCGCGCCGCGCTGCGCCGCTGGCGGCGCGTCTCTCTTCGGCAGAGCAACACAAGAACTCCGTCCTCGGTGGCGTTGAAAGCAATGCGTAAGCGATGTGGACTCGGAGCCCCGAGTTATGAGATTCTCGTCGCTCCGAATTCCCGTCTGGTTCGTGTTCCAAGTCATGACTCAGAACACAAAACATAAAACCGAAGAGGATAGGAATAATCCTTGGGGTGACCAGACCTATCCCGTCATTGCTTACCTTCCTTGAAGAAATTACACAATACAACGCAGTTTCTCTTAAGTTAGTTTTGTGGTTTGTTATTAAAAAAACTTTTTTGGAATTAAGAATGTTAATTATCTGGATTTTATTTCAGTAATTATTAACGTCAACTTTAAATTCTGAAAGCTGTTCGAATTATTGAGACACATTTCTAAATGCAAGCTTATTCCGAGAAGAAATGATACATGGCGAGAGACGCATAAATTTATAGAGAACATCATTACAAGTATTACAAACGTATGTACTCGAATGTAGAGAATCGAATAACATGTGTAAACATTTTTTGAATTCCATCAGAGGATACAGACTGCGTCAATTAGGCGGTATTTGCTGCACTCCCTTGGCGCTGTACGTGGCCAACAAGTGAGCGGGGGATGGGTGGAGATGGAGGAGGCGTCGGTGCGCGCTCGGCGGCTCGGCGCTCGCACGCGTGCCTCGATTGCCGCCATAAAAGCGGCTCAGGCATTCCCAGCACGGCGCACGCGCTCCCTCGCCTTCGGCCTGGGGGAGGGGGAGGGGAGGGAACCGAGAGAGGTGGGAAGACGAGATGAGGGCAGTGGATCGGAGAGGGTGAGTAGCGAGAAGGGGACCGGATGTGTGGGGGGTGGAAAGGAGAGGGACTGACGGAAGGAGGCGGAGAGGAGCGTAGGTGAATGAAGCGCTGAGGAGCAGAGAGGAGCGGAATTAGAAAGGGATGGACAAAAACGACATGGGGCAATGCGGTGCGCGACACCACCAGTGTTCCGCAGCCGGACGCCCCCCTTCAGGTCTGTCCCGCTTGGGGCTAGGGCCTAGAGTCTTGTGGAATGTGGTGCGCACTACTCGTTGATTCTTTTATGGGTGCAACCCCACCTAGTAAATATTCACTAGCCGGGAAGGGTGATCGACCTGAAGAAATGACCATTTCTTCGACGCTTACTCCACGAGAAGACACGCGAAAGAAAAGTGCAACATGTGAGACGTGCTACAAAGTAGCTGCTGCAAAACTGTTCCTATAATGAAAGAATAGATGTTATACTTTGTTGGTGTTTTTAGAATGGCAAACAACCATTATAACTATATGATATGAGATATTTAATTTTGGAGTAAAAACCTTCATGTTTATTACTAGGTTTATGTCCTGGAAGCAACTCTTCTCGATACGATTTTGAAGTTTCGAAATTAGTTTGAATTATATCAAAGTACGTCTAAATATGTAATTTTGTCCAATACGTACAACTACATGATGCCGACAATTTAAATTTACCAGTTGTTATAAAAATAACTTTCTATCAATTACCGGTACACTCGTGAACTGGGAACTTACGAAAGTAGTTCACATAGTTCTAGCTTGCTATCTTCGTAAGCAAGATAATTTTGTTTCAACAATATTCTGCGAGGAAGTAGTTAATGTGAATTATTTTTTGGTATTATTTTATGTGCACTTCGTCATAGAATTTTATCCTTCGAGAGGACACATCAAGCCTTGGTTTATATTTAACTCACGAAGTTTTAAGAAATATTATGCCACAAATGATTACATGCGATTAAAGGGACACAAACCACCCACTGTTTGCAGATAAATCAGTGTTAAATGATATCTAAAAGTTATAAGAATTGCTATATTTGCGCTAGGATAAGGACAAATTTTGGCAAGCATCATCAAAATGTATACCAACAATACTCAAACCAGACCTTGTTAAAACAGCTTGTGGTAAGGAAAAATATTATGGTATTCGAAACTCTTAATTTCACAATGAGAAGGTACATAAATTAGAATATGCATAACCAATTCACGCCGAAAATAATTTTTGAACAGGTGTCTCCTAATACATTTGACGAAAATAGTGTTTCTTTTAGGTAATCCCTCATTTCCTTTCTAAAGGGTCATTATGTTAACATTTAACTACATTCTCAACCTTTTCTAAAGGAAAGAAGGAATGAACAACTTTTTGTCGGTGTTTCCTAAGGGTTCTACTCTACATCTGGAACTCTTATCAGAGACATGTAGGGTGAGAATCAACACAGGTTTTGGATACTTCCATCCCCTGACACCAGAACGTTAAAATATAAACAAAATTCCCTCTTCATCAATAAAACAAATGTTTTAGAAACATTTTTTTATCAAGAGTACTCTCAACTTTAAAAGAAAAATATGCTTTCCCTAATGGTATCACAAGGAGCAGTTAGATACAACTCCAAGGCTTTTTTCCTAAGCGCGCAGAGAGAAAATTAAAGATTAAAAATTAGAACGAAGTGACATAATATATTTTTCTCAGAAATGAATGTACTAGAGTAATATTCATTATTACAATGAAAAAAATTAAAATCTATATTATTTGCGATGATTTTACGATCGGAATTGTTTAAATTTGTTTCAATATAATTCAAACACCATAAGTGGCTTTGGACACAACCACAACCTCTAAAGGGGAACGAGCACAAACTATTTAAAGAAAGTTCAAATTTCATCGTCGTTTCCAAAACGTTTATCATTAGTACATAATGTCATCAAGATGTTACGAAAACAACGTACTTAACGCTAATCTCCCAGAAGATACCTATTAATAACTGTACAGTGTCCCCGACCTATCATTATACCAGTACTTGCGCCAGGCCAGTTAATACGTGTTGCAAGTCAAGACCTGGTAGAATCTGGAACGGCCATCTTTACGAGCGTAATAACGACTTAATACTTATTAAAGACAGATGCACGGAAAGATAGTAACATTAAGTCAAGCTTTCTGGTTTCCAAATAAGACTGAGAATATAGAAAAACAAATCTGACCAGCATTAGAGCAGAAAGTCGTTTCATTAATAGCATATATTTGATTTAAAATCTATGAGACCATCAGGTACTACAATATGAACGAGAATGCGAAGAAATTACATGAACATTGTCGTTAATATAACATTAATAATTAAAAGCATATAATAACATTAGTTTATTGACCGTGTGAAATAAATAATGAAATAAAAAGCGTGCTGCAATTTTTTGAAGGACATGTAAGGGACATCTAGTAGTGACAAATGCCGATTACAGATTATTTAATTAACCAAAAACCAAGGTAATAAAACCATCACCACAATAGAAGAACTGAACAAGTCATTAAACAATAATGTGTGAATACGCAATTACAGCAAAACTATTTTATTGCATTACTTTTCCTATCAGTTCATAAACACTGTCCCCCAGTGTTAAGTGTAGTCTCGGACAGATTACTCACAACAAACCGGTAGACAAAAATAATTAACTTTGAGAAAGCAAATCGCGCGAAAGAAGTGGGCGACCTCCCTAGTCGCGTTTACAAGTGCTAATAGTTACACACGTACCAACGCGCCTCTCCGTACGTTTTCAGCTGCAGAACAAATTTGCAGCACTTTGTACAGTCGTGGTCGCGTCTGCGTAGGAGCCAAGAGCCGAAGCTTCGGCGTGCCAGGGCCCCCATCGCGTGCCACACCCTCGCCGGCCGCGCCCGCCCCGCGCCAATCCAACCCGCTCCGCCCCGCCCCAGCCCGGCATCAGCCTCGCTCAGCCCCTTCTCCATTCCCCGCTCAAACCCTCCGCCCACCGCCCTCGCACGCCCCACCCCACTTCTCTCCACGCCCCCCAAACTCTACCCGCCCACTGCTACTCGCAACATAACGTCTGGGACACATTATTTTACCTATCACCCTTGATCATCATCTCGCCTCCTTCTTTCGGTCTACCCCGCCCCGTTTCGACCTTTTCCGTTCTATTCCGCTTTGCCTCAGGCCCTCCATCCGCCACCCAACATCCTCGTCTCTGCTACAATCCCGCCCTGTCAAGCCAGTCCCATCTTCCACCGGTGTATTTTTTCGTCATCGTCCCGCCACTTCCGGTTCGTTTAATTTACACTGCACTGATGGCTTCTCAGCGCCGCGGCTTTTCAATGCCTTATCTCTTCTGCAGCATTGTCACCTTCACCATCATCAATCCGTGCGTTTCTCTTCCATTGCACCGCAGTCTTAGCCAAATCCGTCACCGTCACCACAACCACCACCACAGCCGCCGCTACCGCTGCCACCGTCGCCTCAGCCTCTTCCACCTGCCTCTCCTTCGCCAGCGCTACATTCGCGTCAGCGTCGCTAGCCTGTTATGTCTACGCGATGCCCTTGATGACGGCGCACTGCTTTACAATTCAATTTATGTCCTGTTGTATACGCAGGTCTCTCTCCGCCATTGCCGCTCGCTCAGCCTCCTGCCATCCGCGCCGCGCGGGCAAACAAACAGAAGAAATGCGGATGACGCGGCCTTCCAGAGGTGGAGACCACGTCTTGCCAACGGTCGGACGGCTAGGCTAACCGACACGCGGTCGGCGTCTAAATATACCAACATGCACTTTTCAACGATAAGCAGACATATTTGGTGATTCTAAATATTATAAAGTTATCCTTATTAATACAAATTAAAGTGAATATTATGAACTTTTCCAAACGATAAGAAACAATTTTCAAACAACGTGTTCAATTTTTAATTAGCAACTATATATTTAGGAATGCGAACATTTGAATTGTTTAAGTTGTCTGTTTACTAAAACACTTTATCACAATAACTACATTTTCACGTATGCTGAATAGTACATTCAGAACACATTTTCAACAGTGGTATGACTTTTCATTATCAACACTAATTTTGTGTTTGTCATAGAGTATCATTAAGCACTAGACGTTGGAAATAAACTGTAAACTGTAACCATCTGTCCTCTCGATTACATTCCAACATGTTAGCACAGATCTAAAAACAAATAAATCAGAATGCACAAACGAAATTATTCCTTGATTCCGTTTCGTCCCTCTCAATATCACGACCAAATCAAATACAGTTATTCTATTTTCATGCTCCCAAAACGTATGATCTCCTTGATTGGCTCTGAAGAGTCACGACTTCCTGTCGTGTATGGTGAATCGATCGCAAATTGCGATTAAGTCGCATCAGACACGTTACTGCCTCACGAACATAACATTCATCGACTTAATAGCACAGCGCACAGGGCTCTCGCACAGGGGGGGGGGCCAAAAGGAGGAGCTTCGCACTCCGTTGCGGCGGGCGGCACCTCAGCGCGGGATCGCGGCCGATTGATGACCCTGTCCCATTAAGTCGCCGCCAATAACGGGGCCCCGGCCGGATCCGCGTCGCCCCCCCCCCGACGCCCCGCGGATTTTGGATGTTCTAGGGAGGCCAAAGGTTTATTTTAAAAATGAATGTTATGGGATGTTCGGCTTTACGCTCCCACGGTTGTTATGAAGGTCGTCATGGATGATTTTATGTTAAAATAAGCGATTGTCGTCGATAGATGACAGTCACAAATTGAAAATATTAATGGTCTTCTATAGCATTGGATCGCCAAGATGCAGGTCCGTGCAAACTGTTTATGTCGATCTTGGTTGTCTTGGAAATGTCTTTTGACAAAGAACATAAAATTCTTTTGATGATTATTAGAGCCCCTAAAACTTACTCAGAAACTGTCGAATTCTCTGTTCCGGTATTGACCTCGTGACCAGAAATAATATTATCTGAATTCTTTGCTGTCGACGGAAAAATACGAGAACATGGATTTTAAATTTCCGCCAAGAAGTTTTCCCGAGACTTCGAAAAACTATTTTCCCCAAAATTTTGATTACTTGTCTTTTCGACAAAATACCAATGTAAAAATACCAATCTCAAGTATAAAACCCAGAAATTAATTGATATCGCAATAATGTAGCAGAAATTCTGAGAACAGTGAATTTTATCACGCGAGAAAGATGTTTACCTTAAAGGCACTACAGAATAACATATGAAAACAAATATGCGTTGAGGGTTTCATCCATTACACCCCACTGTTGATTCTGTGTGAGTTTCCAACGCCATTTATGGATTTTCGCCCGATCAATCGCAGGGAATTCCTCACTGTGCGACTCCTCGACCGCGCGCCCCCTGGCCGCGCGTCCACGCGCTCGATTAGCTTGCGCCGCCCGCTGCGCTTCTGGCTTCTGGCCGCAGCGCCCGACCGGCGCGGCGCGGCGCCCGGTAGCCAGGGCGCCCCATTACGGTATCTCACGGTAGCGCAGCTGCACGGCATTTATCAACGGTCCGCGTTTATTTGCTTGTAGAAGTTGTTTAAATTTATTGACGCCATTTAATGTAGAGCTCCCGGACGGGTGCGGCAATGGAGATTTCGAAGATGAAATATTAGGCAAATTTGCAGATTCAATAACTGTAATGTGAAGGTATTAGCTCAGGAATATGTTTGCTCATTAAATAAAGTGTCTTTCTTAATGGCTGATACGTTTGTTTTTGTTCTTTTATCATGTGTATTTCCATTTTGTCGTTGAATAAAATAGCTATCATTGTTGGTGGAAGAGCAAGATATTCCAAACTTCGAAGGGAAGTTTACAAGAAGTTTATAATTCATCTAATTAGAAAAACTTACACTATATTCAAGTTAGGTTGAATTATAATTCCCCAATAATGAGTAATTTTTCAAAAATTCAGTAACATGGATTTTTATCGAAAATTAAAGGAGAAAGATTAAATTAGAAACTTAATTCCCCTTGCGAAAAATAAAAGAAACAAGTAGGCTTTAGCTTAAAAAAATAATTCACTTGTGAAATAAGGGCTACGCTTCACTTTTTCCCAAAACAATTTTTTTTAAAAAAAAGAACATCTTTCATCAATTGTTACCATCTTCCAACCCAACGTCGGCAAAACGCCCAAACACGCAACTTCCCAAAGCCGCAGGTGTCGTTCCACAACACCTCGCCCATCTGGCCCCACGTCAACATCCACAGCCCCGTCACCGCAGCCCGCCCCCTCGCGTATTCAAAGGGCAAGGGCCCGCCCTCCGTGCCGCCAACAAGCGCGGCGCCGTCGCTTCAAGGGCAGGCGGGGGCGCGGAAAGGAAAGGGCGCCGCGCCGGGAAAACAGAGAACAAAACACCTCGGCGGTGTTAACATTCCCACCATTATCACTTCAAACCCGACGACGCCCGCGGCGCGGCGGCGGGGCCCGGCCAAAGGGCCGCCCGCATCACGCGGCGGGCGACGCCGCGCGACACGGGGCGGCGCGGGGCGGCCCAGCCACCGCGTCGCCCGCCTCTAGGAGGCGGAGGCCGGCGGTAATTAGCTGGTTTAGGAATACAATTACCAGCGACCGCTGGCTCCAGTCGGACCCTTAATTACATAATATTACGCCCGGCCCGCGTCCCAGCCCGCCCTCGCAGCCGAGGCTCGCCGCCGCGGCTCTGTAATTATGCCCAAATAAACCAATTACATGCACGGCGCAGCCTCCGGCTTTGTTTCCTAATTTGTGAGCGCTCGCGGGGTTTAGGCTGGAAGAGGCGCCGAATTCATTTTTATGATTTACAGCCCCAATTCTTCCTGGCCCGAGACGGCGGCGGCCGCGGGGCGGAGGGCGAGAAGGTGTGAAGTGGGTGCCTGTCTCCATGCAGGATGCACGCGTCTGCCCCTGGGCTGTTTCAGGTTGACGGGGGAAGAGAAACGGTCGTGAGGTAAGGTGTCTGCTAATGAAACTGTTAGGGATAACCACAGATGAGGGGGCTGTAACTGTTGGTTGAGAGGAATATTTGTGTGCAACATCATTTACTGCGTTTGAAGTATAGTGTGTGTGCATGTTGTGAGAAAAAACACTACATTGTGGACTATTCCTAAGCAGAGTAACTAAGGGTGTCTAGTGGAATGTAGTAGTAATTGTTTTTCTTCAACCTCGTTTTACTCCGGGTAATTCACGATACTTGTATTTGCCAACATGTCACCATGATAAAGGTTTTGTTTTTTCTTAAAATGTAAATAAATGAATTGCATAAACATACCTTAAGTAACGGGTACCATCACAAACTGAGAATATTAAGCGAGCTATTTTGCTACCATACATAGTGTGCAGTATTTCTTTTCAATAATACACGAGAAAAAAAGAGACAATAAGTATTATTAATTTCTTATCTTTTTATATCGAATATGTATGGATTTATTTATTGAGATACCTGACCGTCATGGCTTCTTTTCCTTTATTTAAAAATGCTCTGAACGTACATCAACAATTTTTCTACCACAGGTAAACTGAATTCTATTCAGATTCTATTCCTTTCATTTAGTACGTTTTGATACGCTTTCAAACGATTAATATTCAATTTCTGTAATTCAGAAAGAGATGTTTCTGATACGTAACATCGACATTAATTTAATTTTATTTTTGTTTCGTAAATCTTATCCTCGGAACAAACATAACAAATACAAACTACTACAATTTGAGAATCGGTAAGGATACGCATTAAAAGCAAGTGTTGTATGACAGGATAGAACAATGTTAGCAGCCATTAAAGGCAGACGATAATTAAGGCGTTCAGAAATAGACAATGAATTACGAGGTGATTGAATGATATAGAACTGTACCATTACAAAGGAAGTACCACCAACGCCTATGTATCGCTAAAGGGGAAAAGAATGTAGACATGACATGGAGGGATGATCCATAAGCAGATATCTTTGTAAGAATTTGACATTGTAAATGACGAATTGTAACTGATAGCGAAGATTACAGTGGCATGCCTCTGTTGAGTAAATCGTGAAGAAAGTTCGGGAGGTAGTGGCTGAATAAGCGGCTGATCAAGCGGACGAGACAGCATAACAAACTCCCACGAAAGCGAAGTGCAATGGTGGGATCAAGTCATACGACTCGACGACAGCAGCAGGTCGCAAGAAGCCCGTCCACCGGCGCCCGGCGGCTTCGATCGCTGCGCCTCAGCGGCGACGGCGATTTGGCCCGAGGAAACGGGTTAAGTCATTTGTCATCTCCCCTTCGCTTGTTTGCCCTCGAACAACAGCGGCGCAGGTCGACCAGGCGCGCCACCACGCCGCATCGAAACGGAAAGGGAATAAATGTATTTAGCATGTATATTCGGAGTGTTTCTTGTTAGGACGAGCAACAGCGGCCTAGCAGACGCGAGGAGAGAACGCAGCGAAAAGAAGGAAACGGTGCCGCCCAGCCGATGGAAGTTTTATCGACGCAGCGCGCGCGTGTGGGTGTTTGAACATTTCTTTCGTCGCCGGGCGGCCTGCGACGGGGGCGGGGGCCCACTCGGATAACAAAAAACTCCCGATTCCGAGCGTTTCGTTTGTTTGTAGTAGATCTGAAACACGGAAAGGTCGCGTGCGTTGCCTTTAAATGTTCGTATTAAACATAACACTTAATAACCACTCTTCTTTCACAGCCACGCGTGCTCTTGCGACGCCACGGGCAGTAATGATGCTCCATTCTCTCGCTTGTGCGAAGTAAATCGACCTTGGTGTAGTTCGCTGGAATGGAAGAGAGGAGGAAATATAAATATATACGCATTGCAGAATACCCTGCAGAATACCTAAAATATAATTGAATCCTGGTGGGCAAAATATTATCTTTATAACCCCACGGTGAAACGCGAATTGCAACTGGTATTCCAAGATGTTCGTTGTGGTTGGACGCAAAAACCTTGGAGCGAGCCGGTTTGAAGATTTTTAATCTTCAAGGCACGCGTGATCAATGGTGTTTTTCATGGGTATATGACAGCGATTGTTTATACACTAATTTTGTTTTCATCTGTTTAATTAGAACAATGAAGACACTCCTTCGTGAACACATGTAGTAAAAAGAAGTTACTACAATAGCAGAAATATCATCTTTTATTATCCGCACACATTGGAAAGATTCATGAAGAGACATTCTGAAAATTTCCTATTAACATCAGATTATATAGATATAGACAAGAAAACATTTGGAGATACTGAATATTGAATTTAAAATAAGTAAAGTATTATAATCATATAATCGCATATCAATGCGATTTACTCTTAACGAAAAGGAAGTGAAACAAGATTAGATCAGACAAGGTTGACGGAAACATGGTTGACGGAAATTTAACAATCAATGCAGTTTAGACGGACTTATTCCTCCTCTGTCTGACACTATTGATTAATTTTCCAACGCGCTGCCGTTATGTTTGCCAATACAATTAGGGATACAGAACTTATGTTGTCAGGCTTTTTGTTTTTACTTGCTTTTTCACAACAAGAAATGAAATAATTTTAGTCACATTCCAAATAACAACGATCAATGAGTACTTTGAGTCATGGCTAATGCTAAAACTAGCAATGATAATGCGTAGTTACATCTTGAACTTCGAATAAATTGCTACTAAAATAATGGCGCCCTTAAAACGGGTACAATAAAAAATCGTTTTCGAATATTCAAAATGAAAGCTCCTGATAAATTTACTCGCTTTCAATTACATTTTCCATCATAATAAAATGTTCTAGAAACAATAATGATATTATTCAGAGGTCCTACTTCAGCAAAACACTTAACCCTCTGACTGAACTAACAGGCTGCCTTCCGGTTAAGATCCAGGACAAGTGTGTCTACCAACAGCTACTATACAGCATTAGTCAATCACCACACGCAAACAAATCAAACACTAAGAACACATCCTCCCAATGACTACATGAAGCAGTCACATTGCGTTCGCATGTCCCGTGACACTCAGAGACTCAAACAGGACTCGTAACCGCAGCATTTCAATTCAAGAACGTCCTGCTGACCGGAAGACTATGACAAACCTTGCACTTCACTTCCTTTAGAAACCTCATTGGGATGGTTCATACATTTTTCCATCTACATTCACTCTATACTAATATAATCAAAAACGTTTGAATTTTATCGAAATACGTCAAGTATTACATTGGCATAATGAGTTTTACCTTTCATTACTGAAATATGTTCAACTCGTTATGTTGTGACTCAAGATAATAATGGGGATCAAAATACTACAGTATGCAAGGAAATAGTGCATTCAAATTATTCCATTCGCGCATTTGCAGTACAAATTCACATTATACAGGGTAAGTCACGTAATTTTAGCACCTCCTGTAATTTTTCAACGGTTGATGTTATTGTAATAGTTTTCACGAAAATGAATGAGGGAATGGGGCTGATTGATGCATGTATTCATTTCGATTTTATCACTTGTATTTTAAGAAATATTGAGGTAACTTTGTGTTTTTGTTCAAATGGAACTATACATATATTTTAGCGTGTCATTACGAGAATAGAAAGGTAAATTAAATGATATTCATATTGTCATGTGTTAGATAAGAATTTTTGAGTAATTTTGATTTTTGTAACTCGTGTTTAACGCATATTTTAAATGTAACAGTCCGCAAACCAAGGTCGAGCAGCGCTCTCCCTGCTAGAACGTGCTCGGAACGTTTCAATATCCATTAAACACGAGTCTCAAACAAAATTATTCAAAAAAATGCTTACCTAACATATGACAATATGTTTATCACTGGATTAGTCTTTTTAAGGTCCTTATGACAGACTAAAAAAATATGTATAGTTCCAATTGATAAAACAGTTACCTCAATATCTCTTACAATACAAATGATAAAATAGAAATGAATGCATCATATCAATTAAGCCTCATTCCCTCAAGCACTTCCGTGAAAACTGCATTGCAATAACTTCAATCGTTCAAAAACGGCAGAAGGTGCTAAAGTTACGTGACACACTCTGTATATTGGAATATCGAGAATATCAATATTGGTGACTGACAATACCGATATCGATAGATCGATAATAATATAGGTGGATAGATAACATAAAATTGGTAGGTCGATAATACCAATATTGATGGATTGAATTTCGATACTGGTGACGGTACCGAACACAATTCAACAATGGGTTCTTGAACAATCGCCAGCAGCGCAACATCCACACGCGAGAAGCTCGCGAGAGTAACGCGCGGTGTGCGGCGCTGGCGTAGGCGGAGGGCGCGGGGGTCGGAGGGGGCGACGGGCCGCGTCGCTTCGTCGCGTGAAGCTCGATGGCGTGCAACGCGGCGCGGCGCAGAGGGGGCGACGGAGTCAGGCGCGGTTTTCACTCAGGTCATTTGCGCGCCCGGATTATCCGCGCTAACAGGATAATGAAGCACCGCCCCCGCGCGCCCGCGAGCGTCCGCCGGACGCGGTCGGTCACGTAATATCGAGTAACGAGACGCCGCCGAGCGGCTGCTGGACTTGTAATCCCGTGTAATCCGTGCTAGGCCATCGCCGCCGCCCGCCGCCTTCGCGGTGGAAAACACCACGCAATGCGACACGCGTGCGGAGTAGACGATTGCGTTGCTGCCTTGGTTGGTATCAAGGTGTGAGCACGCGCGATGAATTCAAATATCATAATGGGAGATGGGGCTGCGGCCACAGACTTTTGTTGGAATATTTGTTTTAATTTTTATTTAAGAATTAAAATAAGAAATATCTAGATGATAGACAAATGATGCATAAGAAATGTAACAAATTTCTGAATAAAAATGGACTAAACAAAGCGAATATGACACGACAAAAGCTGATACGTTTCTGAATGTGTGATACCTGAAAATAATAGTTTTTGGAAATAGTAATTTAAAAAAGGTTTCATTATATCGGAAAATATGTATTCAGAGTTTATATGACAAACTGGTTTGTAATTTTGTAAACCATTCAAGTAGTTTTCAGAATTCTAGTCAGTATGTGCTTGTCGCTCTCATAATATCTAGTAAACACGAACGCACTACATTTGTAATTTCCGACGTAATTGCCTTACAGGAGTAATCCTTGTTGAACCTTTTATCGCAACCAGCACTACCGTCGACAGAACTGCAGTTCTTTATAAGGAGGAAAAATATTGTGGCGTTGCACGTGATTGGAAGAAGAAACTATTCTATTGCAAGTTTCAGTCACATACTGAGTTACTCAGGAACGAAGATAGGGAACTCAAAGAATTAGAATATAGATTGCTAAAAAATCGTTGACCTATGGATTACTCAAAAACGTGCGAGTCTATTTCAGGGCTTTAGTAATTCTAATATAAAAGAACTGATGGCCATCAGATGCAGTGAAATCTGGTTACGAATGATCCGAAATTTTTCCCTATACATCCTTCCTTTGCAATAACCTTAATTCCAAGATTCGTTTCAGATTGTAAGCAAAAAAAAAAAAATTTCAGTAATATCTCAGTATTGTCGAAAACATTCGAAACACTCGGACCGCTTCCAAATCAATATTATACACAAGGAAGCGGTTCGACTAGCACCTGCCGGTAGTTAAACGTTCCACATTTTGCATGCCCTCTTTCATCTCCGCCCAAACGCGCCCTACGTGCTCCACGGTCCGATGCGCCGGACTCCTTCCTCAGCGCAGGCACACTTGCGCCCGGGGCAGCGCTAGGCGCAGCGCTGGCCTCTGGGCAGTGGTTACGATCCCCCTTCATGGTCTATTTCCAGGCTTCTGACGCGCCGCGCCGGGGTGCCTGCCCGTGCTCACGTACCGCTTCTTTATGGGCGCCAACGCTGCCCCCGGGTCAGTGTGGTCGCTGCCCTGAGTACGCAAACGTGCACAGAGGTCGGCAGGTAACTGGAGCTCAGAATGTCACACGGAGTTTAATGACTCCTGTTTCACGTTAGTCGTGGCGGAGTCGAAGGTGCGGGGCCTGTGACCTTAACTAAGGGAGTACAAGCTGCGTGTGAATGTTGACTGCTTTTAGGGCTTTCGTCGTGATTTAGTTGCAGTCGTAAACGGCAGCTGTTCCTGACTTAAGATTCATAGTAAAACTGTTTAACCCGAATTACAAGAGTCACCTTACACATCACTTGTGCATAACGTGCTTCCGAATTGTACATTTTACTGCTGCAAATGATAAAAAATATTTTTCGTAAAATTTGGCCCATTAAAAAACCAGTAAAAATGAATTTATTTTTACGCCTCTCATAGAGTGATTGTGTACAAAATAATGAATCTCCTAACAGTAATACATACTCCAATTTAAATGTGGTTTCTTCAAGGGCACGAGATGGAAGGGGAGGGGGACACTGTCATTCAATCGAGAGCTTCGTTACGATTTAAATTTTTGGATTGAAGATCCTGATTGGATGAGTGTCCCCCTCTTTCCAGCACATGATCTTGATGGGACATTACATTTAAATCGGAATGTAATTCCGATTCAACAGAGTATCTCTGTTACGTCTGACTTGACATTCAAGCATACGCAGAGAGAGACATTTCCTCTATCCCCTACAGGCATGCATCTCAGGTAAAATTTGTTTCGTTTACTCGCCAGTCACTGTAGGGATATTGCATCTATGGATAATACATCATGAAAGGTACTCCCATAAAAGTCAACTTTCAACGTGCATTTTTATCTCAGTTCATATCAATTACCTTGTGCCTTCAAGATGGTCATATTTCCAGAAACGGCGCCTCTCTCATTTCCACCGAATGTGGAGAGTCAGGTTTTTCAATGCGGGCTCTTTTCGTTTACCTCTACCCTCCTATGGCCTTCCTTCATATCTGAAATTCCTGCATAACACATCCTGCTCTAACACGTTTACTCCCCCGCATTGCTTCCGCCTGCAGCCATTCCTGTTATTCCACCCCTCCTCTGTCCCCGCACCCTCCATCTTCAGCGCTCGTTGATGGCGAACGCGAGGCCATTCTCAAGAAGAGCTTCCTTATCGCTGTTGCATCCACCTTCAACCCTCTACCTTCCTCAGATCCAACCGATCAGTTTGGAGGAGGCCATCATATATTTTTATTTAATAATAATTTGTTATTATATTGTATATTATTTTTGTAGTGTATAGAGAATCATATCTAATAATATTTTTCAATAATTACAAAATTCTAACTTAAATAAATATTTCAATTAATTTTGTGAAATAAAAGAAGGTAACAAGCGAAAACTAGGCCTTTTGTTCCCCTCCTCCCCCCTGGATTCGCCTCAGTTTTGACTCTTGGCGGCTAATAGCACACCTCTATCATCAACAACACACATAGGTCTCATTGTATAGCTTTTGTATTTTTGCCTTCGATCCTCTTCACGACATCCTACCGATTGTGTTTCAAGCTGAACATCATTGTGTACTCTCGAGTACATCGTTCTCCTACAATAACTTGACTACAATTGGAATTAAATAATACTAAGAATATGCAAGCATGCGACATAGGAAACGATCCGTTATTAGACTGGATTAACTATGAATAGATAAAGGGTATTACTGTAACCCATTAGGGAAGTTGAATTAAACATGAATTGAATGAAAACAAATAAGTATTGTATGGTCTTATTTTAGCCCTTGACTGACCGTATTTTATGTTAACGCTGATTAATTAATTTCCTTTTATGCAAGATTATGAAACGTAGATAATATTATAACTTCCAAAACTTCACATAATCTTCTTGTGACCATATACTTTTTAGATGAATCAAAGAAACGATATATCGCGTGCCTGAGCTCTTCAAAACCCAAACATTCTACTGGAGAGCCACTGCTCCAAATATACACAGAAAGTGGACAACGCTGCTTCTTATTTTTTAAAATCCGACCTTGAGTTTGCAAGCCATATGTTTGTGAAAGCATGCATATGGCTTGCTTTGCTGCGCACCCATTCACGGGCGCCATTGTCATCGGCAGCGGCCGCCTCACAGCCGGCGCGGTGCGGCATACTGGACTTGCCCGTCAGTTGTTTGCCGAGGGCCTGTGAGTGCGTGGCGTGGCGGGGCGGGGTGGGCAGAGGAGGACGACGTGCGCCGTGGGCGTTCGCGGCGCAGGCACAGCCGTTGTGGCGCTGTTAGCCTGGTAGCATAACCGGGAGCGGTAGCTCAGTGCATCAACTGACCGGGAGGTCCTAGGTTCAAATTCTGACGGCAGCTTGATTTTCGACACTAGCTTTTCAGCTAGGTCGAATTCAGTCGCTGTCTGGAGAATAATTCTATCGGCCAGCTACTCTGATCGGTAGATTTCCGTGGTTTCTCCGTTCAACACCAGGCGAAAGCCGGACCAGTACCGTAACAAACGGGCCATGGGCCGCGCGCGATCTTTCCTTCCTCTTCCTTGTCCTATCCTCTCTCCTTTCACACACACCCACACACACACTAAAATGCACTACGCGACCACATATACCAGGAGACCAGTCGGGAGCTTAGGGCTTGTCCCGGCTGGGGCGGTGCCTCGCTGGTGGGAGAGTCCTGGTTAGCGGGAAACCCCGTTAGCCGATGGTAGGTCGGCGTCGGATCTCGCCATCCATCGGAGGAAGATCACCGCCAACTCCCGAGGGAAAAAACATGCACTACACTTATGACCTAAGCTGTTGGCGTGCCCGGAATCACTAACCAGTCAACCGATAGCATCGCTCCGCACACGGCCCTGGCGGAAGCAGCGGCGCCGAAGAAGTTGTGTTGAGGCAACGGTGTGGTTGGTGACTGTTGTGATCAGGATGAGTGGGAATGTTATTGATTGATGTTGCGTTCTAGATGGTGGTGGAGGGGAGCAATATTAGTGGCGCTACTGGTGGTGAGTTGGTGGTTTTAGTGTTGGTATCTGTGGTGATGAGGTGGAGGTGCGACGCGAAGTTGTTTGTAGTGTTGTTGACTGTAGGGTATGTGTGTGTGTGTGTGATGATGGTGATTGTGCTGGTAGTGTAATAACACAGGTGATGGTGGTATAGCAACAGACGTAGTGGAACGGTACTGGTGGTGGTCTCATGCGAGAGGTGGTAGTATAGAGTGGTGGTATTTACTAGTAGTCGTAGTAATGCTTAGTGATGATGGTGATGAAGGTGGCCTGCTACAACGAAGGCCGCTGTGGTTATGGTGGTGGAATACTAGGTTCGACAGGGAAACACCAGCGACAATGTAAATAATGGCGGCCTCGACTGGGACGATGGTGGCGAAACGGACAGCGACCTCTCCGACTACGTAGCTTTCGTTTGTTTAACGCTTATCTCCGGAACAGCCAAGCCACCGCACTATGCCATCAGGGCGTGATACAATATCAGCGCCTCACACGCCAATGAATGGCTGCGGAATGTAAATAATGGCTGCATCTAAACGCCTTTCTTCGCCTTATCAGTGTTAGGGTTCTTCGTCGGTTATCCGCAACGACCTCCACCACCACACGTGGGCTGCACAGCAATAATTTCCATTTTCTTCTGCATTTATGTTGCTTGACGGAATAAATGTTAAATGATAAATTAGTGATATTTGATAATATATAAAATTAAATTAATGATAAATGAACGTTATGATGTTAATTATAAAGATCATAATGAAAAGTTAATAAGTGGTGGATATGGAGGGGGAAACGCGCTGACGAGAATACGGGGAAAGATAACACGCTTAGGTTTCTGGAATTTGTCACGCCATTTCCATGGTTCTTATGTTCATGGTTATGTTCATGTTTTAAAATTGAAATCAACTCTTATATTCTATGATGGCACCAACTGCGCAACTGCAGTAAAACTCGAATAGGCATGCCATATTGGGAGAAATTGTGTCATGTCTTCATATTCACGTGAACAAGTGGAAATGCAAGTAAATTATGTTCTGTTTGTGTATAAACACTGTAAAATACTTCGAACTACCTTTTTAAACAATAAAGTTGGTAACATTTTTACGAAACCATTGTCTTTCATTTTGTTATTGCCAATTTTTACGGCAAACATTCTGCTTCAACCCTATATCATTCAAACCAATATAAATGAGGGCATTTAAGACACTAATGTTCAGGTTCAATGAGTCTATTCCACAAAGAAACGATTGCCCCATAAACTGCAATTTTCTTACACACTAATAAGCACCATGAATGTAGGAATAGCTCATTCCACACATCCTTCCAGAAACGACAATTTTCTTGCTACTTCATTTTTGCAACTACTTCATTCCGGACGGTGCCTCCCATGTACCTCTCTTCCTTCGCTGGGACCCTCGACGCACCCCCGGTCGAAAAGCTCGTTATATACGAACGGTTACTTCCAATTAATCAAACTAATTTGCGCCTTAGTCGATAACTCGCAAAAACCAGAGTGGGCCGCCTAGGGACGCGGGAAGGGGGAGGAGGGGCGGGTGGAGCGGGTGGGGCGTGGGGGTGGAGAGGAGGGAAGGGGCGGAGAGAAAGATGGAGGGGAGATGGGGAGGGATGAAGTGAGGGCCGAGAGGGGCGGGGAGAGAAGCGGAGAGCCTGGAGAGTAGAGGAGAAAGAGGAGGTGTGGCCGCTCCATCATAGCGAGGACGGGAGGGCCGGCCGGCAATTACGTCGAATACGGGTTCATTCCAGAGTCCGCTGTCGATAAAACAGCAAACCTTTTTCCCCAATTGGCTCAACCGAGGGATTTGCACCCGGAAAATCGCATGTCGTTATCGAGTGTAAACAGACAGATAACGTGTAACCCCCTAAATCCACGTTACATATACAGTTTTCGGTGTATCTACGACTATGTGGCGGAACGATAGCAAACACGCTCATAATCGCCTCTGAAGTCGTATTTCATGATGAAGCTGTAACAGATCTAATGCATACGTCAACACGTGCAATAACATTTCATCAATGATTAAATAAAGCGCTGGTAATTTCTAGAAAAGCCAGGTTTTATTATAACAGGTAGAGCGGGGGAGTGGTCATAACCCTATTGGTGCTCGCGGCACCGAAAATACCGCCAACAGTCTCGTGCTGACTTAATAGCTGTAGGGGGAAATTCAGACGATTGGAAATACCCCCCATAAAACGCTAAACGTAATGCAAATCATGAGAATTGTCACATTTAGGTGCATTCTAATGAATGTGAGAGAGCATAATGTATTTTCCAGAGTTTGGTACGTGCTTACTTGTATTCAAACCCTTTCTCAAGTTAATATTGCATTATGTTGAATTTATTCCTTTGAATCATCAAAACATAACAATGCTTTGGATTGTAGCGATACTTGTGAGCAGCAAAAGTATCACACCATCTCACAACATATAACACACTGTGGCAGACTGTATTAGTTCCGATAATTACACCAGTTGCGTATCATCACTGTTGAAAAAACTATGGGAGTTAACGACCCGATAACAACCTCCAGCACAAACATAAGAAGAAACGCCGACTACGAGCGCGTTAGTAAAAAAAGCAAAAACGACTGACGGAAACATGACTTTGAGCTATCACAAACCCTTAAGCGCATTAGGCCCCAAGGCCCGGAGGAGGTGGCGCGACAATTTGCCGACTTCGGAGATCGCGAGTGGGTGCGTGAGTCGGAAAACCGACTGCGGCAACTCCACGCCGCGCCGCGCCGCCTCTCGTCTCGTCATCGTTCGCCCTCCCCCGCGAGAGAGCAGAAAGCACAACGGCGCGGCGCGGCGCTGGCGGAAGCGGAAGTGAGCTTGGCGACGAGCTCAAGCCGGAGGGGAGATGTAACGTGATGGCAGTAAAATGGAAACTGAATATGATGTGGAGCAACTACGACTCGAAAGACATGGCGGGAAGAAGCCAAAAGATAGGCTTGTTTACGCAAAGAATAGTCAAAATTATGCCCTGAATAATATTGTACCAAAGAAACTAAAAATGGTAAGAGGAAACAGAAGACTGTTGGATATTTTGAGGTTAAAATAAAGCAGACAGTAAAGGTGAGTGAATTCGAATTTGAACAGAACTTAGTGTAAGACAGTGGCGATATTGGAAGACGAGCATTGAGCATGCGAGTTGCATAGCAAGGGTTGGTGCAGCACAGTTAGGGGGAATAAAATGCTCGAGGAGTAGTGGAATAGGACACACTAAACAGTTGCAGAGGGCGGAGATTGCAAAGAAGGCGCGCCCGGGGCGTGCGGTGGCGAGGCAGCGGCGACGGCGACTGCGAGGGCGAGGGCGGTGGCGCCGTTGAGGCGGATGGCTCATTATCTCCGAGTGAGCGCGCGAGCGGCTGCTGGCAGGCGGGGGCTGAGCGGGGCTGAGGCGGGGGTGGGGAGGGCGCCGCCGCAGCGCGCGCCGCCCCCGCGTCAATACGAGGCACTCGCGCCGCGAGTAACGAAGTCCCAGCTCATTACGCGAGCTCAGCACTCGCGGCCGACTCGCGAGCGCCGACGGGATTTAGCGGAGGCTCTCGCGCCGGGGGCGGAGACTGAGGCTGGGGCGGAGGCGGTGATGGGGAATCTGGCGGTGATAGAGAGTGTGATGGGGGGGGGGAATGGGGCGGCGGTGATGATGTTGGTGGCAGTGGTGGCGTCAGCGGTGGGGACTGCGGTGGCGGTGACGGCGGTGCGGTGGAGATGAACGAGCAAAAGAAAGGCAGCACGTGGCAGGCGAGAAAGAAAGCAAAACAAAGAGTCAGAAGTACTTTTAAAAGAAAGAAAATGAGAAAGAGTGTAAAATACGTAAATGACAATTAGTTGGCCGCATTTACTGGCAATTTTCGAAGGGTTAACATTAAGATCCTTCTACTTTCGTTTGTGGTGTTGCAATGAGTCTCGTATATTGGCACTGCGGCATCCTCAAAATGCAACTCAATGCACAGCCGGATGAACATTTGGAAATCATGAGGCTATGAGGCTTAAGGGACATACTGAAGTGTGGAATTCAAACATCGAATATGGTTTTAATAGGTGTACCAGAAATAGTTTTGGATAATCTGCCATAAAAAATTAACATTTTCAAAGAGTAAATGCTCGTTTAGTAATTACAGTTATTGTTCGATTTAAATAAAGTGATTCCCCAAGGTCGGGAGCTGGAAGGAGATGGGACAGTGACATCCAATCGGGAGTTTCAACACCAAAAAATCAATTCGTAACGAAGTTCCCTATTGGATAACCGCGTCACAGCTGATATCTGCCAAAAGGCAGTATATTTAAATGGGACAGTATGTGACAATCCATCAATTCATTCCTTATTTACATAATCTTGAATAAATATAAGCTAAGCACGAACAGCAGAAATATAAATAGCGAGTATGTCAACGCATATACCAAGGATAGAGAGGTGATACGCAAAACCCCTTGCAGCGCAGTGTGTGCCCACGGCTTCTCAGCAGGCCCTTGCCCGCGCTCGCAGTTGAGTGCGCAGGCGCGGCCGCCCCGCCGGCGCGACGGCGGCGCACCGAACAGGCCGTTCAACGAGTTACGCAGAACGCACACGTTTACGCCGGGCGCCGGCGGACCCAGCACGAGCACCTCGACGCGGGGCCAAACGGCTGCGGGGAGGTAGCGGGCGCTGCGAGGAGAGCGACCTGCTGCGCAGCAGACTCGGCGTGAGTGCAAAAGGACGACGGAGAGGAAACGTCGAGAGCTGTAGAAAGAAAAGAGGAGTTTTCGAGGGAGGTGAAGACGTAGGATAAGTTGCTAAGTACGCGTTACAATTGTAATATAGTTTGAAATACTGCACATGTCTTTGTTAAAAAAAGGAAACAGAAAATATTGAAGAACAGTACACATCGTATTGCTGGAAACAACAACGTGGGAGTGAGAAGATTGAGAGTAGAAAGTAGAAGGCTGAAAGAGCACATACAAAGGAGAAGAATAAAAGCGATAACGCCGACGAAGATTACAATCGAGTGGAGAACCCGAGAGCACAAGATGGGAGTGGGTTAATGCAGCCAGTAAAAGTGAAAATAGAGGCAAAGAGAAAGTCAATAAAAGCGGCAATGACAATACAGTGGCTGATATGGGGTCCCAGAAGAGTGGCTGTGATGTTTGCGGCAAGATTGGAGCTTGAATCTCAGTAAATGTACACAAACGGTCACAATCCATTGCCGCATTGTGGCAGAGATTGAAGTGGCAGCAACAAAAACTGAAGTGAATATCCGGCTAGGGTTTATTGATTACACGAAAGATGAACGGTAAAGCAATATATACATTACACAATGAAAGAAAAAAGCGAGCAATTATGAATCATCCATCTCATCCCGAACCCAAACTCTTTATGTTACTTTTACCACCTACACGCCGGAAATTTCATGAAAGCCCAACCTGACGGTAGAACTATCAATGTGACGAAACAGTTACATATTTATTACATTGCAGATAACGCAAATGATAGATTTGAATTATTGTCAGAGTACAAAGTCCAATGATCATTCGGCACATATCCGTACAGTTATTCTCACATAGTACATCCGGCCCAAACACTATGCATAGATAGATACGAAACAAGTAAAGCAACAGAGTAAATGTCCTTTGTAGGAAATATAGCTAGAACTTTCCCAGGCCCTCAGCATTGATGGAGCACTTCTGTTCTCCCCTCGAAAGCGAAAATGGCGATCGTGCAGGGCCACCTGGGCTCAGGGCGCGCCCTTCGGGGTGGTCCGCGGGCGGCGAGAAAAGGAGGGCGCCCTCGCAATCCAGGCGCTATGAAGCACGGCCTGCCCCGCCCCCACGCCCCCCTAGTCGCCTCCAGTGTCCGTTCGGAATCTGACGTTGCCGGAGATATTTTTAAGCTCTGCAGTAAGCTTCCTGAAGGTAAACGCTTGGCTTAATGCATGTATGGCGCAGCAGACAAACTTCTATACAAATATAAGAAAAGGTTAGTAAATTACTTCGTAAAATGAAAAATATTGTTTATATTACGATTTATATAGGCTATAGTTGAATTTTCTTATTTCAGTTTCTGTTTTTAAATATCAATATCAAATTTCGCCACCGGTATAAAATATATTCATGTAGTTTTTCATTTCTAAATCCTAACTGAACTGGGAATCTGCGCCATTCATCAAGAGATCGAACCATCATGCTTCCCTAAAGCGAACGTGTGCAATACTACATTACCTGAGAACTAGTCCTTCAAAATTCAAGGCACTATTAATGCAAATTACTGCATCAGAGCTTATTGTAAACCCAACACATTTAAAAGTCTTCTTGGAAAAGCAGAATATTGCCTACAATTACTTTAAAATTGGAATTCAACTTTCAACTACACGTAATCAGCATTTTCCGTCATCCTCCCGTCATCTGCCATCTAGCAATCACGCTTATCCGATCTTCCATTAAAGTGGCTACGGCCCATTGCAACATTCCACAATCTTCTTTGCTGCAATTTCAGCGAACCATTTTCTTAACTCTACCGCAGCACCAAACATAACCCTCTATATTGAACCCTCCACATCACTTATTCCCCCACCATAGTCTTCTGCCCGGCTCCATCCGTGACCGCTACCCCCAATTCTCCTCCCTAGCGCCCCGCCCCTGCGACACCCCCACGCCTTCATTACGCCCTGGGCATTGTAACCGTCTCGCCGCCCCGCCGCGGAGGCGCGGGGTGGGTGGTCCCGAAGCGACCACATCGCTCCCCAGGTGGCGGCTCCGCCCCTCCCGGCGCCTCGCCTCGCCCCGCCCCGCGCCGCGCAGTGGGCCACGACGCACGCCGAGAGGCCGTGTTTCAACTGCTAAGGTCATAGAGCGACCACTATAAGTAACACTGGGGGTAACACTAACGGTACACAGACACATACAAACATCCATGCCCCGGGCGGGATGCAAGCCCCCGAGGAAGCCTACGGCTCTTCAGCCTTAGCGACCTCGGCTATCTAGACCGGCGAAAGGAGTCTACGACTGAGCATCCGATCAATAAAAAATGTTAGAAATAAATACAAGTAACACTGGGAAGCCGAGATTGTCGAATGAGGATCGCCGCGCCGTAACCCCTTCAGTTCCAAAAGTCCAGGATTCCAGCCCAAAGTTAGGATTTGTATGTTTATTCAATTCTCTTGATATATCAAATATTCACAACTGCATTATCTACATTCTATAATTCACAATCGCAATAATAATGGACAATGATTCTAAAGATCCTTATTTTCATATCGAGTATTCATGCGTACCCAGTAAGTGTGAGTATGTTTACGCTTCAGGGTGTCTCCAAGTTGGGTGGGAGTATTCAACATTCTCTTCCAATGTTTCCCATTTAATGTTTATTTTCACGTTGAGAAACAACTTAACATCTCTTGAAACAATATATCCGTTCTACATACGAAAGATTTCATTACTTTTGGTTGTGTTTTCTTTTGTAAATTAAAAAAAAAGTTTTTAATGTGTTCGGATTTATCGTGGTGTTTACAACTAATTTATGCATTGCAATTGACAACACATTTCTCCCTTTAACAGCTCCATTTTCACCTCCATATCGTTTTATTCCTTACCAAATTTTTTATCCGCAAAAGTTCACTAATTTTAAGGTAACTGTGGGTGAATTTAGAAAACTTGAAATCCTTATTTATTCGTCGACTGTACGGTCATTGGGCCATTTCCGACCACTGTGCACAGCCTGCGCCGCGCGCTCGCTTATTATGGGCGCTGTACCTGGAAGACGCCTCTACAGGTCATTATCGCCCGCCGGATCATTTTCCTGGAGGTACGCCACTTTCACTGGGCCGAGGGCGGGATTGTGGTTTCGACTAAGATGTGGAACGCATCAATGTATCCTAAATGCATACCGCACTTTACTCCGTTTCATATTCTACATCAAAAAGCCATTAATTCTAGGAGTAAGGTGGCCTTCTATTCATCACGGGAGTTCATCTCGAACTTCAGGCTGTTTAGAACTTAAAGATGTTTCTGCAGGCTATCTCCGCGTTCACTGTTCGTGATATATTGTACTCGTACGTAGTTAATGAGATTTGAAAGTAAGATAGGGGCAGCCGGAAAGATTAACTGTCAGCATACCGGTAGCTGTTAGTAAATTTACAACTCTCAGTAGTACTTTGCACATCAGTTCACATGTTGACATACGAGAAGTCAATGAGTTGTTTCTGTTTGCTAGTCTACTCAAATAAATTTAAATCATGTAACAATGTTATCTTGGTTGTCCACTAGAGTGGCAACAATTTATCAATATTCAGTAAATAACTTCAAGAGAGATCCATAAAATAGTGAATATAACTTTAGTACAATTTTATGATAAGCAATGCCACATTCAAGTTCGTAACTCTAAAGAACGCTGCAAGTCGGTAATCATACATGCAATGAAATTATGTGCTAACATGTCCAATGTACTTTTGAACAACATCCTCACTGATAGGTTATGAGTGTACAACTATTACTAGTTTCAATGTACATTAAGAAGAATCATCCTCCTATATTTGCAAAAAGGTGACGATCTTCTATTCAGGAAATGCATTTCCTCTCTACCTTTCATAGACAGTACTTGTTCCTTCAATTACTTCAGCATTGTGCACTTTTTGTATTTATTCACACTACGAAGCATTCACTTTTGAGAACAATGTAAATACTTCCAATCAACGACAATTCATACCATTAAATGAGCGCGTTAATTAAGTAATTAAAAGCGAAGGAACTCCCAGTACTTTATACTCTTCATTGCCTGGGGCAGTACCGCATGCTGTGAGCCATTGCCATCCTGGAGAGAGAACATAACTCAGTGAACAGACCGACTGTCCATCCACCCATCCGCTAGCGGAATTCACAAATCTACCATTGATACAGTGATTACAGAAAATACGTTCGTGGGCGCGGTATCGAATGCTCTCGTAATTCAAATTAAATATTTACCTAACTCTCACTTCTAGCGATGGTCCCGTGTGTGACGTAAGAATGCAAAATTTATGATGAAAAAATGAAAACAAATAATACAAAACACATCCTTATAAGTAATATTATATTAAATTCTAATAAGCTTAAAAAAGGGGGAGGGATGTCTCAAAATTTACATTAATAGTTCTTGAATGAGAAAGAAGTAACTAATACTCACGTTTGTAATTTGTCAATTTTAATATTGTTGAACACAAAGGGGTAAGCTACAGAGTGTATAATGGTATAGGAAGCCGTATAAAAC
Source organism: Teleogryllus oceanicus (assembly GCA_964035755.1). Classification (NCBI taxonomy): domain Eukaryota; kingdom Metazoa; phylum Arthropoda; class Insecta; order Orthoptera; family Gryllidae; genus Teleogryllus; species Teleogryllus oceanicus. The sequence goes on from CAXIVR010000002.1 coordinate 120,512,394, forward strand.
TTTCCAACACTAAATATTTATTTCGTTTCGTTGAATTGCGAGATTATACAATAGGCACTGACCAGTGGCGGTTGCGGTACCAGGAAAATGGCATCCGCCATTCATCCCCCACCCACGCGCTGCAAGTCGCTGACCGACGTGGACGCACCGGGTCGGGTGGAGCATCCCTCCGTCTCCGAGTGTCATAAAACAGTTGACTGGCCACCGGCTTCCGCTTCCGCCCCCCTGTCAAAATTGGCCCCGGTTCCTTCCGTTTTACAACTATGTCATTATACGCTACAATACAGCCACCGCCACCGCTGCTGCGTGCGGCGGTACTCGCAACGCCTCGGCGCGCGGCCTGTCCCCTGTCGCCGGTCGCCCGCCACCGGACCCAGTGTTGCCAATTTCTGGTTCCACAGCCGGTGATTTGAACGCTCCTCTAGCTCTTCATCTTTGTCTTCAGCGCCACGGTGCATTCCTGGTGTTCTTTATCTCTCCCTGGGGCTGACTCTGCAGTTGTAACACTTTTTGAATCTTATTAGCATTACCTCGCAATGATTATGAATTTCCATAAATATCTGCGTTTAGACGAAGGCGACCATTGTTTAGCATTTAAATACAGCATTCCGATTAGTTGTTGGACTGCAGCAGTGGAAATGCGATACTTACCAGAGATTCCCTGCATTGTCATTGTGATGCTCTCAATTTTTACGCAGAATGCAAACAAGTTAAGCTCTTCAAAGGATCCTATTGAAAAAATATTTTAGTAGCAGTTCTGTACGAGAAACCGAAGAGTAAGATTATTATGTTTAGGAAAGATAGGTAATGAAATCTTATAACATTGTCTGGTGTTAAAATATGTCTAGTTTTTTCTCGTTATCTAGTGTTTTTGTCTAGTGTTTTTAGCGCTTTTCTAGTGTTTTTTTCTGGCAATTTTTTGTTTCGAAGAACTATTCCTCAATAGACAGGAATCTGATACCTTTTCGGTTTTGAAAATGGCAACAATGACGGGACCGTGCGGCTGTGCTTTGAGCCTCCCTCAGCTAGACGTCGAGTTATGGGGCAGTTGGGGTTCCAGCTCTTGTCCAGTTGCATTTAGGCTGCAGGTCAATGGAGCACGACTTACGTCTTATTAGCGACGTCAATGACGATTGTTAATAAACAAGTGTGCTGAATTTGGTAAATAATTGAGGTAGTAAATGCTGGCGTGGGTAAATCCACATTTTCCCATTAAAATTGTTTATGATTTGTCACATCTCGAGCGTTTCAGAAAGGACACTTGCATCATTCCAGAAAGGAGGTGGCCACAGGGAATTCTTTCTGCAGATGAAAACGAAAGTGAGATATCTCTCTGTTACTTTAACCACTACAATTGAATTGGTATTAGTTACGAGGAAGTGTATCGTAGAATATTAAAAACGCTCTTGATGTGATATAAAGATGTGGAATCATTTAAAAACCCATTGTTAGTATTTTGTTCATATTCTGCATGGGCGAAATTGAACTACATATAAATGTGGATGTAAGTAATTCCATGACTTTGGTTCGACAAGAGTATCTCTCGATAGCTTACCAACACATTCGCCACTTTGACATTGCAACATGTAGGAAACGTCGACAGGGCAGCGACTCACTTTCTAGAGTTACCTTAAAGGTGTCATCCTTATCAATTCCTTAAAGCAAGCACTGTGCATACACAGTGTCTTCATGAAGACGCACTTAGTTTCTCTCTCTTGCTCGGGAGACATTCAGGCAGAACAAATTTACACACAAATAAATGTGAAAACCAAAAGTATGTCGCACAAACATAGAATTGCACATCCGCTTTCGCCACTTATTTACCGCAGTATCTAAATTGGACGTGAGGTTGTTCCTCCAAAAATGGAACTCCCGTTCTTTCAACATCTCTCAATGCTCTTTTAATGCAATTGAGTTATGTTTCTAATGTAATTTCTGCATGTATACACAAGAGGGTCATTACGTGAAGGCAAGTTGAAATATATGAAGATGTAGCCGTCATCACTATGCTGCGCTAAAATCCAAACTACGAATATTCATATCTAAAGACACAATGAAAGCACATCAATCTCTATAAATTCATAATTTGTTTTTATATTAATAACGTACAATAAATTGAAATAAGTTAACGAATAAAAATATTTATAATTTAACAGAAACTTCTTTGACAGATGTTTTAACCTCTCTGACAAACGATTGAACAAAATGCTATTTTCCCCAGTCTAAACTACCAGTAGTTTTTTGTATCTCTGCAGAATGCATTTTTCTTTATAAAAAATATTTTATACAAATTTAAAAGAAGCATTTCCCCCTTTTTATCTGATTAACTGTTACTAGATAGCTGTTTGGTGTCACGAATTCGACACAACCCAAAATAGATTTCCAGTCCCTACATTAATTAACATTTCCATGTGGCCTTCTACCAAATCCAAACAAATTCCGCCCCAATGACCCATTCGTTCGATTATGTCTTCCTATCTTAGGTTCGCTCTTACTTCCCGTTCATTGTTTCGATACTCAATACGGCACATTAAACATATGCACGCCGCTGGTCAGGGAGTCATACGATCCCGAAGCCCGTACACCACCCCAACAAAGGCCGTTAAACAACGCTCGCCCGCCCCGCCATTGTCCGCTGCCACTGGCGCCGAGCGGAGGTCGTATGTCCCGCTGAAGCCGGGCCGCGTCAACGGCGGCGGTCGCGCGTTCGAGCCCCGAGGCGGTGGCGTCTTAATCCAGGGCTTCATCCGAGCGCGACCGCCGCCGCCGCCTGGCGCATATTTCTTCTGAGGCATAAACTCGGCGGACCCGTCGTAAACTGCTCGCCTAATGACTTTATTACGTGACGAATAAAGAAACAAAGTAAAGACTACCTCCGCAACGTCAGCGTCTGCTCCGGTTGTTTTGGCGGCGGCATCGGGAAAGGAGACGGCGGCGCAGGCGGAGGCGGGCGTGGAGTCGGAGTGGAGGTGGTGGCCGTTGTGGTGATTTCAGCAGAGCGGCGGCGCGGCGCGCTTGGTGTTGTCATAGTAATAGTGGTGATAGTAATATTGGTTGTGATTGTGGTGGTGGTTGCCGTTGCAGTGTGGGTTGTGGCTGTAGTGGTGGAGATGGTACTGATGGCGGCAGCGACGGTACTGAGCTCAGACAAACGAGGCGGGGAAGAGTCGGAGGGGGGGGGGCGAGATCCGATGAGTTTATGTGGCCGCCTGAGCGGAGTTGCGCTCCAACAATGGGCGGCGAGCGTTTGTAGTGCGCCGCCAGACAAGTGAGTGAGCCAAATTGCGTTTGCCGAAGCGGCAGCAATGGGCGATAAAGATGGGTGGGGCGAAACCGGACTGGATGTTGAATGATGATTGGTTGCAGTCAACCGGGTGTGATGGGCTTTTAGAACTGGTGGATGTAATAGTTACATGCGATTACCAACCGAAGTCGATACCAGGTCGCTAGATAAGAACTGGGGACGAAGTTTGTGACAAACCAAAACTGCAATATGTTGTTGGAATTGAAAACCAAAGTAAAAAATGAAAATCGTAAAATATAACATGTGCCACAAATGACTTCAAGCGAAGCGATTAAAAGATTGTCAGATTATCGCGGAAAGCGGATATCAGTGTAACAAAAGCCAGTCAAGGAAATAGCAAATGGTACGGATTGCGAGAGTTAATCTATAGTGACAATGACAGAGGGTTACCTTAACCAGTCTACAAAGTACTTTGCTTAAGCAAAGAAGCTAGTTAATTACAAATTGCCTGTATCAGCCCAGACTGTAAAGAGTGGCAGATGAAAGGGAGGGCAGCGCCGCGTGACCTGCTCCACAGAAAGTGGCCTTGGCCATCGAAGCCGAACGTAATAACACAAATGCGGTAGTAAACGTCGATGTAAGAAGACATAAATTCTCCCGAGAAACGAATCCACGGAATGCGTTGCAGTGGGAGGTACCAGATGGAAGGTTTTTCGTGGTTCCGAGCGGTTGATCTCGGAAAGTGGGTCAAATATAAGAGGAAAACCGGAAAGGTGAACGATGAAACACCCTTGCCTTATTAAAAGTCTTCTAGTATTAGCTGCTCAATTCAACAACCTATTCAATTCAGTTTTATTCGAGTGCATGCCATTATCAAAGATTGGAGATATGATAGGGCGAGTAACAAATAGCTAAACATTACTTTTTATATCAGTCCACAATCAATAATAGTGTGTGCTGCACTTGCATCATAACATTAATCACTAAAAGGAATTCATTTGTTCACTGATAAGATTTTAATTTTCGAGTTATTTTACACTATTCAAACAAATCCACTGCGCTATCTAGAAAATCTGAAGTACAGGAATTCACAGCAATTCAATAAACTTTTCGTAACACACTCTCCGCATCTTATGGTTCAGTTCGTCACTAGCATCCTTAAGAAGCGGGAGCTACTTCTCTTCTACAGCTTCAACAGAAGTAATTTTCTTCAAGGACCGTCCATAAGTTGAAACTGTTGGTTTTTGCTCTTTTGCTGTTGTTATAGTTGCCGCGCACCCCTATAAAATGAATTGATGCCGCCAGTCATCTAAACGATTTAACCGCCAGCAAAACATCAAATTAGCGAAATACCAAGGTAAAGGCTGAACTGTTTTTTCTTTCTGCCTGGAATGTATATTTTCTCTCAGAGAGTGGCAAATTTAATTAATTTTCTGTCAAAATTATCGAGGACAACCGAAAAATATGCGTGTCGTAAACACGAGGAGTAAAACGGAACACCTTACAAGCACCTAGAACGTAAATCTTAAGAAATGCCAATGAAAGAAAAATACATCATTAGATGTGTTTATAATTCTGAATATGTTTCATTCTTGATACATCCGGCATATAATTCAAAATCTTTTTCTAAGACTCCTCATATAAAATGAAACATCAACCCAAAACAATTTGTTTTGTTTAACATCTTTTTTCCAAACTGGCTAAGTGCCTATTAAAGTTTACGCGCGCGCGCGTGTGTGTGTGGTAATTTGACAGTGGTCTTGTCATTAATTTTTAATGACATTTAACTGACAAAACAACGTCAAAAATTATCAGGACAATTAATCAAACTTTGATTAACTCATTGGACAATTTACAAATAAAATAGGTTTTTTATTGGCAAAAACCGATTTTTTATAATTCATTCTTGATCTCTTTGGTCTGAAGAATATTCAATTTATAGGTACCTAAAAATTATTATAGAATTACAGTAAATGGCTTAAAAAAACTACGTTCACGTAAAAGAATCGCTTTTTAAAGAACATATCTTCAAAACTTCGATGTTCAATATATCGATGAATTTATACAAATATCGACATCGATGACGCATCCCTAGAGAGCACAGATATCTCGCGAGAACTCTACCACGCGAGCCGCCAAAGAACACTCGCCCAAAAGCGAGCGCCGTCTACCACCCCATCGCATCGCATCGCATCGCAGCGCGAGGGCACGTCGAAGTGGTCGCGCCCGCCGCACGAGAGGTGTCGTGCCGGTTGCCCAGGCCGTTCCCTCAGTCTGCGCGGCACTTGAATCGGGACGTAAAAAAGGTCTCGTCGCCGGTGGCACGCAGATCGCAGATACGCTCAATTTAACGTGTTTATGCAACGCGCGCGTCCGTGCGCCGGGCATGCGACGAGGCGACGAGCCGTGCGCATCGCCCCGCTGCGGCGACGCGTCGCAGGTGCGTGAGGGCGGGTGTAAGCATCTCGCGCTTTAAGAGGCTGCTTGCTGCAGCGGAGGCGGTGGCTGCGGCTGGAGGCTTCTTTTGTTTGCGGTACGTGATTCTAGAGACCTTTCGGTTGTAATGTCCGCGGTTTATAGGCGTGCACTGCTAATGGGTTTCTACCTTCGTTATAGTTATTTTAGTTCCTGCAGCTTTGTTTCGTATAATGAATTTTGTGTATTTAAATAGAATTTCTAGGACAAACCTTTTTTCCAAAAAAAATTTTTAAAAAATTTTCCCCCTCTAGATTTAAGTAGAAGTTAAGCAATCACGACAATCCAGAAGAACTTTTAGTGTTGACCGTTATTAAAATATGTATTAAAATGAATAGTCCTTCTTTATTCTACTAATCGAATCGTGCATACGAAAAGTTTATAAGCGATTAATAACAAAATCCACATTCTCAAAATCGTTAATAAGTATTTCATTTATGAATACAAAATATGTATTAAAATTACGTGGAGTTTCATGATGCATCCTTCTTTGCATCCATCTCATCCTGCTCTAATTGCATCCTTCTCTTGACTGAACTTTTGTTTTTTCAGAAACGAAGTTACGTAACATGCATATCAAGGCACGCTGAAGAGGAACACCTGTAGGAGTGTTTCCTCAAGCAAACCCGGCTCAATCAACCCCACGCAGCTCGCTACGTCCTTAACAGGAAAGAATAATAAGGAAAGATGCTGCGAACGCTCTGCACCGCTCTATTTCCTGCAGACCGTTTATAATTTGTAACCAAAACACGATGATCGCGTCGAAAGGTAAAGCGCCTTTTTCCAGCGAAGGGGAGAGGCTCCGGGGACGCCCGATCTGTCGTCTCATCTCGGTCGTTTCCGCCGCCGCCGCCAGCGCCGCCTGCGCGCAAGAATGCCGCCCCGCCTTCCTTCCTCTCCTTTCCTTTCCGGGCACCCGACCGCTTCATTCACTTCCCGCTGCATACACAAATACACAGGCGGCGTGGGACGGCTGCAGAGAGAAGCAGCACGGAGACGAGATGAACACACGGCAATGGATGCCCCGCAACTAGCTCAGGTAACTGGGCGTCATCCGGGTATATATTTATCATAATTACCTATTAAACGGAATGAAGTCAATTCTATCAATTATCTAAAACGGAAGTAAATTTATTTACACTCGCTCTGTTTCATCCCCCAAACACCCACCCCATTCTTTTAAGCTCGCTTCCCCGATCGGTCCCAAACCTGCCCCTGCCCCTCCCGACTCGCACCTCGTCCTCACCCAGCCCCGCCCGCACCGCTGTATACAGCACGCCATGCTGTTTACATTAAATCAAGAAAACGTTATGTCCCTATTCCACCCATAAAGAGGATGAAACGTATAAAAGCATCATATTACAAACCCGCTATCCCAAATTTCATGATTATTTTTTCGAAGTTTCGTTTCTGCTTTTATTTGTCAATCAGTCAGTCGGTTGAGATAGGTTCTTCTCTGATAACATACCCACAACAACAGCAACCAAACCGCCCGTATCCCGATGCGTTCGTTCATTCGCCAGCCAGCAAGTTTCTAAGGGCTACAACGGCGCCCGACGCGCGCCTGCAGCCGACAAGGAACGCTCACTGCGGCGCGACGCGTTGAGGCTCCCTCGCCCGCGACGCCCATAAAGAGCTCTATTAACCATTATAACAATTACATTGTTATTATTGACTACGAATTTCACCTTTCTCCATTGAAGTGGAATATTTCATCTTGGCTTAATTTATTTGTACAAGTTCAATGAGCTGTAGTAATAATATTATTGTCACGGAAAGTTTTTTTTTTTTTCAGCTACATACTTACATTGAATTTGGAAACATTGACAGGGACGACAAAAGCCCAGAATTCCAGTTAGTTTTTATTAAATTATCATTATTCATTTTATTTTGTTTTAGGTCGCATCAATACCTAGGTCATTAGCGACTACTGTTGGAGTTAACGTTATGGTAACTATGAAGATGAAAAGAAATGGTGTTGATAAGGGGTGAAAGAACGAACACAAATACTACCATGCTCGAGGCGCGACTAAAACCCGCCACCCTTCGGTCCAGGATCACTATGACAATACTGCCTTAGCGATCTCGGCCACCGGGCCGGCTCTTATTTTTATTGTTATTGCAATTACACTCTATTACTCTAAAAAAATAGTTCAATTGTGTGTGTTTGTAGTATTAGTACTTACAGAAAAGTTTGTTTACTTTTAATTTCTGGAAGGATTTAGAGATTCTCGAATTACTTGACTTACCGAGAATAAATTCAAATTCGATTTCTACCTTCGATAAATTAATAATTTGATATTCGTGTAAAATTATTTGTTCCGGCAGTAATACTATCTTCTTTGCCTTGAATTTCACTGATACAGCTCATCCTCTTGGAGAACACAATTCAGTCGACGTGAAAGTGACCATTTCACCATCTCTTGTGACAAAAGCCTTCGCAGACGTTAATGGGCTCGTGTACATTCACGTCAAAAAATTAAGGTCCCTTCATGTCACAGGCCTAATAAACACACAGACGTGTTATTTCATATTACCAATTGCGACTGCCTCCTGACCTTTCATCTAGGAAGGCAGTTCAGGCAGTTCAAGTACTACTTCAGATTTGATTTCTTCATGTGACATTGCTTAAGTTTTTTAAAATTTTATTTCTAAAAATATCAACCACTCCGAAACGTCGAACTGCACCTTCTGTTGGTTGCCAAAATGCTGCGCGATTATTAATTATTTCAGATTTGGGTCAGTCTAAAAGTCATTACAAAAATTGATTTAAACGATGACATTTAGAGACTCAAGACCCTGTAATATGCAAAAACATTACGCAAGTAATATTTTCATGTCTTAGATCGGTTTCACATCACACACATTCAACCTGGTTTCAAGACTAGATCTATAAGACAAGTTATAAAGTAAGACTGTGAAGATGTTAGTGTGCGTTATGATTCTTATGACATCGCAACACAGCTTACCAGAAATAAGAGTAAACATTTAGAATCTGGACTAGACAGGCGTCTGTATCCTCTCGAAATCAGTGACAGCGATCAACGTCAGATCCTAAACTACGTCGCTGAAAACTACGTTAATTCAATACTCACGCTCACACTCAAACTCGCATGAAAATCGCATTTTTGTAGTGCTCCCAACATTTGACTTCACACTCGTTGGCGAAAGAAGTCTAGTTCCACCCATTTCCACCGGGATCGCTACTTCACGCCGCCCACATCCACTAGCTTTGCGCCTGCCCCCGCCCGGACCTCGCCTGGCGCTCCGCCGCCGCCGCCGCCGCCGCCAGCACGGAAGCGCGCGGGCCGTCGCCCCCTCCGCGCCCGCGCCCGCGCCTCGCCCGCCCGGCGCGGCGCCCGGCCGCACTTCATAACACTTCGCGCGAGATACGGCGCGCCGCCCATACGTTATGAGCGCCGCTTACAAAAACAGGATTTAGGAGGCCGTGGCGAGATCGTAAGTCAGCGGCGGCGGTGGCGCTGCCCCGGCCGCGGAGGCGAAGCAGGCCGCGGCGCGACCGGCGCTAACCGCGCTGGCTCACTACGAGTCGCGCAATGGTGATGGTCAGAAGCAACAAGCTGTGAAGTACGAGTATATAGTATGAAGGTAGGGATGCACGATTGTCATATAGAACATAGGCCTGAATGACGGGTAATTGCGGACTGCTGCAAATAATGTTCTAAAGAATACGACACAAACATGTAGCTTTTGAATGTCTACATATAACTGACTAGATTGGATGAAGAAATGTTCTCTTAGCAAATTTAACTTCTAGCATTTTATTAAGAACATAACAATGTAATGCTATTTCATGAATACTGCATTTTATAAGAATATAAGAAGAAAATGGTAAAAGAAAGAATTGTAAAATTTACGCTAATGAAAATAATTATGAGATTGGTGAATTCTCACATTCATGAGTTTTCTTAAATCTGTATTACAATACATTATTTCGTAGAGAAAACTGAAATTGATACACTCTTTTGTCTTTTGCAATTGAACACGGTCTTCATTGTCTTTCAACAATATCTTTCAAGATACTTGCAATTCCAAATCACTAAGTTCTTAATTTCAATACGAAACACAGCCACCGTTGCAGCGTAGAGGATCATGTTTCAAAAACTTTTATTACAGATGGTAGCAATTCATATTACAACGTTGTCAACAGTGATGATCAATCAAGAAACAATACAAAATATGAATGCTAATGGAGAGGAGAATGTCCAACCGTAAATGCAAAGTCGGAATCGGTGCATCATCGGTACCGGAGAAAGCACTCTGGGGCGGGGTCACGGCGTCAACCGGCTTTGGGTGGTCCGTCGTGCCAACGTCCTATAAATATAGCACGCGCACGGCCATATACGGCTGGCTGCCGCCCAGCAGAGAGGCGGCGAAGGACGATCGCAGAGGTCGCTCATTCGTTGGGGGGGGAGGTGACGTGAGCCAGACGATAAGGTAAGCTGCAAGGCTGGCTTAAAGCCAATCGGTAAGTCGGAAGTGATGAGGAAACCAGGTGGCAGAATTGAGCAAGTGAGGCGATAGGTGAACAGCCAGATGCGGGTCTGGAAGGGCGGGGAGAGAGGGGGGGGGGGGGCGAGGTGGGAGGGGGGTGGCGGCGGGACGGGTTCGTTGGGGGGGGGGGAAGGGAAGAGTGAGCGCTGGGCTTGGACGGAGAGAGAGGTACTAGGCGGAGGGTCAAGTACAGTGGTGCCCGGAGAGTGTGCTGTAGAAGTAGGGGCGGATACAGAAAGTACTTCAGCGTACGGGGCATCTGCAGTTCGCCCCTCCCCCTGAATGCATATTTTCTTTTATATATATATATATATATATATATATATATATATATATATATATATATATATATATATATTGTTTAGAACGTGAATTTCTGCGATAACTTATTTGAAAAACAAAATAGATAAAATTACAAAAGTGTGTCTAGGGCCATGACCCTCTGGATCTTCCTCAGTGCACAGGGGCGGGTGAGAGGCCGCGTGGGCGCGGGAGGCGATCGCCACTCGGCTGCTCGTCTGCGCCGCTACAGCTTCCGGGACGAGTGGCGGGCGCCACCTGGCCAAACGCCAGGCAGGGCCCTGCGTGGGACGAGGCGCCGCGGCTTGTGAAAGGCGGAAATGTCTGAATGATTCGGCGCCATTTACGTGTTCTTCCGGATGGGCTTGGATTAAAGCTCTTACGCTACTATTGAAAACGCCATAATCACATTCTCACAGAGTTACACAAATTTGTTTCTGAATTGTCTCTAATAGCTTCTGGAAATGTAAATGATTGGACAAAAGAAACCCTTTTGTGAGTCAGTTCGAGTCGTTCGCAATGTGTTTCTAGAAATTCTGAATCACGTCTGTCAAAACGGTCTCATTCTCTCACTAACAAATGACTTCGTAACTTCCTTGTTAATGAAGTCTGGGGTTCGAAGCCTCGGCATCTCCGACTATGGCATTATGACGCATTGCTTTTCTTAGGCAAAGAAAAACGCCTCTCTCTGCGCTCTTAGTCATTCGTGTAGGCGGACTGTTGAACATGACAACTACAATTCGAAACATTTCCTTCTCGCCGGAGGTCTTAGGCGCGAGGCATATGCTAGTTCTCTCGCGGTTTCGCAGCTCGTTTGTTTCGCGACGTGGCCACACAACATTCCGGCGATTGGGCCGTCGTAAAAACCCAGCAGAACGTGGATTGAACTCCCAGACAAACCTAAAAATAAAAATAATTGAGACCCGTTTACGATCCATGGGAGGAGAACGTTTTCACACTTGGCGTCTGGAGTGAGTTGTCAAGATTTTTTGTCGTGTGCGTGTAATCACGCCCTTTTTTATTTTTCTTTGGAGATCGTCCCTATACTTAAGTTTCCGCGGAACGAGTTTCCGCCTAAGAGCCAGAGATCATTGTGTTATTACTGTTTTTAACACTCAACACGCGCGACCAGCGCTTAAAATACGTAATCGTTTTGGATACGGAAAATTTACGCAAAAATAACAGCACGCGTGAAGGCGAAGAGTTTATTACGCAACTAATTTTCTTTCTCCTCCGTCCTAAAATCTCATTTCTCACAGCACCCCGCGCCGCAGTACACACAGAACTTGACAAGTAGATACTGTGGCACCACACCACAATACCGAATTTCGGAAACCAAACCCCAAGGAAAATTGATTACGCACGCAGCACAGCGTCGAGAGCAACACACGCGGAAAGGACCTGCTGCAATTACGTCTCCCCATAAACGCCTCGCAAACATATTACGCCCCCCTTCATAATACTAATTCAGCTTCGGGTCTTTTGACGCGCGACACAACTGAGCTCGGACTGCGCCATCGTGTAACCTATATGTTGGGTACTAATTCGTACTCGCGACTGGCTCTCAGGTAATTACCGCAACACTACGATAATGTGCCGCCGATCTGCGCGCATTCTGGCGGCACAGTACTACAACTAAGGCTGCCGGCTGGCGATTGTTCCGGGCGCCCGCGGTAGTTAGAGAGTGACAAAATTCGGACGCGTCATTGCTGCGTTTTAAGGACGTGCGCTATAACGGCGTGGCGTATTACTGTCGGCATGGTCGAGCTGTTGCTATCGCTGCGCGATTGTTTGTTGCGATTTATCGTCACGAGGTGCGCGGTGTGCGAGTGTGATGGGAGGATCGTAAACACAGTGCAAACACTAAGCGGAAAGATCTCTGTCGCCATATGGACCTGCGAAGAGGAGGAGGAAGAAAGGTTTCTTGAACGCTGAATGCAATACGCGGACGTGAAGCGCATAGAAAGTGTTATTTACGGCGTTCCGCTTGCATCCCTTTGCGCTTACCAACTCCCGGTCGCCTTCGCTCTTGTCTCTTCCGTTGAGTCATATTTCTATTTATAAGCGTGCAGTTTATTTTGGGTCTAGTTTGTGGCTCTTTTCTGACACATTTCATCTCCCGCGAGCCATTCAACGCCCACAACACGCGTTTAAAGAGATAATATTTGCTCTGCTTTGACGACTACAAACGTACATCAGAACCCGGATGGCGTGAGTATTTTGAGGTGGATTACAATTTGTATTCTTATGATTCAGTTTCAATACTCACAACCCATATCTATCCCGTTATATAATTCCTTACGCGATTAGATAATATAAATGTTAAATTAATTTAATTCTCGCTGTTGATATACATTTCGTCACAATGAAAAATATCACAACTTCACTCTTTCTCCAATAAGCAAATAATAATATGTGAGGCAATTCGGAAAATGTCCCAATATTCAGTTCGATTTACGGTGGATTTACCCGTATAATTAAATTTGGGATGGACCACCAAAGTTAAGCTCGCTAAGTCATTATGTTACCGACATGTTATCAAACAACGTACATAAGATCACTTCACGTGTGGCGTGACGTTGCTCAAACTCTCGTCGAATTTCTGGGTACCCGCCCGCCTTTTCCCGCACGGCCTCGCAATCGATATGCATGTCAATAGTTAAACAAGCGCTTCTCTGTCGTCTCACCGCACCACCGCACGGACGTCCCCCGTCAAGAAAATCGCCGGGCACAATAGCGCCATTGTTTGCGTACTGCACCGCCGCCAAGACGGGCCGGGCAAGGCACCGCCGCAGGAGCGGGCTACTTGGACAGGGCCAGGCGCCCCTCGGGGCGGAGCAGCGTGCCGCGGTGGCGGAGCGAGCAGAGCATGAGGCAGCCGGAGGGGCAGGGGAAATGAAAGGCGACCAGCAAGCGATGAGAGTAAGGCGGTGAGACACCCAGGCAACGGGGCGGCCAAATAGCGAGACTACGAAAAATAGTGTGGGGAGGAGGAGCCAGGCATCGGTCGAAGAGCGCCGGGCAGTGGGTGATGGTGGTTGGTAAATGGCGAGTGGTGGTTGTAGGTGGTAGGTGGTGAGAATTGGGTGGCGAGCACTGGGCGGTGGGCGGCGGGCGACCAAGGAGGTTCCCGGGACGAGCGTTGTCGACGAGACAGCTAACAACTGTTCTCTGGCCTTACGAACAATCGATGCGGCTTGTCAGGAGTAGAATTGGAGGAGGAAAGATTGGCGATAGTGCCATCCTCCTGCATACATTATTCAATAATGAGCATGTATATTTATATGGCTCAATTAACGAAAGCAAGTTAATAATTTTTCCGTGTCGAGTTGTGAGAATTGCGTTTAAAATTTACTTTTACTAAAATTAAAATGTACATTTACTACTTGTTTAATAATTATGGTTCAATACTACTTATAGCAATCACCAACTTAATCAGGGATTGAAGGTTTAATTTAAACATTAAATTATGATCCATATTGTAGTCGTAAATACCATCTAATGCTCTAATAGGAAGAAAACATGGATAAAACGCTTGCAGGTCAAATCCGCTTTTACAGCAACCTCGAAGCAAAATATTTCTGAGGTAGAAAAATTCGTGTACTAATAATCACGGTGATGTTAACAATCTCCTCGTTCTTCACGTTGCAACTAATCACTGTCAAGCCTGAAGTCTTTCAGATTGGAACTCCCGAAATCGAATGAAAACAACTTACTGCGACCCACTACACTCGTGATCAGTTCGCGTCACGCCACGCATCTAATGGTCGATTCCAGAAAAATCTGGAACCAACAGTCACGATAATGTTAATCAACATCCTCGTTCTTGAAAATAATGGAGACAACCTAACTAATAACGCAATTACAAAGAAATCTTGAAGCATCAATCACGTCAATATTGGTCATCCTCCTCATTCTACACCTAACGAGTAACCAATCTGAGAGTTACTCAGAACTGAAACTTTCTGAAACCTAAACAAGACAACTAGGTCACCACGACCGTTATGTTCCTGAGCTAAATTCAGATAACTTTTCGTTTCCCTTCGCATTAACACAAAATCACTGGTTTTATTCATGTGTCAGTTACAAGAAACTCAACAGTTTCACGTGTCACTCAACAGTTTCATGTGTTACAGTTTCATGTGTCAAGTCGCAAGAAACTCAAACAATCCGAAATCGAACACTCTCGTTTTATCTCATCTCAAGACTTCATTCATACAACGAACCGATCGCTCGGGCACTTATTTCTCTCTCCGCGCCCATACTAGTTAGCCTCCGTTGGGCTTTCAATGGACGATTTCAACGAAATCGCCACTAACATGATCATCTCGCATTACACGCAGCGACCCCCTGAGTCAAAATAGAAACTCTCAGGGAATTCGATCACCCACGTCAGACTCCAGTTCACTCAGTCACCCTGACCTATAGGTTTCCAATGGCAATTCAGGAACCGCTTTCGTTATCAACTTCAAAAGCCCACTCGCCTTCAATCCAATCCAGCAAGCCCGCATTCACAGGCCGAACCGATCGCAGCGGACAGTTGTTCCTCGCTCCGCGCCCGTGGGCCTCGCGCGGGCCGCCTAATGGGCGATTCGAGGCGTCGCGGGCCGCTCGTTTCCCTCGCAAACCGAAGGTTTTATATGCGCGTTGAGGCGGCGCGCCCACTCGCGCTATTTGCTTGTTGAGCGCGCGCCCGCCGCCGCCGAGTGCGAGCGCGTGTCCGCGCACAAATGCGCCCGCGCTGTTTCTCGGAGGTGGCTCCGCAAACACCGACGCCGCGCCGCGCCGCGTCTCGGAGCTCGCGGCCGGTAGCTAGAGGTGTGCGACGCCGCCGTCGCCGCGGCGCAGGAGCTCCCGCGACGGACGCGGGTGGGCAAAATAAAGGTGCGGAATGTTTAAGTGCTCTTTTATGTTGTTGCTTTGTGTCTAGATGGTCGGAGGTTGTGGGTTCGTACGTCTGCACAATTATTCTGCCAACTTGAAATTGTAAATTGAATGATAAAGGCAAACCGTCTTTCACATATCATCCGGATATTTTTTTCATTATTTTAAATTGATCGGTAAACGGAAGGATCATTTCTCCCGCACTTGCTTGTGTACTTACCTTCGTGGATATAGTAGCATGATTATTAACTATCATATCACAGAACCAATCATATTGATTATCGAATATTTTACACCATTAGCTTCATATTTTAATATTCAAAACACAATCTTTCAGTATAGTATTAGTTCAAAACACATAGTACTAGTCCCTTGCCTTGATGCAATGATTCCCTTGCCCTGGAGTTCTCTTAACACTGTCGCTTATTTTCTCCTCTAGAATTGGCTCTTTGAGTTTGTTTGTTTTTGTTTTGTTTTTTTCTCTTCAAGGAACGACATGAAAACCGATTAGTGTTGTAAGAAAGCAGTTAGGTTTAATATTCCAATGTTGTTATCGTTATTTCTAATCATCTTCAAGTAATTTTAAATATTTTCATTTTTTCCTAAACTTAACATGAAACAAAAAAAATAGATATTTGCAAATTTGGAACGGAAGTTACAGCAGCGAAAAAGCTGCTAAGTAGATATGAATCATTCTACAACCTCGCTATTCATGCAAACGATGATATCTATATATTTCGATATTTTCTTTACTAATTGCCTTAGATGTATTTCATGAATGAGCGCAGAGCTGACCAAAACAATATCAGCCATTTTAAACAAAACTGCAAGAGACTACAAGGAGCGTCGAAATCCCTGTAACTCAATAGCTTCGAGTCTTCATCATGGTCCCCGAATACAAAATCTTTCCTGCGCACTAATGTGCGAACGCGTATGCACGCGGCGCTTCTGAAAGGCGCGTCCGCAACCCGCGCGGGGGGGGGGAGGGCGGCGATGCGTCAGCGGGGGCGGGGGCGGAGGCGTCGCACATGCAGCGCGTGGGTCGGCGGAAGTCGCCCGACCGCAGCCCGTCGGCGCCCGCCCGCCCGCCGCAAAGCGCCGCTCCGCGCGCCGACGGAGCGCCCCCCAAAACGCGCCGAACGGAGAGCGACGATGAATGGCCCTCGCTTCTGCTGGGGCGGCGCTTGAGCGTTCGTTGTCAGCCTTTGGAAGCTGGGTTTCGAATCCTGGTCGTCCTTCGAATAATGACTTCAACTACGATGTGAGCGAAAGCGCAATTCACTGAAAAATGTTTTTTGATGCAACTCAATCAAAATTTGAGACAAATAACCAAATGCCCGTAACATCGCCTGTGAAATTATATTCTAGAAAAGAGTAGAATTTTTCATTCCCAAATGTAGTCTGTGTGTGCATTGTAATTCGTACAACTAAGCCAAGCGACTAAAATATCCTTTTCGCATGGACTGCAAATTCATGTAGCATGTAATGCAAATTCTCCACGGTTGCGCCAAGCTAGCCAGAGAAAGAATCAATTCCCCATTTCGTGACACGTCTCCGCTACTCCAGTCGCAAATGAGAAACAGTTATCTCCCCCGCCGCTGCGCCGTCCGAAACGCAGGCCCCGCCCACCCGCACGCGCCCGCCCGCCCGCCGCGCGACTTACGAGGCCCCGGCGCGGCACTCGCAGATACTTCCCGCGCCCATTTGCTTTTGTGCTTTGCCGTGTACGCTAGTTAATGCAGCCCATACATGGGCGAACATGTTTGCGGAACGCCCGCAACCGCGTACGCGAACCGGGCAGGGCGCCGCGCCGTGGCGGCGGCGCCCACACACGTAACGGCACAGACCCACCGGCCCCGCCCCCGCCACCGCAACCGCTTCGGTAGTGGCCGGTGACCGTCGAGAAACAAAAGCGGCGCGGATTGCGCGCGTTCCGATGAGAAACAATGCGGCGCTGGGCCCGGGAAGGTGTTTTTGGGCGCGAGGCGGACAGCAGAAGGGCTGTTTGGTGTGTTTGGGCAATTCGTAACGGGAAAGGGTGAAGAATGTGGTCGTCTGATATTCGTTCTCTTCGTATTGCGGAGATGCGAAACAACGTGAAGGAGCGGGTATGTGAGCTATGTAATCGAGATCGTAAGAGGAAGATACATTTCAGGATTCATTACAAGTTTACACGAATTCACAGGAACATGATATAATACATATAAATAATAAAAAATAATCAATTGTCCATTTCACAATAACACTTGTGGAAATATTTTGTTGTTGCTTGGGAATGTTTATTATTGCAGACATTTCTATGCTTACTATCTATTTACATTTAATATACAATATTTTTCTGTGAAGGTTTCACTTGAGATTATCTTTAGCAATAGTGCGGAAATATTACCAACTTTATCAACTTATTAATTTTTCAATAGGACAAAACGGAAAATTCCGTACTTCTTGATTCAGAAACGTCATAATTTCTACTAAAATCCGAACAAAGAGCACGCTTACACGCTCAGAGAAACAAACGTCCTCTGAATGAATACTCCAGACGGTTCTTCCGTAATGAAAAGGGTGCTTATGGGCTCCAGCAGGAAAAGACGACCGCAGCCCGGTCGGGGCGTTGCCGCTTCGGAAATTACTGATACCTCCGGACCGAGCCAGGTCCCATTTACGGGGTCTCTAGAAACTAAAGGTTCCTCCGCCGTTTTGGGACCCCTCCGTGGTTTCGAGACATCAATAAATATGAACCTCAGCCAATAAAGATGACAGAACGCCCGCCGAGGCAGCCTACGTAAAACAATAAATATAAAATGTAAGTGGTAAGAGGCTACGGAGCAGAGGACGTTAGAAAATCGCCGTAAAATGCTCCCCAAATTATGAGGACTTAAACTCCGCCCTTTATCTGTAACGTTCTGGGTTGGTTGTGTGTATGTACGAGCA
Source organism: Teleogryllus oceanicus (assembly GCA_964035755.1). Lineage (NCBI taxonomy): Eukaryota > Metazoa > Arthropoda > Insecta > Orthoptera > Gryllidae > Teleogryllus > Teleogryllus oceanicus. Next base: position 120,530,743 of record CAXIVR010000002.1, read on the forward strand.
CACTCATTTCGACGAACGTACGGAAATACACTACCCTTACGTTCTCCCATCCAATTACTATAAATGTCTTATTTTAAAATTGGGTGAAAGTAGGTATCCTCTGGGTATCTCATAATATGACTTTTATAATTTCATCGTTGGACAACAAATGTTTGCTGGTCCTTTTCAAACTAAGAGTGTTGGATAAAAAATGCTCCTACTCTGCTCTCATTCGAATCGCAGCGATGATGCTGTTTGGAGCATCGTAATAGTCATCAACGCTGATGAACGCGTATTCGCTTTATGAATAAATCAATGTAAATTCATAATTGTGTTTAACATGCGAGAGATAAAAATTAATGAAAACGATTCTCAGTTTACAATACAAATGTCTATCATTACTACCCAGCTTCCAACAAAAGCCAATTCACAATAAAATGTAAAATATTTTTAACACACCGATTCCGCAAGATACGTAAAATGGCGGGTAATTTAAGTGTCATAACAATTTGAGAAAACGAGAAAAACTGTCAGATTTCTGAAAGTATTGGGAACAAAGGTGATGCTTATTAGAAGAAGGAGAAGAAAAAGAAAGCAAAAGTGACAACGCATATGTGTATTGTATACTCCATCGACATTGGCACATACATTTTGAGAAAATAAACATGAAATTCTGGATTTTGGCCCTTAATTGCTCAGTGCTGCTAATCTTCGTAATATAGACCAAAAAAAATGACGCAACCGGAAACAGGCACATCGCACGTCTCGAGTCTCGTGCTGCCATCTATCCTCTCACAATCAGCAGTCTGAAACGCCACGAAATACACGGCCAACACCTAGCTCCAAACACTCATTATCTTTTATACCTACGTTTTATAATATTTAGCACCCGGAAACGTAATCTATTCTCTATTGTCCCATTTTCATCTCGTAGAAATGACTATTGATTATTTGAGGTCTCACTGATTGATTATTTGAGTATCCTTACTGTTTGATGCTCTAGTGCTAGGCGTGCTCTGTCCAGTCTTGTAAAGTGCTCGTCTCGTATGCGAAAAGATAAAAATTATATATAACGTATATCTTCAAGCGACCGAACCCCTCTCCTCCCATGAACCTCGTCAACTCACCGAAAACAGGCGCGGGGCCGGCCATGAGCAGCAGGGCGAGCAGCGCCAGAGCCTCCGCCGTCGAAGCCGAAATCTTCCGCGCGGGCGCCATGGCGTCGCCTTCGCTTCCGGTCTTCAGAGGGCGCGCGCGCGCATGTCCCGCACCACCATCATACCACTCACCACACCCACTCCCACTCGTTGCACTGCCACCACCGCCATATGCTCCGGGTCACTGTGCATTCACTCACACCCTCCAGACCATCGCGTGTTTCCCTTTTTCTTCTTTCTTTAAAAATAAACTGGCACACGCTGCAAATGAAATATCAACCACAGCCGAGGTTCAAAAGTCACACACGCGCTCACGCAGGGGAGGTTTTACACGCTCGAGAACCTCGCCAGTCCCACACACCACACACCACTGAGCGAGAGGCGGAGAGAGAACGAGAGAAACCGCCGGAGAAATTATCACGGTAAACCGTTGGAAATTTACGATTTCCAGCGAAACATATAGAAAAAACACGGGTGCTCACATAGACACATTCACACAAGAACGCACGCCAACTAGGTAAGAGTTTCCAGAGCGACGCGGGAAGGGGTCTGGCAGGGATTGTAAAGTAAACATTCGCTGGTCGTGGTCTCACTTTTCACGTGCCGCTGAAAGCGGTTGTAGCGGTAGGAGCAGTACGCGGTCGCGTGTCGCGCGCGCGGCGGGGCGATCACCGCGGGCGTGTCGGCCGCCCACCGCCCGCGGGCGCGCGGTCCTCCCCGCCTGGCGAGGAGTCTCTGCCTGGCGCCGCCGGCCGGAGGCGCTGCTTAGCTGGGCCCGCCGGCGCTCGCTCTGCAAGCAAAAGCCGCCGAGGGTCAGCGCGTTGCACACAAATGCGCTCATTGTCCAACAGATCAACGCGTTTTTTCGACAAGACATACCGAACATTGTGGCACTTCCAAAACTAAAGAAAGGAAATGAAAATCAAAAACAAACCCTGTTATAAATGTTTCATTATTCTCGCTTATTGTTCTATTATCCAAGCTTACTCTTCGTATTAAAACAATAGTTTTATAAAATACAAGTATTTAATGAATGTTTTAAAATAAGAAATGGACTGTTCTTGTCGGGCTATTTTGGAACAATTATTGAATTTAAAATGCCTGGAAACATGAAGTATATGTCAATTCATTCTGGAAATTAAAACGAATCCGCAGAATACATAACTTACCTTTGTAATACATGACAATATTTGTCTAGTCCCGAAAACGAAATAATTACAAAATAAGCGTTAGTGCTTTCCAACAAGAAGATCGCTGTTTAGTGAACTTTCTGTTCTTAAGGATAGATCGAAGATGTTATTTTTCTGCACAAATGTACTCTGATATCGATATCTGCAGTCATCTAAAAAGAATGTTAGATTTTTTTTGAGAAAACAACACAAAACCTAATAAACCGTGGACATTATTTTCCCTATGTTTCTGAATATCGTCTCTCGGCGCTTTGCCAATCATTCGAAATGCCATAACTAGCATGTATATTTACTCCCCTTCTGAAACCTCATCTTCTATTTACGAGATACCGACACATCAAAGGGTGTGGCAAATAAATTTATCCACTCATAATTTGTCTGAAGTTGCAGTTGTTTAGTGGTCTCTGACATCCTATCTTTTCGCCTCGTGAACCGCGACACGACAGACGAGCGAGGAAGCGATGCGTTATTTGACAATCTCTTGGCGACAAAAGCGAGCTCCAAATAATCCTAAAGAGCCACTCCCTAAAAAATACATAATCGGAACGAGTAGCCAAGAACCCAAGCGCAATTTCTGCCCTTCTCAAGGCAATTCAAATTTCCACATAGCTCTCGCGAACTTACGAATTACAAACCCCAGACACAAGACCCCCCAGTATACATCGATATCAGGAGACTTCAATCCTTACGCTTGCCTACCCACGACACAACGAAAGTCGTGTTTCCCCTCGAACAGATGCGTCGCCACCGCTCGGGGACCTCACTGAACAAGTGAATACACCGATAACACGCGAAACGCAATTCCCAAACAACTCTTGTCAAGATACGCTCGTTTGAATATTCAACGCGAACGGACCCACCGAAGCGATTTTTCCTAATTTTACTTTTTAACCACGATTAGGTATTCGCATGCTTAAAAGAGCGATGCCTATCGGACGTAAATTAAAGAGAGAAACATTGCGATTCAGAGAAGTCCACCGAAAACGATACGATCGGAAACGCGCGGGGCGGAACGGTTACGGCGCCGGCCTGCAAATTTGGTCCTCACCGGCGCTACACCGCGTGCAAAGCGAGTAGGCGAGTGATCTCAACGACGTGCGCATGTTTTGAGCCGAGTAGTCCAAATACCTAGTAATTCTAATAGTCCCAATAATTCTTTTACGAGTAGCGTAGGATTACTGTTTCCTTTTGAACGTGGTGCTCCACCAACTACATCCCCAAACATACGCGGAAACAATTTGATTAATTAGAACCATATATGTGAAATATTGCTTTTACTGCTACAGGAGGAGTGGTTGTCTTTTAATTAATTACCACCGATAAAATGTTCAACTCAGTTCGTAACAGCTATTAAGAATTAAAACATCGATAATTAGTTTCGCTGTTAGAAACGTCAATGATCTCAAATTCGAACTCCTCGGCAAAATTGCGCGATGAAATGTATTTTTCTATTCATTTAGAATCGATATAATAAGCATCGTCATGGAAATAAATAACCCGACTGTTTTTAGTTCATTTATGTGTAATGAGAGCTGCGTTACGTCTATCCCCTCCCACAACATCGATCTCATCCTGAAGGATCAAACCATTCTGTATTCCTAGAGCTTGATGCGGAAACTCGCTTGACCTAACCACGAACAACTTGGGCCATCACCATTTCATCTTCCCCACCAGGCCCAACGACGGCAGGGCATCGCAAGTCCCACTCGCACCCTCAGCGTCGCGTCGTCGTGCTAAAGCAGCAAGCACCGCACGGCTGCAACGCAGAAAGCGAAGCGTCGCGACGGGCGATTATCCACACCCGCTCGCTCGCGCGCGCCTGGAGATCGCGTAAATTTTGCGGGCGGCGTAAAAAGTCACTACTGGCGCCCGTCCATTGTGCGGCGCAACGTTCACGACCGCATAAAGTCATTTCCGCGCGCTCGTTGCGTTTCCATTCGGACGGCTTGGCTGCGCGCGCGGATGCGTCGGACGCCGCGCGTTGGACGACGTTCGCGCTTTTTTGCTCCCTCGCGGTGCATAAAGAAACGGAACGGTTTTGGCGAACTCGTATCTGCGCTTTCAGCTCTCTTCGCCACTCTGCGGACGTTCCAGCAAATAACTTGGCATTTTTTTTATTTTACACACAACTATTAAAAAAAACACTTCGCCACAGCGATTTTTTTTGTATCACTCGTTTTAAAATCGTCACATAAATTCAGGCATACCGCTCACTCACATATTCATATATTTTCAATTCAATACAATTTTACGTAATCTTTCGAAAATTCGCAACAACAAAATAAACCACATATGGCGAAAAATAAACACACGTGCAAATCCAGTGGGGAAGCGAGGCGGAGGTAGGGTCCGGGGCCGGTCGCAACGCACCTCTGGCAGAGTCGCGTGGAGACGCCGGGCGTCGCGCCGGGTCGAGGCTTCGTCGTGGTAGAGCGTCGCCAGCGCCGCGAGTAACACAGCCCCCTCCTTCTTCCTCTCGCGCCGAGCCGTCGCTCCGGACTGCCCCGCGCGCGCGCCTCGCGTCGCGGGCGCCGCGCTCGGGCGCGCTCGGGCGTCTTCGGGAGCGCTCGGGCCGGCCGCGCGCCGCCCGCTGCCTGCCGGCGCCGCCGCCGCCGCGCGGGCGATCGAACGCCGGGAGTCGGAGTCGCGCGCGAGATGCCGACTGGGAGGGTGTGCGGTGTGGGCGCTGCGCCGGCGCGGCGGCGGTGTGGGATGGTTGTTAGAGACCTCTTGAGTGGAGTGGTCCCCGTGAGAATTCGGGTGCACGAGGGGATCTGAAATAGATTTAAAGATATTGAAAATCTTGTTTACTCCTAGAGGCAAAGGAATACAAACGAATGCATCAAATATAAGAAAGGTCATTTTAAATTGTTTTTGCGGCGTTCAGCTGTTTAATTGCTCTCTGTTCCCCTGAGTCAGAATTTCTCTCCACATTATATTCTCAGCACATCTTCTGCAACACACGCATGAACGCAATGGGCAAACATGCATGCCCATCTGAAGTCTAACTTGTGAACCTTCACACGAACACTCACTGGTTATACCCTAGGTATACAACGGAGTCCCCTGTATTTTCGAAGATTTAAGGAGGTCAAGGCTGATCGGAATAGGTTCCAGTTTAATCCGTTGGAATTTACTCACATCATTCTCACTCATGGATTCGAGCAAGAATTTTGAGAAGACTTGTTCCAATCTGATTTATACAATTTGTCTGGGAAAATACTTATTAATTTTAATTATTTTATTTTAATTACTCATTTCACTAATTAAATTAGTGAACTGAGTAATTTATTGTCCTCGTGGCCTAGGAATCCCTTTCTGACGTGAAGTTCCTGTGATGTTTGGGCTTCAACGTCAACTAGTTTATCAGAAGGTTGAAAATAAATGCAGTAACAATTAATGAAAAGCGTTCATTGTCTCCTTTCATTGCAAATAAACAAGTTGTTTCTTCCTTTCTTTCCACGCTATTTACCAGAGAAAGGTAATTCTATAAGAACAGTTTTATCTGTCCCACAAACATTGAAAGAGACAGAAAAATCACGACAATGAAGGCACAAAGGTACGTTTCTTTATCTATTATCGAAACATTTTTGACAGCCCTATCAATTTGGATGATCAACCCAGAAAATATTGAGGATTAATCTCAGGGACATATCAATCTATCTAAAAGTTCCATATAAAAACAACGTATAATATTTCTTTTAATAAATTATATTGTTTCTAATATGTCATAAAACGTTGTAAATCAACCATTCATTTAAAATTTTCTTATTGTTGTTAATATTATACAATTGTCTTCCAGCGCTTATCAATGATTTTAGGAAAAATTTTAAACAAATAAGTTTTGAGTTTGGTGGCCATTTAATGACGTCTTATCAGTATGACATTGCATCTATCTATTAAAATGGATAATCCTAAAAATGTACCGCCATTCTTGTACCTATAATACATAAGTGAACAAGGTCCTGTGACAAATTGGATATCTTTGAATCATTATGGCTATTACCTAGAGACTCCGAAACGGTATGGCCTGGTCTTAATCATCAAAGAAAAATAGTTTTCTACCAGTAGACCAAAAAATTAGCTTTGAGCTCGTAATACAAGATAATATTAAAAAAACGACAATTTGAATTCCATATGGTGTATAGTTTCAGACGACAAAACGGTATGGCATTCCACTCCTTCTCATTATACATGTCTAACGAACTGTATACAACAAGAACTAGATATGTACTCATTCCCTACAATTTTTTAAACATTCAAAAAAAATTGCAGCCCAACGCAGACACCCACAGGCCACCATACTTGCGTTTCCCTGTTCCTCATAACACTGGCTAACTTCTCAACGAGCTTATCATATGTGGTTTTTCTTGCTGGCTCCCGGCCTACGAATCCCAAGAGCGTTAGGATTCCCTTCAATGCTCCAATATTTAGGTAGCTAAAACTGAATGAAATTTATGGGGAAAGTTGAAGATGCCCTGCAGTAGTATAGAATAAAGTAGTGTACGTAGTTGTATGTCACTGTACGAGATACTTTGAAAATCTTGTAATATTTTATTAACATGTTCTCACAATAAGATGTGAAATCTCACCACCACTTTAAGCAATCCGCGCTCTAGTCTTGACAATTTATGGAAAGAAATACGTACGAAATAATTTTGCAGTTTTTTAATGAGTAATTAACAAAATTTACAGAGATGTCATGAGGATGTTGTTTAATTCTCGTAATTTTCAGAGATTTCATATAGAACAATAATATATACGTATGACACGCATAATGATACGGATTATTTTTACATTCATGTTCCCATACAGGATTCAAAAATACAATTTTGGTATCGTGAGAACGGCTAAAAGCGAATAATGAAGCAGGCATCAGATGGAGACGGTTTTATCATATAGGCTAACGAAGTTTTGGTTTGTGTTCTGACTACGATGGTGGATCTTCAACAAAATAACAATGATATTACAAGAAAAGTCCGAACAATGTATTCTGAAAATGCTCTGTATCAGACGAAAAGCTATGGGATTGTGTCACGATTTAAATTCCTTTATTTACTCCCCAGTGTATTATTTTGGCAATTGATAAGCGAAATAAGAACAATGTAGAATGTGATCCGCCATCTTCTCAAATCATGAACGTGGAGTTTTTGCGTATACCTATATACTAGTGTACAGTACGCATGTTAGAGATTTACTACAAGCGATACAGGATAGGGTTCAGGAGGATTATAATGCAGAAAAACGCACATGATGATAAATGGACCGAGATCAACGGATTTGGGTACTCTTAGAGAATCAACTATTCCAGACAGTAGAATGGAAATTTTATATCGACATTCACTCCACTAATGCAGATAAATGTATTAATGTTTGGGATATTCTGTTAACCAAAGTGATAACACTTTCATTTATATGAATAGCTATGAATTGTTAAAATTAAAATATGTAGTTAGTCGAGAGAAATAATACATATTGTATCAAATTTTGTTCGTAGAGTACAGTTGCACTTTGTAACTTATACCCGGCTTAAACGGATGACATGAGTAATGTTACATCTCTATACAGTATTTGAATAACTGCGAATGTGCTGTTTGCGGATCTGTCACTCATGGTTAGACCACTTCCCGTGCAGCAATAGAGACATATGAGGTGTCATTTGACGCGTCTCGATCTCCTGATGGGGAACTGATACGAGATATTTGTCTTCGGATCCAAACAGAAGATTCTAAGAAATTTCCAAAAACGTGCTTTTGCGGGTTTTAGCGCTGCGATCTTAGTGGGTAGACGCAGAATGAAACGGACGCACCTAAATAGATCTACGTAGGTGACGTTGATTAAACCCCAGTACCCAGAGGTAATTATTTTTCCACGACACCATAATTTTCATCTTCGAGGCTGGCAACACTAATTCTTCTGAAACATGTGAAACACGCGGCAGAACTGACAAAAGAAAAGCTGATTTAATCCTTAAGAAGTGAAGTAATTCGCCCTTAGTACCGTATTTTTAATAACGAATTTGCAACCACCTACGTATAGTTTTACCTTGGAACTTATTAAAGGGGGCAGCGGTATAAGATATGCAAAGCTGCCACACACTACGCCAATAAATATTAACTTTACTTATATTTGCGACTTTCTACAGATGGTAAAGATGTTTTCAGGCGTTTATGCCCAATTTTTCCCCTTACAATCAACAAAAAAGGAGGTAAGATAGAAAAAAAATCCCTACGTTTTTTAAAGAATATATCATGTTATGATACAGATCATAAAAAGACCTAAATACATAAGCCCTTTAAATTATCTACAGATTCCCCTAAATCTCAACCTTTTATCTTATAATTTGCACCCAACATCTAAATATAAATAAAACGCAAACATCTTTACAATTCTGGAAACATCTTTACTATCTATAATTATCCTTGAGACTTTCCAAATTCAATATTTTCGGCGGAATGCGGTTAAAAGTTAAAACCTATACAAGAAGCTAAAAAAAACACGTTTTTACTCTCTCGTATACGTACGTATACGTAGTATAGAGAAAGTTGTGTAATGATACGCAAAAAACCGACGGATTATGAGCGGAAAAAAATTCATTGCCGGGCTCTAGTGACTAAAAAGTACATAGTTGCTAAATTAAGAGAAAATGCTTTAACACGTGGTGTAGCCAGATTTCCTCTTTTGTGGGTCCTTGTTGCCGAAACACCAATTGGAAGAAAAACGTCCGTCCGTCCATCTGTCCATCCGTCTGTGGACATTACTAGCGCTTAAAGCATTCTTAGGATCTTTTCCAAATTGAAAAAACCTCTATCCATCTGACTCTAGTTGAAGCTCTGAAATTTTGAAAAACATTCGTTAAAATTCGGGGTACTTTACATGAAACCACCGGACATTTTCAAAATTTTCTCAAAAAACGGCTGCAATTTTTTCTTAAATTTCTTGTTTGAATATAGTAAAATACACTTATGAAGGAGGCATAGGTTCCATTTTCAGGGTTGACTCTGAATTTTCGAAATTTGCAAATGTTTGAATTTTTTGGCGTCTTCCTAAAACTATAAAATTGAATGCAGATATTTTTCTTACAAATGAAATTTATTGTCTATAAATAGTATTTCATTAAGATTATAAAGATTTTGTTTGAAAATTTTAGTCGTTTTCGTGCAATAGTGAGTGCAATATTTGCAATTAAACAAATACAACAAGATTTTATCAAAAACAACCCCAAATTTCTTCTTTAAATTTTTGGTAGGAGTAATGTCAAATGTATCCTATACGATGACATAAACGTCATATTGCTCTATTTTTCTGTTTTTTCAAAAATTACAAACATTAATTTTTTTACTTGTCTCTCACGTCGGTAATATTTACATTAGAGACGATTTCTTTACGTTATTGTACTTATGAGTACATGTACTTTAAATAATGCCAAGTAATGTTTCTCGAAAACTCAACAGTTTTTTGTTAAAATGAGCCCAAAATTCCGCATTTTCAGAACCGCTCAAATGCCATTTTCTCAAAAATCGCTCTAGAGTTTTTCTTCAAACTTTTCCAACGAAAGTGTTAATGACACTGTTTAATATGACTTAAAGTTGATTTTGGGGTTTTCTTTTGTATTTTCAAAAATTACACAAATGTAATTTGTTTGAAATATCTCTCCGACGTTAATATGAGCATGGATTAATATACATTATTAAATTTGTGAGTGGAAGTTCTTCAAATGAAGAATTCCGATGACTCAATAGATTCCTGTGAAAAAGAGCTTCAAATTTCGCATTGACAGTAACACTTAACGCCATTTTCTTAAAAAGGGCTCCAAATTCTTGAGTGAAAATTTCTATTTAGGAGAAGGTTTTAGTCTTCTTTAATATTCCTAAAATAATAATTGGGTTGGGCTAGTAGGAAAGCAAAAAGTTGAGAAAAAAAAAAAAAAAAGGGGAAAAGGGAGGAAAGTCAGTCTACACCAACGCTCTCAGCCTGAATCAGTGAAAAACTACTGATTGACAGTGACTATTCACTGATTGTGTCAGTTATAACCCTGCCACTGGCAATCAGTGAATTGAACTGAACAAATCAGGAAAAACGGGTCCACTTTTTGAATCAGTGAAACTTCACTGTTTGAATCAGTGAAATCTGTGACAACTAATTGAACCAGTGGAATAAATAGCTGTTGCAATCAGTGAAAGTAATGCCTCACTCATGTGAATCAGTGAAGTATCACATCGCTTCTCCAGCACTGTAATGCGCAAATCCAAAAATCCTACTACTGAGAAATCACTGTATTGCTTTAAACAAATGCTTCATAAACATAAAAATTTAATAAATACAATACAATTAATTTATATCTGTATTTGAAGTATTTTCCCTTGCTTTCCCAATAGTAGGAGATTTGGATTTGTGCAGTATAGTGCAGGGGTAGCGACGTATTGTGTAAAGAAAGTAGAAGTTAATTAGGCACAAATTTCTTGAGAGATTTTATAGGAAACGGATCTACTAGAACAGCAATGTCTAACTATTAACTACAAAACAAATACAATAGACATATACATATTGGGAATTCACTCAGAATCTTATCTCAGAAAACAACACAAAACAAAAAAATATCGAAAATTGAGGTAATAATCAATCTGCACACTATTTCATATTAGTAATCCATATATCTGTTTATTTATTGTCTTCAACATTATCACATAGAAAAAAACTGTCTGATGTTATGGTTTAGTTCCCTAAAGCCACATTTTCCTTGGGGTAGGGAGAGTTTTGTTACGTCATTTACTTACAAAAAATTAGTTTTTTTTATGAAAGGAAAACTGGTAAAGAGATATGTTGGAATAAGTAATTTTAAAGGGATATACTGCATTTTTAAGTGATATAGGTGAATACAAGTCTTTATTTAAACCAATGAAAAACATACAACAGAGAAGAAAACCAATGTTCAGAAACGTTTCAGAACTCACTACAGAGAAAAATTGGCCTGCAGTTAGCACTCTTAGTTTTATGTACATAATATTGACAATTCTGGTGACAATACAATTTCTGAAAAGAATGGGGAGAAGAAAGTAGGGAATGCTTAAAATTGGACATGTTAACTGCACTGCATGGTTTGTTTCTATTTCGTATATACATACATATGTATACACATGTGTATATACGTACACGTATATTTGTGTGTAAAGAAAACAAAGACTATTGTGAGTCGTTTCCATAAAATTCGAATCTGCCACGCTACCGAACAAATGACTTAATACCTGGCACCGCAATGGAGGCACCGGGCGACTGACTTCGAAGACAGGAAGACAATTGATGAATGATGGCATGTGTCAAGAAGCGCACGTTCTAAGCTATTAATTCACCTGAAGTAAAAACTTTAAATGGCTTACCAGATGAACTCCAAAACACAAACCTTCACAAGGAGCTAATTACAACACAAATATTTGGTAAGGTAAGAAATACTCTAAAAACGATCAGTTTCGAAAAGTCTGAATTTCTTTATCAGAAAATCTATCCAAAGTATATTGGATGAAGAGGAAAATTTGCAATTTGACAACTGATAGATATTAAATAGAAGAGATTACAGAGGAAAAAGTTTAAAAATCTACCCGAGTACCTCAGATGAAACAATGAGAAACTTTTAAAGAAAGTTTTAGAAGATAAGCAACAAATATCTGAAGTAAAAAAATTGAGAAAAATTGCCAATAATTTTATTATTGATATATTTAATTAAAGAAAATCAAACGCATGCAAATGGATAAACGAGTTTGAAAGAGATTGGTACTAATTTTAAAAAGGAACAATTAAAAAAAAAAAAAGGAAGAAGACAAAAATGGGGATAATAAGCCAGTGGTATATTTGGAAAAAAAATTGAGTGAAACTCAAAAGAAAAAAAAGTAGATAACCTTAAGTGCTTAGCAATAAAAGAGGCTGTAAAATATTGGCAACATTGGCTACTTGGAAGAGAAGTTTTGATACACTCCAATCATAAACCTTAAAAAATGTAAATATAAAAGAAAGGACAGAACTTGGCGATTTGACATACTATCTGTCCCAATACAATTTTAAAGTTAAATATAATTCTGGAAAATGAAACCAAGAGGCAGACTGATTAAGGAATCCAGTTCTAGAGCCTATGAAAATTCAGATGACATAGTAAAAATTGTAAACCTAGTGAACTTAGAAGATATAAAAAAGGATCCAAGAAGATGCACAGAACTACAAAACAATAAGAAAAAACTAATTTCAAAAATGAAATTTACTATAAAAATTAAAAAGAAGAGAAAAAATCTTATTATCAGAATAATTTAGTAAAATATTACTAAAAAATGTTCACAATACTTATTGTCACCTGGGCAGAGCATAGATGATAAATAAAATAACACCATTCTTTACCACGAAAAATATAATCATAAACATAAAGAAGATTTATGAAACTTGTGACATCTGCTTAAAGAAAAAATTACAAAGAAAATCAAAATTTGGATTAATGTCACACCTAGGTCGAGCAACGTACCAATTCAAGATAGTTTTTATAGATACCATCGGAGGTTACGGAGGATCCCGGTCAACCAAAAAATACCTACTCCTACTGGTCGATCATTTCACAAGATATGCTCATATTTAACATCAAAAAATTAAAACGCTGGTGATTTCATAAAACTAACTGAGGAGGTAACAAAAAAACATGATGTCCAGATGGTACTAACAGAATCTCTCAGAAATTCTCACCAAAATACTTGCTAGAGGGTAAAACCATAAATATCCTACCACATGAATTAAAAATAAAATGCACAGCTGAAGATTTACAAAGAGAGAGGAAAATAGCTCAAGAATACAATAAAATCTCATGACAACAAAACAATATTCGACCTACAAAGGAGACAAATTGAATTAAAAAAGGGAGATCTTGTGTACATAGAAAATGGAAATCGCCTGAATAGGAAAAAATGAGATGAATTGAGAATTGGGCCATACTCGATATTGGGAAAAACTCAAACTCAATCTATGAAGTCGATACCAGACACAGAACAAAAAAATCAAATTTCAATGAAATAACAAAACTAACTCCAATAGTAGAAGTCTATGATAATTAAACAATTGCAGAAGCATTGTTCATTTCCCAGGAGGGGGGGGACTATTGCAGAAACCACACTGAGTTTTTATTTCAAATTAAATACTTGAAATCATTATATACTGCTAAAAATGAAAAAAATTGCTAATGATGTTGGGTATGTCAAATTTGTTATAACTATTAATTTAAACAGTAAGTCAAATGCTGCAATGGGTGAAGGAAGGACAGGTGTTAAAACCAACCATCACCCTGAACAAAACAAGAATAGTTTTTCTGTCCTTTCACCCATATCAAATATTACTGGCCGTTTTTCTTGAAGGTTTTTTTCCTTTCCAATTCCTCCAGAGGCAAATTAGAGCCCTCCTAAAACAGAAACATAGAAAAGTCAAGAAGTTATGCGAGTTCAAAATGATTACTCTTTATTTTCAGATTACAAACAAAATAACACTGTCGGCCCGGTGGCCGAGATCGCTAAGACAGTAGTGTCGTAATGATCTCGGACCGAAGGGTCGCGGGTTCGAGTCCCGCCTCGGGCATGGTCGTATTTGTGTTCGTCCTTTCACCTCTTATCATCACCTCTTATCATCACCACATCGTTTCATCATTATAGTTACCATACCGTTAACAGCAATAGTGGTCGCTAATGACCTAAGATGTTGATGCGACCTTAAATAACGAAGTTAATAAAAAAAATAACACTAACTGGCCGAATTATTATGAGCTCTGGATTGGGAACCTGAGGAGTGGCAGATGGCTTTGATGTACCATCTACACTCCCCCTCCACTCTGCCAAACTAGCCTCGCCAGGTAAATGAGTAAAATGTAATGTGTAATAACAAAGGAAAGCAAGGAACATTGATCGAAATAAATCAGTATTACAGCAGTCTTAGGCAAATTAAAATACTTTTCAAAATATTCACTGTGTTAGAGGGCCCAGTTAGCTCCAGCACTTTCTCTTACACTTCCTCAAATCTCCACTCCTGGACTGGTGGCATTAAACTAAATTGGAAAAAACAAAGAATGAGTTAATGGTTTGCTGGCATGCCCGGCTCTGCTGTGGTGTAATCGAGAGCATTTTTAACTTTTCACAACCTTCATAAACGAAATTATACATTGCACGTGAGATATTTCACACTGTATCACCAAACTGTTACATAAAAACATTTAAATTACACAAGAAGTTTCCAAGTTAATAACAAAAAACGTGGTATTAACCACATGTTCATAACCTATTTCTTATTATGGCTATGTGTTCACCACAAAATAAAACGTCTCACAGACTGACTTATCAACAAGACGAGTCACAGAAATGCGAAAACTACTCATCTAACGCAATTAAAACACAATGTTCGGACGCAGGTCCGTTTTTTTTCACAGGAAACCTCTATTCTGCTCACGCCGCGCTCTTTGTTTACATACACAGCAGCACGTGAATGACTGAACGATCAGTCGGTATGGTGGCGCGGCACTTTTACCACTGACGACCAGTGAAATACTGGCGGTCATTATGAAAAAGTTCGCATATTCACTGATTGTCAGCGAAACTACACATTTCGACTGAAGATATCAGTGTCTTCTGCTCTCACTAATTGAATCAGTGCAGTGGCGGCTCGTTGTGATGCCATTAGGGTGTGCAACGTTTTTCTTCTCCCCTCTCCCCTCTCTCTCTCTCTCTCTCTCTCTCTCTCTCTCTCTCACGCACACACATATACATTACATGCATACATTGACACACATTAACATTAATAATGACAATTAAATACAAATCATCTTATGACGTCTGATAGAATGCCGAACAATTCCATTCCATTGTTTCTTTTCAGCAATTTTTTCTGTGGCTTTTTCATTGAAATCATTGATTTCTTACGTTTCATATTTTCAACGCTATTCATTGTTAGTTGCACAAACACTGACAGAAACAGACACAATGTGTTGACAGAAAAAGAACTCTCTGATTTCGGTTTCTCAAAACACATTGAAACGTAGCCTAATACTTACGTTTACAAAATACACTAAGGGTTTGAATACTTCAGAATGGTTCTGTAATTGCAACTCACTTTAAAACACAAGAGAATACACATATTATATACTATTAACATTTTTATGAATGCAACAGTGCACAGCAATGCGTTCGCGTTTCGCGCGCTAGTGCGAAAGCTCATTTAAGTGGAGAGATATCTCACACTTTCTTCGTTCAATGTCATACTTCTGTTAAAAACTTGTGCTACTCGAGTGTTATATCTTCGAGACACGTCAAGGCTTTTCCCGAGATCGCCACTGCGCCTGCGCCGTAGATGGAGCACCGCGCCGGGTATGCTCCAGTCCTCCATAAGCCACCGTTGTTCCTCCTTCCCCTGCAGCCCCGTGGCAGCCTAGGACGCTGTTTCCTCGGTCGCATTCTCCCGAGTGTGCTCCCGCAGGCTGTCACGAAAGAAAGGCGGACGGACCGGCAATCGCAGCTTCCGAATGGCGCGTGTTTTGAAATAACATGGTTCGGAAATGCTCTGAGAGGACTTGTATTCTCCTCTTGTTAAGAGATGTTTAAGAGAAATGGCACCGAATTAATTTGGGTGTGCACATGCGAACGTGCGAATACCCACGAGCCGCCACTGAATCAGTGACAATTTCACTGATTCAGATTCAGAGAGAAGGAAATGAGAAAACTTTACTACGAGAAAGTCTGTTCCATTCTGTAGCACCTCAAGTTTTCATTTATACGAAGTTCTTCTGGCAAATTTATTTAAACCCGGTGAAAAAGAAGGCGGCAGAGAAAGCGTACAAAGCGGAGCTGTACTAAATTCTAAATATTCGCGTCATCTACTGCAAGATTAATTTCGGCGATTAAATTTTAAATTAACGCGAGTATAACATTGTCAGTTACTAAGATTCATTGTATATCCAATGACTGTAAGAACGTATTTGAACAAGGCTATGGATCACAATTAAAAAATTTTATTAGATGAAAAAACGTTTTAAACTGTTTACAGCGTCGGCGACGCCACATTCAATTAATAACTAAATTTTCTCCTAAAATGAAGAACGTCGATGTCATATTTAGTAACGAAGGAATTTAAGCCTTTCTATGTTTAATATTGATTTCGCAATAGTTCGTACGTCAGTAAATGATTTCGCAAGTCACAGACAATAAAATAACATTCTACATAATTCCAAATAAACATTAATATTGTGTTTCTTAAAAAATATTAGGACAATATATTCTTTATATCAAGTTTCAATCAATTCTTTAGATCAATCTTACCGACTAGCATTATTGAAGAAAACAATCACGAAAACTGTGTTTAGTTACTGCTTGCCTTATTCCGAAACGCAAAGCATTTTCAGAATTACAGCGCCAAAGATGAGCTGCGTAAGCAGTCGTTTCTCCCGAATCTCAAAGGAATCCCCCTTTAATGAAACACCTCATGAAACAAGACCGGTGTCCAAAAACCGGTGCTTGGAGCACAAGGGAATAAGACACCACTTAAGATTGCCGTAATGGAAGTTCTAACTCCGGGGAATATCTCCGCCACCACCGGCGTGAAGCGGTTACTTCGCTCCCTCGTCTCCTGCGCAGGACAACGCGCACCCGAAATCTCTTAGGTAGCGACTGTATAGAGCCATTGGGAGCCCCAATCCGGAGGGAATCTGGCGTGATAGGGAGACGGCGAGGCGCCGTATCTGAAAACTACTCGGGCAATTAGACGAGCAATGACCATAAAGGCGTCGGTTACGGGCGCGAACAAAGACGCCCCCTGGAGCGCCGAGCAGCCGAAGTCGAAGGAGCGGGTGGAAGTCGGCTATGGGAGAAGCAAGCTCTGGAGTGGAAGGTATAACGGACGAGGATGTGTTGCGAGTTGGGTTTAGAATATGTTCAGAGTTCCCATAGTCGTGGGTAGATTAGGTAAAGAGACGGGGAGAAAAATGCACAGTGCAGTCCACATGATCCCAGTTTAGTAGGCGAAGATAATGTCAGATTCAGAAAAGTCTCATATGATACCAACAAATTGAAAGTCTCAACCGTCAAGATAAAGTTAATTTCTATCTGTTTTTTTTAGATAAAACAAACGAAAGCGAATTAAAGGTTTAAGAACTTATAATCCTTGAGTTTCACTTTCAAGGATTTCTTTGAAATGAAAATCATAAAAACATAAGTTTATTCGAAATATTTTTCAATTCTAAAATATTATTAAATAAAGAATGAAATAAAACCCCTTTGAAGTTGAGAAGATTGTTTTTATGATGCTCCTCGTTAACAAGGAGAAAGGGTTTCATAAAATTCTCGAGTAACCTCAGTGTTGAACATGCCAGATCTTCGCAAATAAATTAATTGTTTTCTGCTTACTTAGAAAAACAATGTCAACAAGTTTTTAAATTTAAGTCAAGTTTAAAAACAGTTTAGGATTGGTCCGTAGTTATTGGAAAAAGATTTTACAATTTGCAAATAGAGGTAAAATGAAATTAGCATTTTCGTCAAGAATATGGCAAGCGGGGGTTTGTTATATCCAAAATAACAAACAAGTTCGAAAAAATATAGTTTATTACAACACACTTTAACAGGAGAACGTACCATGGGCAAGCGCAAGTGCCGTATAACCCGTAGATGTACCGTAGAGAATGCCAAGTCGCCGATTGCCAGTAGATGTCCAGAAAAACGTGCCGAATTGCCAAATCGCCGGCCAGCCCAACCGTACGGCCGGTGGCGCGTTGCAGGCCGCCGACCGAAGCGTGACGGCGGCGCGCGCTCCGCCCGCTCTGATTTCTCTCGGCCCCCAGCTGAACTCTCCGGGGGCGATGACGTCCCGCCGCTGGGCTCCTGCGGCTGGTCTTTCAATAGCGCGCGGGCGGCCATTGCAAAGATATTGAAAGATTCCACAAATTTGTATATTCTATAGAAAATTTGTAGGATCCGAAAATTGGTGGGAAAATTCTTTAAACTTAAATAACGGAATGTGTTAATGTTACTTTCAATTTTACAAACTAATTGGTAACTCTGCCTGCTTCATCTTCCTAATTTAACTTCATTTACATTCCGGAGCCAATGACATACTTTAAATATTCAGGACTTACAATAAAACTCGTATTATAAATATCTTTCCAAATTTCCTGAAAGTTTACTATGTGACTTTGTTTCAAGGAGGAATTCAACGAAGACTGCTCCTTGCAAACAGGTTGTATGTGACGCTCTAACGACCAAACTTTCTTTCAAAAGCTCAGTGTGCTCTCCCACAGAAAGGGAAGGGACGGGACCAGGGATGCTCCCGAACAGCACCTGGCTACCGACGTTCTTCGCATCGGGTTTGCGATGTCTGCGGAGAAGGAAACGGAGGCGGACGAAAAGGTTGCAAGAGTGGCAACGACGAAAGCATGTCCAAAGAACTTCAAATTTACCGTGAGAGACGACGGAGAAACGAGTCTTAGACAGTATGAAAATGTGACAAGCGAACAAGGAAGGGTCAGAATTATATCTTTAAGACCAGGAGAAACGAGCTGATCGAAAGGTAAGGAAAAGAGCAAATTAAAAGGTTTTGGTGTGGTTTTCTCGCGTTGTAGGTTAGGAAAGAACAAAGACTCGCTAAGGATTTCGTTTTTGGAAGAAATGGATCATTCATAAGGCAGAGAGAAAAAAATGGATGCGAAAACCATATAGTTGGACGAACGGAAGAAAGGATGCAAAAAACAGGGTGGTGTCGGGAGTGGTGTCGGGAGTGGTGTCGGGAGTGGTGTCGGGAGTGGTGTCGGGAGTGGTGTCGGGAGGGTGTCGGGGGGGTGTCGGGAGGGTGTCGGGAGGGTGTCGGGGGGTGTCGGGAGGGGGGGGTGTCGGGGGCGGTGTCGGGAGCGGGGCCGGGAACGGTGTAGAGAGCGGTGGCCGGAGCACTGACGGCGGCTGCAGCTGCAAATCGACTGAGGCGGCGTCCGCGTCTGCAGCGGAAGCGGCGAAGAGGGGAGAGCATATTCCATGTAGAAGTTACAGCCCTCGTCACGAACCCTTCTAAATGCACCCCAAGATAATGAAGGCAATTGAGCGATTGTAAGAGTCGCAGGAAACTGGAAGACTCTCTCTCTCTCTCTCTCTCTCTCTCTCTCTCTCTCTCTCTCTCTCTCGCACTTTGTGAAATTTTCTTTCTGCAGTTCCTGATTTCCTTTCTTTGTCTCCTTCCCTTGGCGAAGGCTTTCTCGTTTCTACATTATCTCGATAATCGCATTCCTTACATTCTGATTCTCGCTCTTCGTTTCCTCTCTTGTACTTTCACGGCGCGCCATCTTCGTCCTGCGTCGCTCTATCCTCTCTCTTGGCGTCCTCCAGAGGCACGTCTTCATAATGTGCTGCTTCCGACGGAGCCTCGACGCAGCCAACTTCCTCCGCGCTCGTTTCAGCGATGCCCAACCTCCTTCTTCATCTCTGCCGCTGCCAACTCGTTCCTGTTATTCGTGTTGTTTTCGCAGCCAAGTTCTTCCTCCTCCACTGGGGAAAAAGTCTCATTCATCGACCCAGGCTTGAATTTTTCCCCTCCGCTTTTCTTCCGTTCATTCCAATTTTAAGATCATTCATAACGTTCTTCATTTTAGAAGAATATATTCATTTATCCCCATATTTCAATTTAAATACTTCTTCGATATTTTATTTATTCTTTGACATTGGCCTTTCTAATTCCTGTCAGAATTACCCTCTACTAATGTTTCAGACATTTATTGTTTTTTCTACAAAGTTCATGTACGATAAGATGTTTAGTCCTATTTATACCAACTTTGTAAAGTTTAGTTTCATAACATTTTTTGTTCTTCTAACGTGTCTTCTTTTCAGTTCCATCATTTATAATCTTAGGATTCTTTCGTACCCTGCCTTGGCATATCTCTTCTTCCCCATCTCTGCCTTGCCAGTTCGTTTTTGAAATTTGTGTTTTTTAGCAGCCAAGTCCATTTACTTTCCGTGGGTAAAACCTCTCATTCATCAAAACTGGTTTGAGTCTTCCGCACTGTTCTTTTTCTTTTAACCACATTCTTACGTTCATTAACAGCTTTCGTTACTGTATGCACGTGTATATTCATTCCAATCATTTTATTTTTAATAGCTCCTGTGTTCTATACATTAATTTTGCCTATTCTTGAAACAATACTGACCCTTCTAGTTCACGCTATTTCTGTATTGGCTTTTCAGACGCTACACAAGTAATTCAGTTCCACTTGAAAAACACTTTATGACAGACACATTATCTCTTTCTGGGTTTCCCAATCTCAGTTTCCTTCTAACTTCTGTCAAACTCTTTTTGCTTACCGTTCAGCATTTTCTCTTACAATTCAAACACGGAAAATATTTCTTCATCCATGCCTTTTGGCTCGTACCCCCATCTGAATAAACTGATGCTTACTTCTCTTTAAGTTCTACTCCAGTTGCATTTGCCTATCGTCCCATCCCCCTCCACTCTGGATTCTTCTCCACTTGTCTCTGTTGATTGCGTACGTTCTTTCTCCAAAGTTCCCTTTGTTGCACACCTGCGCCTCTGGCTGTCTGTCTCCGCGTCCCCTTGTCCCCAGCAAACTCTCCCTTTACTCCTTCGTCGACTCGCGCGCTCAGTCCCACTCCGCAAATCCCAGCGCGACGCGACCCCGCAGGAGAATAATCAGGTGCAGCAGCGTGGGGCCTGGAATTGGAAAATAATTAATATCCCAGTTGACGTCGCGAAGAGAACAGCGATTGTGAGCGAAGGGCGAAGGGCGCGGCACGGAAGGACGCATGGCCCTGGGGAGGACCACAGTGGGCCGACGCGCCCCACAAACGCGGGCAGGCGACAGCTTCAGATGTCGGTGGTTAAATTAGTATGTGTTGAAAAACTGAATGGGTTCCAACCAAACCACATCTCCGAATTCATCTCTTAACCATATCTCGCTTGTTGTTGATTCAGATTATACTCTTAGATTTGTTACTTGTGAAGAATCCACATATCCGCAGTTTACTAATGTAAACTAAGAAGGTGTGGTTCTATGTTTAGATAGAATATATCGTTCCGATAGTTTAAAGTAAAGCTAACTCCAAAAATGTTACTGTATATGAGAAAGAAAAACTGAAATAAATCACATTTCGTGAGTTAGTGTCAAGTTGTTTACAACTCAAAATGGCGTTTTAAACAAATTATTATACAATTGTCAGTCCCACCCTTTGTAATTTTTATTGAAGTTTTTCATCTCTTGTGTGGTAAGACCACATGTTGAAGTTTATTTACCAAAATAAATGAACAATTACTTAAAGTAAAAATATATATTAATATTGAATAGTAACGAAATAAATAATTATATAATTTCTTGAGCAATAAAATGTCTATAGACAAAACGGGGACAAGAGATGCAATGAACATTTTTTAGTTGTCTGTGGAGAGAACTGTACAATTTGATATGACGAGGACCGAAGTGTCATGAGCGCAAACATGATATATATATTATTTTACGAGTATCTCAAATTTAATGTTCACGTACCTGCAATTTTTTCTGAAGAATTCAAATTGGGTAATAGACAAGAAATTTATTGTGAATTAAATAAGTAGATATTTACATGAAGAAACATGTGGAAAATACATGACAAAGGTGTTGATGCTGACAGCGGTCATAAATACGATGGCGTGACGTTTTGGTCTTCACCAGAAACAGTAATCAGCAAATACTGATTAGATAGTATCGTGAAGATCTCTGTTGGAGAATTCAAGAACTAAATAGCTATAAAAATAAAGAAACAAAGGAACTGTATTAAAAAGTTTGTGCAACTTTTGTTATCTCCAGTGGTAAATCGTTCTTTTTGTGTACTTCACGTTAAAATGTGATTTTCATTTTAATATAAATTAGGTAAACAGTTGAAAGAATCTAGAATCATCGGAGTAATTCATTTACTGAATGTATGCATCAGGGACCAACCATTCAAAGCGGTTCGAAAAATGCCGTATTTTATCATTTATATGTAAATAAAATATTTGTTCATTTGAAAAAAAATGCCAGTAGTGTTTATTAGAATTCTACCTGAGATATGAGCTGAATTGCGAGTTTTGTATTGATTTATCCCATACAAGTTTAAATATGTTGGCTAATATAAATAATGTCGAAAGATATTTAAAGTCAGAACGTGGGGAAAATGTAACAATTTCCGAAAAAAAAGTTCTCTCGCCGACTCCGACGGTCCATTCAGTTCAGGAGTCACCACAGATTATGGCGTACCTTATCGTGAGGCAGAATGTTAATACAATAAATAAAACAGTTTTCATGTTATCGTAACTTCTGTTTGGAGTTAGCGTTGTTTATCTATATATCTTAGACTTCTACGGAGATGAGGGGATTTCTAACAACACGCGCGTGCTAAAGAGCTAAGAGAGATGCGGTCTTTTCAAAATATTCTATTGAATTATACTTTTCACCTAAATACACTTTAAGAAAGTTGATATTACTCATTTTATTCTTTCTATTCACTTTCTTGTTTACTATCATGGAGAATGAGAAAGTTATTTCCTAATGCTGCCGGAAAAAGTGTTGTTTTTTAGACAGAAAAACCAATTTGGTGGGTCTTGTGATATTGATTCAGTGGTGAGTTGTAGTTGACATTTACATAATTGAAATGATTGAAGGCGTTGTCTTTGGGTCTTGTGGTACCAAAAAAGTGGATAATCCCTGATACCGAGAAAGTAAACAGAAAACGGGAAAACATAGCGGAAAATAATTGTTGCATTTATTTGTTACTAGCGAAACTAGGTAGACGTTGTTCTGCCCTTCATCTCCCTTTTACTCCTTCCGTCTCCCTTTCTCTCACCATCTCTCACTCTCACGTCTCTCCCTCTCACCCCCCCCCCCTTGCCGTCTCTCTCTCCGTCTGTCTGACTGTCTCTGTTTCCCTCTGATTCACATTTAGTTGTAGATTCTGCAAGTCTCTCAGCAGCTGGGGTAATATCGATAAAAACCGGACCAGCAAAAATGTAATGGAATATTCACGAAGATCTCATCCTGTATATTACGCTCAGAGAAACGTTTCTTTGAGGCCCTGGGCGTCAAGTATATTTTTAATACCCAGGAACACTTCGTTTAGGAGTTTTTTTACTTCTTGATTATAGGGTTGTTAATCAAGAAATTCTATCTATTCGAAGTTGTAAGTGCAGTCGGAGTTAATTTGACTTATGAATAATTGTGTTTTGTTTCTACAATTGTAGACAATCTAATTAGAAATTTTTCCGATATTTATATTATGAATTCTAGGCCTATTTTGCTGACTGGAAGTGGATCTTCAACCACAAGAATAGAAGAAACATTACAGATTCAGTCCAAGCCGTTTCCTTTTAGAGTTATAAATGCCCAAACGATCTAGATCTTTAATATAAATTAAGATTTATTATATATATATATATATATATATATATAATATATATATATTATTTGTGCAAATGTTTGGCAACCTTACATCATGAAGCCACAACCCGCTACTACTTGTACGTAAGCGTTACAGAGATCGAGAAAGTTCAAGCTATGTAAGCACTAATAATTTTCTTTTCGTTTTTTGAGTCTCCGTGTAAGCAATTGAACCAATAGCAATATGCAATACAATTCACATTTAATAAAATAAATAACAACTAAATATACCATTCAAATGTTTACCTCTGAAGAATATTTCTGGTCAATTTTTTCAATAATATTTATTTTAATTTCAATGCTCATTTTTATTTTGAATAGGGGTTATTGCCTTCTGTAACAATGTTTCATATTGCAAAGGTTATCTTTGAGGTAACCTGTTTGCAATTCTCATTGATATAATTTTGTGAAGAAGTGCCATTTTTCAAACATTTTCATCATTACAAGAGCTGCAAAAGTCAGTAGTTGAAATCTGACTTTTACTTATCTTTAAATTGACCTCTGTGTTGAATCAAATTACATAATATTATATGGTAAGTTTTACTCTTTTTATTTTTCATCTTTTCGTATCTAATTTTCTCTTTTCTAATTCTTTTCTTATTTTACCATAACTTTTTTTCTTTTCGTGTTCTCTTTTCCATACCACTTTCTCTTTTCCCTAGTTGCGGCTGTAATTTCGGGACAGTGTACGGCGCGTGAAGGAGAGGGGGCAGAGAAGACGACGCGACGGTGGGGTCGACGAAATGTCTTTCGCCCCGTCGAGATAATCGAGATTTTTCCTCCGCGCTCCCTCTTCTATCGTGCGTTAAAACGCGCCCCGGCCCTTGCTGAGTGATGTATCAGGTATTTCCAGATTACCAGGGGGACGCGGAAATTCAGCGAAACGGGACCGTCCGACAGGGAATGCATTAATCTCGCAAAATATACTGCATCGTTTATTTAGATCGGTATGGAGAAAAAGTGACAAAATATAAATTGAACTACATTTTTTGCAGCGTTTTTGCCGAAAATGAAGCTGTTTTAGGGGCTCTCTCCAATGGATCTCTTCGGTATATTTTTGTCGCCGTCATACAGAAAACTAAATGCTCCTGTTATTCTGTTCGTCCTCGTGTAATATTTCGTTTTGAAAGCTCCCTGTCAAAGGGAAAAGAGAAGAAAGAGTTATTTTCTGGTGTGCACGCGCTTCGCTGCCGGCGTTGCTGAGCCGGGAGGAAACGCGATGAGCTCGATGTGTTTTGATTCCAGAACAAGAGCATTGTACGTGGTAGGACAGTTGATATGTCTCTGATGTTCCTGTGTCTAGTCGAGTCACTGAATCTTCTGTTTTCAATGGAGTCACCGTTACCACAATCTTGGTTTTTGCTTCCTTTTTCGCTACCGTAACTGCCTTTGCCAAGCCTTTTCATTCCTTCCTCCCCTCTCTTTTTCACTCCTTTCATGCATTTACCTTTTCCCGCCTTTTGAATGCGTTTTCTCGTTCTCCCAAAGCTTATGTCTCCTGTTGTAACGAACCGTATAATACTTTATAATGTAAAGACATATAACGTACACCTTAAAATACTTAAATCAATATTGTGTAACGGATCTTGCCGACAAGCACGAGACAACTTACGATTATGTTCTCCACTTGTGAAGACAGATTTAAAGAAAAGTATACAATTTATTTTCCAATAGGACTAACTATTCCTCTGAATGGCCTCAACAGTTTTAGGAACCATGCGTAGGGAATGTACGTGAAATGATCACACCGAGTAGCCCCATTACAGAACCTGATACCAAAGGTCCACCAATCTATTTAGCTCAGCCCAAGAGCTCCCCACAATCCTGACTCGTGCCTGAGACCTCCTAGTCTGGAGACCATACCAGGCGGCAGAACAAATGTCTGTCGATTTGCCTTCTTGATGCAAGAATACCGTGCGCGAAAACCACTCCACCCGGCAATGCTTCCCTAGGCAGCCTATTCGAGAGCTCTGAGATCTGCTTTCGAACACGCAGCCTCCCGCACTGCAGCGTGTTGAGCGGGGATCTCTGTTCGCCTGCACGCAGCCGACCACCGGCCCATGATCTTGATAGCGCCGGCGACGGCACAAGGCAGCGCCGGCACGGAGGCGGCAGCGGCGGCGGAGGCCGCGGCAACAGCAACCACCCGATCGCAGCGCGTCCCGTATTCAAATTCGGCCACGGAATTTCCATAGCGACAGCGCCGTGCGACGCCCGCGCGTCGGGATTCGGGCCCCGATTATTACGTCTTAATTCCCTCACCGCCCGCCAGGGCGACGTAATGAGATGTAAAAATGTCCGCCATGTTAACGAAGCTCTGCTTTTCTATTAAAATTCATGCTAATTACATGTAAACTGCCTTTTATTTTGTGTAGCAAACGTCATCAAAAGTTTCGGTAATCGGTGACTGCTAATGATCGGAATATGCAAATGACGTCCGCGAGCAGGCGACGGCAGGACGTCGGGTAAGAGAGAGGCGACAGGCGAAAGGGCGTTTTTGGCTTTTTGGCGAAAAGAGGTGGCACAGAGAAACGATGGACGAGAAACAGGCCAGAAGCTCCTCCCTAAACGACGACCTGTAGATTCTGACACACCTCTGGCCTGTTCGCAACGTCGTAAATTTTACGAACTTCCAATTCGCCACCTGGTTCCCATTTCGTCACGTCGCAAAAGTGAACTGTAACCCTACTTCTTGTATCGACAAACACGAACTCTTAATAGTATTGAAATTAATACACTGATCCACGGGAAATGAGATTAAAAGAATGTACAAATCGTAGGTTTCAACTAACAAAGAACCAGAACACGCAGGAAAATCGTAAATGAGTTTGAAAACAAGAAGAGTAAAAAACCCAATAAAAGTAACGAGTAAGTAAATAACAGAACTTCAATGCTACAATTTTATATATTAATGAATTACTATTTGAATTTTCATAAAAAGTTTAACACAAACATTTTTTAAATTATTCCACATAGCAGACTTTTTAATTTAAATACTTTTAAGATATAAATAAATTTTTCTCTCGGAAATATGTCATGAAACTCACCAACTGCTTTACGCCCGAGGACTTCGATGACTGTTGTGGCTACAATTTCACGAATACACGACAACAAATTAGTTTACTGAAATGAATTATTAACATAAATCTAAAATTTAAAAGTGAAAATCAAAGTATTTGAATTTACTTTCAATTTACGTTAAAATTGCATGTCATTTTAACATTCAGGGAACTGTTTCAATCCTCTGAAATCATCACTCACCACCTGAAATCACACAAGTAATCCATTCGTACCAAAGTCAGAAAGAATCCATTACAACAATCGACTCCGAGTTTCCAATCTCGCTCACTCAACGCCTCCACCAATTACCAGTAAAACCGTCCTTTTTTTCGCCAGCTGCAGTTTCGCGGCGCCCATCCCTCTGCGATCGCGACCGGTGGAGAGGAGGCGGTGGGGGGGGCAGGGTGAGGGGTGACTATTACGCGCTGCGTCGGGGCCGGGCGGCGCCGACCCGGCGACGCGACGCGACGCGCCGGCGGACAGGGCGACCTGCCGCGTCGCGGGGCTGCGCGAGCGACATTCGCCACGACGCCATCGGCGCCGCGCACCTCTGGACTCGCCCACCAGCTGCGCGGTTGTCCTCGGACGGGAAGGGGTGATTTGGCCCAAATGGAATAATAATAGTTCTAGAGAGAAACAGGACGGCGACGAAGTCATTGTTTGTAAATAAAGTGTCCACCATTCTCATCTCTTTTGTCCTGAGTTACGTAATAGTCAATGTTTATTTTTATCACTGTATTATTTATTATTATTATTATTATTATTATTATTATTATTATTATTATTATTATTATTATTACATTATTTCCTAAACATGAAATAATAAAAAATAACACTAAAATCAACAGTTTCAACAGTCTTCAAAGGAAATCAACATACTTGTAATTTCAATCCAATGACAAGTAATATAACGTCATGGTTCCTTATTTAATTTTAATGTGCGTCATGGGATAGGTAAACTTTTGTGTCAATATGTAGGGAGAAAAACTAAGAAAAATTTGCATTCATGTAAATAAAACAACCAGGTATTGCATATTACGTAAGACGAACGCTCATGGTATAATTATACATTGGTTAACGTTTAAACATTTTCCTTTTGACATACCTATCTTATGTAGCGCAATGTTGCTTATGACCTCACATTTTCAAGACTGTGGACTAACAGGTAAGTGTGACAGTTTGTGCTGTTTTGCAAGAGATGCGAAAGTCATTCACACTCACAAGAAGAAATATGAGCAAATTTGAGGTGACGTTAACAACGATTGGAAGCCCTTTAAATCTTGGAAGAAATTCCTTCTTATGAAAGGTAAACCAAAAAACTAGTACATAAAAATTGTACGATTCAAACGCAAAATTTTACTTAAAAATATATTTAGTAGAAACAAATGTAAATTTTGAAATTCTTCTTTAGGTTCTTCTTTCTTCTTTTCCTTTACATCCCTGATTCCCACTTTAATTGATCTAGTCCCTGAATTTTAATTTAAACTCTTGATGAAGATCTAATCAAAATCCACTTGTACATATACTCTTTTATTTCCACACATATGTGTTATTGAATGTTTTCAATGTCATTGTCATTTCCTGCTTAGATTTAGTCAACCTTAATATCGCACGCTCATGCCTCAACAATGTCAGAGTTTTAACAACAGCTGAGTAAATAAGTGCAGTAAATATTAACGCAGATTTAGAGTTATCTGACTATCTTAATAATTTAATAATCTGCTCTGATCAAGAGGAACTGTTTTTCCAGTTAATTTCAGGCACATGTGGGTGTACAATATCAAGTTTATTACGTACTGTAGTAAGTAGAAAAAGTACAATACATTTTTATTTTCTCGCTACTACTAACGCAGTACAAAAAAGTATTGTAATACTGCGGGAGAAAACGACGCATTTTCGTCAGAAAAGCTCTTATTGCCGGGCCCTGGTAACGAAAAAGTGATTAAATCTTGTTTCTATATACATTAAATTGCTTCCTCTAACACGTGTAGTCAGTATAAATGTATTGTGGGTCCTTAATACCGAAAAATTGATTGACGGCAAAACATCTGTCTATCCGTCTTTCTATCTGTTCGTCCGTCGTCAAAATGCCGGAGCAGTACCTACCAAACGGCCACGACCCGCGCGATCTGTCTTCCTCTCCTTTCCTATCCTCTCCCCTTACACACACACACACACAACACACACACACACACACACATACACTACACTACCACATACTCCGGGAGGCGGTCGGGAGCTTAGAGTTGTCCCAGCTGGGGCGGTGCCCCGCTGGGGGAGAGTCCTGGTTAGGGGAAACCCCACTATCTGACGGTAGATCGGCGCCGGATCTCGCCATCCAGCGGGGAAAGATCACCGCGCATATCCCGAGAAAAAGCATGCACTACACTGACGGGACTAATGACCAAAGCAGTTGACGTCCCGGAAACACGAAAAAATCAAATCAAATCAATTCGTCCGTCGTCAACGCTAGCGCCTCTAACCGTTCAGCCTATTTTCATCAAAAATGATATTTTCGATCGATTACCTTACATAAACCCTCAACAACATTTGTAATCGGCATACAAGACTACTGATTAAACCGTAGGCAGAAGATTCATCAAAATTGATATTTCCCTATTGATCTGGCTGATTGATATTGATCTCGCGACCCTTTAAATATAACACGAATGTTTTGATTTTCAGAAACCTTAACAACATTTTCAAATTTTTCTCAAAAAGGCCCCAAATTGTTTCTTAAATTTTGTCCTGCAAAGGCCGCTTCAGAGAATAGTGTAGTCTCATTTTCGTGAAATTATTGATTCTTCGAAAACATCAAAAGTTCAAATAATTTTCGGCTACAATATTGAAGACAGATTTTATTTCTCGCTACCGCTCACACAGTAATGTGTAAGTTACGTAATGTTGCGGAAAAAATAGCGAATTTTCCGAAGAAAAACTCTTATTACAGGGCCATGGTAACGAAAATATGGATAAAACCAGTTGACAAAGGGTATTGTCGAATAAGGTGGTGAAAAATGTCCCCAAACCAAATCGATAATCGCGATGTTTACATGAAAGATAATAAAAATGCCGTAGATTCATAAAAATCAGCGACCTAGGGCAATCTGTTGCAGAGACACAACGAGAAACGTGCTTTTCATGTTTTATTTTTTTTGAGCTGATATTGCATGTATCAAGCTTAAACAAATTGGAGAGACGGGGAAAATAGTTGAATTTTAAGATATTTTTGTCAATCAATTCTGACGCCAAATGCAAATAGAAAAAAATAAATAAATTTTTGAAATACATTTTCGACGTGATAACGTTGGAGTACTCTCTCAGTTTGTTTTTTCTCTAGATTGTGTCTTATAACATTCTATAACATATATTTTTTCAGATTTTAAACAATGTGGATGATAGTGAAAGAAATTAAAACCAATTTTATCACCTCAAAAATTTGAAATACTCGCCCAAATGTGATTGGAAAAAACCTTTTTACCAATAGTTAAACATAGATTCAGTCACGACGTATGGACTCGAGATCTTATATATGTTACATCATTTATGAGCCAAATTCAATCGGACCACTCATTCTGGACAGATATGGGTGGGCTCTCGCGCATCCGACTTGAGCCAATGAGCTTCAAGCACCAGTTTGCGTCATAATATGAGCCTGAATTTTCCAATGCCAAAATTATCACAGAAACAGATAAGCTCCTTTTTCTTTTTTTTTTTCCAAATGTTGCATCTTTTATTTCAATTACACCTTCATCCTGTTATTTTTGGTTGGTTATCCTTGAAAATTGTGTACTTTACGCACTTTCAAAATGTTTCTCAACACTTCTGGCTCTCATGTAACATTGCAGCCAAGTCTGGTCTCGATTTTGAATCAAATGCGTCACGTGCGTAACGCTTTTCAACGTATTGTGTTCACGTCGCTTGTGACGCAAACAGGCGCTGCGCAGACAAGCAGAAATCGGTGCATCGGAGGAGCCCACCTATCTCTTTCCACCAAAGGAGTATCGGAGAAACAATACTATTGTGAACATGCGAACGGACGTCCCAGCCTAGATGCTGCTCCTTCATAGCTCCGATCATTTATTATTTGGCACACGCTCGTTACTTGGGGAAAATTGTTAAACCGACGGAAAATTTTGATTAGGCTGCTTGATAATGTTATAGAGGTACGCGTGATACCAGATATTGAAGAAGATAGAGACGATTAATTGCCTATGATTGTCTAATTATCAATAATTAATAAATCTACAACTGACTAATTTGATTTATATTATAAACATAAATTATGAATATCCTTAAAACCGAGTAATTAGATATATATTAGAAACAATACATACATCTAAAAACAAAAGAGTTTGATGATTTCATTTCGATAATATAAATACATTCCATATGAAGACAACATTTGTCATCAAAAAGTTGAAATCAGACTTTTGTCGTGAGACATTTCAATAATTTAAATATAAATTGTTTAAAAAAAAAATTCTAGCACATTTTGGTGCGTATTTCAAAGTTTTGTCGTGATAAAATTGGTTTTAATTTTCTTTCACTATCGTCCACATTGTTTAAAAATCTGAAAAGAATCTATGTTATAGGATGCTATAAGACACATTCTAGGAAAAAAATTGAGGCAGTACTTCGACAAAAACGTCGAAAATCAATTTCAATAATTTATTTTTTTACTATTTGAATTTGGTGACAGAATTGGTTGACAAAAATAACTTAAAATTCAAATATTTGTTCCCGTATCTCTATTTTTCCAGCCTGATACATGCCGAGAAAGAATAAGACGCGAAAAACACGTTTCTCGTATATCTGCAACAGATTGCCCTAGGCGAATAATGTCTTGTGAATTTACATTTTTTATTCTCTTTCATGTGAGAATCGCGATTATCAATTTGGTTTAGGGGCAGTTTTCACCACCTTATTCGGCTATGCCCTTTAGAAAAAAAATCTTCTAACCGTGATGTAGCCAGAATCCATGTCTTTTGAGTCCATGATACCGAAAAATTGATTGACGGCAGTCCGTCTGTGAACAACGCTAGCGGCTAGACCGTTCCGCTGATTTTCACCAAAATTGATATTCTTTGATCGATCTGGATGATGTCGTTGCTCCTTGAGTTTTAAACCGATATTTTAATTTTTTATGGGGGTCCCTGGGACATTTTCAAAATTTTCCAAAAACGCTTTTGATTAAACTCTGTTATCGGATAGTGTGAAGAAAGTTTAAGAGAATGACGCAGGTCTCATGTTTGTTGAAAACCTTGATTTTCGAAAATTTAAAAAATTCAAAATACTTTCGGTGTCATCCTACAACTTATAATAGTATTACATAATATTTTCGGCGTCTTCCTACAACCTATAATAGTATTACATAACTATTACTAAAGGCGAGAGGTAAGTGCTGTTTTAGCACCACTAGTTTCCTTAATGAAATCTTTTCTTTATAAAGAGAAATCTTGAAATATGGTCATGTACAATATTTCCAAAGACTAGTTTCAGAGTAGTTTTCGCGTAATTTTATGTGAAACAAAAGCAACTTTTTAAATTTTTAAAGTATTTTTTTCTGAAAATCGGCCCCAAATTGTTCTTTAATTTTTTTCATCATATGTATCAAAGAGTTTTTTTTGTATCAAAAACTTCGAAACTTGCAAACAATTAACTACATCAAACTACAAAGACGAAGATAGAGACTTTGGCCTTAAATAAAATCTTTTCTAAATATCAGCTATTTAAAAAGGGTATGATCAATGAACAATCGTTTTCGCGTAATTTTTGGTTGTGATTTATGGAATTTTTTAAAAACACATTTCCTGAAAAATGATTCAAATATTTTCTTTAATTTTTTTCCATGGATAAATCAAGGGACGCCTAAAAGAATGATGCAGGTCTCACTTTACTTAATCTTTCCGAATTTTCGAAAATTTCACATTTAGAAATAATGCGAGAAAGTATATGCTGTATGTACCACTAGTGCAAAATTAAATAAAAGTTAGTCATATAAAGGAAAGGAAATTATAAGGTTAACTTTTAATTTTATTAATGGCTTTGTATTAGGAATTTGATAATTTGAAATTTTGTGAACTTCATTGAAGGTGTGTCTACTCTTGGGAAAACAGTGAGTTATACATTGAGAATTTTTCACGTTGAGTATTGTACCATTGTATTTTTTACACTTACAGTTGACACAACTTAATACAGACCCTGATACACCACAGGAGCCTGGGCACAGAAAAAGATTTGACTGCTGAGGGAATAAAGCTGAACTTCAAGCAGTAACATACGAAGGCTCCGTCTCTACATCTCGAGATGCAGTAGAGTTTCAAAAATGCTGATGGTTTTATGTCTTCTCTAGAAGAATAAAATACATGATGCCTGGGAAGGAAACGTCGAAAATTCGAAATAAGCTCTTAAGACAATTTTAAGTACTAAGAAAAATTAACCCAGAAATAAAAAAAGCAGTCCAATTGTGTAAATTGGTTGCTTTTTTATTTCTAGGTTAATTTTTCTTTTTGAACAAATACATTTATTTTCTTTTGTAAATAGTAAACATTTACATGTTTCTGGAATGTTTATATGCTTCTGCAATGCGAATTTTTGCCGAGAAATATTTTTTCAAACCAACTTTTGTGTGTTTATTGCGGCATAGAAAATCGGAATATTCATGTAGTTCATTAGACACAATCTGCTTAAAATGGTTTTAAGAGCTTGTTTTCGAATTTTTCACGTTTTCTGCGCAAAATCTGTATAATTTATTATTTTTATTCTTATTCCATATTCTCAAGAATAAGTACTGACAATAAAGGAGATTATTCAATTGATGAATGTATTAGCGCATTAGCGATTAATTAAACAAATTTAAATACGATTTATAATTCTGATCGGGGTGTTTGCCCAGAGCGCAAATTGATTAAGAGCGATGAAGTTTAATTCTGAATTTATAAATTTATGTAGAATTTAGGTTCTGTGAATTTTATTGAATTTCAGCGTTCCTAATCGACCCTCATCCAGGACGGCCTCTTCCCCCTTTCTCAATGGCAGGCAGTGGTTACAGGTCATGTTACTTTACACATTCACTATTCACATTCTCACAAGTTAAAGTAACCGTCAATGTATTCTAAAACAGTCCTCACTTGATGAAAAATGCCAACCGTGAATCACATAGCGGGTTTTGCGAAAGATGGATGTGGAGACTGTTCGGTCTCACACTGGTTGCATCAGAAGTAAACTCAAGCGGGGAGGGGAGGCGTCCGGAACCAATTAAAGATGCTTAGACGAAAACAGAAATACATACAAAACCCGTCACAGCATGCAGAGCGTCAACAGCCTCATACATGGCGGGTTAGCGAATGTCGCGTGGCGGGTGCGGCGTCGGGGACGCTGTGTGGTGGGCGGGTGCGCGCAGGATTTACGACCTCATCTGCATGAGGTGGTGGCCGCCGCGGGCGAGCGCGCGATATATTTCAGCTTCGTGAAAACGCGTCGCCCCGCAGGGCGTCGCCGACGCGGCGGCGTCGCGTCACCCGACGCGCAATCGGGACGCCCCCCCCGCCCCGCCCCGCCCGGGCTCAATTACATCTTCATTCGCAGGGGGCGCTGGCCGCTGCCGGCGCGTGCGACGGAGAGCAGGTGGGCGCTGCGGGTGGCGTGGGTATGGAAAACGGGAATTGATCTGATACGTACACGTCAATATGATTTCCGTGTGATTTCTATCACGTTGATTAACAGTCAACAACATGTGGAAGTGATGGCACAAGAAATAGTACTTTGGGCGTATTTGATAATTTTCATATCCACAATTTTCAATATTCATTATAGTGTGGGAAAGTGGACAGAGGGCTGGATTTGGGTATGGTGTGAGGCTGAAAAAACGGTAAGTGGTTTGGGAGAGGAACGTTCATGTGCATATGATTTCCGTGCGTTTTCTATCACGTTTATTAATGTTTCAGCCAGTTTGATTAATAGTTAAAAACATGTGGTGTGATTTCAAAAGAAATTTTCGTATTCTATATTTCAAAATTTACGATTTTTAAATATTCATAACTGTGTGGGTACGCCCAGTGTAATGCAAGTCAGAGTTCTGACATGGTATGGAGCTTGGAAACAGGTTATGGTTTGGAAGAGAAACATACGTGTCAATATGTCTTCAGTACGTTTTGTTTCATTTTGATTCATAGTTACTGTTTCTCCCTCTAGCTATATTAACTAATAGTATTTTGAGACTATTCAAGTTTTATTATTTAATAATGTATTATCAATAGTGAATCATTAATTTTGATTTGATAAAATATGATTATCAATAGTTAATCATCTTTTAAACTATTTCGATATTTCAAACTGTTTGTTGTGTTCCGTATGATTGCTACAGTCCTACCGGGAGCGGTGGCTCAGTGCATCAACTGATTTCACTGCAGTGCCTCTGACCGAGAAGTCCTAAGTTCGAGTTCCGAGGGCGGTAGGATTTATGACACTAGCTTTTCTGCTATGTCGAATTCAACGCTGCTGGAGGAGAATTCTAGCGGCCGCTGCTCAGATCGTTCGTTTTCCGTGGTTTCTCCGATCAACACAGGGAATGCAGGAGTTGAACCCTAACAAACGGGCCACGGACTGCGCACAATCTTTCCTTGCTCTTCCTTGTTTTATCATCTCTTACACGCACACTTACACTAACATGCATTGCATTACCACACATGTCGGGAGACCGGTCGGGGACTTTGAACGTGTCCCGACTGGGGCGATGCCACGCTGGTGGAAGATACCTGGATGGGGAAACGCCTGTTAATCGACGCTAGGTCGGCGCTGGATCTCGCCATTAGTGGGGGAAGATCACCGCCACCTCCCGGTGAAAAAACGTGCACTGAACTTACGGGACGAATGACCTCAGTAGTTGACGCGCACGGAAACACTATCAACCAATCAATTAAGCTACAGTCATGGAGGACATTGGAAGGTTGTTGATTACTTGTCTTGACTCCACGGACCTGGAGGTTGAACAAGGTTTACGGAAGTTATCGTAATTAATGAGTTTCGAATTTGCGATAAGTTATGACAAGGTGAATTGAGATTATGTTGTCATTATGGGGAGTACACAATTTACGTTTTCTTTTGTTACAAGCTGCAGCTCGTGCTATCAACTTCATTTCTGTTGCTAGCACTCTCACCAGCAAGGTGTCACTACGTAGAGACTTTCCTGGCACACTGAAGTACACTGGACATATTTTAAAATTTTGAAATCTACAATTTTCAAGTATTCGTGCATATGTGGGCAGATGATCGGCGGAATGCATTCGGGTGTGCAATGAATTATATGATTCGGGCACAGAAACTGATTTGGGAGGTCAATGCACCTGTGAATATTATTTCTGTACAGTTTGTAGCGTGTTGATTAATACAGACCAAAATGTAGATGTTATTGCAAGAGAAATAGTATTCTCTTCGTTTGTTATTATTTCAATTAATTTTTCCAAATGTTCAAGAACGCGCGAAAAAGAGACACAATAATTAATTTTGGGGGACGAGAGGGCAAGTGAATCTGGGAACAGCGAATTAGTGCGTGTTGGTACGACTGAATATTGTTTATGTGCGTTAACTTGTTTATCTATATAATATTTATATAGATACTCTATATAACTTAATACAGATAATAACCTAATATAAATAAATATATATAAATAAAAAATATGTATATACAAATCTTATTTTAACAACTTTGAAATACATTTTTTCATTCATTAAAAGTGATAACAAGAATCCAATCTTTGACTTCTTTTAAATGGCAAACCCATGCAGCTCGAGTTGCCTCTACTGCTTTACAAATATGCTATACATTATGAGTAATGCATTTCTCTACCTCTCTCTCAACAGCAATACATTCCTAATGGCAGATTGAAAATGGTGGAAAGAATTACTACTCGTAGTCTTCGACGTTACGAGCAAAAGTGATATCATCTTGTGTCAAGACATGGAATTAATTCTAAAGTTGGTAAACAACTCGGGCTAGTAAGGTGGCTCCATTTGCCGTCGCCCGCTCGTAACATTTTCTTCAGCAAACACAACGCTGCACAAACGACCAATAGCGCCATGAATATATCCAGTTTTGGAGAGGCAACGTGTCGGAAATACTGCGCCACAACAGATTCGATCGTAAAAAGGTTTTACGGAGGTGTATAATATACACTTGCGCGAGATGGAGGAGGAACGACGCAGTAGCAGCAGGAAGAGGAGGAAAACGGGGGAAGGAAGAGGAGGGGGCGTGTCTTGAGTGCTGTGGAAACCGCGCGTCGAAGGTCTGGCGGTGCAGCGCCGCGCCTTGATTCTCGCCCGGACGTTTTTCCTTTCGGGCGCCGACTTGGGGAGCGGTCGCTCTATGGCCACCATAAAATTCCCGATGCATGGTTGGTACATTTACTCTGTTTTCAAGGGTGCATTGCAAAACAGTTATCCCAAGCTCTGTAGCGAGATTGATTTTATGTATGTTTAGTACTACTTTTGATTTGGATAAATGCATTGCAATTTACAACATGATGTGAGGGGCCAAGTGGCGTTCTATGGGTCCTTTTGGTTATCCATCTACCATTAATTTTATGAGTTACTGAAATTTGGAATTTCTCATAATGTTTCAAAATTAGTGACGTAATAGACGATATTTTAAGAAATGAATTAGCTTTGTAGTTGCCACATAAAAATAATTATATCATAATCTACTTAATTTCAAAAATAATTTTACCAGACACTTATAGAAGCTTTTTCTAATGATTTACGATCGAAAAAGTTCTTCTAGGAGGGAATCCATATTTTGGAAAGAAAATATGCCTAAATCTTTAAGTCTACTGCCATTAAACTCCAAAGGAAATGGCGTAAGTAGGAACGCATCATCTATCCGGAAGGGTCTCTCCATTGCTCCCTATATTTGTCTCGCCTCCACTGACGTTATTAGATCCACTACAACTATCTTACTCTCTTTCGCCATCGCTCTTTCCTCCATGGTCCCCTCATACACCCGTGTCAACATTACCATCTTGGAACGCCATTAACATTGCTTCCACACAACCACATCTCCTGTTTCCCTAAACATCACCAAAGACACTACGTCCGCTCCATTGCTATTATTGTACTCACTGCTCGCCCTCATCCCTGTTGTACTGCCGGACTCATACTTACCACCTGCGATCTTGCTACAGCCTCCTTTACCAACCCATTGCTCCGCCCTCGTCCTCACTTCCCTTTATGCTGCCACCACCTGCCCTCCCCCGCGCGCCACCCCTTCCCCTCCTGCCCAACTCTCTTCCCACTCTTGCATACCGACCCCATCTCCCCTGCTCCCATCGCCTCATAACACAGCACTTCGTTGTCATCACCCCAAGGCGTTATCATGGGACCAACCCTGCTCCTCACCCTATCCACTTCACTTTCGCTACCGTCTTCACTCCCACTACACTCTTTCCCTCACCTGCCGGCCCCGCCTATTTTCCCGACGCTGGTCCCCTATCACCTCGCCGATTTCGACCCACATATCTCCTTCATGCTCAAACCATCCCCCCCCCTCCCACACCATCCTCACCTGCTCTAGTGACATCCTTTTCGCACACATCTTGTTTTCGCCATTACCCTCTCTCTCCATTCACTGTCACTCCCACCACTCACCCCTTCTCGAACTTGCCATCTCCCCAACAACAGTTCATTCTATCGCAATTCTTCGGTGTCTCGCCGCCCCGCCACCGCCCTGCCTGTCATCACTGACGCCTGCGCTCCATCCCCGACCCCAACACCTCCATTGTCGTCTTCGCCTCCCCCTCTACCTCCAGCCCGTAATCCCCTGCTCCATCTATCGCCTGCACCATCAACCCTGAACCCCCTCTACGGCTGCTGTCGACCCCACCGCCGCCGTCGCTGCCACCCGCGCCGCTCCCGCCGCTGAAGTGCTTCGCGGGGAATAAAACAGGGCGCAGAGCGGAGGTGCTTGGCGCTCCGCGAAGCGGTCGCTTCCACGGCGCAGCTCGTCGAACAATGGCACCGGCGCGCCGCCGCCGCCGCATATCGACGAGCGAAGCGCCGCCTCGCGGATCTTCGCTTCAAGTGGGAATCCCGCGCTGAAAGCTTGCGAGAAATAAGCGGCGCTTCAAGACGCGCAGATTGTTTTGGTAGGTGGAATGTGCGCGGAGGCGAAGGTTTAAGCCCTGTGTTTTCATGCGAAATGGACAAAAGAGTTTGAGTAAGGGAAATGAAAAATAAGGGATGGGAAGTGCTGAGAACAAGACACGTATCTATCCTTTTTTTTTTTCATGTGTAAAATACATTCACGGGTTCCCAGTACGTGATCATTGTATGTTACTCGCATTTTGAGGTTGACATGAGTCAACATGTACGTAACTTTAATTTAGTTTTAACCTTTAATTGGTATCGCTTTTAAACCCTTTTATTTAATATCGGCGGTCTGTGATACCGCTCACACTTAATTCCTATAATTCAACATATTATTTAACAATATTGAACTTATCTGCTAGTCTAAAAATTAACATTTGTTTTATGAAGGTTTAGAATGATGCAAACCATCTAGTTCGAGTCCCGGTGATGGCAGGATTTTCGACAAAAGGACACGGCAAATGCATTGCGGAACCGTGGTAAGTCTCGTCAAAAGTAAACGTGACAATACGCGGAGTAAAAACGAGTGAAGTGGAACATCACGGGGAGGGTGAAACAATATTAAGGGACGACCG
Organism: Teleogryllus oceanicus; assembly: GCA_964035755.1. Taxonomy (NCBI): domain Eukaryota; kingdom Metazoa; phylum Arthropoda; class Insecta; order Orthoptera; family Gryllidae; genus Teleogryllus; species Teleogryllus oceanicus. The sequence goes on from CAXIVR010000002.1 coordinate 120,570,281, forward strand.
GCTGTTGTGGCTCAGGGCTTCAATTGATGTTACTGTAGTGCCTCTGGACGGGAGTTTCTGGGTTCGAGTGCTGAGAGTGGCTTGATTTTCGACACTAGCTATATAGATAAGTCGAATTCAGCCGCTTTCTGGAGGAGAATTCTAGCGGCCGGCTGCTCTGATCGATAGTTTTCCGGGGTTTCTCCGATGAACGCTATGCTAATACCGGTGCAGTTCCCTTAAGAAATGGGCCACAGACCGCAGGCGATCTTTCTTTCCTTTTCATCGACCTATCCCCACCCCTTACTTACACACACTTCCATGCATCACACTACGACACATGACGGGAGACCAGTTGGGAGGTGAGGTCTTAAGAGCTCGTCTCAGCTGAGGCAGTACCCCGTTAGTGGTAGGTACCTAGTCAGGGAAACCCCGTAACCGACGTTTAAGTCTGCGCCGGATATCACCATCCAGCAGAGGAAGGCTGCAGGTCACTCCCGAGAAAACTTGCACTACACTTACGGGAAAATGACACTCTTTTACATGCCCGAAAACACAAGTTAATCAATAAATGGAGGGTAGGCACACCACTTGAAACATTTTTTCATAATAAATTCCTTCATTGTTGGTAATACTTGAATCCTTTCATATTCATATTCATTCTCTTCTTCCGTTCCGTTTGAATCATGATCAGATTCTTCAAATATTCAGAATTACCTCCTCTGTTTTTAAGTCCTTCCAATATATTCTCCACGAATTGTTCAGGGAAGTCTTTATCATCAGGCCTAATTGAGGAAGCATCCGGTCTTCGGTACAGGTAGCATATATATACACGCACACACCTGTAATATGTTATGGAAAAAATAGTATGTCTATAATTACAGTCGACTACGGTTAAAAACACGTAATGAAAGTTTCTACATCTTAATTCGTCTTTAAACATGAATTATTTTCAATCAATCAATTTTTTCAATTAGTAATTTTTCTAGATCCTTCTTCAGAGTTTGTGCTCTTTCCATATCTGATTCAGTACATTCCTGTGTCTAGGTATCGTAATGCAGTCTTGACATCCTTCATTGCCTCTTGCACTGTTGCAACACCGTCCCACTCTCCGATTGATTGATTGATTTTTTCGTTTTCCCGAGCGCGTCAACTACTTCGGTCATTAGTCCCGTTAGTGTAGTGCATGTTTTTTTCTCGGGACATGGTGGTGATCTTCCCCCACTGGATGGTGAGATCCGGCGGTCAGCTAGTGGGGTTTCCCCCTAACCAGGACTCTCCCACCAGTTAGGCACCGTCCCAGCCGGGACAAGCTCTAAGCTGCCGACAAGTCTCCCGGAATATGTGGTAGTGTAGTGCATGTTAGTGTAAGTGTGTGTGTGTGTTAAGGGAGAGGAATGGACAAGGAAGAGGAAGGACAGATCGCGCACGCGCGCGCGGTCCGTGGCCCGTTTGGTAGGGTACTGCTCCGGCATTCGCCTGGTGTTGATCGGGGAAACCACGGAAAACTACCGATCAGAGCAGCCGGCTGCTGGAATTCTCCTCCAGACAGCGACTGAATTCGACCTAGCTGAAAAACTAGTGTCGAAAATCCTGCCGCCGTCAGGACTCGAACCTAGGACCTCCTGGTCAGAGGTGCTGCAGGGACATTGAGCACTGAGCTACCGGTCCCAGTCTCACTCTCCGAAGGCGCTTTTACTCCCGTATAACATACAAGATGTTTTCGGGAGAGGGATGGCGCAAGCGGCTAATGAAACCGATCGCTTTTGCGTGAGGCACGGTAGGTATCGCCAAGCTGTAGTGGTCGCAAGTAGAACTACACGCCATTTGTCCCGCGAAATATCAAGTACGATCAAGAAAATCATTGAAACGAAAGCAAGCAATGGTGTTTCGCCGCCGCCAATTGTAGCCCACGTACGACTCACTTTGTTTCCGTAGTGAAACTGAATGACATAAGGTCATCGGTAAGGTCTACATTCCAGGTCCGCTATCTTCACCTCAGACTTCTTCAATTACGACCTTTGGCCGACGATTTATTTTCAAGCTGCCTACCCTTGAAATTTGAGGCATTGAGGCGATATATTATTTTCCAGGAGGGAATTAATTTCCAGGACGTTGTGGTATTTTCTACGTTCACTATAGCCAAGGTTCAGGTTCACTATAACCGAATCTTCTTATGCTTATTTGTAATGTAAGTGATACGGGACCTGTGACTTAAATTCACTATAACCGAGGGTTCACTGCATCCGATTACACTATAACCGGAGTCGACTGCATATGTTATCTCGTACTTTTGGTATCACTAGATAAAAAAATACGCAATTGATATCGGCAGTATGTCGTACCGCATAACAGAACAAAATACATAACTCTGAAAAGAAACCCCTAATGAAACTTTTACTTTGTTCAAAGATAGATCTACAGTAACAAAGAAGGTACTGAGACGTTGGACGAGTAGACACAACAATAAGTGATTGTTGTATAAGTGTCAATTTGCTGGCGCTCTATGTCGGACTGCGATACCAATTAAATGTTAAGTTTTAAATCTTTCTACTGAAATGAACACTGTAAATATGCAGATTTAATTTAATTGACCCCACGCTGGGAAATACATTGACATGGTCCTTTATACATCCATGATACCTTTCCTTCAGATATTTATAATACGGTCTTCTCCACATTGGACAGCTATTCAAATGAATCTATAATTCTTGCAAATGTCATCATTAATTTAATAAATTTATTCTTTCAATACATTTGCAAACTTTTTCTATCAATATTAATCATTATATTTATATTGATGTAATTCTGTTGCCCTGCTCTGCCGTACTATATCGTACCTTGTCGCATGCAGACGGTCTGTCTGCACAGATCAGCGATTTCTGGAAGTTCTGTGAGAATCAATGATTCTTTGACCGATGGCAATCAACTATAAATTATCAGCCTTGTTTTCAAATAATAATTAAAATATTTATTCATAATTTTATATAATGACACTTTATAAACTCTGAGAAAAACGTGTTTACATTAGGATATATTTCAGGGCCAATATAATTGCGTGATTTTAACACTTGAAATGCTGTGATTTTAATGATGAAACAAAGCACTACGACTTATCAATGGTGTTGAATTAAATAAACAGTTTTCTCAGAATTTATAAAATGTCACTTACTCCGTTTTGGTTCTCACCCATTCATATTTACACATTAACAATTCTTAATGAGCTCATTACATCACTCTTGTTTCGATAATTATCCTTCCTGTAAAAATGAACTTAAATGCTCGTGGCTTACTTAATATCTTCGCGCGCATTCGAAGACTTCTGGTTGAAGAATGTCCGATGTCCACCTCCACTTCGTTCTTCGGTTGCCGCGTTGATTTATATTATTTCGCCCTGCTTTACGTGATATTACCCGATGTCAATTACTAATTTAAAAATGTAAATCGCAATTTTTCCCATTCATTCCCGGTTCGTCGAATGACTATTAAAGTTGTTACGTGAACACGAAACTCCCTTATTTCACCTCGAATGGGCGCCTTACAGCGACTAATATTTAAATAATTGTTCAAGAAACGAAAAATCCTTGTCCATTTTTGACAGCATTATTTAAATCCTTACTATTTAAATAGTATACTAGTATAATAGAATACTATTATAATAATTATAATCTCATACTAGCCCTCTCCTCTCCTACATTCGACGTTATGTCTTAACTAAAAACTAGTGAGAACCTGTCAAAATTTGACGGTGAGCTCTGAGATAAATATAAAATACTGTACTCAGACTAATGTTCACAATATATTGCATTGTTTGAATCTTGAGGGTATAACGAAGATATTTTGTGATGAGTTCCCAAAATTTTGAACACGTATGGCCCATGACCAGGTGGCAATGCAATATCGGCACAAAGATATAGCACTATTATACTGAAGGATATTATTTCTAAAGTTTTTTGATGCGTCATCATCTCCTATAAACAACTGTTTGATTTCTTCTAGCATATTCCTCAAAGGTATACTTATTTTCCCATTTAAGCAACATACAGTAAATCGTTTGCAAAATTTCTCTCTGGAAAGTACAAAGCAGAACAAAACTGACATTTCATAGACAATCACCCAATAGAAAACGAAATGACCTCACATTCACGAAGCCTACGCCGACTTTCTCTTTCCCTGCGTCCAGTTAATGTACGTTTGCGTCTTTTGGGGCGCGTGGACAATGTAATAATTCCCGGCTATCCAGGCCTCGCGTTGGGCAGCCAAATGTAATAGTTCCCGGCTATCCGGCCTCGCGTTGGGCAGCCAAAATGTAATAGTTCCCGGCTATCCTGGCCTCGCTTGGGCAGCCAAAATTAATATTCCCCTTTCCCGGCTATCCTGGCCTCGCATTGGGCAGCCAAAATGTAATAGTTCCTAGCTATCCTGCCCTCGCGTTGGGCAGCCAAATTTAATACTTCCCCTCTCTCTCTTTTTTGCTACTATTGCCTGGCTAATCTCCTCTTATATTATAGTATTACAGACTGCTGGGTGCCATATTTTGTACTCGTACTTAATCGAACCTATCGTTTGCCCCTTTTAGCTAGCTAGTTTTTATAAAATTTCTCATAACCTGCAGCCGTGGATAACGTGGTGGTCCTATACAGGAATCCAAGCGAGGTGACTGGATTGTGCGTGCTAGGGTATTATAGTAAATGAAGACGCATGCTCTCAATTGGTAAAAATGAACAATATTTTTGTTCATTTATTTATTACTGCTTTCGGGCTTTTTCCTCCTTTCATCATATATGATAACAACTCACCATCTCTCCCTCCACACTGGTGCACAGTAGTCCTATGACATAAACTTACCAAGAAACAAAACACAAACAAGAAACTCATTCACGCATAATAATAACAAAACAATATGAAACCTCACTCACACATCGAATGCGCATTCCCTGATTTTTTTACCATTTCTTAATTTAATTTTATTCAACAAAACTTGGTCTTCAACAAACTCTTTTCAGCTACGGAATGCGTCTTCAGATGAAGTGTCTCCAAAGAAAATCACACACACACATACACACACACACACACACACACACGTGTCACTTCCCTGTTTTGCGGCTCAGCTCTCATGGCAGTGACGTCCGGTGGCCGCCGTCCCGTGCCTTCCGATGCGCCGTCGCCGTCCACTCCTGCTCGCTGTCGCCTTCGGAAACCAATTATCGCGAACCGCTATTGTCCGCATAAATTATATTACTCAGTTGCTAGTCCGTCGCCGTTTGATAAAATTGCATGTAGTCGTTGCGTACTGTTCGGCAGAACAAAAGACAAAACACTTTCGAAATTTTTTAAAAAAAAAAATAAATTGTCCGTAATCACAAACTTTTTTACTCAAAAAAAAATTCCCAATTTTTTTTTCACACTTTACTTTTAAATTTCGAAAGAAATTTAACTACGCGCCAATTTCGCGCACACGAACCATTCTCTCCGGTACCTACGACACATCTGTCCTCACATCGAATTTTTTTTCAGCAACTTGCATTGTTACAAAAGCTTCTGGAACAAAATAGTTGCCACTCGCTTGCTTTTAATCTGTTGTTAATTCCAATGACCTTCTTCTCTTCGTAACATGGCATCATTTGTTTATACCTCTAGTTCATTGCAAATTTCCAAATATTATGTTATAATTTTGCTTCCGAACATGCGACAAGGTTGACACTAATTTTGTCGTCTTCCCCGTGTTTTAATCTATTGTTTCCCAATGTTTCAGCCAAATCGGTTTGTGCGTTTTGTTACAATTCTTAAAAAACCATGTTTACAATCTCTCTTTACTAGCTCAACAATGGCCATATTCTGTTCATATTACATTAAAAATTCCAATTCTATTTCAATTTATATCTTCCGAACGCGTTGACCGGGTTTTAATGCCGTTTGTTTTATTTAATTTCATAATTTCTGCTCTACCACACGATTATGTTCAATTTTCACAAATTTCACGCGCTATAATTCTTTATTTTAATTTGGACTTGTAAAATGTTTTCTGTCGGCGCCGTTGTAATCGATACACAAGCTTATTCCTTGTCACATTTTTTAAAGTTGCATCTGGGGGGTTTTGTCTCGAAATGATAGATCATTACAACGAATCGGAATTCGACATAATCTGTAAACAACTTCACTAAAGGACAACCGAGCAAAACACACTGTGCGAATGTTCTCTACAAAATACACCACAGAAGCAAATACATGCAAACTGTCAACACCACAATGCAATTGTTACACTGAAACAAAACCTTGACGAATTGTAAACAAATCTCAACAATCAAAAGAAAACATCAAGCAGCGTGGACTCACATCTATGGACTCATGCATATCGATTTTGAAACTGCCACCCTTTGAAAGAAAACAATTGACTATTGATAAGCGTACTATTAAAGAATGATTTAATTAATTAATTTACACCGTAAATAATGGAGAATCAACACAAACAATATCTGATAACACATCTAGGGTCATATTCTTTCTTTTAAAAGAAAAACACGGCAATCGGTTCAGTAGAAGCTCTAAACGAAGCCATGGCAGAATACCTTATTTTTTTAAATATGTAGATTGCAATATCACCCACCACGCGCCCATCTAATGAAAACTGCAACGTACCGTTTTTGCCGATTGATGGTCAACAGTTAAGGGGAGCTTTCCCGTTTCTCTACACCTTATTATGCCACCTACACATTTCTTCATTTTTATTGCAAAGGCTTTGCTTTCCCTTCCGGTATGTCGTTATACTGTGAACATTCGTTCTTCCCGGGCTTGTTTATTTACACCTGTCGCCCTGACAACCTGCTTGCATTGACTTCACCTCTCTGTATGCATACATTACGACGTATCAACATGATATTTAATCAAATATATTCTTTTTCTGTTTGTATTAATAAACTAGGAAGGATCTCTTGGCTCGTGTCACTACATACACATTTTACAAAAGAAATTAACGTAAAATTGACACATCGTTTGGTGTGAATAATGTCTTATCTTACAGCAGTTTGAATTTACGTCTTCACGTCAAATTTTGTGGTAAGGTCTCAGGATTCATGTCAAAGATTATTTGATTGTTTGTTATAATACATTTGAACTGATGAGACAAAGCGTACAGATCAACGAAACGTTACTAATAATAAATTAATACCACTTCGGCATCTGATATAATATCTAAGGGCGATTCCAGTCCATCATCTTTTGGAGGGAGGGAGTGGCATCGGAGATTTTTGTTAAAAAAACAAACATATTTGTTCTTATATTGTATATTATGTAGGCACTGTAGATAAGGTACAATACAATATTATTGTTTAAATAATTACAAAATTCGAACATAAATGAATATTTACAATAATTTTGCCAAATAAAGGAAGATGAATGAAAACTCAATGCCTTTGGGGGGAGCATGTCTCCCAAGCCGGAGATAAGATCCAATGTCAAAGAATTGGTTAACTTCCAATTCCTTTAGTCCCAAGTAATAAAATACAGGGTTTTACAGAACAAAATTATTATTATTATTATTATTATTATTAATAATTAGAAACTACAATTAGTTGTTGAAACCAAATCAATTTCAATTAAGTGTATGCAACCAATATTAACTGTGAAGTCTTGAACAATTCTGAAACTGTATTCTAATTTTCTGCGAAATTATTCTTTAGAAATCCAAAGCATTAAATAAAAAGTCGGTACTATATTCTCTTCTGAATCTTTTACGTGCTCATACAATAACTTCAGCAGGTAACACGAGTAGCGCAGCAGCGACGAAGCCAAGGGCCGCGCGGTGTCGGAGCGTGAATAAAGGGACCTTGCGACCTCCGCCTGACCTCGTCCAGCAGCCACGCCCGGGGCGAGCGGAAACGAACTGATTCTCCACGCTCCGCATGCGGATCCCGGCGGCGGCGGCGACGGAGGCTGCAGCTGCCCCAACACCACTCCATGCCACATCGCGCCACACCGCGCCGTCGCCTGTCAAAGGCACACCGCTCGGGCGAGACAATCGCCGGGACAGTTGCAGCCGGGCTGTTCGGAAACGGTGAAATGTGCGGTACGTTTTAAATATATGTGTAACCAATCCTTTCTTTCCAGGCACAGCAGAACGCTTCGTATTTTTTATTTAACCCAATTTTATACAGCTTGTTCCAAATACTATGGTTGCTGAGTAAATTGTGGAAATATGATCATTGACCCACTTCCATATGAACTGTAGTGTTGGAAGACAGTTTGTTAATCCGTGTTTGTTCGAAATGTGGCACACACTGATTCACACAAATAATGTACTAATCGCGCACTTTTTCTTGATACTCCACAGCGCGGGGTGCGGAGAGAGGCGGGTTCTGTCTGTCACGGCAGTGCAGGGCTGTCAACTGTATTGACAGAAAACTCGGCGTAATAACTCGTCTTGGACTAGATAGGTATGAGAAACAACGAAAGATTTTTTTTAATTCTGAAGAAATAATTAATAGTTATAGAAATAATTGAGTAACAAGAAGGAACATGGTACGCACAGGTCGATAGAAAGAGAGACCGAAAATTAGGAAGTCCTCATTGGAAAGGAAGAAGGTGGGCAGCACTGCAAACTGAGTCGTGACGTTCCGAGTGGAGCTCATATTTTCTACCGGGCTGAGCGAGGACTAGGGAGTTCGAGGATCAAGAAAAAGTGCGAGCATAGTAGTTTTGATGTGATGGTAACAAAAACTTTTCAAGAAAGATAATTACATGAAATTATTGAAATTCTATCAAATAACACCAATTCATATACGGAAATAAGGACATTCAAATATTTTTCAAATACCAGAGTTGTATTAATTAAAAAGTAGAGATTTGTGTAAGCGTGAATGAGAGGGTTGGAATTGATCTTTTCTCTTTTTTTTGTTTCATGTCCCACATTCCTCACGAACAAAATTCTGCGTTGATGGAGAATGAAACAACACATCGGGCGACGATTTCGCGTAATTACACCGCCCTGGCTTATAATTTGATATATGGCGTCTAGTCCAAGGTTCCTTAATGAATGTGCGTAACTCCCACCCACGCCAACAACGGTCGTAGCATAGGGCGTGTTCCCGTCAGAAAGTCAGTGATTATTTTCTGGTGTTTTAAAATTGTGTGCACGGACAGAAATCTGGAAATAAGAACAGAAAGGAGAAGAGCGGAATAAAAGATCAGAAAGGGGCTTGGAGAATGTCATGGGAACAGCATTAATATTAGAAGAGATCAAAATGGATGTGTGAATAAAATAAAACATGCTTATACGACTTAAGCAAACTGCGCATTACTTTGACAATTTTCACACATTTAAATGATCTCATTTTCACTAAACAAAATTTCAATATTCTAAAAATGTCAATCGTAATCATTCAAAACTGACTGAAAATGCCCAATTTTGACTTAAATCATATATCTCGAAACCTTACGTGATGGAAGATCTTATAAGCTCAAAAAATTCAAAGAAAATCACCATAACATTACAAAAACGTTAACTAGAAGTACTACAACAGCACATATTTTCTCGCGTTATTGGAAATAGTCACGTAAAATTGAAATACATAAATGGTTTTAGTATGTCAGACTACAAACTGAGTCATAACTTGTAAAAGTCACTTTAACCGATTCGAACGAAGCGCATGTGGTGCATACTGAATTTGCTTCGATATCCAGGAACAGCAGTCATTTATTTCGTTTACAAATGAAACACACATGAATAAATTTAATCGTTTGAGCATTTGCAGCACATTATATAGAAAAAGAAGAAGAATATATTACTCACAAGCTTGCTTTGATTACTTCGAAGTCAACGATCAGAACTTCGTAAAGTAAATGAAGGTATTTGTAACTACGTTAAATATATTACCTTCCATAAATCTATTTCCCTGTATTGTATCTGTATCATACAATCATCACGACCGCCAACAATGAGAATCGTCCGATTATAATTTGAAACCACCGTTTGCCATTTTGCGAACTGACCGTTTCCAACGAAGCGCGAGAATTGTGAATTTACAATATCGATTTTGGTTTCAATTTTCGAAAATACAGAGAGTGCGCCGAAAATGTGACCAACTCTTTCTTTACCGTTCTTTGATACATAGGTGAAAAAAAGGAAAAGAAAAAAATTGGAGATATTCCGAGAAAATAATTGTTTAAAATAATAATTTAAAAGTCCCATGATTACATACAACATAGACCCCCAACAATAAATCGTCATTATAATTGAAAACCGTTGCCATTTTGAACATGACCTTTCAAAAGGGAGAATGTGAATTTACATATGATTTGGTTCAATTCGAATCAGAATACGCGAAATAAAATTTTCGATTCTTTGATCAGAGGTGAAAAAAAAAAATGGAGATTTCAACGAAAATCAGACCTGAGCCATTCCCTTAAGCGTCTTTTACTCTATCCGATCAAAGTTTTGTATTCCCAGGTGTATATTAACCTTTTCATTAACGTCAAAAAACCGAAAACTACTCAAATTTTCGAAAATTGATCATAACGTTTTTGAAAATTTGCCGTTAAGTACTGATTTCATAGAAAAACGTTATCTTCAATATTGTAGTTGTAGTAAGACCCCAGAAAACATTGAACTTGTGTAATTATCGGAAAATCAAGGTTTTCAACGAACACTAGACTTATACCTTATGCTATCCGAGGACAAAGTTTAATAAAAAATTTGAAGCCATTTTTGAGAATATTTTGAAAAAGGTTTTTGTGGCTTCATGTAAAGTACTGCCAGAAATCACAAAATGTCCATTAGAAACTCCGAAAGTCTCCAGTTCATTCAAATCAATGGAGGAATACCAGTTTTGGAGAAAATCGGCTGAATGGTTTAGGCACTACGTTGACCAAGACGGACGGCCGGACAGACGGACGAGCGGACGGACAGACAGACTTTTTACCGTCAATCGATTTTTGGGTATCCAAGACCCACAAAACATGGATTCTGGCTACACCATGTGTTAAAGGAAGTATTTTACTATATACGAATAGGATTTATCTAAATTTCGTCGCCAGGTTCCGACTATAGGAATCTTTCTGTCGCTAGTTTGCCGTTTTCCGGCGCACGATTGCAATATTTTCTTTTCCCGAAAGGGCGAGAAAGTAAAAAGTTCTGCAATAGAATGACTTTCTGACATTTAAAATTACCATTATTTTCGGAGTAATTACATTGATTAATTCGTGCTACCGGGCGCGCCAAGTACTATGGTCATTGGTCTCCTAAGTGAGTGTTTTTGTCACTGGGGTGGTGTTCTTCCCCCACTGAATAGTGAGATCCCGCGCTTAACTACATGTCGGCTTGCGGAGTTTTCCCTAATGAGGTATCGCCCACCAGCGGGGCACTGCCCCAGCCGGGACAAGGTTGACACTTCCGACTGGTCTCCAGGGATGTATGATAGTGTAGTGAATCTACGAGTAAGCATGCGTAAGTAAGGGGTGAGGAGAGGAAAGGGAAGAGGAAGGAAAGATCACGGACGGTCAGTGGCCCGTTTGTTAGGTCTATTTCGACTAATGAGTAAGGTAGCGTCTATTTCGACTAATGAGTAAGATAGCGCCTATTTCGACTAATGAGTAAGTTTTTACCTTTTCCGGTCATATTAATGCAGTTTTTGCTGATTTCATGGATTTTAATATAATTTTAATGTTATTTGCTTCAAATAATATTTACGAGATGCAACAAATGTTCTCCACAGAATTGTTGAGTATCCTATTCGATTTCTTTTCTCAGAAATTGTAGTATCCGACATTGTGAGTAAATAATCTAAGGTTCCTGTGACGCCTGTCAGCACCATTGTCGGTTCAGCGGATTACAAGGTAACTAAGACAGAAGAGATAACTAAAGACTGATTTCCTGGTAAAGAACTGTCCAAACCATAATTTGAGTTCACTTGCACGAATAGAAGAAGTCTCAACTTCATCCAACAGATTGAGTTGTTCATCCTAATTTGTTTTGATTACATTTTATTACGTCTTGTTTCTTTGCTTTTAGAGCAATTTTAAAACCATTTTAAGAACATTTTATTGATAATTTTTAGCGGGGATTTAGGTCATCAAAATCCGCACCCTAGTCATCACATAATTTAAAGTTAGAGTTATAGATGAAAATAAATTATTTGTAATTGTCTTCAAGTTGGTCTTTTGAAATTACTTTTTTTTCAGATCTGAATTTAGCGATGCCAGAAAATTATGACACACTTCCAGTGTGGAATACAGAACCAGTTAATGTAGTGCATCCAGTTTGGAAAAAAGAAGTAGTTAATGTAGTGTCTTTGAAAACAACTGAGACGCTCAGAATAATAATGGCATATAACAATCGAAGTTCGTTTCGAGTTTTCTGTTTCAGTTACTCCGGACACATTTACCTTACTCCGGACAAATTTTTGAAGGGGGAATTTGAGTTTTGCCATATCCCAATTCATTTGTTATTTCAGCAAATGATAAGTTTATGGCAGGAGTTAACTGTCATACTTCTAACTAAAGGTCGGTTGGGATTGACCGTTATTATCCTGAGCGTCTCAAATGCGGATGACGGCGAATGATTTCTGCATGTTTTTACCCCAACCATAGTGAAAGGAGAATGAAGTCGACGCAAGAGAAAAAAATCCTTAAAGTCGCCATCCTTACGGCCGCCGCACGAACCTGAATTGCTGAAACGAGGAATTCTCTTCATACAGTGTTAGTGACAGTTCATGCCAGACACAGAACGTTGGGAAAAACTAAAATTGTTTTACGTCTCCTGGTCTGGCAAGTGGTTGCGCGCAACCCTTTTGCTGCCACCATCTTTGCCCTAGTTGCTCAATTTTTCAAGAAAAGGTTGACTGTTGTAAATTTATTTATTGCAATCTGCGACATCTGACAATCAATAATATTTCCTAATAAAAAAAAGTCTCAGCCCTAAGCACTTTTTGTAGATGGGCGTGATTTAATCCTAGTTTTATAAGAATCAAGGACTGTTTACTACTTCGTTTCCCGTCGTACCCAAGAATGTTCTATTGTCGAACGAAATAATTTCGACAGCTTAGTCATTGAGCATGGTGTTAGGCAAAAAGTACATTTCAGCAACTTTGTCTTTTCTCACCGGAATGCCATGGCCGTAGGTCCAGAATTGTTTCATTCAGAATTATTCTTTTCATTCAGTATTTCACTAGCAGGAATTATGGTTCATTCGGTTGTCTGCGGTAGTTGGATTTATTTACGTCGACCTACCTTTCTTAAGATTCGCTAATTATATAATTAAACTTGGGTTTTGTTCTGAGCCCTCACAAGAAGTGATCGTTACAATGTTTATTTTCACAATACATTGCAAATCCACGACGTCCATCCGCCAACATTACTTTTCGACCCAATCGTTTAAATCTTAATCGTCTTCAAAACTTGTCTTGTTCCCGAACGATATTCGACTGAACAATTATACATGAACTAAACGGACCACCAAGGAAGGTGGGCCGCCTCTCCCCTCCGCCCGTCGCCGAACGAAAACATTTGGACGGCGCATCGCGGGTGGCGGGTGCGCGATTCCGCTCGCTAGAGCGGGCGGTGGCAGGCAGACGCCCTCAGGTAGACGCACACATGTTCCAGGGAGAAACTCGCGCGGAGGCTGATTTACAGCGTCCAGCGGGCGCGGCAACGCCGACAAAAAGGAAGGGCGGCCGCGGACCCGAGGGGGAGGGTGGCGGTGCGTACGGGCCGCCCCCGGACAAAAAGGCGGCGAAGGGCGAAAAGCAGGGAGGAGGCCAAGTCAGCCGTAAACGGAGGCCGGGGCGGGCGGACGCGCCATCTGCCGAGCTGTTTTGTGCGCGGGTCGCCGCCGATGCCGCCGCCACCGTAGCGGCGGTCGCCCCATCGCCACCGCGCGGGACAGCCTCCGTTGCCTCTGGCCGCCAAGCATCCACGAACCAACTTTCTTGGGAAAAAGTTCTTGGTGAAGAATAAATTAATTAGTATAAGTAATAAGTATATTATTTTTATTTAATTATTTTATTTGTAGCATTACATTAATGAAAATAAATCTTGCATTTTAACTTCTTTTAATTGAGAGTGAATTAGATTCAACTATGTGCTCTCCCACTATATGAGCAGCGAAACCTGCTCAATACGTTTGTATAATCCAGGTCATTTAAATTAGCTGCGCACTATATGCGACTAACTGCGAACACATTACTTGAGAGTGACAAGACGTATTTACATTGATCTACGTTGTTATATCAAGCTCCAGGGTTCAGTAACTCTATTGTCAGTTTATAATTTAGATATTTTTATTGTGTAAAAACACATAGATCGTATTTTTAACAATATACTTGTAACCACTGAAGATGAAATAGAAACTGACACATGTTTAGCTTAATAATTATGTGTGTAGAATTTGTTTTCGTTTAATTAACTCACCAAAGTAGCATTTCACAATATTTCTGCTACCTTGACCAATAAGGATAACTTATGTATTCAGTAGTTGTTTACGCGAGTGTGCGGATAAGTACAGAACTTTTGTGTTCACGAAGATAAAAGGGAAAGATGAAGTGCTTCACACAAAAGCGTTGTTGCTATATGTTAGTATGATTTATCACACATATATCAGAGAAACTGAAGAACGAAAAGAAAACACAGTTTCCTAGCACTACACCTCCTTTCTCCTGCCAGCGTCCCAATTTCATGTGCATCCCTTTTACTGCTTACATCTTTTTACGATGAAAAGAAACACAGATATGCTATTCTGGCATTACGTACCCAGTGATATATTCTTCAAAGAGGAAACATTGCACAATTTTCACACCTACGCTACAGTCCGGTCTGTGACGCCGAGCAGAGCAGACGTTCTGAGGTCGAGCTCTGCTACCGTTACCAGTGCCAGTTTTATAAAGTGTTTCCGAGTGTAGTGCTGGGAGGTGGACCAACTTATTTCTGTGGGCCATCAGTAATTGCCGTATTACACGGTAAATCGCCAATGCTTTGAATTGATAGGAGGGTCTCCCAAGATGGAGCCGTCATTACCCGAGGCTCCATCATTACCCGAGGCCATCTTGTCGGCGCTTTTAACCGCTCACCAGTGTGTTCCTATTGCAAACTGTAACGACTTAAATTTAAACATAGTTCAAAATCCTAATTATAATACTGACGCAATCACATTTCCCAGAAGCAAAAATCAAACCTTGGAACATTAATTTCTACGACAATAGTCGCAGGAACTTCAAGGGCTACTTCAGCAAAATCCTTCTCAAAATGCAAACAGTACAATGGACGTCCCAAGTGAGTTACAAATTCCTACTCAGTGGTTGCCGGTCAGTCGTAGAGAGAGTACGTGTTCTTAGGAGCTCCGAGAGGATTACGATGACCTGCTGCCTAGCGTCGTACCGCGCGCGCGTTGGTACCTGGGCGGCGCGCCTTGGAACTTTTCGCAACGCAGCCATCCAGGCCAGCACAGGCGGCGCAGGCATCAGCAAGTATTCGCAGCTCTTATGCGCGAGCATAGTGGCCATTCTGCTTGTGATTGCCGGCGGCGCTAGCCGAATTCGTTTACTACGCTCCGTGAAGTCACGAAGGTTAAGTGCATTCGAGACTCGCGGGTTCCTGGTTGGGTGACCGGCCAGGAACCCCGGGATCTAACGGCGTCGAGCCCCTGGCCGAAGGGATAAAAGACACTGACTGACTGCGACGTGACGAGACTTGACAAATATTAAAAGTAAAAGCACATTAATGGAGGATTACTCCCAGTGCAAATCGCTCAAAGTCCCTTAAGGGGCTTGCATTCTATGGGCATGTGAAAAATTTGACGGGCTATTCGTAGACTAACTTCTGGTTACGCCGCGAGGATTTGGCGCGTGATAGACTCCATTTAAATCGGAGGGGAGCGTGGAAGCTAGGTCCCCTACATGATATCATTCAGTCATGTTTGCGGCTACGCTGACAATTCTGGATGATGAGTCAGGAGGCGGTAGCGCCGTGGGGCAAGCGCGGCGGCGGTGATGGCGACAGTGCGGGAGGAGATGGACACTACGGCGATACGGGACGGAAAGGTGGACAACGTAAATGTTCAGTTGAGAAAAGGCTTCACAAGGCTGTTGTAGGTGAACTGTCGCAGTATAAAAAGTAAAGAAATCGAATTTTAAAATTTAGTAGATGCTTGTTGTTATGTTATGACAACACGTAACCAACTTTGCAAAAAGTTTTATCCTCGTCGCCAATTGTTATGTTCAGAATAATTGCACGCTTTACATACACAAACATTTATTGTAATCACTTGCCGAAAGTACAAAGGTTACAATTCCAAAGTCCAAAGAGCGTACCGAGTCACAAACCAAAATCTAGAAACCAAAAGTCCGGGAGATGTACCAAGAAACAAGCAATGTCGTAATCAGAAATCCACTGTACAATCTCCTCGACGAATTCACTGGGCGCACGGTCACTAACGCTCTCACTCAACTCTCTAGCCAATTACTCGTCTTCTCGGCTGGCGGCGCTCGCTCTTAAAGCGGGCGGCGCTGGAGACTCGCTGCTGCGTAGCTGGCTCTCCGGCCAGCTCGCTTTCCGGGATTGGGCGGCGTCTTGTCGCTCCGCCGCCTCCGCGCCTTCCCTGACCGCCGCTGGCGCTCTTTTTAGGCGCGCCTTTAAACGTGCTTCACAGCCGCGACACTTGTGATCCTGATGTAATAATAGGAACTGAATCTTGGCTAACGGAAGAGATAGCTAACTCTGAAATTTTTCGTCTGATTTACAGATCGTTTTGAAGAGATAGAAATACTAGAGATTGGGGAATATTTATTTGTGTTAAGGATGTAATAGATATAAGGAGAAATTGGACCAGTAAAGAATTTGAGATAATGGGGATAGAAATAAGTGATTGGGGATGTATTAGAAATTATTGCTTGCTATAGGCCACCGAATGAAAATTACGCAATTTTGGAAGCCATTTCCGAGAAAATAGAAATCCAATAGTCATCCGATAGTTATTGCTGGTGACTTGAATACTCCAGACGCAAATTGGAAAGGCGCCGTGAGCGAAGCGAAAGTACAACAGTTAGTGAACAGACTCTCTGGGAAGGGGGATTAGCGCAGGTAGTAGATAGACCCACGCGGCAGGAAGCGCTTCTAGATGTTTTCTTAATTAGGCCGTCAGAGTTTTTCTTAACTTGCGACGTCGTTGATGACATAAGCGACCACAAAGCGGTGTTAGTAGACTTAGACATAAGTATTTTACAGAAAAGAATTCCTAACGGAACCAAAATATGGCAGTTCAAGGAGGCTAATACAGATGGGCTTCACTACCTAAGAGAACGATTGTTTTCTGAGAATGGACGGGGGCATGAAGGAAATTTGGAGCGCGTTTAAGAGCATTCTAGATAAGACATGGCAAACGTTTGTGCCGTACAAATACTTAAAAAGTAATTCGGACCCAGAATATTACAATGTGAAAATTCGACGTATAAAGAGGAAAACTAGAAAGACCTTCCATAACAGTGAAAATCATAAGATACATTATCGTAATTGTTCGAAAGAATTAGAGCAGGGAAAGAGAATTGCGCAGGAGACATTTAAAGCATATTCTCGACAGGGAGGGAAATAATTGGTCGGGGTTTTACAAATATGTTCGTACAACAACAGGAAATAAAGAAGAAATTCTTATCGTTAGAGATACTAAAAATAGGTTACTAACAGATGATCGAGAAAAAGCAAACGCTTTTAATGTCTACTTCAGTTCCGTTTTTAAAACAAAATCTCAACTCACTCAGATATCGAGGGAGGCTGTGCCAAGTCAGTTTAATATAGACGTAAACACATTGCGAAAACGAATTAAATCTATGAAAAATGGAAAGTCGCGGGGTCCAGATGCTATTTCAACTGACATTATTAAACTCGGTGGAAAGACAATATTACAGTATTTAACAATATTATTTCAGGTTTCGATCAACAATTCAAGTGTGCCCGATGATTGGAAGCTAGCTACCGTTGTTCCGATTTTCAAGAGTGGTGATAGAACTGTATTAGCCAATTATAGATCAGTAAGTCTCACGTCAGTTGTATGTAATCTAATGGAACATTTGATATCTAGCTACATTAGACAAGAATGGGAAAAAAAGGATGGCTATTTCAGGGACAGCATGGTTTTAGGAACGGTTTCTCTTGCGAGAGTCAGATAGTATCATTGTTTCTGGATATAGCAGATGAAGTTGATGATAGCGGGAGGGTGGACGCCGTAATAATAGATTTTGCGAAGGCATTTGATGTTGTTCCACACGATAAACTGGTTCACAAATTAATGCAATCGGTTATTGACACCAGAGTTGTGGCGTGGATTGATGAGCTTCTTCGAGATAGGAAACAGAAAGTCCGAGTCGGACAACAATTTTCGACTCAAGCAAAGATAACTTCAGGGATCCCTCAAGGAAGCGTTATTGGACCTCTCATTTTTCTCGCGTTTGTGAATGACCTGCTAGACAATTTATATTCAAAGTTACGGCTATTTGCAGATGACTGTGTAGTATATCGAGTTATTCAATCAAATGTAGACGAGGATATTTTGCAGGGTGATCTAGACATTACATTTTTGGGCGCAAAAAAATGACATGACAATAAATAGTTCGAAAAGCAAATCCATCACGTTTGGTAGGGGCCGGAAATATAATGAAACTCAATACGTTTAGGCAACGAAAATATTCCAGAGTCTTGTCTTGTAAGTACCTGGGGATAATTTTTGATAGCAAAGTGAGTTGGGAAAATCAGGTAAACTGTGTCGTAGGGAAAGCCTGGAGGTCCTTGCATTTTACTATGCGAATACTAAAAAAGAGGACTGCGAAAGCGAGAGAATTAGCTTATTTATCGTCCATTATTCGTCCATTAATGGAATATAGGGCTGTTTGTTGGAACCCTTATAGAAATTCCCAAAAGGAATATTTGAATAGAGTACAGAGAAGAGTGTATACATTTACTTTCCGAAGGAATAGGAAGAATGTAGAATGGGAGTCTCTAGAAATTAGAAGAGTTAAGGCAAGACTCTGTGCCCTGTACAAAGCGCAGTTATTTGATTATTATTATTATTATTATTATTATTATTATTATTATTATTATTATTATTATTATTATTATTATTATTATTTTTATTCTATTATTTTTAATCTTAAATGTTCCTGTATTAAATATATAATTATATTCAAAGTAGTATTGTATTGAAATGTGGTGACGTGTTGTGCAGTGTAGTGCAGTATAGGAGAGAAAGAGAAGTGAATTTCAAATGTTGTGAAGTGAAGTGAAAGTGAAGTGAAGTGTAATTAAAAAGTCGTGTAATCTTGTATTTAATAGTTTAAAATAACTGTGCAGGTTAATTTTTTTTTTATTATTATTATTATTATTATTATGTCTTTAAATAATTTAAAGCTACATTGTAAGTAATTTAAAGTTAATATTTGTAATATGAAAATTGTGGTGTTCTGCCACCAGGTTGTATATTTAACTACCTGATGAATAATAAATATCTATCTATCTATCTATCTATCTATCTATCAAAATAGTACATCTCAACTAAGTGAAAGTTCTTATAAAAGTGATTATAATAGTTCAAAACGTGAACGAGGTATGAGCAGTGAAGAAAGCGCTAGTTCGCAAGATTCACCTCCCGTATATAATATTCCCACTGATAACCCGTTCCAAGTACTCGACGAAGTCACAGATGAATCTGATAATACTATTTCTAACCTAGAACCAGCTAAAATACCCCTAATAAATATTAGTAAAAATTCAGGCACCCCGAGAAATTTCAACTCATTTATCTTAGAAACTAAGCAAATAGTAAAAGATGAGTTTAGTACTAAAATTAAAAACGACTATGTTTCTATATTTTTCCTAACAATAGAAGACTATAGAAAATACAGAAAACATTGTGACCTAAATAACATTAATTACTTTACTTACAGGGATCCAACACAAACGGTAATTTCAGCAATTATTTACGACATACCAACTTCGTATACTAACGAAGAAATTAAGTTATAATTAGGTCAAACATTGTTAGTAAATACTGTTTACAGACTCAAAAAAAGAGAAGCTTTTGAAATGTGTGCAGTGGAACTCTTAGACAGTGATCAGAGTAGAGAGGTAATAAAAATTATTCAATAGTGTTGTAAAAGTCAAATTTCGAAACAAAATCTCACCAGTTCAATGTAAAAATTGTCAGTTATTTAATCACACACAAGCAAACTGTAAACTGGAACCAAGATGTGTTAGATATACAGAAAAACATCATTACACTAAATGTAAAAAACCTAAAAATTCTCTACCTCAATGTGTGAACTGTCTTGAAACTCATACAGCTAATTATAGAGGATGTAGATTCTTAAAAAATAGTAATTCAAAATCTTGTTCAAATCCAATTGGAAATACAGTTCAAAATCCTCTTATTTTCAACACCATTCAAAACCAACATCAATACTACCAAAGACCAACTAGAAATTCCAAAACTCCACCCTCCCCTTCTCCTCCTCCTCCTATGATTAATAATTTACAGAATTTCCCCCGTCGACCATCACTCTCAAGAAATTCACAAACATATCTTGAAAATAACTTTGTTCCATCCCCACCTACTAAAATAGATTTTAATAAATATATTCCAAGTTAAACAACTCAAATTTTAAATATATTAATTCCAGAAATTCAGCAATTAATAATAGAAGTACTCAAGAATAATCAATAATGGATCACCATAAAATAAAATTATTAAACTGGAATGCTAATGGACTATTTCGTTAAATAAATGAATTCAAACATTTTCTAAATGACTCAATGACCAAAAAATTGACATAGCGTGTATTACTGAAACACATCTAAACAATGCTAAAAAATTAATATTCCAAATTATATCACATACAGAGAAGATACAGCCTCTTTACATGGGGGCAGCAATACAAACTAAAAGAAAAATCAAACATTCACAAATATTTGTACCTACCTCGCAGGAATTAGAAATAACAGCAATAACAATAAATTTATCAGTCGGAAAATTAACAATAATAGTAGCTTACAAATCTCCAAACAAAAAAGTACCTAAAATCACCCTGAACTACTCTTCAATAATAATTATAAAATATTACTAATTGGAGTTGTCAACGCAAAACACCAAATATGGATATGTAAAAAGACTACCCCTCAAGGTATATTATTATTTAATCTACCAACGACGAATAACTGGACAATACATGCTCCTTCTCAACCTATCCATTATCCATAAAAACCATTTCTCCGATTTCTGGACATTGTATTTTCACAAAATTTAAACTTCCCAAAACCTGTATTAATTAACTTTAATAATGTTATTCCACACCAACATTATAATTCCCGAATTAAGGAAAATAAATTGGAAACTTTTCCAGGCATGTAAGCTTCAAACAAATAATTATACTACTTCTCTCCATACTCCCTTTGATGTAGATGCTGAAATTTTAAAAATACAAAGAAATATATTACAAGATATTAAATTATCAACAAAGACAAATTCTAAATCCTAACAAGTCAGTCACATCTGTCCTACCAAAAGAAATATTAAATTTAATTGCTCTCAAGCATGTAACTTGTAGAAAGTGGCAAGTCACTCGAGGTCCTGATATTAAAAGTACCTTAAATCGCCTTACTCTTGAAGTTAAAAATAAACTAGAAAAATACAGGCTTTCTAAATTTAGAAACTATATATCCCAACTTCAACCTAATTCTGCTTCCCACTGATCTGCAATTTAAAATATAACAAATGACAAAAAACAATTACTCCTATTAATAATAGTAATAATAATAATAATAATAATAATAATAATAATAATAATAATAACAACAACAACACACTAGTGAAAACCCGTCAAAATTTGACGGTCAGATCTGAGATAAATGTAAAATACTTTGCCCAGAATAATGTTCACAATACGTTGCATTGTTTGGATCTTCATGGTATAACGAAGATATTTTGTCATGTGGAGTTCCCAAAATGTTGAACAAGTATGGCCCATGACCAGGTGGCAATGCAATATCGGCGCTCATTGACACAAAAGAAAGAACACTATTATACTGACGGATATTATTTCTCAAGTTTTTTGATGTGCCATTGTGTCCTATAAACAATTTTAATTTCTTCTGTCATATTGCTGGAAGGTAAACTTATTTTCCCATTTAAGTAACAGAGTAAACTCGTTTGCAGGATTTCTCTCACATGCGAAGTACAAAGCAAGAACAAAACTGGCATTTCATAGACAACGACCCAGCAGAAAACGAAATGACCTCACTATCACGACACTTACGCTGACTTTCTCTTTCCCTGCGTCCAGTTAACGAACGTTTACGTCTTTTGGGGCGCGAGGGTAACGACTCGGAACTCGACATTACCTGTGAACAACTTCACTACTTCAGTACAACCGAGCAAAACCCACTGTCCGAATGTTCTCTACAAAATACGTCAGAAAAGCAAATATATGGAAACTGTCAACGCCACAATGCAATAATTACACTGAAACAAAACCTTGACGAATTGTAAACAAATCTCAACAATCAAAACAAAACATCAAGCAGCGCCCCCCATGAAGCAGCGTGGACATCTATCGACTCTATATATCGATTTTGAAACAGCCACCATTTGGAAGAAAACAATTGACTATTGATAAGCGTACTATTAAAGAAATATTTAATTAATTAATTTACACCGTAAATGTTGGTGAATCAACACAAACAATATCTGATAACACATCTAGGGATCACATTCTTTCATTTAAAGGAAAAAATACTACAATCGGTTCAGTAGAAGCTCTAAACGAAGCCGTGGCAAAATACCTTTTTTTTTTAATATATAGATTAGCAACTACCGATTCTGAAAAAGCAGAACTACTGGCAAATCATTGTGACCTTTACTAATAACCTCCATTATAATATTTGGTTTACACAAAACATAGTTCAATCATTAGCCAACCCACTTCATGCAGTTCCTGAAAGAATTCAATTTATTTCCCCATCTGAAATCAAATATATAATTTCCAAACTTACAAACAAGAAATCGCCAGGCTTAGATTTAATTCCTAATATTATTGTAATTAAACATTTACAATATTCCATCCTCAGTTCACTAACAGCTATATATAATGCATGTTTCAGACTCAGCTACTTTCCAAACTCCTGGAAAACGGCACTTATCCTGCCAATTCCTAAACCCAACATGGATCAAACTAAACCTGAAAATTTCAAACCAATTAGTTCGCTGCTAAATTTTTCAAAAATATTTGAAAGAGCAATTTTAACCAGGATTAATAAATTTGTAAATCAAAATAATATTCTTCCTAGTATTCAATTAGGTTTTAGACATAACCATTCTACTACGCATCAATTGTTACGTTTAACAGATTATATTGCCACCAATTTTCAAAAATCACGTCATACTTTTGCTATATTTGTAGATGTAAAAAAAAGCATTTGATAAGATCTGGCATGATGGATTACTTTTTAAATTGAGAAATATTGGTTTCCCAAATTACTTACAAAATATAATAAAATCCTTTTTAGTTAATCGAAGTTTCAAAGTTCAAATAAATAACACTCTCTCAACTGATCACAATATACAAGCTGGACTTCCCCAAGGATCTCCATCTCCAGTCATCTATGCTTTTTAATGTTTTTATTTCTGATATGCCTTACCTCTTACATTCAGATATTGCCTTATTTGTGGACGACACAAATATGTGCTTACCATTCATAGTGATCTTCTTTTAGGGAGAGACAATCTTCAAGATGACCTAAATCACCTCATGTCTTGGTTCAATGATTGGCAAATAAAAATAAATCACCAAAAATCTCAAGCTAAAATTTTCTCCTTAAAACGGATTCTTCCCACATATCCCTTAATATCCCCTAATAAACATAGAGTTAAATGGTTTCCAAATCACACTCCTGTTAAATATCTTGGACTTCAAATAGATACCAAAATAACCTGAAAAAGAACACATAACATCAATAGCTAATAACACACATATAAAAATATTAAAATTGTATCCATTCATAAATAGAAAATCAAAATTATCAATAAACTCAGCATTAATAATATTTAAATACATTATACGACTCTCACTGACCTACGCCTGCCCAATTTGGGGAGCTGCCACTAAAAGCCACCCTGAAAAACTGGAAGTACTCCAAAATAAATTTTTAAGAAGTATTTTAAAAGCTCCATGATATATTAGAAATAATCAATCATTTTAAAAGAATTATCTATGGAACCTCTGAAAACTTGGATTTTAAAACTTTCTTCTAATTTCTCCTCTCCTCTTTCACCTCGCGCAGCCACTCCTTTGTACAGTAGGTAAATCAGTCAATCTTTTTCCACGAATAAAATCAAGATATTCAAAAGACCTACTGCATCCACCTTAGCTGCAAAGCAGGTTCCAACATTTCTAAATTAAATATTGATGTTTTTAATCCAAATATTATATGTATTTTTCTGAAGAACCCTTCCTGGGTATCCTTAATTGTTAGTTTTTGTCTTACATTGTCAATATTATTGTTTTCAAACATTGTAGATGCATGATGAAATATAGTTTAAAAACATTTGCATATACTGATGTGACCGCTCTACCTTTTCACTACATTCACGAAAAAGCCTACAGCGGGTCACTCAAATAATCTAGTAGTATTACTTGGTCTGTGACTTGTTATGACAATGTCCAACCAAAAGTTAGGAATATTTTTATATGTCCTAACTGCCCTACAGGAGTGGGTTCGTCTTTTAACCTGCTTTTGTAATAAAAGAAACATAGGCAAGTTAATCTTTTAACTATGAACAGAGGTCTAGGTATATTCTGTTCAATATTTGAATACAATTTTATCTAGCATTTACACATTGCATTGATATATTCTATCACTTGCTCTACCTTTAGCAATTACGTGATTACCTAACAACTGTAGTTGCGTTTTAACACTCGCATTTTAATTACTCGATTTTAATATAATTACTCGATTATCTACTTCTGTAAAAAACTACCCATAAGAATACCTCGCTTCTTTAAAACGAAATCATGAATTTCAAAATGCTCGAAAAATATCACATTACCAAAGCGACCTCAATCCTTTCAAGGAAATTGTCATTGAATAGTTGGTGAATTGTACCGAGTTTCTCATTTTCAATAGATTATTCTAAGAATTTCTTAGCCAAGACGAAAAAAAAATGGTTATGCAAAAACATTTTACAATCACTAGTAACTCTTTTATAATTATTTGTTTGAAACTAATTCTGGAAAACAATTTAAATATCAGCATTAAAACTATCATGATTATCGTTATATTTAAAGGTGAGAAATTACTTTTTCAACTTCTTATCATCGAATTACGCTGAATTCTCTTCCCACGATCGTGCAATGTCGCAAAGAATGAAGCGGCGACGGCGATTTTTTGAGAATTTCTAGTGAAGTTTTCTGACTCACGACACGTCGTCTCGAAGAAATATTTCCACAGTATGTAGCGGCGACGGCGACCCAGATCCTTTCAAGGTCATGGCAACCCCTTTCTTTGGCGAACACGTCCTCTCGTGAATCGCTACCACAGTACTTCGAATTTTATACAATATGACTGCAATATCTCCGCGTAACGAATTTCTTAGCCAAGACGAAATAAAAAAAACTGGAAATAGAAAGAAACATTTTCTATAGCACATGCTTTCTACTTCAGTATACGTTCTTGAACGTTGTAATATATTATTTCCTCGTTGATAGAAAAACAGTATATTTCTGCGCAATACATTCACGTGAATTTATCAGAATATTCAGCATTTAAAATTCTCAATTCTCTCATAGATGGTATCGTTATTTTAACATGGTGAGACGAATTACCTTTTTCAAGCTTCTTATCGTCGAAATACGGCGAATTCTCCTCTCCGTCCAACACGAACAATTGCGGTGCGTCCAGATCGGCGGTCGGCAGCAAAAGAGAGAGCTTTTCGTAGCGGTGGTTTGCGCTAGTGCTGATATTTTCAAGGGTGATTTTTGATTGGTTGTCGTTCCATTCTATGCGAGTGCGTTCAGAAACTTTAATAAATTCTCGCAAGGAATACCATTTATTGCTGGCGCGATCTCTTGCAATTCGGTAACACCATAACTGCATCTTGTCGTGTCTTGACGTTCTCGGGTGCTTCTCAAAAATCAATGGAACCGTTATATGAACGGTTACACTATATAACATAAAAACCCTTGAAAGACATAATAATGTCGAACAAGGATAATAAAAAAACAATCTAGGCTACAAATTTCTTGAATTGAATTGAAAGGAGGAAATGAATTATTAGAAAGTAAACGATTCATTATTTTCTTTCTAATTTTAATTTCTCAACTTACTAGATATTTACGTAGTAAAGAGAAACTATGGTAATTGTGCTGCAACAAAATTGCGATTTTTCGACAGTAAAACTCTTATTGTGTGGCCCAATTGCGAAGACTGTGGATAAATCTTCTTCCATTATGTATGATCTCTAAAATATGGTGTAGTCAGAATCCACGTCTTGTCAGGCTTAAAGCAATTGTTTGCGGATTCGGGCAGGAGATTCATCAGAATTGATGTGCCTTGATTGATCTGGCTGACGTGGCGGCCCCTTGAATTTAAAACGGATTGTTTGATTTTGGGGATTCTTTAAATGAAGCCTTAATAACATTTTCATTAAAAAACGACTCATGAAACATTTTTTATTTAACTTGAAATTTTATGACTTATGACAAAATGACAATTTTTTTATTTAACGTTTCCTGGGACAGCGCAAAAGACGTTTAAAACAATGATGCAAGTTTCATTTTCGGTGAAATTTTTAAATTGTCGAAAATTGCAAAGTTCAATATTTTTTAGGCATCTTCCTACATCTACAATATTGAAGATAGATTTTTTCATGAAATTATTTCTTCAAAGACAGATCTTGAAATAGGATCATGTACAAATTTTCGAAAGTATGACCAGTTTTCGCATAATTTTGCATGGAATACCGACCATATTAAAAGTTTTTTTTCTAAAAAATAGCTACAATTATTTAAAAATTTGGTTTCTCGAATAGAGCAAAAGATGTTTCATATAGTGCAGATTTCATGTTCATTGAATCCGTTGATTCGAAATAGTAAAACTTAAAAATAATAAAAGAAATGCTGTTACCGCATCGCTAGCTTCAATTTTATCTTCTATCAAGGGGGATTATAGCTTACAAAGGTTAGACATGCCCTTGGTAAATAAGTCACGAAATGAGACAAAATCTATTATATGATGAATCTATACATAATGAGACAAAATTACAATACAAGGTCAAATTCAAATAAGTACCTAGTACGAACTTGATTAAAATGTTGTGACATTGTCATAGAATCCTCCAATTATTCGACTAACATTGAAATAAAATGTATCTGTAATTGTTTTGTACAAGAATCAATTACATGCCTATGTTTATAGCAGAACTCAACTGCTGACTTGCAGTACGAGTCGTATTTACCTGAGGACGGTACTGGCAACGAGTCAATCGAAATCGGTCACCTTAGGAAAGTGGTTTCTGGATGTATAAGGCCGGTCACGCAATCGGCTGAAGCATGTCAACCGACAAATGACGTCACCCAACATGTCAAATGATTCATTCGGGTGTGCTGTTCCAGTTGACACCCCTCGTGCGTACTACGCGACAGCGGCACTCGCTCGAGAGAAGCCGCCCGTGAGGAGCACCGCCGCCACAGGCAACAGGAAAGGCCTAAGACAGTTCGGCCATGACAGCAACCGATATTTCTAAGGCTACTAAGGCTTGAGCCACATGAGCAGAGCGTTGACGCGCGTTAAGCAACGCGTACGAGCGCTCATGACTATTCCGCGCAAGACACAGTGTTAATCTACGACGCACGTCAACGCAACGTTCGTGTGATGCAGTTCTAAACCAGTTGAGCATAATCTTAGACCATATAGCTCCATACTTCCGACAGCTATGTGAGCCGAAGTGTCAGTTCGTTATACCCGAAAGTTTCAGATCAATACCCGCAGTTAGATAATTTCCACGAGATTTATTTTTCCAATATCTTTACTAAAATTAATATTGTAAGAATTGATAAAAATTATGGTGAAAAACTTGTGAGAATATTAAATTCTATGAGTGCTAGCAGTAATCAACATTAGGAGAAATGAAAAGTCGTAAAAGACAGCCCACAATGCAACCACCGAATTTCAAAGAGAGTTCCGTACATAACATCAACGAGTTCCTAAACATCGTCTGTTACACTATGATTTAAACACCTACCACCAGGTCCAGTTCTTAGCAGTCATTTCCATTGAGGTGTCTTCCCTTTTCTGTTCGCCGATCCGCATTCCCTGTCGGCGACCCCGACGCTGTGTCCCGCACCTTTGTTGTCCCCTTGTCGCGCCCGGCGGCTTTTCTCGTTCACCTGCTGCGGACTCCCGCATCGTCACGCAGCCGCGCGAAGCGGAATCGCTGGTTTCGGAGGCAACCGACCGTTTTCGTCTCGAATTTCCACGAGTCCTCAATGGCCGGGGGCGATGCTCTCCGGGTGTCAAGAGTGAGTATACTGCTTTTAATCCGTGCCAGAAGTCTCACAGAGAACACGGTGCTTGGCGTGGGCAGAATTTCTTGAAATAGTTCATTGTGCGTCTCCAGCGGAGTGGGAGAAGAAATGCCATTCTGCACACTTTCCCATTGAAAGAAATGTTGAAAGCCCTCAGAACACACTCACACGGGAATGAAATATACGGTTCACAGAAGAATTTATTATAAGAAATCACAGAAAGGAACTCCCTCCATTCCCTTTTTTTTTTTTGATTAATTAAAAAAGGCATCTTGCATTCACTTCTCCGTAATAGTACAAACATTACATTAATTCAATAAGAAATATATAATAATTTTTCATTAAATTTAGTTATTATCTTTATCTTTCTCTTTTCTCAATTCTCTGCTAATTATTTAATTGACTTTATAGAATTCCATAATATTTCTTTCGCCGCAATCAAAAGTGGCTAGTCATTTTATTTGTTGATGTCCATTATGAAACAAGAGAAGCCGGAAGCGTTGTGTAAAAAGTGAAGTTGTTGGTGTCCTGGATCCCGGCGTATCGAAAGGAACGTAAATTGCTGAAAGCCGATGCACCAGTCACGAACCCGACCTCGCACGCCCAACAGGTGAGCGACGCGACGCGACGTCGCTAAAAAGTCCGGAAGGAAGGGGCGACATTCCACGGCCGCAGCCAACCCGACGAAGTGCCTCAGGGCGGCAGCGGAGCCATCCGTCAATCCGTCATCGTAGCTAGGAGATGAAGGAACGAAAGCGTAGGTTTCCGCGGCCGGAATCAGAATGTTCTTGGCGGTCCGGAGACGCGGCGTCCAGAGACACAGGTGTCAACGTTTCCACCGTCATGCTGCGACCTTCCTCAGGGCGAAAAGTGCGGAGGCGAACTGTGCACGGCCTGTATAGAACGGGGATCCTCTCTAGAAATTTCTCCGCCTAGACCGATCGTACGGCGAATCTGGTGGCGGGTAGAGGGGATCTCCGCTCTGTGTAAACCCGTGCGCAGTCCGTTTCCGCGCATTTCGCCCTGAGGAAGGATGCAGCGTGGTGCCCGAAAGTTGACATTTGTGCTGAGGGCGTGGCGACTACCGGACATCAAAGTAAATAGAAGTTGAAGAAACGCGTTCTATTCGCGCTTTTACAGATGGATAAAAAAATAAAACTGACGTGCAAATACTGAAGTATATTGGAAAACAGAAATCAGTTCGTTGTGAACAGAATAAAATATATCGGAATTTCGATTTTCTCCAAGAATGAGCAAAGGCTGGAAAATATTAAAAGCTAGTTGATCGATCAACCCTAGCCTTTGTTGTTCACTAGTTTAGAACATTTCGTACGTATTACAATATGCCGAAACAAATTTTCGATCTCTTAATACCGTTATATAGTGAAAAACATTCGTATAAAAATGTCAAGTAATTGTCAAATATACACTCCTTGTGGGAGAAATGGAGATGGGGATTCTGCAAAAGACGGCGAGAGAACAGCGTGGCCATTTAAGATACGAGACGCTGGACTCGTAATAGTGAAATGGAAAGTAAAGTCAAAGATCAGGGTGGGTGCTGGTTGTGATAACTTGTTGGTACGAGATAGATCATAGGTTAATACTGCGACATTTGTAGATACCACATTCTGGTACTGTTTACGATCGTTTATTGCAATTCAGAAAAATATCTAGGTCCTAATATGTTATACCTGCCATCCTCATGCGGGAAATAAAATCTTATATTATTTTCTTACGTAACAACCCGAATAAAATCACGCTTGAGTGCCTTTAGTGATCTTATTATGTACACCTTACGATGTTCTATGTGATTCAGTTAAATTAGAAATGCAATGTAAACTCATCATCTATAAATTTTCGAAAAGAATAAATTAAAATACTTGTATCTTCTATACAGGTAATATGTTGACAAAGGATGACGGTTTTCTACGATTTACAAGCCACCATGGATATATAGTGAAATATTCTTAAATGTGCCACTTCTGTGTAGGGAATAATCTCAGCACACCAACCAAAGACAAGGCGAAAAAAAAAAATAGAATTTTGTAGATTAAGTAATAAAGAAATGAAAAGGTACATATGCAATCCGCCACGCGCATTAGTCTGGAGCACATTCTCCTGTGCAACTCCAAATCGGTGCTTCACAGGCTGTTAAAACCAATTGTTGGATCATTTATTGCATTTTTTTGGAGATTTGGTTCTTCGGACATTCCCTTACATCGTGACACCGGATGGCAGAAATCTGCAAAATGTCGATATCTCTGTAAAATTTAAGACAATAAAATTTGAAAACATATTCTGTTTGATTGCACAGGTCTAAGTCTTTCTGTTTATGAACGAACGCTTGATAGTTTTGAAATGATGATCAATGTACAGTTCCGGCCCTATTTATGATGCAACAAGTGGTGCAGGGCCTGACAATTCAATTTTGAATTGAAGCTATATTCACTTTTAAAATAGCGATTTAAATTGTGCGTAGTTCGCAGGATCCAAGAAGAAAAAGAGTAATGCCAACAGATAATAATAATAATAATTGATTGATTGAATTGTTAGTGCTTCAGGCCGCGTCAACTGCTAAGGTCATTAGTCCCGTAAGTGCGGTGCTTGTTTCCCCCCCCCCGGGAGGTGGCGGTGATCTTCCCCCTCTGGATGGCGACATTCTGGACTTGTCTACCGTCGGCTAGCGGGATTTCCCCATCCAGGTAACTGCCACCAGCGGGGCACCGCCCCAGCTGGGACAAACTCTAAGATCAGAAGCGAATGAATTCGACCTAGCTGAAAACCTAGTGTCGAAAATTCTGCCGCTGTCGGGACTCAGTACCCCCGGTCAGAGAACTCTAGTGACATCAAGCCCTGAGCTACCTTTCCCGGTTCAATAGATAATAAAATTCCAATACTATTGTATTTCATGCGTTGGTCGTATTATTGTATTGCTGTCGATGTAGATCAAAGAAACAAATATGTTCATTATTAGTGATATCTGCCGTTTAAAATTCGTCCATAAGTTTTCGTAATGCAAATTTCTATGAGAACTTATCAGCAATGTTTCGCTGCAAGTAATTTATTTCGATTGTTCTTGATGGACGGCTGGCTGTTAAATCCTTAAAGGAAGCCACCCGTTGAGAGTGGCTTTTCGTTTTTCGTTCGAGTGGTTTGCGAGTTCGAGTCGATATAACAGAACAATATTACAACAAAAAATTGAAGTGGAATATCATTTTGATATGTATGTGTATTACTCAAACTGATGGTCCCTTTGCGTTTACCTCCCGCAACGAAGCGTCCCGTGGAATCACGTGTCCCCCACTGTGGCGTCGCCCCCCGCGCCGGCCGCGTCGTGGGCGGCGGGGGGGGATGTGGAGGGACAGGAGGGGGCGGGGCAGAGCGTGAGAATCGCGCGCCGGGGAGCGAGCCCGCGACGCGGCGCGACGCAGGGCGGCGCGCGGGGCAATTGGACGTGACAGAGCGTTGCGCGCGTGATGGATGGGGCCGAGCCAATGGAACATGCTCCGCGCTCGCCCTGCCTCGTTGCGCGCGCGCGCACGTAGCGGCCGCGCCGTGTCCCAGGGGTCATCGCGCCTTCGGGAAATCCGCTGACCAAAGACGCTCGCCCAAGCGCGCCTCTCGTTTCCGGCGGTGTGTCCTCGCGGGGAGAGCATTTACGTCGGGGAGTCACAGATGGCAATTAGGTGATCCTGTGTTACTCACGGGAGTGTAGATCGTATCTTTGTTAATGATCTTGAAGGGTTGAGAGTAATTGATTCGGAAGTATGTTGTAAGTCTCTTCCAGATTCTTATTGTTCCTAAGAATACATTGATTGTAAGGAGGTACGTTGTGTTGTGGGGAGGTTTACCTGTTTAAAGGTTATTCACAGTCGAAAATTTAATTCTGTACGAATCCATATTTGATGTAAATATAATCGCCTTTGATGTTGTATTTATGAGCGATATCAAAGAAGACTGCAATTGAAGAATTTTCATGACAAACATTTGTGACTGACTTTTTTTTCACCAACTTAAAAAATACATTCGCCATCACAAAATAACAATTT
This sequence comes from Teleogryllus oceanicus, assembly GCA_964035755.1. Taxonomy (NCBI): domain Eukaryota; kingdom Metazoa; phylum Arthropoda; class Insecta; order Orthoptera; family Gryllidae; genus Teleogryllus; species Teleogryllus oceanicus. The sequence goes on from CAXIVR010000002.1 coordinate 120,602,853, forward strand.
TCTTTTCTTATTAACTTATTAGAATATCCAGAAAATATAAATATTTCACATATTCGCAAACATAAAGAACCCGGAATAATAGTATTGTAAATCAATTAGAATGCTAACAACTTAATACACAATTGGATGTAATTTATGCTGTATAATTATTAGTTGCTCAGAGCGAAAACATTTTATGGAAAGCTTTTGATAAGGAAAATTTTATCTAGAGCGTAGCTTTCATGGTTCCTACTTAACTGACGCACTGTGCATGTATTGTGAAGTATACCAGAAAAGAATGTTCAGAATGAGCCCTTACTTAAGAGGTGCATTTTTAAGGTACTCACCATTACCCTGGCCACAGGTCAACAAGAAACACCTAATGAGATCCGTAGAATCGTGTACGTCATTAGTCAGACACTCTATTGGTCATTTGCCTTTCGTCGTTGAGTTGCAGGAAGGGCAGAAGGAAAGTGGCACACTTTCTAATGCAGTGACGAAATCAAAGTTCAAAAGGTGAGAGACCGTGACCTCGGTACCGAAGCCTCGTGATTTCGATCGCGAACATGCTTGTTTGAAGTGCTATTTTATGGCTTGTTTCTGACCATTAATTTGAATCGATATTATGTCCTCCTACATCAAATCAGATGAAACTTAAAAGTCCGTTTGTTTTCATTATTTTCGAGATAACATCAGCGAAACCAACATTTTAACGCCACGTGCTTAAATTTTCTCGAAGTATTCGGAACATAAAATATAGTATATGGTTAATTGATTGATTTTTTCGTGTTTCCCGGCGCCTCAACTGCTTTGGTTATTAGTGTAGTGCATGATTTTCTCGAGAGATGGCGGTGATCTTCCCCCGCTGGTTGTCGAGATACGGCACCGACCTACCGTCGGCTAGTGGGGTCCCCCTAACCAGGACTCTCCCGCCAGCGGGGCACCGCCCCAGCAGGGACAAGCTCTAAGCTCCTGACCGGTCTCCCGGAGTATGTGGTGGTGTAGTGCATGTTAGTGTAAGTGTGTGTGTAAGGGGAGAGGATAGGAGAGGGAAGAAGAAGGAAAGATCGGGCGCGGTCCGTGACCCGGTTGGTAGGGTACTGCTCCGGCATTCGCCTGGTGTGGATTGGAGAAACCAAGGAAAACTACCGACCAGAGCAGTCGGCCGCCAGAATTCTCCTCCAGACAGCGACTGTATTCACAGTTCAGTAATTGCAGAACTATCGTCGTATACATCAGTACTATTAAGTTCTTCCCAACAAAGACAACTACTTCAGGTTGTCAAGCTGAATAAATTTAACAGGATCAGATCTTATTTGTGGATTATTAAATTAAAATTATCAGTCTCATGATAATGATATTGCAAACAAACACATTATGTAATTAACGCTTAATCAAAGGTTAGCATTCATATATTTCGATAACCCATTTTTCTCCTCCTCTAAAATATGCACTCACCATTCAATCTTGATTTCTGTAACACAGATTTACTTTTATTGAACAAACATTGACGTTAAACCATACTCCGTTTCTATGGAAAAATACAGTTATCACCTGCCATGGCGCCATTGGCGCTCCGCAAAACGATAACAGAGCACATCCGCACCGAAACGGAGGATTCAGAGAAACCTCGACTGTCACCGCCAATTGAGGCCGGGAAACCCCCGGGGGCCTTCGTGTCACGAACGACGCCCGTAATCTAATACAATAAGGCTATCTCCCAGCCTCGGAGCATCTGAGCGCCGTCGGGCGGACTCTCCCTTCTCCCCCTCCCTCCCCCTTCCCCCCTTCCCCCTTCCACTCTTCCGGACTCGTGCGATCCCGTCGACGCGCCATCGCGGTCGGGCGTCGCGCACTCGCCCCACAACAATGGGACAAAAGACTCACGCGGAGGGCAAAATGGGAGCCACTACCTTCCTGATCACCGAAATACTTTTCTATACAGAACTAATGGAGTTCCACTTTTCGCTTTTCTACTCATGTGACTATCCACTAAACATACCAAGAACGTACTGCATTGAAGTGCAGTGAACTTAGGACTCGCACGTCAGAAAGTTTTATTCAATGGACTAATAGTAAAGGCAGAGATAAAATTGGGCAATTACTGTTTATTTTTAATGATAAATATAAGAAAAAATCCGTTTCATTACAAATTGCCGAAAAGCGCACATTGCAAAAATGAATGATCACTTCTCATGTTCTTCATTCAACATTAGTGAGAGCATTAAATATTACTACCTAATTATTTATCACTAAACATATATTCGAAATTTAATGCAAGTCTTGAAGCCCGTTGATGGAAAAAGTAACTGTGTATTTTATAATAATCGTTTGTTTTGAAGAGGAAGATTTTCTAAACTATTTGCTGATCGAAACACTCACTTGGCTGTACAAAAAAATGTAATTGACACAGAATCATTTAATTGATTTTGTTTGCTGTTTCTTTACATTGATTATTTGTGTTTACAGGGGGTGACAACTGCTATGGTACTTAGTCCCGTACGTGTAGTGCCTGTTATCTTCGAGAGGTGGCGGAACTCCTCTGCTGGCGCGTGAGATCCGGCGGGGACGTACATGTCAGCTTTTGGAGTTTTCCTCACCAGGCCTCACAGCGGGGCACCGCCCAGCCGAGACGAGACGAGCTCTAAGCTCAGTTCCAGACTAATCTCCAGACATAAGAGTGTTAATGTGGTATCGCCCACTGTGTGCTCCCGAGCCGCGACGCGGGGGCGAGGGTGGCGGCGCTGAGGGGCGCGCGAGTGCGGGCGGGGGCGTGGCGACGCCGGGGACTCCGGCAAGATAGCGGGCGCAATTTCCTTCCTTCCCCTGCGCGCAATCGGACTCCGAAATTTATTAGGATTTCCCAAATATACGACACAACGGGCGGCCCGGGGCTCGCTCGGCGCGGTGGAGCGGCGCGGCGCGGGGCGGGCGGGGCGGGAGCGGAGGCCGGGGCGGACATCGGCCGAAAAAAGAGAAAGAAAAAAATGCGCCCGGGCAGAACACGATTTTTATTTCTGGAGGACGCGATTACGGCGGATGAATCGCGCCGATAGGCCGGCCGGGCGCGCGTCGGCCGTGTTTTGTTTCGGGCGGCGTCCGCTCGATGGGGATTTATGGGCGGGAGCGCACCCACCACCCGCGCCCGGCCGCCCGCCCGCCGCGGCGCGGCAGCGAGGGCCGAGGGGACGCATGGGCGAGCCAAAGGGGGCGCGCGGGCGAGAGGGGGAGAAGGGGGGGAGGGGGGATGGGTTTGGTTGGGGGAAACAGAGAGGGCCGGAGCGTATTGGTGAGACGGAGTACAGAACTATGAGTAAGAGAACCTGAGGGAGTTTAGTGGATGGATGTGTCAATGTAGGCACTATTGGGTGAAAGTATGGATGAGCGAATGAGAGATGCGATGATGGGAAGAAAATATAAGAGAAAACTGAGAGGAAAAAGAAGGGAACATGGTTGGGAGGTGATTGAGAGATAGTGTAAAGCGATGAGTATGGAAAAGTGTGAGCCTAAGAGCAGATCGACAGAAGGGATTGGGACGGTAAGAAATGCGCATGAGAGAGGTTGAACCAACGTGGATGAGGTAAGTAGCCAGGTGTTCAATTTGGTGAGCAAACACATCTTTATATGGAATTGACTGCGGTTTGGAATCAAAAGAGTGCGCCCAGCAGTTCAATGAATTCCGAACACAAACAAGAGTTTTAGTGTACATCAAAGAGGAAATGGACTCATTTTGTTGAGAAATTGAACTCACGTGGACATTACGCTACTTACCCAGTTGGCACGTACTAAATAAAGTCACAAGGGTTCGGTCACAAATGAACTAATTCTGTTAACACATTCGCAAGCAAAACGTAGATTAAGACGATACAGAATGACGTGATAAGATTGTGAACCAGCATGACTCGTATGCATGTGATTTAGATTGCGGATCAGATAAACTTGATAACTAGGGTTGCTACAAGCATATACTTTCTCGCATTAATTGTAACGTTTACGAAATGTTATAATATTACTGGAACAAACATTTGTGTATTTTTAAAAACAATTAAAAGTTTACATCAAAACAAGGTTTTGTCGTGTTTTTCAGGCATTTTGTACTTTCCATAGGTGTGCACACAAGGTGTGCCTCCCCCCTGAAAGTTTCCTAAGAGGCCCATTAGACAAGCCTAATAAACTATTTTATGTCCGTAAATATGATAAATTCATGATTTTCACCTTTTTAAGGTGACAATTTGGTGAATTGATGCACATTTGGATAAGGCGCTCTCCAAACCATCCGACAATTCTGTGAATGGTTGAACATTATATGAACAATATTTGTTAATTTTACATTAAAGTTGTAATTACAAAATTTTAAAATTTTTAAAAATTTATTTCCTAGTAAAATATGCCATTTGTAAATAAACTAGTGGTGCTACAAAATGGCATAGATTTTCTGGTACTAGTTAATTTTCTATTTCTTTGGTCAGGGCTAGCTTTTCGGTCTTGCCCCATTCTCTTGCAAGCTACCATCTCTCAGGCTAAGTGAACTAAAAAACTGTTTTTCAGTTTGCTAATGGTAAAACCTAAATATTTCTTTAAAAATATCATGGAAGAGTATAATTTTGTCCTATATGGACATTTTTTACCGTTCGAAAATTAGGCTGGATCGTTAATATCGAAGCCTAAGAAAATATCGTTTAAGCGCCAAAAATATCGTTGTAAATGCCAAATTGTAAACTCTATTTCACAGGAAACTATAGAGTTTTCGAGAATCTTAATTGAAAATCGTTTGAAGCTCTTCCACTCACAAACGGAATATTTTATACAAATTGCTGGAAATGTGTATATAACAGCTTGAGAGCTATTTGAACGGACGGACAGACTAAAAAAAAACACTTTTGGTTTCCAAACGTTGTTATTACGTTAAAATCTCGAAATTGAGTTTCCGCAGAATTACAACACTTTTTCTATATTACTATATTACTCAGTGTATACTATGCATACGAGAAAGGAAAACAGGAGAATGCCAAGTATACAAACAAAACTTGAATGACAAGTAAGTGATAACCAAAATCTCCTAGGAGGGGGCAGGAGGGCGTGTAGGAGGGCGTGTAGGAGGGCGTGTAGGAGGGCGTGTAGGAGGGCGTGTAGGAGGGCGTGTAGGAGGGCGTGTAGGAGGGCGTGTAGGAGGGCGTGTAGGAGGGCGTGTAGGAGGGCGTGTAGGAGGGCGTGTAGGAGGGCGTGTAGGAGGGCGTATAGGAGGGCGTGTATGAGGGTGTATAGGAGGGCGTGTAGGAGGGCGTGTAGGAGGGCGTGTAGGAGGGCGTGTAGGAGGGCGTGTAGGAGGGCGTGTAGGAGGGCGTGTAGGAGGGCGTGTAGGAGGGCGGGCAGGAGGGCGGGCAGGAGGGCGGGCAGGAGGGCGGGCAGGAGGGCGGGCAGGAGGGCGGGCGGGGGCGGGAGGGGGGGGCGGAGGAGGGGGGCAGGAGGGCGGGCAGGAGGGCGGGCAGGAGTGCGGGCAGGAGGGCGGGCGAGAGGACGATGAGGAGGGCGGGCGGGCAGGTGCAGGAGGGCATGTGTGTGGATGATGCGTTGTGATGGGGGCGGGGCGAGCGCCGGGCTCGTGCAGCGGTGGTGGCTGAGGATGGGCGTCCGCGCGGCGCAATGAAACGCCGGGCAGCGAGGAGGCGGAGTATTGTAATCGGCGGCGGCGGACGCGTGATTCCTGGCGTGCCGCATCGCCGGCGCCTTCGGCACCACAGCGCGAATTCCCCTCACGCGAAGCGCGAGCGCTCGCGTTTCAGCGGGGAGCGAGACTTCTCCACTACATGCAACAGCAACTGTGATATGATTGACAACGGAAGAAAACAAATTGCAATTCCATGCGGCGTGCATGTGACATTTTGGATACTTAATTTACAAATTATTTATGAGTTTGATTTGTATTGTAACCCCTTCTCCTTCACTCTTCCCCCCCCCCCGTGTTTATCCCATCCCGCCCCGTCCTGCCTCGCCCCGCGCCGAATTGCTTTATGATGGCCCCCCGAGCCTTATGGACGTCTGCATGGCGGGCTTATGACGGGCCTCTGAAGACTGCTGCATAAACGAACACGGACTCGAGGAAGGGGCCGATATCGAATATTTTTACACGTTTATTGGAGAGTAAAGTGAACGTTACTGAACGCAAACTCGCGTACTTTTTATGATGTGAGCGCTGTTGTTGCCAGTGCGCCATATTGATATTATGCGAACCCGTGGATACGAAGCAGCCGCCTTCAGGCTCTAAGCCCTAAACTTTGTTATTGGATCGAACGCTGTAGTAATTAGTTTACAAAACTCAGAGGGCTTCCCAGTCTATGCAAATGTGTTTCCGAGTCATGCAACATGGTGGAATAACCAAGGCGGAATCTGCATTTACAGATTGATTATTGGAAAGCATGATTTGGGAAACCTGGTTGGGAAGAGCGGAAGATTAAAACGTTTGCAGGTTAACGAAATGGCCGAAAGAAGATTTATCAAACGGTTATACAGAGAGGGTTAATGCAGCGTTGATGTGGTTGGACCCACTGACTTTCAAAAGGTTTTCGAACAGGGTTCCCCTTTGTCATATCTCAAGAAATGTTTCCATCGGTTAAGAGGAGAACCGTGGTGGAACTCGTTGGTGCGTAGGTACTTAGAAGATCTTGAGTCGTTACTAGTACATTACTTCAAATACAAGTCGCGCACGAAGGCTGAAATTGAAGCCGACTGTTGAGAATTCATGAGACGCGTCTCATTAGCATACGAGTCAGAAGAGAAAGCGAGAATCAGTCACAGCCCGAGTGGACGTACTGCAGCAGCTACAAGTCAAGATGTTAGGAAATTGGGACATCCGCAACTGCCTGACAGAAGTGAGCGAGGAGGGGTGGATAGGGAAACAAGAGAATTCTGTAGGCAGGAGGTGATATAACGGGTGTAAAAGTACGGAAATGATGTGGTATCCGTATAGTGATATGGAGATGATGTCTCTAGCCGAGGTCAAAAGTCACTGACGAAAAGATGCAATTGCGGATGGTGTATGGGGAAGGCGGAGAGAACGTAGTGAAAGTAAGACGGCAGAGTGAGTGGTGGTGCTTAGTGGAAAGTGTGACAAAGAAGGATGAAACCTCTTTCAATGCAGTTGCCGGTCGGTGTTATTTGTCTCCTGGGATTGAAGCGATTTAAACTTTTCTGGTTCCTCTAGAAATTCACAAAGCAGCGCTAACGAGGAGGGCGAACTTTTTTCCTGGAAGTGTCTACTAAGAGGAAATGAAACGAAAATAACACCGAAGAAAATTTCATTAAGATTTTTAATTACACAAAAAAACGTTGTTTGTATTTAGTATACTTTGCAAGCTAAAGGGATCATGACTATAAAAATAATTTTGCACTTTGTGGAATAGAATAATACATGTACGTTAAAAGTAAATTTAACACAACTCACGGTCCATGACCTATACGAACGGGATTTATGTAAAATTCTTAGGGAAAAACAAATGTTTACAGAAATATTGAAAGTGACAATATAAAAAAAAACACTATAGAATCGATATGAATGAAATGATGTACAAAATAATAATAAAAATATTATCAAAATATATAATGAACAATTGGTAGGATAATGGTGAGAACCACAGCACAGAAAATACACTGAGAAATAAAATTAGTAATTAAGTAGGTGACCGGTAAGTTAATAGAAGTGAATTAAATAGGGAATATGATAATATAGAAGCACAAAAGATAAGGAATACGAAGAATTGTTTTGCAATATCCATTAAGATTGTTTCGCTTCTTACGCAATTACTTACGCACTCACCGTCGATCACCGTAAGAAACGTAGACCGCCTCGCAGGAAGAAATCACGCAGACGCACACAGCGCACGGAGAGCGCTGGGAGCGTTAAAACACGGGAAAGAAATAGCGACTAAAGTGGCGGACAATGACCGGGGCGGAATGAGGAAGAATCGGAGCGACTGACCCCCGAGCGTGTGGCAGCAGCGAGGGCGCGGTAATCGCGTTTCCTGCCATCCCTGCCACTGAGAGAAGTCCCACCCTCACCCACTCCTCTCGGTCCGTTTCGATCGCTTTCTTTCCTCTTATATTATTTTCTCCTGTTAAACACGTAGATAACTCATCCTCTTCATCCATCAACATTTCCATTTTCTTCCTCTTTTATTTTCTTTTAAACTTCATTAGCTTGAAACCATCACTTCATAATTCCCTTGATAATTATCTTCATAACTTCATCATCAACTTCTTCTTTGTCTCTCTGCGGCGCTAACAAATTCGTGGGTTTTGAGCTGACATGCGTCTTCTCACAGGACCACCGAAATGTTTTCGAGTTCATAAAGCGCCCATGCAAGGTCAGGGATCAGTCGGTTCTCAGGATAGAACTGGGTCCGGTTTAATAAGGGATCGTGAGCGGTTTGTACTTTAAGGTACTTCTGCATCCACGCGAAATTCGTTGAAAGCAACCATAAAAACGACCGATCTGAGCTGTGATTGTCTGGTCTGTCAGCCATGCACTAGCCATGACTGTGCAGGGATGAGATTGTTGCTGACTCTGACGGGAAGCCCTAGCGTTCGGGCCCCACAGTGGATTGAATTTCGACAATAGCTACATAGCTGGGTCGAATTCAGCAGCTGTTAGAGATTACACGCAGCTGCTCGATCGTGGCTTCCAATGAATGCCGCAACGGAAACAGTTCCTAACAAACGTCTCAGACGCCGGTCTTCCTACTGTTCCTACTCTTCTCTCCTTGCTCATTACATGCTGAGAGAGGGTTCTAGACTTGCGATGTGGCTGTACCTGCTGAGAACCTGGTGGAAATTCTGAAGTGGCTGAGGTCGGCGCCAGATCTCACCATTCATTCAGGAAAGAATACCGCCTCCACTAAATGATGAGAGCAGCGGACTGCGACAGCAGACATGACAGCCGTTGTTGACACGCGCGTGAATATCAATCAAACCTTTCACCGCCTAGTTTATGATATTGCGATTCTGAAATCCCAATTGCAAAGGATTATCGATCCAACATTGCTCTCGAATAATAGCAATCCGAATAACATCTCTTGCTTTTTCCATTCCTTTTCTCCTTTACTCCGTTCTTTCCCCCGTTCCTCGATCTCTTTGTTACATGTCCGTCCCTCCAACTCCATTCCTTTCGTGGATTCTCTTCTCGTGCAAATCTTTTCTTCCCTCTCCTTTCCCACACCTCTCCGTCGTTTCCCGCCGCTCTCCGCACGGCCCGTGGCATCCTGCGCCGCGCCGCCGCCGGGTCCCTGCCGAGCCCGGCCGAGCCGAACCGCCAGGCGTCGCGTCGCCGCGAGTTAGGCGCCGCGGCGGCGGCAATGGGCAACAGGGGCGGCGGGGGCGCCGGGCCGGGGGCCCGCACCGCCGGCCGGCCACGCCAGGGGCAGGGGCGGCCGACATCAGGCGAAGAGCGGCGAGATGGGCCTGCGGCGAGTCACCGGCAGGTGGAGCAAGGAAGCAGTCGCAAGGCCAAAGTAGAAGTTGTTTAATGGTATTTTTACGAGGCGCTCTTATTCACAATATTTCTAGTTTTATTCTCCCATTCATTAACATTGTGTTTAGTAATGAGATGAATAATAACGTATTGAACGAATTAATAACGTATTCCAACGTGTAAATGTTTGGTTTTATAAGGAATGCATATTTTCAAAAGAATGTCAGACAGTGAGTTATGAGAAGAGCATTTGAAAGGGAGAGGAAACAGAAAGAGAGAAAAGGGGTCGAAGAAGGAAGGAGAAAATGGCAGGCAGAGGGAAGAGGAAGAGAGTGGGGGAAAAAGGAGAGGAGGAGGGAAGCAGAAAAGACGGTATCAGGAGGGAAGGGGAAGAGGGAAGAGACAGAAAGGAGAGATGGTGAGAATAGAAACTCTAGTTCTCTCTCAGATTGGCATTATCTCAAGAAAACGACGTGCACTCACGCACAAAGTAAGAACATAAAACCTTGCTATTGTTGCCATGCAGAAATGAACGAACAGGTAGATATCTCCACCTGTAGATATCTCTACCTCGTGAAGGACTATATAATTGTAGAACTGAAAATGGCATTCGACAATACGTAAATGTCAGTAACACGCAATAATTACGTGAATGATAAGGGGGAAATATGAAAGATCGATGATGCATGGTGAGATAGAAGAAAGCCTATTTGTTAAATAAAGATGAGAGAGGAATCACGAAGGAAGGTGGATTTTCCACGATGAGAATGAAGAATAGTGCCGAATATGGAATATAGAATGTTTCTTTCAATTGTTTAATGATTCCTTTAAGACTGTTTGAAAGCTACATTTTCTTTTTCGAAGTGAAATCATTTATTAATCCGAAAAAGCATATCCGTGATTAAAAATTGCATTTGTACATCAATTCCCAAAAAATAATATAATAGCCAACTCGAATAATCTTATTTCATTCAACTTGTTATCAATGTTGATACTTAGATCTAGTTACTTGGCTAATACTGATTTTTGGACCATTGTAAAGACAGAAGTGTCAATTTATTGCACCAAATTAAGTTTCTTTCTACAACTTTCTCCTCCTCCTACTTTCTATTAATAATGAGCGGACTGACTAATAAAGAGCTGCTGAAAGCATTCAATGTCCATCCGGTTAAGTCTCAAAACAGACTTATATTGAAATTAAAATTCGTATTCCATGTGAAGGCGTTGGATATCAGGGTTGCAAGTTGTAATCTGTGTTGACTGATTGATTGATTTTTCGTGTTTCCGGGCGCGTCAACTGCTTTGGTCATTAGTTCCGTTACTGTAGTGCATGCTTTTTCTCGGGAGTTGGCGGTGATCTTCCCCCGCTGGATGGCGAGATCCGGCACCGCCCTACCGTCGGCTAGTGGTGTTTTTCCTAATCAGGACTCTCGCATCAGCGGGGCATCGCCCCAGCCGGGACAAGCTCTAAACTCCCGACAGGTCTCCCGGAATATGTGGTAGTGTAGTGCGTGTTAGTGTAAGTGTGTGTGAAGGGGAGAGGATAGGACAGGGAAGAGGAAGGATAGATAGCGCGCAGTCCGTGGCCCGTTTGTTAGGGTACCGGCATTCGCCTGGTATTGATCGGAGAAACCACGGAAAACTACCCATCAGGGCAGCCGGCCGCTAGAATTCCCTCCAGCAGCGACTGAATTCGACCTAGCTGAAACGCTACTGTCGAAAATCCTGCCACCATCAGGACTCGAACTAGGACCTCCCGGTCAGAGGCGCTGCAGTGACATCAGTTGATGCACTGCGCTATCGCTCCCGGTAATCTGTGTTCTTTACTTGAATTTCGCTCAGGATGAAAACAAGATACATTGTATATGTGTGGCCATACGTGAGTCCATAACGTCATGAATATTTCATGATAATAATAAAAATAGAACGAATTGTATTTTGTAGATAATGTATTAATAAGTTGAACTGATAAAACTTACAAACTTAAATTTACAAAACCTTATTTTAATAATTATGTGTTTTCCTCGAAGTTTCAGCTCATCATTTGGAGCCAATCGGGCCCCAACACGCTACAGACCGCTCGCGATATTTCTTCCTCTCCCTTGTCCTATCCTCACACACTATACTACATCCATGCAGAACATTAGCACATGTGGGGAGCTTAGGCTTTTGTACCCCGCTGGTGGCAAATATCTTGTGGGCAGAAAACCCTCTAATAAACATTAGGGTAGCGCTCCGATATTCGTCTGGTGCTTATCGGAGAAAAAATGGAAAACTACCAAACAGAGCAGCTGGGTGCTAGAATTCCCCTCCAGGTAGCGGCTGAACTCAATCTAGCTATTTAGCTAGTGTCGAAAATCCTTCCATCGTCGAGACTAAAATCCTGGGACCTCCCGGTCAGAGGCATTGCAGTGATATCAGTTGATACACTGAGCCACGTAAGCTGACTTCACATTCGAGCATGTATATATCACTATATGACAAGTAATAAAGGAAAAAAGTTGCCACAAATATCGTTCCAAAGTTTATTGATCCTAAATAATGAAATAGTGAGTGACAAATTCTTAACAATTCTATGACATATATTTATAAACATTGTGTAATCTTTCGGCATCTCTATGCACATTAATAGTATTATACATACTAGATATGTATTAGCATTTCAGATGTTCTTCTAAAAGATTTTTTCTATCTAAAACTTCGATAATGGTCCATTTCAAGCATATGATTCGAGTGAAGGTTGTCTGCTTATCACTCCACACCTAGCAGCATCCAATATACGATTATTTAGATTTTCTTTGATTCTGGTGGATAATGCCTGTTTTGTTGTACGTATGTTAATTAAAGTTACAGGGCAATTGCAATAATCTACACTATAGATCCCGGATGTTTTTACCTAAGAAATGAAACATTTTCGGAAACGTATCATTCGCTTCAAATCGAACTCGCAACCTTGGGTTTCGATGCCATTCTTCACGCCATGGAGACCATCTGGGAGGTGCGAGCGGAAGGCGCAGCGGGGCTAATGGGCGGGCGGAGCCCCCTCGAGGAGAGCGGGCGGACGGGCGGGCGGGCGGGCGGGCGGGCGGGCGGGCGGGCGCGAGATCGGGCGAGCCGGGGCGGCGGCCGCCCGCTGCGGCTTCCCAATCTCTCTAATTCCCGCGGCCGCCCCGGCCTCCTCCTCCTCGTCCGCCGCCGCCCCCCCCCCCCACCGCCGCCGGCGTAGAGACGCCGATAATTGGCAGATGGAGATAGGCGCCGCGACGGACGCGGCAAGCGCGCGCTCGGATGAGGAAGAAGGAAGGGTGAAACTTGTGTAGCTTGTTGTGGAAGAGTTTTGGCTTCGTTTTGATTTTTGAGTTCGTTCTAAGATATGTATGTGCTTACAAACAGACGAGACAATGGGATCCTGGGGCTTCATGGGAACTCGGGGCTTCGTGTCGGGATCGTGTAGGCAGAGCCGGATTTTCCTATAGGCTGACTAGGCTTCAGTCTGTGGCGTCATAGCAGTCGCCTTATAAACTAAATATTGGCCACGTGCATTTCATGCACATGGAAGTAGGCTGCGACAGCGGGCAGCATGCAAAGGGACGCCTCGCAGAACAAAGGGAGGCTATATTGGAACGGGAAACCCGGCTCTCACGTAGGGCGAAGGGCGGCAATCCCCGGGAGCTGCCGTGACGTGCGTTGCCACGGGGGCAGACTTGTGAACTCCGTAGTTCGGCTGTCTGGTAAACGCGACTGGTGGAAGCGGCGAGATGACGCAGTTCCGTCAGGCGGACCAGAGTGTATATATGCGCGCCCGCACACAACTCGTCTTCTGAGCTGCAGGAATTGTGGGGACGCCCACGACGCCGCGCAGTGCCCGCTAGGGCTAAACCCCCCGTCGGAGGAGCGTAACTGCTCCAACAGTTTGGGCGATAACCACGGCGCGAAGTACAAGGGTTGCCCCGAGTACAAGCGCCGTTGTTTCAGGGGACACCTGGCCCAACAACAACGCCACGAGCGGCAGCAGCGGAATCGCCAGCCACGTGCCGGCATACAAGAGAGGCGAGCGGCCGACGCGCGGTCGGAGGCGTCGCGTGGTGACCGGTTGAAAGTTCCTCTTAGTAACAGTCTGTATATATTGTAAATAGTGGAATCGGGTGTCGGAAAATATCTTGAATAAATGTTTAATATTACAACTGTTAACGTCTGTTCATTATTGCCGCGGCAATGACGTCACAAGTCTAGGGCCTCAAGGTCAAGAGGGGCCTACATTCAAATTGTTAGTAAAATTAAAATTACACTATTCTAAAAACAGTGAACATTAAAATACTGAACCGAAAATAAGGAGAAATTCAACGCATATGCAAATAAGCAAACATAATGTATTAAGATCAACGCGTTCGGGTCATTGGGTCTGTTCATTTGTTATACTAGATTGCACCAAAGTATAGTTCATACGTTTACCGATTGCTATGGCAAATATTGACGTGCCTCTGGCAAATATTGACGTGAGCTCTGGTTTGTTCTTGCATAAATAAAGTGCATATTGGTGTAGATTGGAACAGATAAACGAAGAGACCTATTGATATCCCGATATTCGTTTATATTCGTGTTACTGCGATAATATTAACACGTGTTAATGTTATTAGAAAATATTCTTATTTTAAGATTGCATACACGATCATTTAATTCTCGGCTTTTGAGTTCAACAGGTTCAATACTTTAGTGAAGTATTTTAGAAAATTACAATGATATCACCGATATTCTCAATGATTTACATTCAGATACAAAGCGTGATACTAGATTGGGGGACAACAATTTTTTAGAAAAGCTTGAAGAATTTGAATTCGGGTTTATGCTCCATTCCTGGATTCGAATACTGAGACATTTTCACAAATAAATACAATTCTTCAAAGTCCTAATATATAATTTAGTAGTTATGCAAATTGGTAGAGGTAACTTTTGGATATTTAACGTGGAATTAGGGAAGATTTTGATGCATTTGAGCAACAAGTAAAAGGACATGTTGCGAAATACTGAATATAGAACTGACAGAAGAAGAAGTAAAAGGCAAGGGAATTACCAAAATTCATCTAACCCTAATGTTTAGACGAAATCTTTTCAAGAGCTAAATTTAGGATTAAATCATTTATTCCTATATTAGATGCACTAGACTCAAGTTTATGAAGAAGAGCTTCGGTTTGTGATAATGTAGTGAAAATAGATTCTTACCGCTTTTACATTAACAAAGCTAGAACTTTAAAGAGGTGTTGAGCTGTTAATGCAAGAATACCCAGACGATGTCAACAAAATTCTTACTGAAGTACTATTTCATTTTCACACATATGTGCGCAAAAGCATAAGCCTTCAAAAAATTTCACATTGTCGCATACAGACTTGTATGAAATAATATTCAAAGAAAATATTCAAGTGACCTTCCCCATTGTGGAATCAATCTTACGGCTGATTCTCACTTTAATAGTCACTAATTGTAGTGGAGAAGAGTCATTTTCGAGACTTAAAAATATCAAGAATCAATTAAGAAGCACAATGACTTAGACGAGGTTGTCTTCATTGAGTATTGTGTTCATCGAAAATGAGACATTCAGAGAAATAGATTTTGATGATTTTAGAACATAATGTGATATTCTTTTTTGGGCTCTGGATTTTGGTTGAATTAAGTTCCATTTTTGGTTTTTTAGACTTAAAATTTATAATAATTCACACTTAAAGTTTAAATGCGAATTATTATGAAATAAATTTATCTGGATTGAATGTGGTTTAATATTCAATGTATTGAATATATTTTATTTAATTTGAAAGAAAATATGATAATTTTTATTGCGTATTTTATGTTCGTTGTCAAAGATTGTCATTATTTGAATTTGGTTTCTTTGTAAATCTTCTATGTTAGATTTGATTAGTTTTTATTTTCACTATGGTGCTGAGAATAAATGTCCAAATAAGTGTTCCCGAGATTTTTAATTTATTATTCGTGCCATAATTTTTTTTATAATGGTTAGTACCAATCACAACACATTTCATTTAACATAATGTTATATATCACAGAAATGATGTATTTTAATATCTCTCATGTAATTTGCACACGTAAAAATGGGAGGTGAAAGGACCTCGTAAGTGGAAAGAAGATATTCCTAGGAGCCTCTTTTTATCTAAATCTGGTCCTGCGTGTAGGATTCGTGTGGGGTTCGCTCGAAATTCGTGTGGGATTCGTGTGGGGTTCATGTAATGTTCGTGTTAGGTTCGTCTGAGGTTCGTCTGAGAATCATTAGAGATTCGAATGAGTTTTGAGTGTTTCAGGTGAGTTTCGGGCGAGTTTCGGGCGAGTTTCGGGCGAGTTTCGAGCAGGTTTCGGACGAGTTTCGTGACGAGTTTCGGGCGAGGTTCGGATGAGATTCGGGTGAGGTTCGGGTGGGGTTCGGGTGGGGTTCGGGTGGGGTTCGGGTGGGGTTCGGGTGGGGTTCGGGTGGGGTTCGGGTGGGGTTCGGGTGGGGTTCGGGTGGGGTTCGTGGGGTTAGAGTGAAATTTATGGGAGATGGTGTGGGGTTCGCGATTAGTTTGGGTAAGGTTGGGTAGAGTACGGATGAGTTCGGTTGGGATAATGTAGGGTTCGGGTGAGGTTCGTGCCGAGTTCGTGCCAGGTTCGTGTCGGGTTCTGCGGGTTCATGTTCGAGTCATGTTCGAGGCAGGTCCGGGAGTCCGTGAGAAGTTCGTGACATGATCTGTGGTTGTGTAGTTGTACGTGTCTGAGATTTTGTCGGGCTCATATTGAGGTTAAGTCCGTTTCCGAATCGGTTCGGTTCTGAATCGATTCGGATTAGTCTGGAGCTTCATTGAAACAGTGGCAGCTTGTGCTTAGGTTGCATGGTTCCACAACACCCAGAATATGAAGAAGATCTCATACGATCTTAGGATTTCCTTTTTAATGACAATCAATTTTGAAGATATTGCAGCAGTATCGATGTATATGAAATCATGCTGAAACCAAAGAGCGTCGAACTGGCGCTCTCCCCGGTGTCTGGTGCTTTGCCATGAATTGCACCCCGCTCTTGGCTCTGGGTTGTATTACTGACTTTATAGCTTTACTCTTTGGCACTTCGCCTTACCACGGGAATATTCGGCCTTTTGGTGGCGCAACCAGTTAAGTGGCGCTGCGCGGAGATGGAGTGAGTCTCAGGAGAATACCCTTACCCTGTCTTCGTCTGACTCGTTGCAACGTAGTTTTATGAATTTCGCTTGTTATTGAAAGTACACAAGTTCGGTCAATTATTAAAGATATTCAATGCATTGTTTTTTATAAGTGGAGAATTTGTTTACATTTGATATTAGGTTCGATGGTTCAAAACGTTCTTTTGATGAGTTCTTTGTGTAAAGGTGGCCATTCTCAATGGAAGTCCCTTATACGAGTAGTGTCTCGCGAAAGCCAGTGTGGCTGCACCTGGCCAGCGGTTTGCGAACGTTCTTGTGAATACGAATGTGTGTCGAAGATCTCAGTAAGGCCCTGACAAATATAGCGGGGTAGTGAAGTTTTTCACGTGCGCGGGGGTGAATATGCGCGGACACGACGCATAAAATTATGTAAGTAGTGTTTCAATGTATACTTTTATTTTAGTTTAAATTGATTTGATTTGCTTAAATTTTTATCATTTATTCGTAGTTTTAATTTTGGAAATTATATTTCCGTCCTTCGATGGAGGTGTAACCTCCAGTCTCTGGGGGCAGCAGCGCCACTGCATTGACAAAAGCGTAGAAATATCAAAAACCTTAAATTCATTAAACAGTTCATTTGCAGTGTAGTATTAAATTTATCAATACTCTGCTTCCTACATGTTACTTTATTAGTTTCCATATCCTACATGTATAAGCACAAGGAGCGAGTTCTGTAAGTTTATCAGAACTTTCATAAATTGATGAAATGTGAACATGAAAATAACTAACAAAAATTATTCTTATACTTGACTTTACATTTAACTGAAATCCACAATATTTTCTTTTCTGTCTTCCCGATATGGTACTAAGCTCGAACAATAACACGCGGCCTACTAAAGATGAAATCTGGATACACTGAGTAATAAACTTTTAAACTTCCGTGAGCCAGTATGTTAGGCATATCGAAACCATAACGAGATCGGAACTTCGTTTCGTTGTTAACGACAGTAAAATGTAACGATAACAAGCTCTTATGGTCTAACCATACAAAATAGTATCCATCGAGATGACAAAAAATAAAAAATAATTTACATTGGAAGAATGATCTTGGAACACGTGCGTTTACATGTAAGGAGGGCACGTTCATATGTGATGGGTCATACGATACCGGTCAACGAACAAAGGTACGTTTGATAGTTCCACTCAGCTAGAGGACCACACCCGCCTTCGCGACAGGGACAGTGTTAGGCAGATCCTATATAAATGGACAAAAACGTCGTTAGTAAAATTTATCTTTCGGTTTGGTTTCTGTAATTAAGTATACAGTGAACTTACTTTACTTTTCGATGGTTTTTCTTGTTAAGCGTCTAATTCCAAATTTCTGGAATTTATTGCAGGAGTTTTTATTATTTTGACTTTGATTCTTAAAGTGTCTCTCACATGAGTAAATACAATTCGATTCATTTACTTTGCTGATCAAAAGACAAAATGTGTGATCAATTGGTCGTAGTCTCCAAGAAACAGAGTAGCAATTGTATAAAAAAAATCGCATTATAATGCATATGGCTGAGGAATAGGCTGAGGGAGGTGATTAAGATGAGTCAACCCTCTGTAAACAAACTTCCTTACGGAGAGAAAATTGGATTAGTTTTTGTCTAAAACGCACGTTTTGATAAGGAAATCCTGCCCCCGTGGCATGAGTGTAGCGCACTGGCTTGCATGGTCCAAGTACGCGGGTTCAATCCCGGCTGGGTTTAAGACTTGTTCTTTTGCAAGTCTAGCGTCTTATGATAGAACCCTGGTAAGTGCACGGGAAAATGCACTTCCTCAGGTAGTACCTTTTTGAAGACTTCCTAAGCATTATTGCTCGGTTCGGTTGAGAGCGGCATTAGACAAGAGAAATAAAAGAGGCATTCCTGGACGCAAAAGAAACACACACACTAGGGGGTCTTCTCCGTAGGTCCCCTACATCCTTGTCGAGAGAAGGTTTAAAAGGCTGCCTGACTGGAAAATAGGGTTGCCGAACATGACCAAATGTCCATCATAACACAAGTTGGCAGAAGACATTTTTCGATAGTTTTATGTTCTCAGAGTTCTCAGAGCGGCAACAAAAGTGCAGTCACGCGTATGCCAGATAGTCCTAAATGTTAAGAAGGTGTACGGTGAAGGCAAGTAAGCCCGAAATGTGGCGCTGCTAGAGAGGACGAGCGCGCACTGCACGCGGGCGGGCTGAGGTCGGAGGGCCGCAGAGGCCGGGCCAGGCCGCGCCGCGAGCGAGTGCGAAGGCGTAAACCCGACACACTGCTCCACTTTTATTGCGCGCGCGCGCCTGCCCGCCGCCTCTACGCAGTTTTACATCCTCGCAGGTCAGGCCCGAACAGGCGGGGAAGTGACCTCCCGGCCTTCTGACACTGTCATGATTCTCTATTGACTGGGGAGGGTAAATGAAAAAAGACGTGTAAAGGGAATAAGAAAATTCACTTCAATGAAGTTCGTAAAGAAGAAACGAAAGATAAAAGAGAAGATAATGAAAATTAAATGGGGATAACAGAAACCTAATAACTCGTATGTAAAATGAAAGAGAAATATAAAAGAAAGGAAAACATAGAATGAGCCACCGATGGTGTAATATTACAATATTACTAGTTAAATAAATAAAAACATAATTAGAAACAAGAGCAAAGCAGATTTAAATGAACGTTTCATTGCATAAGGCGTTTTTCTTAGCACCTGAAATACCGAAACAACGATATAATGTACGTATCTTCCGCAACCGGATGTCTCGCACCAGCAGGACACCGTCCCAGCCGGAACAAGCTCTAAGCTCACGACCGGTGCCCCGGCATGTGTGTTAAGTGTAGTGCATGTTAGTGTAAGTAAGGGGTGAGGATAAGACAAGGAAGAAGTAGGAAAGATCGCGCGCGGTCGTATATCTTCAAAACTACGAAATCGCGAATTAAGATTGGACGATTTTTATTCAGTTTCATGCTTATACCTTTGAATGCATTCACGAGACTAAACGAATATGCTGGTAATAATATAGTAACAAATAAGAAAATGCGTTGTTTTTAAATGTAACGAAATCTTGCAATAAATTGTACTGACAATGAGTCGGTTTCATGCAGAAGGTTCAGTCCACCTGAAATTCGAATAACACGTTTACAACTTACCGAACAATTTCCGTGGTATGTTTTTCGTTTCATTTTCTTCTTCTTCTTCTTCTGCTTCGTCATCTCGATCTTCTCTTTTTCCTCCATCTTTAAATTTCACAATGTGTTGTGTCTATTGAAAATGGATTATTTTTCTTCATTGTATTGATTGCAACACATGCATGACCTAATTCGTGATGTTTCCTGCCAACGATTTCACTCCTGCGCTCCCAAAGGCAGACAGCGGCGATCCCGTTCCTCCGCCCACAGGCGCCGCCCCGTCACGCCTCCTCCGCGCCGAGTTCACTCTCGTCCGGCGCCATCTGATAGGCGGCTTTGCACGCCCACCGCCCACCGCTGCCCCGTCCGTTACTGGACCTCCTCGTACCGCCCCCGCGCGCGATAGTGACGAACTTTCCAGAACGCCTCTTCAATTAGCGGCGGTGCTTACGTCAGAGCAAGGACGTCGCCCGGTTCCGTCTTGCAGACGGGGTTGCGTCGGCGGGTCGGATCTTGTACGAGAAAATTGACAGATGGAGATAGGCATAGCGGGACGGGCGTGCGCCGGAGACAAATGAATGATAGACTGCGTAGATGCAGTTGCGGATAAAGATTGTTGACTGTATTACAGGCCTTGTTGGGTCCGGGTCGCCGATGCAGCCTGACGGTTTCGTGTTCGCGGTGAGTGTGAACTATTGTTCAGACTATCGCGAAGTTTGGCACCGTTGTGTGTCCCTTCTGGAGGAAATGTTGTTGTATCTTTGTTTTTACTTTACGTCATGCCCGTAATTATGGATGTAGTGTATAGTTCATATGGCAAAGTTGCAGAGTGTAAGTGCATTATAATACTCTTCACAACAACAATACGTTAACAGACGTAGATCGTAAATGGACACAAACCCCCGAAAATGTCGAAAACAAAATGGTAGCGATTCCGGATAATACATTTCACTGGTAATACAATGATATATAGGATATGGGTAAAATTTGATAAGAACGTGGGGTAGAGCACAAAAAAGGATGTGTATTAATTGAGGAAGTCGAATATTATTTTGTGATATTGTACAAAACAGGTATTGTTTTTTAAATTGAATCTAGATAGTTTATCTTTTCAATTACCATAAACACACAGATTGGAATATTCACATATTCAAAAAGTCTTTGAAACCCATTGTCATGTTGCTTTGAGTTATTTTGTTGCCGTGTTGATTTTCTTTGTAATTTATTTTATATTACTTACGGCTTATGGGGAAATATTTTGACGGGATTCAAAGATTGTTTAACCATATATTCCGCACCTTATTTCTCGCGATGTGGCCCTATGCTAAATACAAAGGCCATGACCAGTTTATTAACTCTGCAATGCATGTCTGAATAAATGTTATACGGAACCTACACACAACTCTTTGAAGCTCCGCTCCACCAATGCAAGGATAATGAGCTACCTAAGTTATGGTCTGTTGGATCGGAAATCTTTTAAGCAAGGCTAATGAAATTTCGAGTAGAACTTATCCTCACATGCTCAACCTAGCCTAATTCACTTATTATTTTTTTATGCCAGAACTTATACTTGTTGCAGCTGTAGAGTGAAAGGTGAAGAAAAGGTCAAAACAGCATGGGGCTTGAGGCAATGGAGACGGGCATCACTTATTCCAATTGCCGTGGTGATAGTTGCAACGATGTAAATGGTACTGTTGCATACGGGGGGATTCAGTAACGATATATTGTGAGACATGGCAAGTGTAGAGGGAATGAAATTATTGATTTCGAAAACCAAAAGCAACAGCAATGGCGAGTCGTTAAAACTATCAGTGAACTCTTATCACCTCTGGAGTTGCAATTAAAGTAAGTGTAATTATATTGCATTTAATATCACATCTCAAATAGCGCACTGAACAGGCGTGACTGGAGACAGGGGGCGGGGCGGAGGAGGGGGAGGGGGCGCTCGGTCAGCGTGGCCGGGGGTCGCGCGGGGGTCGAGCGTGAACCGCGACCTCCGTCACGCGTCGCGACGCGCGATGATATCGCTGCGAGGTGAACGTTCGACTGCAGCTGTCAGTGGAGCGCGCGCCGCGTATCTCTGCCTCGACGAGACGTGTTCCTCGCAGCCGAGATGCACGTAGTACTTGGGCTCTATTTGCATACGAGTGCGCGTGGGATCACCACAGAGCGCGCGGTGAAGGTTGAGTGCAGGAAGGGTTTGGTGATCAATTTCGAATACGATCTGCCACGATGCAATGGGAGAAGGAAACACGACGGGGAAATCACGAGTGTTTAACTGCTGCTCAGGGCTGTAAATGTAGTCTTCGCGTTCTGAATCTTTTCGGAGGAATGGCGTCATCAGTGTAGTTTATCTCGAAAACAAAACAAAAAAAAAAAACATGTAATGATTTACTACTTTCATGTGGCATGCTCTGCAACGAAATGTTTGAAAACTATTTGAAGGGTAATTTTAATGTACCTTTTCACGTAAAACTCGTGGGATGTGCAGTCATATAAGAAATGCGTTGTATTCTCGCCTTCAAGCATAGTTGTTCACGATCTACAAACACATTTTGTGGCAGAAGTCTGAAAGGAGACAGTAATGTAAATCTGACCCCACGACCAACGGCACATGCAATATATTGCATTCAAGAATCCATTTTATTTTACAAAGTATTTTAGTCAAAGGTGGAATGTGAAGTGTAGTGGGAATGTGAGCAAGGGCGGATGCAAGGAGATGGTCCCCTTACCTTTGGACTAAAAAATACGTCAATGCGTATACTCCTCCATATGCTATTACATATGTACCTATATTATCTAAAATGTTTATATTGTAATAGAATATTATGTTATTTAAATAACCGTATATTAAAATAGATATTTACTTGAAATGAAGCTTTTTCATTAATTTCAAAAATACGTTGTTCTTGATACCAATAGGAAGTTCGTCAATCCACATCTAATTAAATTTTTCTCACTCAAGTAGTCACTGATATACCAAAAACTTCATACTCATTGCGGTACTCTCCGTACCAACTTTCACATTTGAACCACACTCCCCAGAATTACAGCTGAACGCCACCCCATAATCTCCGAGCCCCGTTCCACTCAATCGAAAAATCACGAAGCAATTCCGAGAACGGGGAGGCCATGCGATATTCAAGGTAATGCAATATCAATAAATCCTCGAACCGTTAAATGAAAGAGTTCTTGCTTTCTTTCACCCCATTCGCAACACAGGGAGGCAGGGCCCCTTCTCCCCGCGACCCGGCGAGCGCCCTCAGGCGGCGCTTGAGTGGAAGCGCTAGCGCAGCCCAATCGGTAACATTGCCGTAACAGTGCTGTACCTCTTCGCCTCCCTCGCGCGGGGATATTGCTCGTTATATTGGCTATTTCTATTCATTCTGTCGTTGGGAACCGGTTTATCGTATTTCACGCTCGGAGGTTCGTATCGACCTCTACAAACATCTAACGTGTTGCTCGCCCCCTGTGGCATCGCGGCCGCTGGGTTCAAGGGGTGAACGCGTGGGGTTGCATTTTTTAGCGAACAGAAATGTTGTACAGGTAACAACACGAGTCTAATAGCTAATATTGTCATATCCACCAATAATCTGGGTTTAGATAAAATGCTGAAAAACATTATTACATTTCAGAAAATTCATGATGAAACCAAGCATCAAGGAAATCAAGCATTCTTATCCCTCTATTTAAGAAAGGAGACCAACACGATCCAGATAATTACAGAGGGATAAACCTCCTAAGTAGCTCATTGAAAATCCTCACAAGTATTTAAAGCACTCTCATGAATATGATAGAATGGGAAGAACAACAACAGGGTTACAGACGCGGTAGATCCTGCACTGATGCAATTTTTATCATCCAACAAATTGTGGAAAAAGCTATAGAATTCAACAAACCAGCTTTCCTATGCTTCGCGGATTCAGAATACTGAAACAAGAAAAGGTACCTTCCAACCTCTTAAAACTAATAATATATATATATATATATATATATATATATATATATACTATATATTCTAACACGCCCACTTACTACTTTCCAGCCGGTGGCGATAGAGCATGAAAGAATGAATGCTCGTGAAGCGAGCTTTGAATTATCAGGAAGCAGGATCTTTCGGGTATGAGAAAGGTCTGAACCCTTGACACAATGAATTAGGTAAAATTCGGGTAAAATTAGCATATATTCAGTGAAAAAAATTACACAGTGGCACAAATATACAATAAAGTGTGCACTTTGCGTAGATTGTCACTGCAAAGAAAACAGAAAACAAAAAAAGAACACAACCACAAAATGTATAGGCGTCACCTCGACTGCCTGAATACTTCAATAGTTACTATTCACAATTCTTTTGCTTCTACCTCTTTCTGAATTATTTTCGTGTACCTCATTCAACTCTTGCTATTCTTAAGGGTTCTCCGTGCACGGCCCTTTAAATGATCCTCTACAATTATTCTACCATAGACTGTTCACAGGTGTCAGCCTTAAGCTGCACATTTACTACAATGCTGTGAACTCAAACAAAAGAACAAACGTACACAAGACTTAAACCCTTTCAAAAATTCCATAATAAAAATTTAAATAAGATCACTTTTACACTACATGAAAAATCATAATTCACTCTAGGAAAACTGTACAAGGTATGGCATTCGAACGAATTTACTAGTGCGTACAGCGAATGAAATCTAAACTGTCGCTCATACGTTCGGAATATTTCTCCCAGTTTCTTATTTGGAACTTTCACCTATTTTTAGGACGCTTCTCCTGGTATTTTAAAGCTAAACGATTTCCCAACAGATTTCCGCATAGAAGTTGCCAGTTCTTTACCTCGACATCTCCTTCCCGCTCGCTATCAATTAACCTTGGGGTTTTCGGTCGCTCGCAGTCCTCGCCGCGCCACATGACTGGTTCAATATTCCACGGTTATACCACTTCCTTCTCCCGATCTCCGGATCCCACCACTCGTCCAAATTCCAGACCCTTCTCTCGATCTCGGGCTCGTATCATCCACGTATTTGGTTCAAGTCCTTCTCGCCTACGCTTGGGTCTTCACTGGAGTCGTCCTTCTTCTGCGTGCCGCGTACCCGTTGTTCGTGCTTCCAGCTTAACTGACGTTATTGAATTGGATACTTCTAGCACTCGGCCGACATACCACACTTTGAGCGTGCGTGGTCGTGGCGTACAAAGTTAAATGCTGGATTTCGTTTAGAGTCCTTCTGCGCGAATTTATTTCAAGTATGAAACTATTTCAGATTCAAGCAATCACATCGCTTGCTTTCTCGCGTAATGTTAGTGCTAACACTGAACATGCACTTCACATCTGAATTCTATCACACTTATTAACGCGTTTCTCAAATCAGTTTTAACTAAGCAAGTTAAAATATACTCCTGCTCTAACCAGTGACTATCGCCGAAGAAGTTGCTATAAGGAGGTTGAGTCGCCGTCGCTGTCGAAATCGAAAGAGAGTTCTCCCGAAGCGCGTCGCGGTATTTATGTACTCCGCCTGGGGAAATTTCTGGAGGGGTGAATTTCTTCCTCCTTCGCGCCCTCTCAAGAAAAATATTATCCGTAACTTCGGACATCGAAGTGCGAAAATCTGCGGGTAAATGTCGCTTTCTCGGACCATCGCTCCGCCGGTTACCTCTCTGTGTTCTCGCGTATTTCTGTGTTGCTTTGCGAGGTCGGCGAGCAGCAAACCGACGAAGAAAAGTACTTCATGACGCGAGAGGTTAATTCGACCTTGGACGCAGCCGGACCATCGCCGTCTGCTGGAGTGGCAAGAAAGTGTCTTCGCAGCGACGTCGTGAGTTAAAAAGACAAAATTTCAAAACTTTAACAAAATCCCTTTTGAAAAGACTGTTGGAAGGCGGATAAATCATGCATTAGAATATAGATTTCACCTCACGCCCAGACGGAGATAGACGTTTAAACCACAGCTATTAAGCATAACTTATCAATATATCTTGTATTGGCATACATTTCTAAAGAACTATTTTTTCTCCTTAAAGTTATAATAACATAGCAAAATTCGGTGACCATTCTTCTAGTATCCTTCGGGTAAACGAGCGAATAACATCTCTTCGTGAATGACGGAAGGAGAGTGTTAATTAATACGTTAATCTGCTTTGGAGCCTACCCAGGAAAAATGATCACGCTACGCTACTGGTTGGAGTAGAATTGAGTGGATAGGTATAGAATGTGCTGGGTTATGGGTTGGAGATTGAATTCTTTAGGAGCTGTGCATTACATCATGGTGCGTTGGTAATTGTCCTTAGGAACTAATTTTGTATAATTTGGATTTTGGTAAAATTTGTTCTAGCTGCATTTTGCCATATTGGGCATGCATAAAGTAGGAGAGGTCTGACTATTGTTTTATATATTGCGATTGCGGTGTCATATGGTAGATGGCTGTTTATCTGCTTTTAATTGTAATAGTTTGTTTTTTGCCTGTATTACTTTATTGTCAATGTGGTGTTTCCAGTTTAGTTTTGTATCGATGTTTAGATCTAAGTATTTTGTTGGCTTGTTTGATGGGTACCAGATTATCGTTTCATTGTTTAATGTTAATGGGGGAGGAGAGGCTTATGGTCTTAGCGTGAATATCTTACCTGCAGTTTTAATTGGAATGTGTTTTATTTTTGACTTTGCTGCCCAGCTTTCAATTAGATTTATATATATTTGCATTCAATTTTTTATTGCTATGAGTGAGGTTCCGGATGAGTAAATTGCTGTGTCATCAGCAACCAGGGCTATTTGTATGGGGTTCAACTTGGGAATGTCTGCTACATATATGTTAAAAAGAGTGGGTGTGAGGGGGGATCCTTGGGGTAAGCCTGCTTGTATTATTTTGGGGTTTGAGTGATGATTATTTACTGCTACTGAGAATGTTCCGTTTTCTAAGAATTTCTTTATGATTCCCGTTAAGTAGTTTGGGGTACCACTTTTTTTGATTTTGTACATTAACACTTGGTGCCAGATTCTATGAAATGCTTGTGATATGTCTAAGAAAATTGCTATTGTATGATTTTTTTTGAAATGATGAGTATAAATGTTCGGAGATACTTAATAATCGGTGTTGCGTTGAAGTACATTTCGTATAGCCGAATTGTTCTTTCGGTATTTGATAAGTAGAAGCTATATATTTGGTCAGTGTTTTTAGAATTATCTTTTCAAAATTTTTGAGAGAGAGGGTAATAAACTTATTGGCCTGTAACTGCTGAAATTTGCCGTGTTTTTATACGGTTCAGGAACTGGGATAATAACTTCATGTATCCAGAAAAAGGGAAGTGACTTATTCTGAAACAAGAGACAATATGTTATTTATATAAGCTATATATTTAATATATATATATTTATTAAATATATATATATATATATATTATTTATTGCTGGTGGGGGTAGTTTTTTTAGTATCAAATTATTTATTTCATCGTGACCTGGTGATTTTTTATTTGGTAGTTTTCTAACTATTTGTGTGATTTCTTTTGTAGATATGTAGTGAATTCTATGATGAGGTCCATATACCGATTGTTTTGATGCTGTAGTGATTGTTTTACGTTCGGGATGGGGTTGGTTGTTATTCTTTCGCTTTTTGTATTGAAGTGTATGCTTTTCCTATTGTTTGGTTTATTGGGGGGATTATTGTTTTTTTCCGGCAATATGTTTTTTTAAGTTGGCCCACAGCCTTCTTGTTTTGCTTTTTTATTTTTATGGCATATAGTATTTCCTGCGGAAATATGGTGTCCTTGTTGCTTTTAGGTTGTTTTTGTAGTTTAATTTGTGAAGTTTGTAGAGTGGAATGTATTAGTGTATTTAAGTAAGTTACGGCATTTTCTATTTCAATTGGACTATTTAATATTTTAATTTTCGGGATGGCACTGCTTATGGTGTTCTGAAACTTGTGCCAGTTAATTTTGAGTGTGTTGGGTTTGGGCGTTGGGGAATGAGGTGGAGGCAGCTGACGGGAGGTTATTAGAACTGGTATATGGTCCGAGTCAAGTTCAAAAATCGGCGTTGAATAAAATTGAGTGCTAGAGTTAGTAATTCCTATGTCGAGAATATCTGAATTTCTGATTCGGTCTTAAGGGTAATATGTGGGTTCTGTTGTGGATATTATTTTTAAGTTGTTTTGATTTATTATTTTTTCGAATATTTTTCCGTCTTGGTTGTTTGCTTGGCATTCCCAGTTAGTATTCTGGACATTAAGGTCTCCTAAAACTAATGTACTTATCTGGGGTTGAAATAAATTTAGAAGATTAGCATCAACTATTTTTGTTGTAGGGGGTTTGTAGGCTGATATTATGTTCCAGTCGTGGCTATTTATAATTAGTATAATTGCTATGGTTTCTAAGCCGAGTGTGTGAGCGGTATTTATCTGGTTGTGCTCTATAGTGATTTCACTGCGATTAGGACTCCTTCGCCGTTGTTCTGTTCTGTCTGAAGTATTATAGTGTGTATTCCGGAATATAAAGTTTATTTCGTGCTTTGAGATGGGTTTCAGTTATGCATGCTACGTATATTTTGAAGGAGTGCAGGAAATTTATTAAACTCGGTTTTTTTATTTAGGTCCATTTGTTTATTTTTTTGGGTTTTTTTTAGAAACGGGGACTGAGTTTTGGATTGCTGAAATTACGGTAGGGATCAATGAGTTTATGAAGTTTACGATACATGATGATATTGTATTAATGATTGTATTTATGAGGGAGTTGTCTGATAGGGAGGCTTGATGATAATTTCTTGAGTGGGTGTTTGATTGTTTTGAGAATATATTTTAGATTTGGTTTTTGCTGTTAATTGGAGAGAAGTTTTGGAGTGGTAGAGTTTTCTGTAAGTTTGAGAAGTGAGCTAGTGAATCATTTGAGTGGGGAGGTATTTAATTTTGTTGGTGGGTATTCCTATTTCTGAAGGTTGAATTGGAGGTTTTCTTTTCATTCATTTCTTTGAAATAAGGACAGTTATTATTTCTAATATCCCCACGGTGGTTTCCCTTGCAGTTAGCATAAATAGGAGTTTGAAGTTTATGAGGGCAAATTACAGAGTAATGATTTCTTGAACAGAAGGCACAGTTAATCACATGGTTACAGTTATTTTTTGAGAGTCTGAAATCTAAGCATCTTTGACATTGTAGGGGGCCGTTAGATCTTCGTTTTCTTTCAGTTGTCACTCGGTAGTTGCATATTTGTTTAATGGTTAATATAGTTTCTAGAGGTTCGTTTCCACTAAATTTATCTGCTACAACCGGGATGGGATTGTTGTCTTTTTGTAAACGAGTAACTTTTATTATGGATGGGTGACGTTGAGTGAGGTCTTGAAGTATTTCAGGTTCTGAAATTGCTTGGTTAATGTTTTTAAATACCACTGAGCATTTTTTGTTGGTGGGACCTTTATAAGAATGAAAACTTCTTTGGGTCTGTATTAGGTATTTCACAATGTTTCTGAAGTCGGTTATTGATTTTGCAACTACTTTCACTTTGTTATTTTTGTTTTCGGCAACGAAATTTGAGGTCACTCCAGTTTTTAGTTCCTTTATGAATTCGTTGAGGTTTGTGATATTGGCTACAAATATTGGAGGAATTTTAATAGTGTTTTGTGTTTGCTCACTGATAGTTTATTTTAGGTATTTGAATCTATTATGTTCGTCTTTAGACGTTGAGTTACTTAATTCACTGAATCTGTTTCGTACTGGTAAATTGTACTCGTAGTCTGAATGTTGTTTTTGGCCAGATGATGCACTATCGTTACCGGTACCCGCACTCTTTCTTTTTGGGTCTTGAAGGTTTGAATTGTCTCCCACTGACCTTTTTCGCTGTATTCCGTTGAGCCCGTCTGGTGCTGTTGCCGTGTTGAAGGCAGCAGCGTGGCCGCCGACCTCGCTGCTACTTGGGTCGGGAGCTGCCAAAGGCGATGCGTCCATGGCATTGCCTTCTGGCACGATGTGATGTAATGAAGGAACTGTTCCGTTGAATTTAAAATTTCTGTCGCAATTATTGACTGCATTCAGGACTTGGCTGATAGCCTGTCCTGTTGAAAGTATGTCATAGGACACAGACTAAAACAACAACTCTCTGTGAACACTACTAAGTAGAACTTTCACTTGGAACTGAAACGGAGCTACGTTGTAGCGATCCGCTCGGGTCGGAAGCTCGTTCGCGAATGGATGTCTCAACTACTAAATATGGCGTAATAAACATATAAAACAGGACTCAATATATCAATCAATAATTAGACCAATGTTAGCACATGTAGGAGAAACAAGAAGTGAAACAAAACGCACCCAACAACAACTTGAGGTCGCTGAAATGAGAGTTCTGAGAAAAATTACAAATCACACTCTACTGGATAAGGAAAGGAACAGAAACATCAGGGAAGAGTGCAAAATTAAGCCCAATGCGGAATGGGTAGCTGACAGGAAGGAATGAATATTAAAGGGAGGAAAAAATCGTGAGGATTGCTAGAGATGAAAGGCCGAGGGGAAGAAGAGAAGCTGGCAGACCAAGGAGAAGATGGAAAGAATTGTTATAATTCTTGAAAAGGAACAAGTCTTAAGACTTTTTAAGAAGATGAAGAAGAATAATGCATGAAATTTGCATTAATTCATTTCATGTTACAATATTAGAAACATTTTTCTTCCATCCATCATTTAATTGTAGTCATTTTCAAAAACATTTATTAGCGAACATGAGCAATTTTTTAGATTTACTTGCAACGGGATAAATGTAGTGACTGTGTAGTATGTTTATACTGAGTCTTCGATATGAACGAACTGCACTAATAAAATCAACGCCCATTTGTGTATCCGATTAATCTATTGTCATCGCTCTACCTTCGACTCTCTTATTCACGGGAATGCGTAAAGCAAATGACTCGAGTAATCCCTCGACATTACTCGAATTCGTGACGTGGATAAGAAATGTCACGTTTCGTTTCAGGCATAGTTGAAAATGTTTACTATTCTAATCAGGAATGGGTACGTCTTCTTATGGCATATCAATAAAAGGCAAAAGTCGAGATATTTCAAATAAAGACAAAATCCTTGATACAAAGAAATGAATGTTAATATAACACTAAAAATAGAAATCAGATATACATTCTAATTGAATAAACTCTGAAAAAATGTTCGCACCACTTTCGTGTCAAGGAAGTTACAGTTTTAAGTCAATTTCCACTTGAATTTCAACTGAGATTCACAATGCAAGAACTTTTCAATTAAAAGAAAAATTAAATACAATTATGACCTCTAATCCTTGTGGTTAAATATTGTGAACACGCATTATTATGAACATCAAAATAGATTACAATTGACACACACTTACATGAAATGTTTTACAGTTTTAGAATCTCATATTCTTATCTGTATCGTTTTACGACTGGTCTGTTAATTTCCAAAATTTGCTATTGACATTTCAAAACCTCGAACTATATTACTGAGTATACTTGGGAAAGGCTAATTAGCTTTCAAATATGCTTTGTTACCTTTGCTAATTTCGATGACAACCAAGAACTGAGTTCAAATGAAATTTGTGCGACTCACGACGCTTATCCTACGAAGAAACCGTTGATGGCGGCGAGCACCGAAGACTGCGACGTCAAGGTCACGCTTCCCTAGGTTGTAACCAGAAGGAGCTTTCACGCTGTCGCCTAACGCGTTCGTAGTGATGCGGTGTGAAGATTTTCAGTCTTCTTAATCTGGATAGCAGTTCCTCACGCCATTCAGGGTTGGATTGCCAGGAAATTCGATTTCATTTCTTAAATCGTCCAAAGTAAAATTTACTAAGAGACGTATGAATGAAATGCGAATGCAATATTCTTTGTATTAAATAATGAGTAAGAATAGAAATACAAAAAACTCTGAAATAGAAGAAAATATTCTTCCATTAGATGTGTTTCCTATTCATAATTTCAATATTCGCCAAAATATATGAGTTTTCCTTGACGAAAATCGTATACTTTCCAGCTATTCTTGTACTTGCAATTTTTCGATATCATTCACTATTTAAATTTCTTACATTCCAATGAAGACTTGTTTTCATATTATCGTAAAGTAGATTACCTTTAATAAGCTTCTTATGTACTTGCTTCTCGACCAATTTCTCTTGCTTTGCAGCTTGGTGTGGCGAACGATGTCGTCTCTTCTAACGCTTCGATAAAAATGACAGAGTTCCTGCGAACGCCAGAGAAATTCTTGTGACGGTTCGAACTAAATTGGAACTGTTGCCGAACGATTGCAAACACTTTCATAAATTTGTCTTTCCCTTGTGGCACTAGCTATAACAACTTTTCTGAATCGTTTGGACTTCTCGCACTCTCTCGCGGTGGTCGAATGAAGTTTTTCGAGTATGCAACTCGACTTTAGCGATTACGCTACGACAAGTTTAAGTTTCATTAAATGCATATGCTAGACTATTGTGATATTCAGCCTGAAGATGAGAAGAAAAATCCCATAAAAAAGAATGCGAAGTAGTGTCAGTGAGTGCACAGGTTCTAATGTTGCTCATATCTCAGGTATACGGAATATACCGTGCTTGTACTGAAACGTCTATAAATTACTAATAAATTTAAACAATAACCAATTTCCGAATTTATAAATAATTTGGGCGCCAGAAAAAGGTTACACTTGAATTTCTGATTATCTATTACTGTCTTGGGATATATTACAACTAAATGCAAATCCCGCTAGCGAAAATAATTCCAAAATGTTTACTCAAGGATTGAATGTAATGACAAATGAGAATCAGCTTTGTTTCAAACTGTGAATTATAATTTATTATGCATGTTAAAGTTATTAAACTATCATCAATTATTACAATTTATCGTTAGGTCATGTCCATTTTTCTCGTTATTGCAATAACAGCGTTATAGAACCTTTTATCCTTTCTTGCCTCTTCGCGCGCGCACGTCGCTCGATGTCGCCACGTAGAGTTGACCAATTTTCCTTCTTGTTGAAGTCCACGATGATCAGCGATCAAGTCGAAACTTCCTCCGAGCACTTCACAAACACTGCCTTTTCTCTTTATCTTGCGTCTCAGATGGGCACCTATTTCAAACTGATTACTTTCCCAGGTCGGAATAATATGGCAATTCGCAATTTACTGGTAAAATTTTTAAGTCAAATCTTGAAACTCCACCGCGAAAATATTCTAAGTTTACTTTCCAGTTCACTCATGAAAATATTGTAAGTCCGAGTTTGCAATGGTACCACACGTAAATTTTACAAGTTCCAGTTGCACACCTAATGCGGAAATATTGTAGGTTTAAGTTCAATGTTCACTCTCACGAAATATCACAAGTCCCGATTTGATAATTAGTCTCAAGAAAAATCGAACAAGCGATCCACCACGACACGAGTCGGAATGCCCTCATTCCCAATCTGATCCACCGTTCAAAGCTCGCTGTGTTTTCCTCTCTTGTTTTTTCGCGTTGCTACAGTGTATTCTGCGTCTGCTTCCAAACGAAATCGTTGTTTCGCGTTGTTACGATGTCATCTGCATATCTGCACCATAGAAACCCACATTTTTTGCAATATCTACAACATTTTGACCTTTATTTGCCTAAATAAAATGTCCGTCATTTTTGGTATGTCACAGTACATTAGGGTGTCCCTTATATTGCAAAATATTTCTTTTGCTAATTCGTTTGGGGCACGCCCCCTTATCTTTTCCATTGGGCCAAACTTACTCAAAAATAAAATTTCATATCAAAGGACCTGTATTAACTTGTGCCGACTTGAGCACGAAATTTGAATGTTAGGAATAATTGGTTTTGTTGTGTCAGTGGAAAATTACTGATACGTATTTAATATATATTTTTATACTACAATTTAATATATGTTCACTCTGTAGACTGCGTTATGGTTTACTTTCTTGAGGGTACTTTTTTTCAGTGTTTCTTTCTTGTACTCTGAACTATTCTTGAACAATACAACAAATTCAGTTCATTTACAGTCAGAAGTGCATGAAAATATTGCATTAATTTAACAGACCTTACAGCGCAGTCATTCACAGCTTTCAAATGTATAAATAACCTTTGATATAAATAATTGCTTTCCAGGTTGAATGTCATTTTTGAATAAAACTAGTATCCATCGTCAGGCAAGAGAACAGATATCTGCTTTATGTTGACACAAATTAGAATATTGTTTTCAATAAAATGAAGATAAAATTGAATTAGATGTATTGTTTATTAACAAATTAATAATTAAAGAACGGTCATCGGGATACCATTGCTCTTACCATATTATTCTCCTTCCAATTCTCCACAAAAAATATATCACTCTTCTTTGTGTAGATTCTCTCGGGCTAAATGTGTTCCCATTTTGATTTTGATTAGTATGTCTACTTCATCATACGACAGACAATTCTTCTAATAAAAACCACATACGGTGTCTAAATTGTTTTAGAGATGCTTTTGATGTCTGGAATCTATCCTTTCATGTGACTTTAGAACTTTTAAAAAGCAGATATCTTGATAAGGAGCTTTCGTGTGCAGCTGCACTGCACTGAAGCTACGGTTTGACATAAACAGTTACAATCAA
This sequence comes from Teleogryllus oceanicus, assembly GCA_964035755.1. Classification (NCBI taxonomy): domain Eukaryota; kingdom Metazoa; phylum Arthropoda; class Insecta; order Orthoptera; family Gryllidae; genus Teleogryllus; species Teleogryllus oceanicus. Next base: position 120,637,133 of record CAXIVR010000002.1, read on the forward strand.
CAGAAAGACATTTTTAAGGATTACATTACGTATTCAAACACGCATTGTAAAATAAGCCCGTATATGTGATGACGCCACGGAAAGAATTATTTTCTGTCGAAATTTTCAAGAAAAACACATGCTTCTTTAAAATGTCAAGTATTTGTCGCAGTTATGTCACAGCAAAGAATTTATACATTGTCTTCGATACCCAAATACGGAAACATATTCCAAACATCGTTAGTGTGCTCTTTTCCAGAAGAATTCCGCAATTTTGGAAACCTGATGTCCTGCTGACTGTCCCCAAATGTAACAACAGTTGGAAGTCTTCTTTCTTTTGGGTCCCTGACATTTCATGGAGCCTACAGTTTACCTTCCCAATGAACCGTAAGAATTTCAGATAAATTCCTCTTAAAAGTCGATTTAATTGTTTCTTAACGTTCTCTTCTCTTCACGTGTGTTATTCGAAGAATTGGAGATTTATTAATAGATAATTCTTCGGGTATTTTGGTCAAGTGCCTCTGCTGAAGGATGTATACAGAATCTCTTATCAGCTGATATCTATCTAAACATTTGTTTTTGGGGTTACGAAATTTTTGGTGCCACACATTGCAGTTTTCTGTATTGATGTGCTCGTTTACGAAAATTCATCAACATTGATTTCACCTGAACTTAGAAGTTCGTTATCTGAATCTTCAGATGATGAAGGAGGTACAGCATAAGATGTAGACACTTCACAGTGTTGTTTCTCTTTCCTTTTCTCTTCTTCTAATGCTCTTTGTCTCGCCTTTTTTTCTTTATCCGTGAGATTTTGGTCTACTCGTGGAAGATAGATTTTACGTCCTGGCTCTCTCGGCCGAAGTGAAAACATCCTGTCTTCTTCCAACGTAATCATTTATAAAGTATTCGGATGTGCAATATCAAATAGATTGTTCAAATTATTTCTAAACTCCTCTTCACGATGCTTAAAATAGCTTCACACTTGTTTGCGTTTTTTCCCTTTTTTTGTATTTTTCTCCATTCCAAATACAAGTTAATAAGCTTTTAGCGAACAATGCTGATTAGGTATGTCAGAATTATTGCTTTCTCCCAAAATATCATGCACTCACGAACCACAAGTTTATCACTTGCATTAACTGTTAATTTTACTTACCATTTGTTATGAAATAAAACTTAAAGCAGTTTTTTTTATTTGATGGTAAATTGTGTCCAGTTATTTGGTGTTTTATATTAATAATTAATATTACCTCCTATGGAAAGCACACGTTCCCCGGCACTGCATATTTTACTAACTTATGACAATATGTTAGATTAGCGACCTGCAAACAGTTGTGACACGATCGATTGAAATTCTAGTACTATTAGCCTCGGGGATGACTCAGCGGTGGGTGATAGGTTTGGACTTGTCCGTCATGCGAGTTCGCGCATTAATTTTTAACATTAATTTTTTGTTTAAAGTGTGAGTTAGAGGAATTTTGCGTTCGTTTTCATTAATACAATAATAATAATAATAATAATAATAATAATAATAATAATAATAATAAAAGAAGAAGAAGAAGAAGAAGAAGAAGAAACATAGAATAGAAAGTACAATGCTTTATTTACATTGTATACAGTAACACTGAAGTCTTAGTCGGAGTCTCGGTCGGGGTGACAGCGCAGCGCTCAAGAGGCTGTTGAGGGGTGGAGGCGTGCGTGGGTGTAGAGGGCAACATAAAGTAAGCGGTGGACGGGGCAATGCGAAGCGACATTAGTTGGTGCGTTCTTTATGCACTCGAGGCACGCATTGCTGGTGCCGTCCTCCGCTCCGCAAGCTCATTTATGAGACTCGTGAGTACCGCATCACACAGCGCTGCGGGTGAGAGGATAACTCTAATTTCACCCACATAATAGGCCTCAGTGCTAATATCTATGGAATTATCCTCGTAAATTGGCACTGATTAATACGTATACTAAAAGTTTCACCACACAAGATGCTCTCCTTTTTTATCGTTTTCCAAGGTTTGCGTAAATGCTATTAGCTAGTTGAATGTCATGTCGCCGATGCTGTTAACTGTTTTAAAAGTATTTCATGTGTTGAAAATTTATGTCACGCATAGCTTTATTCAAATACGTTCTTACAGTCTCTGGCACTGGACGATTGGCAATGAATCGTGGTAGCTAATAATGTTATACTCCGTTCAAAAATTCCCAACAATGGGTCTAATATGTTTCGTCCTTACGGGATATGCACTGGTAATATTGAAATTTCAAAATTGTAAACGTCATAAAAAATACTTGCAGGAATGGATGATACGATAGTTAGAATTTAATACCGCTACACTTTGTACGCTTTTTTCGCTGATATGCACAAAAATGCACATACAAGATCACCTACAAGCCGTTCTTCACCGTTATTAACTAATAAGATTGTTCTCAATTTGTTACAAAAATTCTGTCGCAAAATCTTCTACAACTGCATTTGATTCTTCCCCGGATTTGCTCAACACATCCCTGTTTTAGTTCCGTAATTTTTGAAGAGATTAAAACTTCACAAACTCAGCCAAATTTGTGTTCATTTCTTCACGAGTTCACAAGGAGCTAGTTAAGTTCAATAAATTTAATATGAATAAGTTGTTAGTCACATTCATCTGAAAATCGGTATTTGATCGCATAAGAACGTGAACGTGAGAAGTCGAACGTAAGAACGTAAATGTGTTTTCATTCAGTAGAATTACTATTTTTTATTTTCTCCGTATTCACTTGAAGAACATGAAACTTAATAAGTTCCAAGGAAAAACCTTTGGGTAGCTTTTTGTAAATTAATGTTTAAAAATATAGTAATACTGATGAAAATGAACTGAAATCTGCTTGTTTAACTTAAAAATGGCAATTATCAGTGTTGCCGTTCTGGTGAAAGAAAATTATGGTGTCGTTGAGCGAAAATAGCGTCTGGGTACAGGAATGAATCAACGCAATTTACATAGATCTATTAGCTGGCGTTGGTTCAATTACAGATCTCACCACTAAGATCAAAAAATGTTACGTTACAAGGTATAAGATTCTTGTATGTTTCTAAAAGAACACAATATGACGTATTATAGACAATGCTTTCTACTGCAAAAAACACATGGACAGTAAACCGTTGAGTCAGAGATAACGTCACGATTCTGAGAAAGAGACGCTCATGGCTTCTGAATAACAGAAGCAGTCACAAGACTACCCGTCGTTCTCCGATTCTATAAACTGCAGCAGCGAACCTTGAACCATACAGTCGTTGGAGTAAGAATGGACAACAGATATCTCCCGATCGGCGCAATACCGTTCACTCCTTTCCTTGGGCCGTTCTTCCTCTTTTTATTGCCCCCGCGATCGCACTCGCCCGGAGCTCCTTTCAGGAGAATAGCGGCGGCACGAGGCTCTCACCGAATGTCGTCGATCTGAAGTTGAGGAAGGAGGGAGAAGCGAACGGGCGAACGGGGCGGGCGGGTGCCTGGGCCCCTGCCGCTGTCGCTCTCCTCGCTCGCCGCCCTCCGCCCGCTCCTCGCCGCCCTCTCGCCTCGCCTCTCGCCCGCCCTCTCGCCCGCCCTCTCGCCGCCCTCTCCGCCCGTCCTCTGCGCCCGCCCTCCCTCTCGCCCGCCCTCTCGCCCGCCCTCTCGCCCGCCCTCTCGCCCGCCCTCTCGCCCGCCCTCTCGCCCGCCCTCTCGCCCGCCTCTCGCCCGCCCTCCCGCCTCTCGCCCGCCCTCTCGCCGCTCGCCGCCTCTCGCCGCCCTCTGCCGCCTCTCGCCCGCCCTCCTCTTGCCGGCTTTCCCGTCAGCGCCAGCGGGCGGGTCATGGAGCGACGAGCGAGCGAGCCAACGAGTGGCGGGCGGGCGGGAGGGCGAACGGCCAGGCGGGCGGGCTGCTTCGTGCAACACGAAGAGACACAAGACGCTCGCGGCGGCGAGGGTGGCCGGGCGCCCTCTAACGGCCGAACGCAGAGTTACGAGTGGCGCGAGCGGCGCGGCGTGGGGGCCGCCGTCGGACCTCCGCGAGAGGCCGCCGTGTAATTTGCGGGCGGTGGCGCTGGCAGGAGCGGGTGGTGGGCTCCAGGATACGGCAAGCGAGTTGAAGGGGGTGGGAGAGATGGAGACAATTACAAGGGTTTTGGATTACAGAGTGAATGGATAGGTAAGTTCCGGAAAGTTGCACTTCTGAAGGAGGTAAATGAGGAAGTCGTTTACACTGCTTACCTACGTCAATTGCACCTTGTGTGAAGAAAATTTTGTTGCCTCTTTGAAATAAAATACTAAAACTGAGGAGGTTAAGTAATGATAATATAGTAATAGTAGGATAGATGGGAAGTGTGACTCGTAAAGCAGATGTAAAGAGAGGACTGGAGAAAACTAAACATTTGTGATCATAAATAATGTCTTTTATTATTTAAAGAAGTTATAAATGATGAGATGTACAGATTAAAAGAATGTAAGATTGCAAAGGATATAAACAATTAGATGATGCTGAACAAGTGAAATAATGTCCAAAAAAGAAGAATATCAAAGAAACGAAGTCGTGTACGTAATTGCGGATTAAAATATTTGCATATTTCTGTTAAGTCGAAACTGTTTCATTGTTGTTTTTTTTTTTTTTTTTTCAGTCTTACCGGATATGTAATGAAACCATCGACATCTCTCACGTTGCCACAGGCAGCTTAGTTTTCTGTGAATTTATGCATACATCCGAAATTGCGATTTACACATATATTCAAAACTGTGAAACCAGAATATCATGGATAAATGTGCAGATCCAAAAAGGCTCGAAGGCAAGGAGAGTCGCGTCAAGGATTAGGCAGAGTGAGCTCATTCAATAATGTAATGTACTTAATCTGCAAAAATCGCGATTGATTACCAGTGGGGTGAGTTGAAAGGAAAATGAAACTTCTGATGGTAAAGAAACTAGTAATAGATGAAAAAGAAGAATAAATCATAAGTGGGAGGAATTAAAAACATGAAAACCTTGAATGAAAGGGATAACACGAAACTGTAGATGCTTGCATGATGGGTCACAAGTTCTACAAGAATTGTCTCAGAGATGTACAGAGATAGGGTTCGAAAAAAATGAAATGACGCACGAAATTAACGATAGTAAAGGGTTGAAATAAGAAAGAACTAAGATGTCAAGGGAGAAAGAGAACGTGTTGAAGGCGACAGGGACGATGAAGTGTAGGTGTGTATAATAAAAGGACGACGCGGTGTTTCGAAGTAAGGAGAGCGAGCGCGCTCAAAAAGACTGGACCGGGATTGACAAGAACAACAAAAGGGGCGGGAGGCGGGGCTGATGGCGGCTGGGCAGCAGCGCCTCGAAGATCGAAGGGAGCGAAGGCGGCGGCGAGCGTCTCCATCTCCGGAGCAATCAAAAGTTTTACGCCGCCGACGGTCCGCCGCGGTGGGCGGTGCGGGCGCACCCGCCGCACCGCCTGATCAGGGCGGCGTGGTTGGGGGGTGGGGGGGAAGCACGGGGCCGCGGTAGTAGCAACGACGTTGGGCGGGCAGTGAGTAGGGGAGAAAGCGGGGGCGAAGGTGGAGATGAAGGCGGGAACAGAGGTGAAGGTGGGAACAGCACTGCTGATTGTGAAGTGGAGTGGCAGCGGCAAGATGAAGATGGAGGTAGGGATGAAGGTAGAGATAACAGGGAGGGGAGGAGGGGGGGGGGGGGATTGGCGGCAACGAAGCGACGGTGGAAGCGAGAACCGGAGCGGGGGCGGAGGCGGGGGCGGGAAGGAGGCGGAGGCTGGGGGACTCGCCGATCGGAGTGATCGGGTTTTACGGCGCCTCGGGCCCGGGAAGGTGTAACTCTGCGCGGGCGCCCAGAGTCAGTGACCGGCACGCGGACCTCCGCAAGGCGATGCGGGGGCGGAGCGGAAGGGGAGCAGCGGAGGGCGGGGCGCTGGCAGAGGTTGAAGTGCCGGTGCTGCAGGAACGAAAGGGAAAGGGGAGGAGAACGTTGTAGTCCATGCTGAAGTAGTCGTTCAGAACTAGATGTTAAGCAGTTGTGCACACGAGTAAGTTAGCCTTATATTATTGACGTTAAGGTGAGAGTTAACAGAATTACTAAGAAAAATACTTCTCTTCAAGGTTTTGGAATTAGCAGAGTAATATGTGGTATACATTGTGAAAAGCCATCTTGCCTACATATCTCATAAATTTGAATTGTAAAACTCATTAATTGGAAATTGACAATTTAGGTATTTGTTCTGCTCGTTTATTCGAAATCAGTGTTGCCATATCAGCCTTGTTGTAGTGGTAAGAGGATACTTCTTTGGTTTGTCCAAATATTCACAATTACGCCAGAAGCGAATGCAAAATCTAGACTTGTTTTTACGTGTATTCTCACTAGAATTATGATTTAATTGAATATTTTATTCCATTCTATTCGATATTTGTAGGACTACATGACAAAATATAATTGTGTAGGATAATTATCTTTACATATTCCTCCATTTGTTCTCCACCTTCTTCCCCCATAACTTTGTTCCTCTTTACATTCCTTAGATGTCTCTCATATGCTCCTCGTATGTTCTTTACATGTTAATAGCACTAGTTAATCTGGAAATTAAACTGGAAATTCAAAAACTGAATTTGCATTTTGTAAACTACATTTCATTTTTATAAACGTTGTGGTGGGGATAGTGCAGTGACTCTCCCACCGGATGAGGCAGGAAGTTCTGCTAGAGTAACAGCTGAAGTATCTAGAAGAGCAGAAACTCCAAAAAAATTAATAGAAGGGCTCCAAAGATTTTTCGCTTAAATTGCAATTTCCTAAACATAACTTTATAAATCTTTGTTTAAAAGTGATACAATTTTCACACTGCAATCCAACTTCCAGCGTTTGGTAAGCCGCTTTAAGAGTTAAAGGAACCTTCCTCCACCAAAAATGGTGCAGTCTTGTTTTGAAGACTACGGCTTAGGAGACTTACCTCGTGTGGAGATGCGAAAATCTGGTGTCAAGGTCTCAGGACGCACCGTTTCCGATTTGCGCACTGTAGTAAAATGGGTTGCAGGTATTGTGCTGCGAGTTGCATATGCGCCTGATTTCCCAAATATGCCATTCTATGGGAACTTTTGTTTTTCATCTTAAATATACTTGATGTATCCTAGGTGGATTATATTCCAATCCAGCAGTAATATACTGACAGAGTTTTGTGTCAATGTTTTTTTATAAAGAGTAAAAAGTCCGTTATATATTTCTCAGCATATGTTACTGTTCAGGTGTCTCAGAATAAATTACCAACTAGTAGGGGTTGCAGAAGGTTAAAAAAAACAGATCCATCTTTACCAGTGAACCTACGTGGGGAAATTGCATTCAACGGAGTTGTATGCATTTATACTTGCGGAATTTGGTCTGAATTTTATGCAACCCCGCACGCACAGATGTTCAGGAGGTACAAGGAATCATCTTTACCGCGTCAGAACACTTGACCTGTCGAACATTTGTGCATAAACGGTTGCATAAAAATCTGGGACAAAGACCACATGCATACTACATATAACGCCGTTTTAAGTAATATCTCACTATATGTTTATCGGCAAAATGTGATCATTTCCAACCTCTCTACATGCTCTAGAAATGTGTAACATTTTGTGGGACAACTGTGAAGAGGTGGATTGTTACCTCATATTCTTTGATAGTGGCGCGCGGCGAGGCGTCGCCGCGATGGAGAGCGTGGGCGGTCCGCCTGCGGCGGGGGAGGCCGCCCCTTGGTCCCGCCCCCGGCCGGCCGCGCCGCGTCGTTCGCCGATTTATCGCCACCTCCAGTTTCTCCGCGTAACCTCCGCAGCGCCGGCTGCCCGGATGCGGGACTCCTGGTCGCCGCTCTTTTGTTTGCGGCGCCGCTGCTCGAATTATCTCGCCGCAACATGACACGGCCGCTGTTTTCTGCCCGACTCGTCTCTATTACATCAAGACCTCCCATCGAGGGGCTGGAATATGTGGTGGCAGGCAGCGGTGAAAAGTTTTGCAGAAATACGGTGATCGGTTATAGTGAACATATAAATATGTATTTTCGCGCCTGACACATCACACTAATCGTTACTTCCTATACAGTTTCTTAGATATATTCCTAGCGTTTCTTGTACTGATCCTCGTAATATTATATCTTCTATGTGTTTGTAAACTTTGAAAACTGTTAACAAAATGAAAATATGTAACTGTTTCGAATAGTTGGAAATAGTGTTCTGTATCATCTCAAATTATGATTATCTACTGTCCTTCAGTCCCCACTTAAAAATTCATTTCTTTTCTTTGATTGCACACGGTCTAACACCAATGCGTCAATCAAAGGAAGGAATTTCTGGTTCTTACGATGAAAATATAATGTAATAATGTTTTCAAGTCAAAGACTTGTTGGTTAGCCAATTCATCTTAAGTAATATTGTAAAGAGGGAGAAGCAGAATTTCAGTATTTCAAGTTCATAAAAATTTCGATGGAACTCACTTTGATCACTGAGCTACAACTCACAAAGTCATTTCTTCTGTGTTTCATACCTTTCAAACAGCACTTTTAATTTTTTTCATACCATTCATCTTCCTTGTGAACATTAACATTATAGCGCTCAGCCATTACAGGGAAAAGTAAAACAAAGTGCTTAAGCGGAAAATTATGATAAAATGTCTAGTGCAGCAATTCCTGTTCCTGAAATACCAGAGGGAACTTTTGTCATCCCAAGAAACGCGTTAAATTATGTAAGACGTGTTCCAGATTTCTTTTACACCAAGCCTCTAAACATACATCGCCCTAACGTCTGAATTGAGAAAGCACATTTTACTTTTCGGTTGTATGTAGTACGTTATCAAAACATCTCAATTCTCAAGGACCCTATAACTGTCGAGACATTCTAGAATAGACGAGCATGAAAGTAGGTGACAAGGCGCCCCCTTAAACCCTCTGCAGCAGACGCTGAATCTCCTCGTGGGGCGCTCCTTCCCACCCACGGAGGAGCACGTGGCCGTGGCCGGATTCCGTGCGTCCCCAGGGGGCGACCCACCCACCGGGCGGCCCTCGCCGTCAGCGCCAAGAGCTTAGCCGGAGCGCGCAGCTGGTGCGGGATGTTCACCGGCCGAGTTTAGCTCAGAGCCAGCATAGCGACTCTGACCGGAAGGAGCCAGGGTTCGAGTTCCAATACTGGCTAATTTTCGAGACTAGTTATAATGTTAGGTCGAAATCAGCTGCTGGCTTCTAGCGGGCGGCTGCTTTGAACGTTCGGTTTTTGTGTTTCTTTTTCTCTCAGTACCAGGCGAATGCCGGAGCAGTATCCTAACAAATGGGCAACGAACTGAACCAGATCTTTCCTTCCTCTTCCTTGTCCTCTTCTCACCCCTTATTTACACACTTACATGCACTACACTAACACATATGTGGCGAGACCATTCGAGTACTTAGAGCTTGTCCCGACCATTCCGAGAATATTTATGTATTTAGTGGATAACTTCATATGGAACAGGATGCGTTTGGTATTGCCCTTCAGAAATGATTTTGAATAGTTTGGATTTTTTAGAATGGTTTTGTCTCCATTTCGATATATTGGGCAGGTACGGTAGGAAGCATCTTAAATATAATTTAGAATGGAATTAAATATTCTCAGCCGGTCCGGTGACCGAGAGCGCTAAGGCAGTAGTGACGTATCGATCTCATACCAGAGGGTCCCGGGTTTGAGTCCCACCTCGGGCATGGTTGCATTTGTGTTTGTCCATTCACCCCTTATAATCTTATCGTTTCATCTTCATAGTTACTATAACGTTAATTTCAATAGTGGTCGCTAAAGAACTAGATGGTGATGCGAGTTTAAATATATATATATATATATATATATATATATATATATATATATACACACACTATTATTTTTCCTATTAATTTAGTTTATATTAAATATATTTGCATATTGAAACGAATATGGCGTCACCGGCCGGCACCACCACGAACTACCTCTATGCGCGGATTGCGTCTTCTGCCGACGCCACCACGAGCTGCCTGTGAGCGCGGGTTGCGTCATCTGCGCGGTGTCTGCACTAGATTATTCCAGAACGATCGCGGGGTCCGGAAAGTTCTCGACGGTACCCCCCGAGTATAAATACGCGGCGGCCGGCGACCGCGAGTCAGTCTTAAGTCCGCAGTGGAAGCTGAACTGTGAAGTCTCTGCATCGCGATGAATAACAGTGCAGTGATTGTGCACAGTGTCGTGAACCGTGGTCAGTGCATCTACTGTGGTCAGTGACGTGAACCGTGGTCAGTGCATCGAACTGTGGTTAGTGCTGTGACCAGTGCAGTGAACTGTGTCCAGTGCTTAGGACTGTGCGAGTGAGCAAGAGAAGTGTAGTGTAAATGAATAATCAAGAGAAGTGTGACGTATAAAGAATAATCAAGTGTTTTTAGCGATTGTGTTAAGAAACAAAATAAACGATTTTGTAAAAATAATACCAAACTTTTCATTCACCACCTAGAAACGTAACAATATATTTTCTCAGCCTGCCAAAAAGGACTCAGATGGCAGTGGCGGAAACTACTATGCTGTCTTAGTTGTCGGGTCCAATCCATTGTTAGTTGTTATTTTTCACCAACTTATTGTACAGTAAGGAAAACAATCCATCACGAATCCCCGAAAAATATGATTCATCTTTTCATAATTATTTTAAGTGTCATCTGTTTGGCTCCAGGTCTGAAATACTGGCTCTAGGACACTAAACTTTCACGTGCCTAGTGAGAAAGACTATCAAATGATCATCACGAGACATCAAATCGTTGCGTTTCTGTGGGTATAGGCGTTTCTGTATGAAATGTCATACTGTTGCAATTTTGGAAGGAGAAATTAGAGTGAAGGACAGGTATCATAGAGATAGAACTGGCTTGGGAATGTTAATGTGAACCAATTGTGAAATAGGGAAGTGTTATAGTATTAAACGTCATTAGGTCGATAGAGACCAAATAACAGACGCGGTTGAAGTTTGTAAACCGTGGCGATAGTCGACGTTTATAACCAACCAATTCTATTGTTTGGTTATAAATTTTGTTATCAGACGTGTGTCGTTCAATACTTTTTGTAATACCATCTTCTTATAAGAAAAATAATATAAACAAAAAATGTTCTTGCCGTTGCTTACGTAGGAATGCAACACTCCCTTCTATATCGATTTAGACCAGCACCCTCTCACTAAGGCCTCGGCGCTCTGTCGTGACGTCACCTCTAGAAGGCAAGCGCTGTTTTACCTAAGAGAACACGCAAGTTCACACCGAACGGCGTACAATCGTGCCTGGGTTTTAAATTTACTATTCCCAATATTAATAATTACCGTAGTTATAAAGTAAATATTGAAGTTATATATACTCATGAAAAATTTAGAATTTATTAATGATATTGAAGAAATAAACAAATGTCTACATTCTTACATCACTAGACATGATGGCCATGTTTCCCTCATTCCCTATTTACAAGCCATGGATATCTTATTCAAATAAAACTCAAGAATTAAATAAATTCAAAATTAAATGCTGATTACTTCTAGACATAGTTTAAATTATATAAGATTTAAATTTAATAATAAAATATATGAAGTTGATTGCACACTAATAGAAGGTTCACTAGTCAACTTTTTTCATGAGATTGTTTTTAATTTGATATACAGAAAATTTATTGAAAAAAGCATTACTGTAAATAAAATGTGAAAAATATCTTCCCTACTGTAATTATTATTATTATTATTATTATTATTATTATTATACATTTCTGGCATTACAAATATGAGTAAATATTGTTTTGTCAATAATATAAAATTAAATATACAATATACCTTCCAACAAAAACCATTTAATTAACACAAAAGATAAAATTGGAAGAACGGAACTAGAAAATGTCGTTTGTGGCTTTAAATTCATGCAGATTGTCCTTAGATCTATTTAGGACAAACTGGAAGAAAATTAAAATTACAAGTTAATAAACATCAAAACAAAATTTTAATCATCCAAATAGGAAAATTCATTGACAAAAATATTTAATTATAATCACAAAATTGATTTCAAACAAAATATTCTCACAAAGTAACAGAAACACTGAAATAAAATTAAATAAATTTATGAACTCATTAAAGTATTAGTTAACAATATTTATAAGATCTTTTGTATGAAATCAAATATTTTCTTTCATCCTGCTCCTTTGTACAACCACGATTGTTATATTGAATAAAATAAGGCAACAATATTAAAGCTCACATTTTTAATGTCCTTTTTATAAATACATGTATACATAACATATTTAATTCATTATTTGAATCCTTTAGTCTGTTGAGAACAAAATACATTCAATAACTTTGCTAATAAAGTTTGAAAAATGTAAATGCAGTGAAAATATTTAATTTTCTTTCTCTAAATTCAAAGTACTATAAAGCATCTTGATTTTATTTATTTAAGATTAGTAGCAAGGCTAGTATTAAAATTTAAGTAGATTATTTGTTAAGTTTGTTTGATACAACTTAATAGAGGGAAGAATTCAGATGTCAAGCAGGAACAGGAAATTTAAAAAGGAAAAAAGGGCATTTTTATCAAAAGTTTTCATAAAAATATTACATACCACACAACATGTGGTTAAATTCATTACATTTTGAGGCAATTAACATATTTTATTATATATACACACTGTACTAGATACATACACATAAACACTATTTTTTAAATAGAAATTTATTGCAGGAAACATTGTCTAAAACTGTAACATTCTACTTAGTAATCATATTCAACAGATAACTGCATTAACGTGGCTAGTAAGAGCACAGACAATTTCTTGCCTGTCTTCTCGTCGTAGCATTCAGCGACCTTTATTATATCGCCTTCTGTGAAGTGCAGTTCACACACCTGTAAATAAAACAAGCAGAGAGTAGGGTCAGTATATCTATACATAAATTCTTGGATCAGGATTACTTCTGTTAGTTTCTTAATATGCTTAAATATGCTATGAACAATAAAGAAGATGTTTGTTAAGAAGTTACATAGTATATGAAGATCTCTCTTGTATTCACTTGTCCATATAATGGACATCTTACATCAGCACCTACAACATTTCACTACCTATGAGCTACATTCTAAATTTATGAGTCTGCGAGTAGAAATATTTCAGTCTTTACTATGAGAACTTCTGCGGACTTTGACAGAACTATTTCATTTGAGAAATAAATGCACAAAAATGTATCATGTAAGTATTAAGAAGTTTATAAATCCATTTTATCGAAACTAAATTGTAAATCATTTCTAAAAATACACGAATCGGTTTCTCACTTCCATAGCATAATTCCTGTAACAACTACTAACCTCACTTTTAGTAGTTGAAAAAATCAGTGGATAAAACGTGCATCTATCATAAATATAACGACAAAAGAAATATTTGGATGTACACCAATAATTCTATAATGTGATTTAATAACACTAAAAGATGCTTACCTTTGTATATTTGGAAGTGTGAAATCACGTTGGCACAGCGCTGAGCATTTGCTCTAATTCCTGCCTTCTTCAATTTCATCACGGAGCGAAAACTTGCACTTTCGGTCTGGTTGATAAATTCTCTTAATTTGGAACACAACTTGAAGAAACATTTTCAGAACTCTCAGTTTCACACAAAAACACGGCTTCAGAATCTAAGCGCAACGAGAACCAAATGAACACCACGATAGCTGAGAGGGGAATCGAGTTTACAAGAATCATTGGAGCTTAGAAATTTTCAATATACCTACTGTGTGTGACGTAGTCAGTCCGTAAATGACGTAGCCAAAGGCCTGTTGTGAGAGAGCAGCTGTTTAGATGGCAGTCAAGACCAACTATAATAGAGACAGCGAATAGTGCTAGTTTCTTCGATTCGATTGTTTAACATGGTGGCTTTGTTTGACACCATTAAAAAGATAAAATTTTCCACAAAATTTGAGATGGATATTCCAAACCTTATGGAGACAGCGAATAGTGCTAGTTTCGATTTGTTACCAACAAAAACGAAATTACGGTACGAGAAGGAATACGAAGATTTCAAATAATGGCGTCAATGCAAAAATGTAAATGAGGTGAATGAAACAGTAATGCTGGCGTATGCTAAAGAAAAAATCTGAGATATATTCTCCTACATCGTTGTGGACAAAATTCGCAATGTTAAAATTATGTTTATTAGTTAACGTAAATGTTGACATATTAAGAAAGTTTATTTAGTAAGTGACGTGTGATTTGATTTTATAAATTCGGAAAACTATACGTGCTTTTGAGGAGAAAATCCGACGGTTATATTGTCAAAAAGGCGAAGATTTTATCCGAAGAACATATCAGAAAATTTTTACTGGAAGCAAATGATTACATGTGGGTACTTAAAAAAGTTATTGTAATATTTGGTATTTTTGGGGCATGCCGACGAGACGAACGTGTGCCATTAACTATTGATGACATGGAAACCACGAGCAACGGAGTGCTTGTTACACTGAAATGCACAAAAACAAAGAAATAGGATGTTTGTTATTCCCAAAGGCTGTCTTCCATTCAATGCAGACGATTTGTATAAAAAATATGCTGACCTACGTCCATCTGACCTAGAACCTAGACGCAGGTTATAGAAACGGAAAATGCACTTGTTGTGAGTGTACACACAATAGGAGATTCTCCAAAGAAGATAGGAGAATTTTTAAAATTAGACTCTCCTGAGCTCTATACAGGGGATTGTTTTCGACGATCATTGGCCACAATGCTAATGGAAAACGGTGGCGATCTGCTTTCTTTGAAAGAACTTGGAGGTTGGGAGTCCTCGTCTGTAGCCGAAACTTATATTGAACAATCTGCTTCAAAAAGAGTTAAAATTTCTAAGCAATTATTCAGCACCAACCAGATTGCATCTAATGATGCATGTACGTCGACGTCGGCACCTTCAACTTCTTATAAAGGTTTAGAAATTAGTAATAACAGTAACTGTTCATTCAATATTCATATTTATTATAATGAACTTTAGAAAAAGAGTTAAAAGTAAGAATGTTTTAAGTGCTGAAAATTAATATATTACGTTTTACGTTGTTTGTCATTTGTCTTAAGAGTTGAATATTTTGAAGCTCGCGTGATTCCTTGACGTCCGGCGGCCGTTAATTCCTTAACGGCCGGCGGCTGTTAAGATTAGCTTTTCGGTTGGGTTTCGTTACGCAGATGTGCTTACAGCACAGTATTACGAAACATTTGGAATCGGAAATCTTCTAGAATCGGAGAAATAAATTGATAAGGAATCTGGGGCTTCAGAAATAACGAATTGACTTTTGGAAAGAGAAAATGAAAAGAAATTAAAAAAGCTCAAATGAAAAAAAACTTCAAGAGAAAACAAAAGGATCCTTCGACAGGCTACATTTCAGGAGCAGAATTGAGAAAGTAGATATCTGAAAAAATTTAGTAGGTCTTAGTTGTAGTAGATTTTTACCTAAACATCTTGCAAGAAAACAAATTTCTTTAAGAACGAGAGAGTAGCAAGTAGTGCATGAAACCATCTTCAAGAAAGAGACAGTACCAACTGATGTTAAGTGATCTAGCGAGTTGAGACATTATCAAAAAACAGGGACCGAAGGGTTCCCTCGTGTCCCCACCCTCTCATTTCAGGATGGTTCCCATTATCTACCAAATCTTATTATATCATTGTCATCCTTACATCAAATCATTCATCTCAGATATGTCCAAGAAGTCTTAGTTACTGAAGAAATAATTAAGATTAATAGTTTCGAACTGTAAGCAAAGTAATCAGGCATACTAAAAGAATGAGAAATACTGGATGTAGATTATTCTTCGAGTATTTTATCACACACACACACACACACAACTGTTACGAATACGAAATATCGAGAGATGTAGAGAGGAAACATACCGATTCAAACCAATATAATTCTCCCAAACTGTCAATTAATAAAAACCGAAACATCCTTCAACCTCCCTTCATTTAACCTAGCACAATCTGTTATATGTTCTTACGAGTAATGAAAATTACTGCTTATGGATGTCTATTCCCAGAAGATGCAACTGAATTATATAATTAACCCATTCGAAGGACAGAGATTGTCGACGAGAACAAATAGTTTTGTTTGTATACTAGCATTATATCAACCTTTTCTATTAAAAAAACGGTTCATTAAAGGGCATATTGCGGCACAAATTATGACGTATAACCATTCACGGCACGAATAATTGGGTCATCACCAGTGGCGGCTGGTGCCCCAACAGACTGGAGGTTGCATCTCCATCGAACAAATAGGTAAAAATGTACGCAATTCAAATGAATAAAAACTAAGTGAAATAAAAGTCTATATTGAAACACTACCTACATAATGTTTTGCTTTGGGTTCGCGTAAGGCATATACACCTTCCGCGCACGTGGTTCTCGCTTTGATTTCCACTGGGCACTTAAATTCGACTCCAGTACATCGAACAATCACTATTGCTTCGACATCTTTCACGAAATAAAATTATTTTATTTTGAAAACTTCACTACCCAAATTAATAACGAAATATTCGCATTCACACACATTCGTATTCACAAGAACGTTCACAGATCATTGTGCGGCCAGCTGCAGCCACAGGGGACACTAAGGGACTTCCATCCAGAACGGCCATCTTTACACAATGAACTCATCAAATGCACGTTTTGAATCACAACACTCAATATCAAATGAAAACAAATTCTCCAAATATCATGAAAAGTGCATTGAACATCGCGAATAATTGACTGAACTTGTGTACTTTCAATAGCAAGCGAAAATCATAAAACTACGTTGCAGTGAGAAGACAGAAGGGTAATCTATTTATTTATTTATTTATTTATTTTACGTCAAAAAAACAGTTAAAAACTGCGTATGACGTGCTATGGGGAAAAGTGAATTGTGTGCACATTTTCAAAATTCTGTGATCCCTACACTAAGTCATATACTAATCCCCTGACATTTTCTCCGTCGCCGAGCAGCGCGAGAGCGCCAGTCTCTGGTTGCCCAACCCAAAAAGGCTGTATCTTCCCCGTGTTAAATCGAAGGACCGAGGAATAAAAGAAGTAAATTCATTAATACACCGAGAGCTAAGAGCGTGGTGCAATTCCTGGCCAGACACCGGAGAGAGCGCCAGTTGGACGCTCTTTGGTTTCGAAATGATTTCACATACATGGATATTGCTGCAATATCTTGAATAATGAATTTTTTAAAAGAAAAATGTATATTCCTAACATATTATGAGATCTTTTTCATTTTCTGGGGGTTGAGCAACCGTGCAACCTCAGCACGAGCCGCCACTAGTCATCACACATTCAGCCAATCGCAGAGAGAGAATCGTGAGGTGGTGGCGGTAAACCGAACAGCCGATCATCGTTATCTCGCACTGATGCCAAATATCCGAGGCGTCGCAAGAAAGTTCTTTTGCAAAATTAAGTTTGATTCTCATGTAAATTTATAATGCTGCTTTATCCCATTCGTACAAATTTGGAAAATTCGCTCATAACGCCGCTCGTTTCCAAAACATGTACTAATGCAAAAAAGCTTAACATTATAACCAAGTTGCATAAACTACTATTGAGAGCAAAGAGGAAACGGAGGAGTGTGTTGGCAGCGCCGCCTGGGGAGCCGCGTGAACGGGTGGCGGCGGGTGGCGGCGGCCGCAGGAGGCGGAGCAGGATCGGGGTGGCTGGCCAGGCTCAGTCATCGGCCCGGGCCAAGCGACTGCCAACAAGGCACAACTTGTGCTCCGAGCCTGCACAGACGAGCCGGCGGCGGGATGTCTCATAGCCCTGTTGTCACTGCGGACCCCTCCGCTCCTTCTGAGGGTCTGGATTTGTTGCGTTGGTTTCTTAAGTGTCCAAAACAAACATAATTTATGAGCTTTAATACGCCTTAAAAATTCAGATTTTTTAAATGTTCTATTTTATTCAACAGTTTTTCAATTAATTAGGATTAGCCACCATTTAATGACAATTATGTATTCTCGAAGAAATATTCACTCACATAAACCCAGCAATCTTAAGAAGCATCATACGTTAGTTTTAGATTATATCTGCGTAAAATAAGTAATTTATATACTGAGATGAGAGTTTTAAAGTCATGACAACTGATGCTAGAATGAACAAAATACTCTCACATGAATGATAAATTTATTAGCGTACTAGCTGACCCGGCGAACTTTGTACCGCCTAACAATCAATTCTTTAATTTTTTAGTTTGTTTAATACTTATTCTGCTATTCGGGACGCCAGGTCAGCTTGTAAGACAAAAAAAGAAAGTTAATAAGTTAACAATTACATTATGTCAAAAAATAAAAATTATAGAACACCTAAAATTCTTTTAATAGTCAATAAAAAATCACAATCAAAATTACAATTTCAAAAATTATTATTATGATACCTACTTATTATATTTCATTTTATTTTTACTTATTCTAAATTAAGTTTTTTCATTGTAGTACTTTATGGTACACGATATTTTTTGTTTGATTACCTGGCGTGTAAACAAATAGAACAGATGGTTTTCGAACACGGGAATAGGCAACATACAATTGACCATACGAGAAACATGGGTTTTCTAAATTAATACCACAAACACTTAATGACTGCCCTGGGATTTGTTTATAGTCATAGCGAAAGCAAGCCGTACTGGAAACTGCAGTCGTTTAAACTCGAATGGTACGTCAGTCAGAATCATTGGGATGCGGGGTATCAAAACGTCTTCTCCTTTACACTTTCCTTTCAATATGATTGCTTCTATTACATTATTCAGTAATTTTTTATCACTAATCGTGAGCCGTTACAAAGTCGCGGTTAGTTAATATTTCGCAACATTATAACTACAGATCCAACCTTTAATTGAAGATTGTGAGGCGGCAATTGTGGAAATCTAGTGAGTGTAAAAATTCCGGTGGATAGTTCACGACATCATCTTCATTAGTTGCCGTATCAACTGATTTATATGTCCTCATTTCGCCAGGAATGTAATCTTGAATTTTGAAATTTAAATCATTTACATCAGTGTTTTTGGCAGCCAGTATAGCTCGTTCGCTCAACCAATCATGGAATAAGTAATTTTGAGGAACATTTGGAAACACTTTTTGAATGAGTTCAGCTTTTGATTGAGTTAACTTTCAAAAACCCTCAGGAAAGGTGCAGTCAGCACGTCTACAGGAAATTTGCCATTACCAATACCAATGAGTTGTTTAGAGAATATGTCTCCAGATTGATCATTTTGCAACATAACACGCATATTCTTGCTTAAATGTTTCCATAAATTGGAGGACTTTAAACATGCATTCAGTTCATCAGCTTGCGTTGAACGTGGAACCACTGACAATGTTTGCCGAAAATCTCCTGCTAATAAAATCATTGCGCCACCAAATTGGTTTTGGTTGTTCCGTAGATCTTTTAAGGTTCTATCTAAAGCCTCTAAAGATTTTTTATGTGCCATCGTGCATTCATCCCACACTATTAGTTTACATTGCTGCAAAATTTGCCATTGCAGAATTCTTGGAAATGTTGCAGGTTGGAGTTTCGTTGTTTACCTTTGCCATTGCAGAATTCTTGGAAATGTTGCAGGTTGGAGTTTCGTTGTTTTGCATATTCAATGGCAATTTTAGAGCTGAATGGGATGTTTGACCACCTTCAAGCAAAGTTTCTGCAATGCCTGACGACGCAAGAGCTAGAGCAATTTCATTTTTTGAGCGAATTGTTGCCAATATTAAAGTAATCAAAAAAGTTTTTCCTGTACCACCAGGAGCGTCCAAGAAGTAAGTCCCTCCAGTTCCATTATTTATTACTTTCATAAGAGTATTAAATACATATTTTTGTTCTTCGTTCAACAGTGGAAGATTTATTTGAACCGATTCTTTCAAAGTATTGAAATCATACGATTTTTCACGTTGTAACTCTTGATCAAAAGCATCATGCATTGGGCTTGGCCATCCCCAATTGACATAATAGCTTGTTTGACATCATCAAGCACATATCCTCAATGGAAATCAATGCATCATTGTAAATTTCTTCTCTTATTTGTAAATTCGAATTCCCAGTTCTATTGCGTATTTTAAATAAAATATCGTCACACATATTATCTTTGTATTTTACCCACAAATTAATTGGCTTTGATGGGGAGCATGTAGATATGATAATGGAAAACAATGTTCGTATTTGATGAGCTTGTGATGAAATTACAGCATCATAGAGTTTTTACCCAATGTGATCGTTTTCTAACAGTTCAAACGATGACAGGCTTCTCTGTAAGATCCACACAATTCACCTTCAACTGTTGTAAATGTTGGAATGATGTTGGACCACGTACATTACATACTAACAGCATACTAATAGCGTATCACATACTAATAGCAGCCGTAAATAAAAACATTCATCGTTGCTTGGATGAACGGAATACATTCGACCTATTGCATCGGTTGAATATACACCTGGGTATCCTGGAACTGGTTTTCCTTATTTCCTTTGCATAAATTTCTTTGATGATTGATTCCAAGTATAATATTTTACCATTTCAGAATATAGCAGTGTTTGTGCGAAATTATCATTTTGGCACGTCTCGAAAAAACTGGTTAAGGTAGTAGATGGTGGCTAGTGAGCTCTCTTTATTGCATTCTGAGCTGTAAAATACACTCTTTGTCCATTCTCTAAGTGCACGGCTAAGTGAACAACTGTGGGGTGTCTTTTATGACTTGGAAAAGGAAAAAATCGCTAATTGCATCTTTTTTATAGATCTTTTTAAATTCCAAACCATCACTTCCTTTGGTTACGTATTTACATATGTACTTGATAGATTTTACTGAATGGCAAGATTCAACATTGATGTGTGGTTTGAAAATTTTGATAAGATTGGTGAATATGGAAAAACCAACGATTATCTATTTCAATATCTTGTTGATTTACTTTGACAATTGTTGATCTTCCATTGTCTGCTAGTGATCGCCGACGATACAGTGGATAACCATCATTTCCAGTAATTGTTTCCGATATTAATGTCCGTGGATAGCGCTTTGAACATTTACCATCTACCATACAAGGTGCATTTTGATTAAGTGTTCCACATGGACCATGTATCATTTTTTTGATAACTACTTCATACAAGCCAGGATGTAGTTGTTCATTAGGATTTACAGCCATATTTTCTACAAATTCCGTTACCTTATTAGCGAAAGGTTGCATACAAAATCATCTCGATGAGTACATAAACTGGACACTGAATTGGAGAGTTAAAATTAACCCAGATAAAAGTGTGGCAAAAATCTTCACCCTTTGTAGACCACGAAATCCACCTGAGCTATCAATACTAGGAACGAAAATACCATGGGCTTCCTCGTCAGTAAAATACCTTGGCATTTAATTTGATAAAACGTTTACATGGTAACCCACATCAATACGGTTGCAAATAAACCAAAAGCAAAAATTTCAAAATTATTTCAATATTAAACAAGCGCTCTACATGGAAAAACGAATGCCGACTGCTAATATTCAAATCGATAATCCTTCCTACTATAATCTATGGATGCCCAATCTGGGGAGGTGCAGCTCCTAGCAATATTAAAAAATTAAAGTAATTCAAAATATTTTCTAAAAATATCTATATACCCCCTGGTCATTACAAAAAAATTACAAAATTAGAAGAAACCATAGCTAAATTAGCTAGCAATTTTACAACAATCTGCATACCTCACCAAGTACCATCATTTTTCACATGGGAAAAAATGCGGTCCACGCACGCATTAAGTCAAGATTTCCCAAAGACAAATTCAAACCCTCGTAAGCCACTGTACCCTCAGCTCCTTAACATAATCATATTCCTTCTCTTCTTAATTAACAATAACATTAAATCAATAATTACGTCAGAGTTTAAACCTCACTTACCTTATGGATGGCCAATCCAAAATTGTCATATAATAATCTAATGTATTTTTAGAACCCTTGAAAGACTGAATTGTCGAACAAGAAGAAATACATTTTTGAAAAAAGGGATTTCAGCTGATATGACTTCATCAACTTCATTTGGCCTAATGTTTTTCAACCAACCAAATCAAAATATGTGCATGCTGCAATCCATGTTTCTGCCACTCCACAGCAGCGTGTCTCACCAAACACACAATGTTTCACAATTAAATCCATTAAAGATGTCAACTTTTGTCTGACGATGTACACACACAGATGCAATGTCTGGCGGGGTGAGATGGCTGGGGCTGCGGCGCGTAGGCGCGGGAGCCGCGAGCAGCCGCCGCCATAACGCACGGGCGAGGCCCGGCCCGCCCCGCGCCATCAGCGTTCGCTGCGCCCAATCAGACAATGGGACATTAGCTGTCGACCCGAGAACCCCTCGCGCGACCGTATCGTGCGGTGAGCGCTCGCATAATGGAACTCCCGAACGAGAAGGTGTAACGGCGGTACTTCCTCTCGTCAAAGGCTTAATAGGCTCTAAACGTAGTTAGCAAATCCATCAACAGGCCGTTATCCATCCATCGCTGCGCGGAAGAACTGTGTGGGTACGCGATCGTAAATAGTGGTAGCTACAGGAGGACTCAAAAGCGAGGAACGTGGGGAATCGGTATGTTTTGGGGTTGATTCTAAGGTGACAATACATTTTCAATACGTAGATTAGCTATTCAGGTTATTCTGATAGTATGTTATAAATATAAATATTATCGAGTAGGTTGCAACATGGAAGAAAAGTTTCTATAATTTAAATGAAACCTTTGTGATTTTATTTAGTTGCTATTCGTGGGCGACAATAAATTTATTACGATTCAAAGAACAAAGCATGAAAAAGGTCTGGTTTAAAACAAATATTGCCAAAACGGTTCAGAACTGCAGGGTAACTGGTCCTGTCGATTTGACCCCGATATTCATACGTCATATTTCAAGGGAAACGTCATAGTGGTACTAGGGGGCACCCACGCTGCTCGCGATTGAAACGCTTACACATTCATAGAATAAAGGATATATGAGACACTCCAGAATCTCAATCTCTCAGAGCAACTCTAAGGCTGGACTTCGAGCGGCCACCAGTCGAGCGCGAGAGTGGGCAATTCACTGATTTCGTTGTTTATTGCTCCTCGAATGAATACTTCTCATTCAGGGAGTCAGAAGGTCGATATGTTTATTGAACACCGCCCTGCCCTAATCAAGGATCGTGGATGTTGAGTTTGTTACTTTCTATTCGCTGTTCTGCAAAGCAGTTGTCACTGTAATGACTATATTTAGTTTCGGGGGGTTATATTTGGCCGTCAATGATCGAGGACAATGAATTCACAAGCATAGGAGCTAAAATAAACTTTAATTATTAGTACAAAAATATTCTCATAATAGCAATTCTTGTGAGACGTATTATGTAATAGTTTCTATCCTGTAATTATCCAATACACTCTCTTAGAATTCCCAGAAATTCACAAAAACATTTATGCATCGCAAAAAAATGTAATGGAATTATATCACTTGCTCTTAAAAATATCATTAATAAATGATGATAACGAAGTATATTTTTGTATTTCTAATGAGAACTGATGATGAAAAAGTAAACCACTCCAATTTCGCATCTAAACATGAAAAGATAATTCTCAATAAAAATTTCAACCAATCGAGTGAATAGTCTTTGAAACCCATTGATGCAAAGACAAATAGTTCACCAAACATTGTTCTATAGTTTACTGTCGATATATTTTTACTTGGTGTCAAGCATTGTCCTTGCAATTGTCCCGCACACTGCTATTCCAACATTCCCATTGTACGGGCCAATGTGTATACTACAATTAGTGGATTCTCTGCTAGAAACCACAGCGGTGGTCGGATGGGCGGGGATTGCGTGCGGCGGTGGGCGGGGCCGAGGGCCGGAAGCACCGGGGCTTCTGTTTCCGGGCGCACAAAGGCTCGCAGGTGCAGAGGGCGCGCGGTCACTCGATCTGCGATTGTCAGCGCCGCAGCTTCCGGCGCACCCCGCCACGTGCGCGGCGCCCGCCCGCAGCCGCCCCCGCGCGCCGTGGGAAGACTTCTTTGTGCGTCTCGGTCCGATGATCCGCGTTTTGAAGAAGCGGTACGCTCAGTTCTCTATTTCAAGTGTCATAATTGTGTTGAAGAACGCTAGATGTGTCGGATGTGATATTCGTAAAGCGCCTGATAAATCATGATATTGGAGTCCTGAATCACATACCAATTCCATGATTTCATTTTTTTAATTTCAAGTCAGTGGAATAACCACTTTACAAATGAGTGTTAGCTTTTATACTTGTAATATAATGGATGGATGCACTGTAGTGGCCCAAAGTTACGAGTAGCTGTAAATTAGCGCACCATCATACCCCTATTTCTGAGTGAGGTCATCCCCACTGGGTAGATATAGAGTGAGAGGTGAGATAATTATTTCTCTAGGTTATGTGGAACGGAACAGATCGTTTGGGAGACGGTATGTTTGGTACATGATGATAGGGCACAACCAAAGATTGAATCAAATTATCAGTAGGCGATAATTGTATCAAATTATCACCAAATGATGCCATCTATTGATGCTGGTTTTAAGTTCTGTCGAAGTTCGTGTTCAGTTGGACAAGCCAAAAAGTACATGTCCACCAACGTTCTTGAAAGAGCAGAGGAATTTAATCAATTATAGGCACTATTGAGTTATCAGAAGTCAAATATTCAAGCGGATGACGCTATCTTTTACGGGTTCTTTTACTTTTGATCATGCTGTGACGTACTGGGATTCAAGTACACAGACAACTGTTTCTGAGAGAAAATATTTACATATATTCACACAAAAATCAACAAGTTAAATTTATAAACATTAAAAAAATGTCCGGCAAACTTTTTCTCCCTTACTCGCGAAAACCCTGCGACTGGCTACAGCCCAGTGCCGCTGCTCTAACGCAGGTGAGCCACGCGTGGTGCGATGCTGTCTGACGCTGAGCCCCTTAACCACAGTTATCACATGGCCTGACGTCTTCGTCTGGAAGACCGCGTGCTATGAGAGCACCGGAGATATCACTCAGCCTTTCGACTCTCGATGTTAGTGATTTTTTTCCATTTTTTATTTCAATAGTATGTTAACTATTTATGAATTCACTGTAATTGTAAACTGTTTTCATTTCATGTAGATGAATTTTGTGCTAGTGAGTGCAATAACCTATAGAATAATAAAGGGACTAATAGAACTGAACCTTTTTAATCAAAATTAATATAAAAAAAAAAAAAAAATACATACGAAAATAATTTCAGCTACATATTTAGCCATAATTTAAATAAATCTTGGCGTTTTGATAAAAAAAACTGTGAATTAAATTTGTAATAAAAATTTGCTATTTAAATGAACTTGTGAAACAGTTTTAAATAGTTTTGAAACAGTTATAAATTTTTTTAAAAATAGTTTTGAAACTGTTATAAAATATTTAAAAATTTAATCCATCTGAACACATAAATGATTAAGTGGGTACATCAATGTTTCATTATCATTTGTTAGCAATGAAGTTTATGTCAATTGTCAATATATTCCATTCTATTGTGGATTATGTTATATTTTACACATTTTACTTTACTATATAATATATATTATATTGTGACGTCACGGGATAAGACAACCCCATAAGGCCACCATCAGCTACGAAAAGAAGCTCACGAACAGAGAGGAGTAGGGTACGCGGCGGAGTGATGGCGTATAAACGCGCCATCTACCCACAGCTTTTCGAACTGTGACGCCCGAACTAGTGAATAATGTTTTTCCGTCACGAAAAGAGGAGAATATTCACCCTTCCAAAAATTTCCGCAGGCGCGAGTACCATAATTATCGCGGCGCGCCTCGGAAGAACTCTCTTTGATTGCAGCAGCGACGGCGACTAGACTGAGCTCTCTTTGATTGCAGCAGCGACGGCGACTAGACTGAGCTCTCTATGATTGCAGCAGCGACGGCGATTGTAACTTGATAGTATAGGAGTTTATTTTAACTTGGAAGTTAAAAGTTAGCTTGAGAAGCGTATCTTCGAAAGTGAGGTAATTAAGGAGTGAAGTGCACAAACATTTTTCGCATTCACAATATTTGAGAGAGCAAGCGAAGTGACTGACTCCGAAATAATTTCAAATTTGTGAGATTCGCGCAGAAGGACATTAACTAAATCCAGCATCTCATATAGCACGCTGAGACCACACACGCCCGAAGTGTGGTAGGTAGGCCGAGCATTTAAAGCATAACTTCAGCAACATTAATTATCGTGGCTGGAAGCGCGAACAAACTTGTAATGAGGCGCGGCAGAAGAGGACGACCCAGGAAGAGCGAAGGTAGGTGAGAAAAATTTGGACTGGAACGAGAATCGTACGAGTCCAGAGAATGGGAGAAGGGTGTGGAAATTGTAGGCGTAGCGGAGTCCAGTGTTCGAGGGAAGGGAACCGGTAACGTCGTGGGACAGCAAGCGGAGACGAGTGGCAACGCGGGGCGAGCGGCAGAAAATCCCCAAGGTTACCTACAGTCGAGCGATGCGGAGCTGTTGAGGTAAAGGAACTGGTAACTTTTATGCGGCGATCAGTTGGGGAAAGAGAATAGCAGTAAATACACGACAGTTCGTGTTAAAAGTGGGTGAAAAGTCCAGAATAAGTGGGAGAAGGATCCCGAACTATGTGAGTGGCAGTTTCAAGTTCATTTACTGCACGCGTTATTGAATTCATTCAAAGACGCCATACCTTGTACAATTTTACTTAAATGATTCATGATTTTCACATGTTGTACAGTTGATATTATCTGGAAAAGTCAGTTTATTGTATTATGTTAAAAGTAATTGTTTTCTGTGATATGTAAAGGGGTCAGATTTAAGTAACGTGTATATTACGTTTTATTGTTTTTTTCTCTTTAAAGTTCAATGTTATAGTGAGTGCCAAGCCCAAGGCTAGCACCTGTGAACGGGATTCCTTAAAACAAGTGTAAAATTCATTTTAAAAGACGTGCACGGAAAAACTAGAGAGTAAAAAGAGTAAAATAATTTGGTAGATGAAAATTCAGAAAGAGGAATGGGCAAATTGTAAATTGTAATTGGTGAAAGTGTGTTCAGGCAGTCGAGGTGACGCCAATTATTTTGTTTTGCCTTGTTTTCTTGTTGTTGTTTTTTCAGTGACCAACTACTTAAAGTGCATTATCCTGTTATAAAATTGCGTCACTCTAATTTTTTATTGAATATATGCACATTTTATTCGTATTTTATCTGATTCATTGTGTCAAGGGTTCAGACCTCTCATACCCCAAAGGTCCTGGTTCCTGAGAATTCTAAGCTCGCTTCACGAGCATTCATACTATCACGCCCTCACCACGTGTGGAAGGTGGTGTGTGTATATATATATATATATATAAAAATATATATATGTAATTATATAATGTAATTATAATGTAATGTATATAATGAACCTATAATATATTCAACAACAATGTAGGCATTATTGATGTATGTATATCTACCATAATAACAGCCAGACTGCAAAATTTAAAGGCTTTTGAGGTTTTTGTGTAATTTATTGTGAAATTTAATTATCACTAAATGCGCAATTTTTATGCAATTATTTCCATTTTTACGGTGTCTGGTTGTGTAGGTAAATATACAGATCTGTTCTTGATTCAAAAATAAGTAATGAATATTCTATTGATAGTAAGTACTATGCATAACCCATTCCTATACCATCAACGATCAGTAACTTGTAACATCAATAAGGAATGCTTAAATAAGGCAACACGGACGGCTGACTCTCTCAACTAGTATAGCTCTGTACGCCGACTGGGAAGGCCGGCACCTTCTATCAGTATCGTCCGGATACGTTGTGACGTCGTGGGTTGAACAAATCACAGACAAGTGTACTTTGGTATATACACAGTTTATTTACATATATACTCATAACTGCCCTCGTATTTGCTACAGGAGCATTTGGTCCCCGTTAGTATTTGCTAACTGCCAAATGTACTGTTAACATGAGCGTGGCGCTCATACCCGCAAGCTTGCGGACTCCTACGCACACTGGCGTCTCGCGATGATCTCGCGACAAAGTTGGAGGGACAAAAGCTACCCTTTTCAGGGCTGGCCCACCTTTATAGCCTCGCTGAGGCTGTGTCGCCACCCGCCGGGTGCTGCTACCCGGCGGATGACACTCCCCGCCGGGTCTTGCGATACATCTGGCACAAGTGTGACGCGTACCCTCTCGAACTCACCCTGGGCTCGCCTCCTCGCTTCCTGCCCATTGTGGTGCATTCTGCACGTGTCCACTCTGAAAGTGTGGTTTGGGTACCCGGTGTGCACCACGCTGCCGCGTCCGTGGCAGTAGCGGACGCTACAACGTCATGACGGTAGGCTGGCTCCTCCAACCAGTGTTGCTCGCTTACGCCGAGTAGATAGCCAACTTTACCGACAAGGTTGCTTGGACTCGGAAGCTTCTATCTGTGCACTTCTGACAAGGTGAATTCAGAGGAGTGAAACAAGGGACTCTTCACGATGCACTTTTCGTTCCAACTATCTCCGTCAAGATACAGTGGGGCCTATATTACCATGCGTTCCCTTGTTACAATATAATGGATCAGGTATACTGGAATTGTTCTTTTTTCTCCGAGTACGATTAAGTAAATGCGAGCACTACAACAACAGCTATATAATATAGGCGCATATTGAGACGAGCTCGAATATGCGCCCTGGTAACGGACCGGGCCATATACAAGAATTCCCAAAATGCCATCTTGTCGGTCCGCTTATTTGAACGCGGCGCGACAACCACGTCACTCTCTGACGTCGGCCGCGGCCACGTCGAGCGGAACGCATGACCACGAATAGGAAATTAGAAAGATCAGCTTGGGAACGAGGTCTTGTGATTGACCGGTATTCGAAAAACGAGGGAAGCCAGCGGAAAGATTTTTTTTCCCTTTGAAAGTTCGAACAGTATCAAAAAAATTTCGGAGGTGACGGATCGCTGCGGAATCGCGCCTCACAAATCGTGTAAAAACCAGTATGAGTGACGGTCAGGGAAGAGAAACCGATTGCGAGTCTCTAGCAGCGAGCTTCAAACGAGATAATTTCATCCGAATACGTAAATAGAACGATCATTGTGCTCGTTTTGTTGATGAATAACGATGGAGAAGAAACGTGTATCAGTGGGAGCGAGTTACGTGAATTCCGAGAGGGCTGAATCGAACTCTTTTCCGGCGTACACCGAACAATTTTCTGCATCGTCGCTACGTCACATCACTGAAGCGAGAAGCCAAGGCTATAACCAGTCCCAAAACACCGCCAGAGAAGCATTTGTGTTGGGGAAGGAAGACGGGCAAGAGGCGAGGCCCAGGCACTTATCGGCCGAGAAGATTGGTACGGGAACGCAGCGGAAGGAGAGGCGGAGGAGCGTGGAGGCCAGACTACCCCGAAGCATCGCCAGTGCGCGCCGCCGCGGCCAGAGCAGCGAAAGCCCCGGGCGTCACACAGGACGCGATCGCCACGTCCCCAGCGCCGAGGCGCCGAGGCGCCGTTCGCAGCACACGACGAGGCCATTGCACGTAAACCCCCATCAGAGAAGCGTGAGTACCCGTGCGGCAGAAACGAAAAAGATGTAATTGAACAATGTTAAACCACACCATTCTTTTAAAAGCTTTTCAAATATTACGCATTTCAAGCCACATTTGTGAATGCTGGCGTGTGGAACTCTTGAATGAAAGCTATGTTAAGAACATAAGTGATTAATTTGCTTTAAACAAGTCACCCAGTTAATTAAGTGTTCAAAGGGGTGTTGTAACTAGTAAAATTAACTTTGGTCTGTACTGAGTTTTCTAAGCATTGGTGGTTGAAGTGTATGGTGAATTAATAACCACTTTTAAGAAACGAAAGCTATTTAGCGCAAGGAATTTAAATCTTTGTGTTCTTTGTGACCTTAACACGATGCACCAACTGGAGCATGAATTACAAATTATTTAATGAATGATTAAATAAGGTGATTTGTTTGTATAAGAGGTAGCGATAACTGCTTGAAATATGTATTTCCGAGCACGAAGGTTGTGTTCTAAATGTGAAATGTGATTATTTGTGAAGGGTTGTTATTTTTGTTGAATTTGTGTGATTTTTTTTTAATTTTTTTTTTATTTTAGAATATACCGCCTTGTATACCAGAGCCACAAGTGTTTCTCTTTGAATGTAAGCTGGCCCGTATTCCCCACCCATACGCATTTTCAGATATTAGCCTCATCCAGGCAAACGATTTGAAACAACTCGAGAGGTCTGACGTCGGGACGGCAGTGTACTGTCGAACGACGCCGGTAACGCCCACGCGGTCTGCTTAGGGCTAACGACTCCTTCTCGCAACCGAGTTGTATTATGCACGGCGCGTCGGAGGGAAGGCCACGACGTGTGTTCCGTCGCAATATATATATATATATATATATATATATATATATATATATATATATATATATATATATATATATATATATATAAAGAAAAAACTAGATACTATGATGGAAATATCTTTCCACCGTGCTAGAAACGAATAGATTAAGTTTCAGTACGTTGAATTCTGATTGGTTCAGGTGAAACGTACGTTCCAGCTTCTTACGCTCGTCATTGTGAAAGCTTGTTTTTACGCATACATTTTACGGCGAAGTTTACAGCATTACGTTACGTTTAAGTTTGCATTGTGAATGAGACCTTACTCCGTATGACGTACACTTACGTACGCGAGAAAATAAATTTGCCCTTTGAATTTGAGAGCAATAACATTAATATCTTTTCTACGAAAAAAGTGGATTTTCCTGTTTTATTTCGATAATTAGAAATTGTAAGATAAATAGATGTTTTATTTTGTATATATCGTGATCAATATTCATATATAAAATAAGTATAATTACATCGTTTCATACTGATCGACAGGGGATCAGAATGGTCAACAGATGTTGAGGAGTTGATCATGAAATATCTGTTTGTAAACTGATCAACAATGATCTGTAAAAATCTGTAAATATGTGTGGATACGATCCGTCGAAGAAGTTCCGTTTCTGAAGAGAAATAGGCAAGATGAAGGAGGGTGAAACGGAAATCGGGGGGAGTAGCCGGGCCGGCGATGGGGCGGCGCGCCCTGGCGGCGGCGGAGCAGCGGCGAAGGCCGAGGTGGAGGCGGTGCCGCGCAGTTGTGACAGGCTGCGTCATAAACCCCGCAGTGCTCCGTCCGGGCACAAAACACCGCGGCCCTCGCTCTTCCCTCTTCCTGCCGTAAAAGTTGGCGCCCTAACGGCACCTCGCCGCCCCCGCCCCCGTCCTCTCCGGCCGACCCCGCTCCGGTGACTCTTCCCTTGCTAGGCCCTCGCTCTACCTGGGACACTTCGTTTGGGCCGGCATATTCCCTGCAATCGCACGAAAATTCAGAGAAATTATTTCCCCCACGTTCAAACCATACGGTAAAATTCTATTCTTTCCTTAAAGATCAAGCCTTCGGAAAAGGAAGGATTTCTTTGCTCTTAAGTTAAAATGCTGAACATTATAAAACATTTTAATTCATGATGCATAAAATACTAAATTAGGAAACAAACACTCTTGATACCAAAAATAACTCATTCCAGATTTACCAACTTTTTTGGGGGGAGGGCAGTCAGTTGCCAAATAAAGAATTGGTCGGCGACTGATTGCAATTAAATATAATAAACTTCGTAATTAAAAAAGTTACAAAAGTATATAAATTATAACTAAGCATCACATCGCTACCTATCAAGTAAAAAATACTCGCCGCAATACGTACAGGAGAAATGTCATGACCAATGATTATAAAACACTCAACATTTTGTAACCTTGCATTACAAAGAAGATTAGAAACGCAGATACTCGAAAGCGGAAGCGTCTTGGAGAATTTAAAGTCCAGATATTTGCGAGAATATTAGTGTAAGAAATTCTCATCTGTAGATCAATTCTTTGTGGTATGATTATGGATGTATACTATAGAGAAAACTTAAGGGGTCATTGAAGAAACCAATTACCTGAAAAGGGGGTGATGGAAGAAAAAGGTTAGGAATGCTAGGTTTAGGGATGTATCCTCGCAAAGGGGTAGTACACATTCAACTTTCTCACACCTATTTTAAGCAGGGAAACACATCACCTTCATATCAAACCGCGTGTTAATGCAAGAAGATTTTTTGTTTCTCTTGTAAAACCATCGCAAATGAAAGTATCTGCGTTTAATAACCAACGACTCACGTAATTCTTCTTCACTGATTGTTTTCAATTCATTGATCACCAAATGATGGGTGAGCTTCAATGACTTCAACACCTTGAATCACTGAAAACTAACGAATACGTATTAATATATGTTCAATTTCAGCATCATTTCTTCACACCAAATATTTTATGCTGTGAAGATATGCTTAAAAATAACGAAATAAGAGGCTGGAGAGATGGAATCAATGAAATTATTAAAAAGCTACATTCTGAACCTTTGTAGTACTAGTTATCAGTACGAAATAAACCACTACGTAACACATGCCCATTGTGTACGGAGTGCTTGGCATTACCTTAAATGTTCTGAATTAATAGTATTTACCCTACTCCATTACATTATGTGCGTATTTTGTTAATTAAAGTAATTCTTTCTATTCTTTGTGCTTGGTCTGTCAGCCAGCATTGTCTGCCGCTCCTGGTCAGAAGCTTCCATTTGCGGATGCTCTTTTCCTGAAGGGCGTAGCGGTATTCACATTCGTCCTGTTCACCTACATTTCGATCAACATTTCAACTCGATTTATTCTCTGCACAATTCAGGTTTTCCGGGAAAAGGTTCTCCGTCTAGAAGGATTCTGCGGTTTCCTTGAGGTCACATTAGAACTGCGGAAGATACCTGTAAAAATAAATTATTTCCTCTACGAACGAACATGGTCTTGAAATTGGGGACAGAGTGGGAGCGGGAGAGAGCGGGAGCGGGAGAGAGCGGAAGGGAGAGAGCGGGAGGGGGAGCGAGAGTGGGAGCGGAGTGGCGGGAGTGAGTGAGAACGGGAGAGAGTGGGAGCTGGAGAGAGTAGGAGCGGGAGAGAGAAGGAGTGTAGTTATATTCCTAAAAACGTTTGTTGTGTTATATATTAAAATACCTAAAAGATACAGAATAAGTTTCAGTCAACAGTCGATTCCACTCATATTGTGACAGAATTTAATACCTTTCACAAATTAATATTTGACTTGGAAGATAAATAATATATACACCATGTAGAGAATAAATCAGTTGAATTTGTTTTCATGTATATGCTGTGTCATGCATTTACATTTTTTGCAATACTATTTCAACCAACTGTTTGTAGGTGTCCTGAACACGCTGCTCTTATACAAAGAACACTGTTATTAGTGGCGTGAATCTTTGAGATCTTGCGCGCCCTAGTGGGCACCCTTGGGACATCGGTCTGAATTGGGTTCCGCCGCGTCGGGTCTTCCTTGCATCTTGGATTTATTTCAACGCGCCTGCAACGCGGTAGGACTTAAAACCTCCGATCACTTCGGCGCCCCACTGACAGAGGAAACGAGGGAGTTCAGGAGTACACGTCCTGTGGCACAATATTGAGCTTTGGAGAATGGCCACGAAGAGAGGACTTTCATATAAATGGATAAGGAGTTGAAGGGCCGAGAAATAAAGTTTTTGGAAGGATGAAAAGCTAGAATATTTACGTTCAGTTAGTGGTTGTTTTAATCATTTTTAATACTGTAAAATTCCTCGTCATTTGTTTGATTTATACAGGTTTTCTTTCTCGATCATCTACATTCTATGTTGGTAATTTGCTTATTGTACTTATTGATTCAACTGATTTGCTTCCAACACCATCTCTAACACCTCAATTTAATCTATATACACATATGATGCAATCTACACGCAGCCTTGCCTCTGTCAGAAGTCGCTGCTTCGGAGCCGTAACGCGAGTCATGGAACGGAGCTCGGTTGCAAACCCAGGACAGGATACTGAAGTAAACGAGGCTAGTTTACTCGCAAGCCGTAAACACTTGCCCACGCTGCGAGGGGTGTCTTGAGTGCTCCCGGGAGTGCCGGTGGGGGCAGCACTGGGAGCGAGAGATGGAGATAAGGTGAACGAGGTGGAGGAAATGGGAGAGATGGTCGAGGCGCATGGGAGAGGACAAGCCGGTGGGGAGAAAAGTCAGGGAAAGGAGAGGGAGGGAAAGCGGAAACTGTGAGAGAAGGAAAGGGTGCGGTAATGAGAGGGAGGGGTTAACGTAAAACATACGAGACATTCCAAAAGAAATGGAAGATGTGAGTGAGGGTGACGAAAGGGCGCGGAGATGGAAATATTGTTGGTTGAGAGTATTCGCGGGGGGGCGGAGCGGCGCACATCGGTGAGCGTGGGGGGGGAGAGATGAAAAGGAATGAGGCGGGGCGAGCGGAATGATGGCGGGATGCGAAGAGGTAGAGCAGGATTGAGAGGGACAGAAGAGTCGAAGAAAAGCGCGGGAGGTGGGACAACTGGCTGGCGGGACTAGCAGGGCGGTGGGTGGGGTGGGCAGAATGAGCAGGGCGGGTGAGCGCGAAGAGCGCGGAAAGTGGGGTGGACGGGCAGAGTGGGGAGAGCGAGGAGACCGGGATGTATGGAGTATGCGGGGTGTGCGACAGGAGGGAGGGAGGAGAGGATGAATGGGCTTGGAGACTAGGTTGGTTGGGGGCGGAGTGGGTGGGGGACAGGGTGGGCGATTTGCTCGGGAGTGGTTGGTGGGGGCGGGGGCGGGGCGGGCGCAAGAGGCGCGCAAACGCAGCCGTAAAGCCGTCGGGGATCGCGCGGCGCCCTGCCGGTTCGATTACACGCTACGCGGTCGCCGCCCGCGCGTTTGTTACGAGCGCTCGCGGCTTCTGCGCGGGGAGGGAGGCGGCGGCTCGGGAGGCGCTTGCTCGTTGCCTGTGAAGAGCGGAGCTCTCGTGCGTTTGTTTCAGGAGCTTGTGCGAATCACGGGAAGTGCTATGAAATCGCACTCACTCCGAACCGAATAGCCACCAAAATTCGTATGTTTTGCACGTTTCGGATACTATTTGCAAATAGGGTGTGGTGAAATTGATTAAAGTTTGTGGGAAACATTGCAAGTCATTGGAAAATTGCAGTTTTTCCTACAATTAAAATTGGAGTGTTTCAAATATTTGAAAGTAATAAAATGAATGTTAATATTTTAACGTTTATTGTATTTTCTTGCGAAATATCAAGAAAATACTGCTTATTCTATTTAAAAAAAAAAATAATTAATAAATTCTACAAATAAAATATATAATTTTATCCAATTTATTAGTGAAGTTATTTTGAAGATATCTCGAAACTTATGTATTTTATGTTTTCAAATATTAGGTGCAAAATACTTACAAAACAGTCTTTGGTTCTAAAATTATCACAATGCCACGTCGGATGCGTTCTGACACGATCAATATCAGTGAACTTAAGGAAGTCAAAATTGATGTTTTTCACTCTGCTTTTTTTTCCTTGACCCCCGAAGTTCCTATCAGTTACGCGGTGAAAAATAATTTCGATTCCAGACAGGATGTTATGGTCTTTTTTAATTCATTTAGTAATGTTGCATACATTTTATACATTATATTGTTGTAATTATTTGTGTTATTGTAAATAGTTTAGTTTAATCTAACATAATAACGAAGTATTTACGCAACGCTGGAAAGGTATTTTAGGACATATGAAAAATCCCAACTTCAACCTAACTCTACTTCCCTCTGCAATTAAAAATATAACAAATGACAAAAATAAATTACTCCCATTAAAAAAATAATAATAACAACACATTAGCAACTACTCATTCTGAAAAAGAAGAACTACTGGCATATCATTTTGAACTCTCCTTTACTAATAACCTCCCTTATAATATTTCTTTTATCCAAAACATAGTTCAATCATTAGCCAACCCACTTCATACAGTTCCTGAAAGAATTAAATTTATTTCCCCATCTGAAATCAAATACATAATTTCCAAACTTAAAAACAAGAAATCACCAGGCTTAAATTTAATTCTAATATTGTAATTAAACATTTACAATATCCTATCCTCAGTTCACTAACAGCTATATATAATGCATGTTTCAGACCAACTACTTTCCAAACTCCTGGAAAACGGCACTTATCCTGCCAATTCCTAAACCCAACACAGATCAAACTAAACCTGAAAATTTCAAACCAATTAGTTCGGTGCCAAATTTTTCAAAAATATTTGAAAGAGCAATTTTAACCAGGATTAATAAATTTGTAAATCAAAATAATATTCTTCCTAGTAGTCAATTAGGTTTTAGACATAACCATTCTACTACGCATCAATTGTTACGTTTAACAGTCTATATTGCCACAAATTTCGAAAAATTACGTCACACTCTTGCTATATTTGTAGATGTAAAAAAAGCATTTGATAAGATCTGGCATGATGGGTTACTTTTTAAATTGAGAAATATTGGTTTCCCAAATTACTTACAAAAAATAATAAAATCCTTTTTAGTTAATCGAAGATTCAAAGTTCGAATAAATAACACTCTCTCAACTGATCACAGTATACAAGCTGGACTTCCCCAAAGATCTCCTTTATGACCTATGCTTTTTAATATTTTTATTTCTGATATGCCTTACCTCTTACATTTAGGTATTGCCTTATTTGCGGACGATGCTGCAATATTTATCTCTCGTAGTGATCTTTTAGGTAGAGACAATCTCTAAGATGACCTAAATCTCCTCATGTCTTGGTTCAATGATTGGCAAATAAAAATAAATCACCAAAAATCACAAGCTAAAATGTTCTCCTTAAAACGGATTCTTCCCACATATCCCTTAATAATTAATAACCATGCAGTTAAATGGCTTCCAAATGGCACTCCTGTTAAATATCTTGGACTTCAAATAGTACCAAATTAACCTGAAAAACACATAACATCAATAGCTAGTAACACACACATAAAAATATTAAAATTGTATCCATTCATAAATAGAAAATTATCAATAGACTCAGCATTAATAATATTTACATACATTATACGATCTTCACTGACCTACGCCTGCCCAGTTTGGGGAGGTGCCGCTAAAAGCAACCTTCAAAAACTGGAAGTACTGCAAAATAAATTTTTAAGAAATGTTTCAAAAGCTCTATGGTATATCAGAAATGATCAAATTTAAAAAAAATTATCTATAGAACCTCTGAAAACTTGGATTTTCAAACTTTCTTATAATTTCTACTCTTCTCTTTCATCTTGCCCAGCCACTCCTTTGTATTTTCTAGGTAAATCAGCCAATCCTTTTCCACGAATAAAATCAAGTATTCTAAAGACCTACTACATCCTCCTTAATTAGCTGTAAAGAGGTTCCAACATTTCTAAATTAAAAATTGATGTTTTTAATCCAAATATTGTATGCATTTTTCTGAAGGACCCTTCCTGGGTATCTTTAGTTGTTATTTTCTTATATTGTAAATATTATTGTCTTTAAGCATTGTTCATGTATGATGAAATGTACTTCAAACAAAATTGTATATACTATGTACCACAAAAACCTTTGAAAGACATAATAATGTCAAACAAGGATAAAAAAGGGGACGATATAAAAAGAGTAGCAATAGGGCATGGGGGTTGCCAATGCATAGGTCGCCGAAGCAATAGACCTTGTTAGGGAGACATCCACAGTGCCATATGTTCTTATGACATGATCTTCGCGAGAGGTACGGTTTTTGACCATTGCACGTAACAAGAAGATATTTAAGTTTATTGTATCGATAATATAATACGAAGTGTTATGTTTGTGAAAGAACAGAAGGTAAATAGACGGTAAATAGTTAAACTATTCTTTCTTTACTTTTAGTATAATTTAATTTTTAAAATAATCTCAATGAAAGAACTTTGGTTGGAAAAATTCAAAAGTATCAGTTAATGCTAAATCACTTTTACTTTACAAGAGTTTATCTTAGTAGTTAAAACGAAGTTGTTTTGAATTTGTTAACTGGTAACGTTAACGTTAACTTTTTACCTGGTCAACGGAAGCACGTAAGTTTCATATACTGATATAGAAACTTTTGAAACATTCCAGTTTTAATCCGAAATTCGCATCGCTGTATGGACAAGAGGTTGCAATTATGCCATCTCTTGCGTGTCCTGTAAAACATCCCAAATCCATGACCTTTCGTCATAAAGCGCGAGGGCCAGTCGATGGCAGCGAGGCGCAGAGCGGCCAAGGTGGCAGGCGTGGCGGCCGCAGCGCAGCATGCAATGGGGGGGGGGGGGGGAGGCGAGCGTCGAGATGCGGCCCCGCGGCGCCCATTGGACTCCGTCCGCGCCCTCGCCTGCTGCCTCGCACGCCGCGCTCCACCGCGGCCACCTGACCGGCGACACGACGACCATGCTTTCAAATCGTTTATGTTTTTGAAGAAACATCCGTGGATTAACGCCAATGTTTTTTAGCACCATTTGTTTTCGTACTCAAAATTTTTATGCTTTCGTTTTTGTTTTGTTTGTATCTTAAATGAATTTTCCCATAATTACAATATCGTTAAAGTTAAAACATGAAATAATAACTGATGGTAACAAAGTTAGTTTATGTGTTCAATCCAAACAAACGCTGTTTGTAGTACTTACTATATCGAAGGAATTATCTCTCTCCCGAGATGACTCCAATGTCCTGGTATTCAGTAACGTTGTTTTGAGTTAATTATAAATTTAACCTTAATTATAAATTAAGAAAAAATCTGCCACTGTTAAATTAAATAATGTTGCAAACTATTTTATTTTAGAAATCACTAAACCAGTATTCAAAAATCGATGTGTAAAAACATTGATTATTCAATGTATTGTTAACATAGATTTTTCGTTATCGATGTAGCATTACTAGTACAATCTGCTCTGGGCATCTACTTTGCTCATTCAATGTGGCCTCCCCAAAGAATTTGCTACGCCCGTACACTCGGCCCGACTACGTTGCTTCGCCCGTAGAAAGCGCGCTGCCCGACTACCTTGCTTGGCCCGTTCAGCCCGCTCCGCCCGAATACCTGGGTTGCATTGATTGGATACTCCGCTCTCTGTCTGGCCATGTTTGTTTTTAATGAGCGCGAGGGCTAAAACTGAACAGCAATTATCTATATAGTATTTAAAACACGGGTTTTCATTAGA
Organism: Teleogryllus oceanicus; assembly: GCA_964035755.1. Lineage (NCBI taxonomy): Eukaryota > Metazoa > Arthropoda > Insecta > Orthoptera > Gryllidae > Teleogryllus > Teleogryllus oceanicus. Next base: position 120,676,204 of record CAXIVR010000002.1, read on the forward strand.
AAGAAATTTAATAATTCGACTCTACCAAATTTCATGATTTTCAAGAAATGCAGTGAGCCCGTGATGTGTTATCTCTTCCAATTATTTTTTGCGATTTTTACATTATTTATTTTGCATTATAGTATTTGCGTTATTTACTAAAAATTCTGTTAAATAACAATATTAAATTTTAATAAGATCGTAAAAATAATACAATCAACGCATTTCTGTCATTTGTTCATTATGTCATTTTCAAGATCTACTATATTCTATAGAGTTTGTTGTTTCGGTCGTTTTGTTTTGGGAGTTGCAATAGATTTAACGAAGGAATTTAACGTTTCACACCGAGTTTTCTTAAACGATCAGTGAGTTATAAGATGCTAAAATATTCTGGTGTCCATCAATCGTCGGACATGCCTATACAAAAAATGTTCAGTGAATTATGCCGATCTACTACGTTTTTAAACTACAGTGGATAGTAGGGTTTTCTGGTATACTTCAAAACATATTCATGTACAGACCCTGGTAAAAAAAATATTTAAATTATATTTTCAAAAACATATTTATGTAATTATATTTTCACATTCAGTTGTGATTATATTGTTCAAGAATGTGTAAACCTCCTTCATTTTATTAGTCTCAGAGAATAAGTACTGAACGACGTGATTCAATATTTTATGGAGTGGGGTAGGATTTCTTGTGCAATTTATAACAGAAGAGTGCATATATAGTACTGTTCTGCTATACATTTTCTAGAGGTCTTTCTTTTTGCAATATTACACACAGTTGATTAATGTATATTTCAACTTTTTCAAAAATAATTTCAAAATGTATCAAAGTTTGCAGTTTATAATCACTGGAGGCGGGTTTTTCCAAAACCCTTTTAAGATCTTTGGAGTAAGCAAACTAGTTATTTAGTGTTTTAATAAACGATATGGCAGTTATTTTGTAATTTTGATGATAACATTCCAGTTCAAATTGAAATGTTTCAACATATTATAATTAAGTAAAGGAATCATGAAATAAATTCGAAAATTAAAAAGTAGATTGTTCTATCTACAAAAGTGAAATACAATAGAATATTCGATTTAAAAAACAAAAATAATACAAAATTTAGAAAAGTATTTGAATCAGAAGACAATTGCGAACTTCCCTACAACGTGAGGACAATCGCGGTTTCCATATTGACGTCCCTCCGATATCATGTAAACTCAAAAGTATTGTATTTCTGCATCCTCGGAAGTATTTTTCATCCGCAGCTTCCATTTGCGAGTCTAAATCCTGCCAGTTAAGTCACTTGAGTGAATTTCAAGAAAGGAAACAACACATGATACTTCTTGTTAACACACGCTAGTGCCATTAGTCGAAATGAATAAAATAACATATCTCACATTATTTAAAAATATTCAAATCTTAAGTTTTTTTAGATGCGATAAAACTAAATTATCGGACTATTGTCATCATGGCTCGGGGAAACACCCAATTACTTTTCACTTTGGAAGCAAGGAACAAAATCTGAAATTCGAGTCCTACTTATAACAAGGGAGCGGTATTCATGACTAAAACATCGCCAAAAATGATCAATAAAATGCTCTTAAAATGCTTTAAAATGCTCTAAAACCAAAGAAATTTGACGTAAAACATCGTATGAAAACCAGTTCGGATGAACACCTCAAGCTGTTGGATACGTTACTGGTGTAATCGAGGCTTCTTCCATTCGTTCGAGTGAACTCAGCTTGCAAACTTTTAATTTGGACTATTCATTACCAGGAAATCTCTGTCTAGTTATCCCAAAATTGGCCGAACTGGCAATGGCGTTGATATACGTCACAGAATTAACTATTAATAGTTAAATTGTTGGGAAGGGATTCTGAAACTCAAGAAAGCGTGCGCAGATGATTTTCTCCCCATACGTCACACAGTTTTTGACTAAATAAATTAAAAGATTAAAAAATAAAATAAAAAAGAATTACATATTCACAATAGCTATCAAAACAATTTCTGAGCGAACAAACTGAATAGGCTACTGAGTAATGCTGAGAAGAACATTTGTTGCACTTATAAATATGATTTGAATTTGACATTAAAATGACATTAACATCGATGAAGTAAGCAAAAAATGCATTAAAAATGACGAAAAGGTAAAAAATGACTTATTAGTCAAAATCACAAAAAATACAAAATAACTATCAAAATGGGTCATTGCCTTTTGTCATATCATAAAATGAATTTCGGAACAGAAATTTTTCTAACGTGGAAAGAACAAAATTACATTTCATTAAAATACACCCCTTATATACACCCCCAACCATCATTGTGGTAATCATGAAGCATTCTGCAATTCTGACATATGTTTACAATTTGATTACATCTCTGGACATTTTCTGTCTCCCCCTGTCCAGTTCCATCTCAGTCCTAACGGCCAGTGCTTCGACCATCTCATCCCACAACTGCCCTTATCACTGTCGTTTCATTTGACGCCGTTCCCGTACACTGTACTACCGACCGATATCGCTCGGATGTGATAGGTGGAGCGCGTCGGTCGAAACCTCGGGGCTCCGCGCGCCGCCCGCCCTTCGCCATCCACTTCCATCGCCTCTGGGACCGCCGCCCCCGCCCGCCCCCGCCCCGCTTCGGCCCCGCCCCGGCCCCGCTGCGACCCGTCCGCACGAGCCGATGGTCGCGGCCGACCTCGACGACGCGCCTAATTAATACGCCTAATTAGGCCAATTTAGGAGCGAGCTCGCGGGAGGGCGGGCGGGGCGCGTCTCGTGCGCTCGCTAATGAATTGGGCGGCGGGCGATCGCCCACCGGCCGACGCGATGCGCTGCGCTGCTCTCAGCGGGGGACCTCTCGCCGCCCGCCGCCTGCGTTCGCAGTTGGAGGGAGCTCCTACACAACCGCTATTGCTATGCAAAACGATCAGAATAGATCGTTCCGATGAATAGACTTGCTCTCCCTTCGAAGTGTGTACTGCAAAAAGTGGTTTAATGAAAACAGATATTGTGTGGACAAATACTTTGTAAATATTTTCACACAACTAGCCTTCAAGAAATATGAAGAAGATGAACTAGTGTTTAGATATACACGAAAGAAATGAACAACCTGACGTTAACTGAATATGCAAAACATTCAGAGCACTTTCTTGATGCATGATATCCCACGAACGGTAGGTGTACTTATTTTTAATTTTTCACTGTGAAAAGAAGAAGTTACTTCATGAAAACAAAAAGATATTTCTTTGAAGTCATTCAGTCACTCTATATGAAATGAGTACAAGAACAGCGATTTCAGCGTATATTCTGTGTCACTGTGTCCGACAGTTTTTTCAGAATTGAACCATACGATGTTTAAACGGAGAACCGTGGCCCATCGGTAGAAGGCGTTTTCGCTAACCGTTTTCCTACGGGATCCCTCCGCCCGTTCCCTCTTTATTAAAATAAGACGTTTTAATCAGCATTGGATTTACAGCGAAGTAAATTTCATAGTACGATAAACCCGGCGTGTGATTCACATTTTTCATTTAATAAGAAATTTTTGTAAGAACACAGATATGAAATAACTAAACATTCTTGGATCATTTAAAGCATTAATGGTTTATATCTGCTTGTAAGTCTCTTTTCAAATTGAAGGAAGCTAAAAGTATCCAATATTTCTTCAAGATATATTCATCCAATTTCACCAAACTTTCTTAGTATGAATAATGATTATTACATTTTTCCGGAACGATTTCAATAAAATCGACACGATTTTTATTTCAATGACAAAAGAATCTCCCGAAAAAAAGCACACACATGAAGGCTCAAGCCCTATGTATTTAACTGTAATGCATTGCAATCCCAATATTTATTGCAATACTGATTTATTAACGCTCTCTGGCATATTGAACTTCCGCCGAGGCGCGGGAGGATATTAGCCTACCAACGACCCGAGTAAACGAAGCTTCCTCCACAACGTCAGTGGTGGCCCGCACGATTCGGAGAAGAGAAAAGACACGGAGCGCGCATCCGGCAGGAATTATCGAGAGAGCTTCCTAGCGGAAACGCTCACCAATCACAAATTGACAAGCGCCGGCCCGCATTTAACATACAGCTGAATGACAATACCCGTTCCCAAACTCCGGGGAGACCTATCGTGTGGCCGGAACAATCGCGAGTGATGTATCGATATCTGGCAACAATTAATGTCAGTCTTCAACGCGACGTTGTCAGCTGTTGCATTGTCTCTCGCCTGAAATACTGGCTGCGAAGCCTGCGGGATTCGCCACGCGGCGCGCAGCGATCGCAGCAGAAACTCGCCGACCGCGCGGCAGCGTCCGCCATTGTTGCTTTATTGCCGCCCCATTTGCATGCACCGACGGATACACATCCGAATACACGCACCCTACGGCCGCCACGTGCATTGTGGCACGCTGCGTGGCAAAACGCGCTGATTTTATAATGATGATATACAACCTGTCGTAAAGTTATCATTTTATAATTCGACCTGAAATACTCCTCTGAGTGTGCGGGTGAGCGGGCGAGTGAGGTACGGGGGGGTCGGGTACAGCCTGACTAAATAATGTGCCGCCCTTGAGTTAAGCATGTTTTCCACGCCTATACGAATATTTGCAGAAGGAAATACTGATTAGGGAAAGAAATGCTCTAACAAGAAATTACACTTTCTATTCGATATGTCCACAGTTAAGTTCCAGTGCGAATAAATTATCTTTATTTCATTTTGCAAGAATTGGATATCAATCTGCCAACTTCTGCAATCTCCCTATAATTTTCTAAACTAAAACAAACAACAGTAAATTCTAAAACAGTGTTTAATTAGTGTAAATAATCACAATCTCAGAAATGACACGATTAATAACTTTCACTCTAGAATGAAACTCTATTTTTCCCTAAACGAGACTGACTCTTTATCAATACCTTTATTTTATTTTCGTGCAATGCCAGACCGGGAGTTCCTAGGTTCGAGTCCTGTCGGCGGCAGGATTTTCGACATTAGTTTTTCAACTAGGTCGAATTCAGTCGCTGTCTGGGGGAGAATTCTAGCGGCCGGCCGCTCTGATCGGTAGTTTTCCTGGTTTCTCCGATCAACACCAGGCGAATGCCGGAGCAGTACCTTACCAAACGGACCATGGACCGCGCGCGATCTTTCCTTCCTCTTCCTCGTCCTATCCTCTCCCCATTACACACACTCTTACAGTAACATCCACTACAGTACCACATATTCCGGAAGACCGGTCGGGACCTTAGAGCTTGTCCCGGCTGCGGCGGGGCCCCGCTGGTAGGAGAGTCCTAGTTACGGGGAAACAGTAGCCGACGGTAGGTTTCTGCAGGATTTCGTCATCCATCGGCGGAAGATCACCGCCATCTCCCGAGAAAAAACATACACTACACTAACGGGTCTAATGACCAAAGCAGTTGACGCGCCCGGGAACACGAAAAAACCAAACCAATCGTGTGTGACGTACTGGAAATAAATAACACAGGACGACTGTTTTTAAAAGAAATGTATAACTATATTTACACAATAATTTACAAAATAAAATCCCCGCGACCGTCCCTAGGCCCAGCCCAGCACCACTGCTTTAAAGCAGGCTAGCAACGCGTGGTGCGAAGCTATTGGACGCAGAGTCCCTCAACTATTGTTACAACATGGCCTGACGCCAAACCGGTCTTCGCCTCGAAGACCGCGTGCTAGGATAGCACTGGAGATATCACTCGGCCTTTCGACCCTCTACATATCCCGCGTGGGCGCAGTTTATGCAGCCTTAAGTACCCGGAGGCTCGCCCCCTCCCCTCGGCGCTCTCATGCCGGCGGGCGGCAGGAAGGCTCGGCGGCCAGCCTCCTCTAGGAGTCTTGCGACATAGTCCACGACTCGCACTAACCTTTCTCTATAGTTATATTTGGAGATTTTCCTGCCCCATCCCCATGGCCTATTCAGCGCGTCTTCAGCTCGGCGCGCATCAGCGTGCACAGCGCATGCCAACCGCCCCCAACCCCGCATCCGGCTTAAGCATGGGGGAGGACGGTTTTCCCGGCACGGCTCGCAAGAAACCGATGCGCGACGCCACACGTGCAATGCCGGGGTATAGACTCTCGTTCAAATAAACGCAAATTTTCTATCATAATCCTTGAGTATTCTTAAAGATATTTGATTAAAACAAAGACCGAACTTTTCAATTTGTCGGCAAATAAATCTTTTGATACCAGATTTTTTAAGAGAAAGTACATTAGACTTTATACTGCCGAACGTCCAATGAATTTAATACACAGATTAGATATTTTTGGCATAATACGAGCAGTAAAAAATAATTGTTAATGAAATGAAACGCTTGAGGAAATGGACAGATAGGAAAGGAACACTCAGCTTGTTGGTTACTTTTTATGCAGCACAAATTCACGCTAGAACTTTGAGCGGGCAGACCCCAGTATTTGCTTCATAGTTCTTGTTTTGCCTTGTCTGTATCTCTCCGCACCTGATACGTTTTGATTCACAGTAGGTGATTGGACATGAATGAATGACACATACGACGACGTGGACAATAATAATGGGGACAAAGTTGATGTTCGAAGTTCGTGTAATGAGAGGTAAAGGGGGAGGATGAAATTGCAGAAATCCGGCCACGAACTTGTTTTTTTTTTCTTTTCATTACGAATTTTCATCTTTTACACTGGTAATTTTGAGAGCACTTCAGAATGCAAGTCTGTTCACGTGTCAACTCTATTGTATTTGCCTCTCCACCATTGTCTAGGCCAGGGCTCCTCAGGCAGAACGAATCGGGAGGGTGGAGCCGTGATGGCTACCGAGAGCAGGACACCGGAGGCCCACACTGTCAGAATTTACATTAAAATTAATGTAGATTTAATGTACGACTGTACATTAATATTAATGTACCTCGCACATTACAGGGTGATTAATGTACTTGTAAATTTAATGTGTAAATTAAAATCAAAGTAGATTTAATGTACAACTGTACATAAAATATAATGTACCTTGTATATTAAGGAGATATTAATGTACTTGTACATTACATTTAATGCTTAAATTAAAATCAATGTATATTTAATAAACAGTAGTAATTTAAACTTAGTAATTTTACAATAAAGAAAGATTAATATAATTCGTCATTAAATTTAATGTTTAAATTAAAGTTCTCCCAGATTTGGTATATAATTACGGAACACATGGAACACAAAATACTGCAGTATCTTTGTAGTGCATGTTAGTGTGTGTGTGTGTGTGTGTGTGTGTTTTTGGGGGTAGGTAGGATAGGCAACGAAGAGGAAGAAAGATCGTGCGCGATCTGTGGCCCGCTTGATAGGGTACTGCTCCGGCATTCGCCTGGTGTTGATCGGAGAAACCACGGAAAACTACCGATCAGAGCAGAAGGCCTTCCACATTTTCCTCCAGATAGCGACTGAATTTGACCCAAGCTGAAAAGGTGGTATCGAAAAGTCTTCCCACTGTCGGAACTCGAATCTAGGACGAGATCAGAGGCACTGCAGTGACATCAGTTGAGGCACTGAGCCACCTCCCCCGATAGCTTCTGGGACAATGACCCCCCTCTAGATCTAGATTTTTGCCCAGTTTCCTTGACCCATTCGAAATTGTGATGGTCCATTGATTTGCTTCTGGACATAAGTGTAACTTCACTATCTGTGCCCTTTTCTGGAATTTAATCTGCATGTTCTTGCGGCACTAAGTCGATTCCTTCACTGAACACGATCAGGGATAATAGCAAAACTCTGCAACTGATTTGCCTTTGAAATTATTTTAATTACACAGGAGCAAATATTTTCTTAATAACTGTTACCAAAAACTCTCGTTCAACCTATATTCATAATTCAACTTGGGTTTACGAAAACATCACACTTTGGGCGATAGTATGTCTCACAGTGTTTAACGATTTTTTGACGTTAAATTAATTAAATAACTAAAATATGGTCATTGTTTTGTCTGCCCACCACATAATCAAAATGAATAAAGACAACGAAGATATTGATGAACTGGTCGAGCGCTAGCGGCCAGGTGTATGTATCCTTATGCGAGGCCGCGCGTTGAGCTACGCCGTGCTCAGTGTCAAAAATTTAGCTGGAGCTTGGGGGGACTTTCTCTGTTAACGGAGCGCTGCTTTTTACAAGCCGTCCTTACTGTCTCTTCTTCATAACAATGGGCACGAATAGTTTCCGCTTTTAACATTGCATTACCGTGTCGCCTTCCCAACCTCCCCGAGAGTCAAAGTTTTTCATTTTTAAACCCGCGTAGCCTGAACGTCAGCGAATTCCCTGCCCGCGCTGGAAAGGAGACCCTGTTATCTCTGGAAGTTAATTACTTTAAAACGCGCTGCATGCCGTACATGGTAGGATTTCGTTTAAAACAATGCTTTCTCGTCTATGAAGCTCACCTGCGAACTGTATTTTTCTTAAGAACGCCACCAGAACTGGCTCAGAAGCCTCGCAAGCCTCTCTTTTGCGTTGGACACGAGACAGCTCGCTTGATTTTACTTTTAAATGCTTCATGTGCGGTCTACTTAAATAGTTCCCGCGCTTTTCGCGGATGAAGGAAATATTGTTTTGCGACAAAAAACTATTTAGTTTTGTAAATAGTTTAAATGAACAGTTAGTATTGACTGAACAAGTGATCTCCGAGGGTTTTGTACACTGTGGGTTCCACTGCGAAAACCAAAGACGAAACGATAATCTTTCATTTGTTTAAAAGCAATATATCCCTCCGTTTCTGCACAATAAATGTTACTACCATCCTCCTCAAGAGTTCGAAGTTTTAGAACACTTATGGATAATAATAATAATAATAATAATAATAATAATAATAATAAAAGACTGAAGTATTTCACAGCAATCCACGAACCATTGGCCATCTGCTTTACAGAAACATTAAATGACCCGAGTAATATGCCACTTCATCTCACTAAAACAACCTTTTTGCTTCACAAGAAGGATGATGTCTCACAACCACAAAACTACAGACAAATAACGTGTTTGTCTACTACTTACAAATTATTTACATCCTTGATCAATGAAAAAATCTATGAGCATTTGAAAGAAATGGAATAATAGCAGAGGAACAAAAGGGATGTATTAGAAGTGTTCTAGGTTGCAAACACCAACTTATAATAGATTCGGTAGTTTTAAAACAAATCCAGAGTAAGCAGAAAAAACTTCACATGTGTTATATAGATTACACAAAAGCGTTTGATTCAGTTCCTCATGATTGGTGGATAAGAATACATGGAATCTATAGGATTTCTCCAAATATCATAAACACACAGCAGTCATTGCTGCTAACATGGAGGTTAAATCTGCATGCTAATAAGGAGAAAATATGCACAATGCACATTAAACGTGGGATATTCCAAGGAGACTCTCTTTCACCCTTATGCTTTTGTCTGACCTGTAACTGCCCATATGTCGGTTCCATTGATTTTTGAGAAGCACCCGAGAACGTCAAGACACGACAAGATGCAATTATAGTGTTACCGAATTGCAAGAGATCGCGCCAGCAGTAATGGTATCCCTTGCAAGAATTTATTAAAGTTTCTGAACGCACTCGCGTAGAATGGAGAATGGAGAATGGAATCACCCTTGAAAATATCAGCACTAGCGCAAAGCACCGCTACGAAAAGCGTTCTCTTTTGCTGCCGACCGCCGATCTGGACACACCGGAATTGTTCGTGCTGGACGGAGAGGAGAATTCGCCGTATTTCGACGATAAGAAGCTTTGACAAGGTAATTCGTCTCATCATGTTAAAATAACGATACCATGTATGAGAGAACTGAGAATTTTAAATAATGAATATTGTGATAAATTCACGTAAACGCATAAACCGCAAAAAAAATACTATTTTTCTATCAACGAGGAAATAATATATTACAACGTTCAAGAACGTATGTGCTATAGGAAATGTTTCTTTCTATTTCCAGCTTTTTTTGTCTCTCGTCTTGGCTTACCACGTAAGAAGTTCATTACGCGGAGATATTGCAGTCAGATTGTATAAAATTCGAAGGACTGTGGTAGCGATTCACCAGAGCACGTGTTCGCCGAAGCAAAGGCGTTGCCACGACCTTGAAAGGATCTGGGTCGCTGTCGTCGCTACAAGCTGTGGAAATATTTCTTCCAGACGACGTGTCGTAGTTAGAAAACTTCACTAGAAATTTAAAAAAAAAAAAAAACTGTTTAAAGAAGAGAATTATTCTACAGAGATAGAATTCACCTCACTTACAACGTAGATAGTCGAGTAATTATATTAAAATAATTTAAACGTAATCTTTTACAATATTGCAGTCGTAAAAGGAAGCCAGATAGCTAATTCCTGTAAAGAATTGAAAAAAACTATTTATTTCATTTTTCTATTATCGATAATATTTGTTCTTTTAGTGTGTGTTTTTCAATTTATTGTTTAATAGTTTTCAAATTGTTCAAAACCGATAATTAGTAAAAGAGAAATTTTCTTTCTGTGCTGGCTAAATTGTATAAAGTAATAATCTACGTGAAAGTAATAATCTACTATTCAAGTGACAATTTCTTTGAAGGTATATGTAAAGGGTATTTTGGTACGTGATTCTTTTTCAGTATTTTGTGTTTCCATGTATTATTGTGTACAGTTATTTTATTGTGTTTTTGTGAAGTGAAGGGTAATATAATTTTATGTAAAGTGTTTATGCAAGTGTTAAAACGTAACTGCAGTTGTTAGGTAATCACGTAACTGATAGAATTTTTCAATGCAATGTGTAAATGCTAGATAAATTTGTATTCAAGTATTGAACAGAATATATTTAGAACTCTGTTCATAGTTAAAAGATTAACTTGCCTATGTTTCTTTTATTACAAAATCAGGTTAAAAGACGAACCCACTCCTGTAGGGCAGTTAGGACATATAAAACCATTCCTAATTTGTGGTGTAACATTGTCATAACAAGTCACAGGTCAAGTAATACTACTAGGTTACTTGAGTGACCCGTTGTAGGCTTTTTAGAGAATAGTGAAAGGTAGAGCGGTCACAGATCGTTGTCATCACTGTTAAATAATAGTATCATTTTCTACAAAATTAATTCATCAGATCATAAGACATTAAATCTTCTTTTATTTATGGACGATCTGAAGCTTTATGCTGGAACACATCAAAAACTGCGTTCCTTAATAGATACTACCAAGATTTTTAGCCAAGATATTAGGATGAACTTCGGTTTGTATAAATGCGCCATCATAACAGACGGAAAGTAAAGCAGAAAGTTGGATAAAAATGTCCAAGGCATAGAAGAGCTGCAACCTGATGCTGTTTACAAATACCTGGGAATGCAACAGAATATGAAACTTGATCACAGCGAAATTAAACATTAGTTTACCGAGAAGTACAAGAAGATGGTTTCCGAAACACTGAATACGAAGCTAGTTGGGAAAAACATAATTACGGCCATCAACCGCTGGGCTGTTGTATGATATACAGTTTTGGTGTAGTAAAATGGTCTGATGCGGAACTAAATTCACTGGATAGACTTACTAGAGGTCTTCTTACAAAATTCAGATGTCTACACTCTAACTCTTCTGTCATCCGTTTGTATTTACCAAGAAGAGCAGGTGGTCGAAGGCTACTTAATATTTTTAAACTTTGCAGAACCCAAGAACAAAAGTTGAGGGACGCTTTACTTAGGTCTGAGGATTCCCTCATGAAGAAGGTGGTGAGCGCTGACCCTGGATACACGCCACTTACTTTAAGCAACCAAGGCCTGAATATTATAATACCAATTCTAAAGGAGGAAATACAAAATTGGCAGCAAATGATGCTTCACGGTAAATTTCCAAATTCTCTGTTAGACCCTGTGATTGACAAATCTGCGTCCTTAAAGTGGTTGAGCAATGGTTACTTGTACCCGGAAGACTGATAAGAAGATTAAAAACTATGAAAAACATGTTTTTAAAACAAATGACATCGACAAATGTAGAAGATGTGGTAACATAGGAAAGTCTATCGAGCACATAATGGCTGGATGCAGTACTTTGTCAGAGAGTACCTATTTAGGCAGACATAACCAAGTGGCAAACTCATTCACCGACAACTAGGAATGAAACTTGGAATGTTGGGAATAATGCTCCAGCATACTATAAGTGTGAACCAGATGCTGTGCTCGAGACGAAGACGCACATCTTATACTGGGATCGGCCTATTATGACGGATAAAACGGTTGATCATAACCACCCTGACATCCTCATAATAGACAAAGAAAAGAAAACAGCTTCTGTAATCAATGTTGCAATCCCTTTACTCACAACCTGCGGAAGTCGAAGAAGAAAAATTCAGAAAATATGAGAACTTGGCAACTGAATTAAAAAACACTTGGAAGTTGCATGAAATCTCCCATTTCCCCATGGTTATATCCGTTGAAGGAGTCATCACCAGGAACTTTAAAAGAAATCTGGAAAATTTAGATATCAAAAATATCTTTGATGAAGCCCAGAAAGCCACCCTTCTTCAAACATGTCATATTGTCAGGAAATTCCTAAATGCGTGACAGTCATGTAGGCCAGGATGAATTTCCTTCCTGCGCAGTCCGAGCCTAGTCCTATAACATCAATTGGACAGGTGATAGATTTTCCTGCTAAAGCACAGAAAGAGTGAATAATAATTATAATAATAATATAATAATAATAATAACAATAATAATAAAGTAAGCTGATAATCTCTTCTTACCAAACAATGCCGCCGCTTATTGAAACTGATTTGGTCACTCACTCTTAAATTGGTTCGGGAATACACAACAGCTGTCCAAATTCACAGAGATCAATTAAATTCTTAAAATAAACATGTCAGGAAAAAAGTCCATGTACAAATTTTACTATTTAAAAAGACAATTTTTTATTGTTTTGAGTTAATAAGATACTTGGTTTTGAGAATTCAAGGATGGATGATTAAATATCAGTGATGGTAGAAAATTCTCCTTCGTTCACTGGCACTTCGTTCATTCTCACTACAATTTCACATATTTAATTGATTATAATTATTTCATAAAATCGTAACTTCTTGGAACAAGAGTATGCCTACCTGCAATTGCTTGCTGCAATAAGTGCCTTCTTGCAATTGCTATACAGTTCTGAGCTGTGAGATTCCTCTATAAAGACTTTTCGTTCCAAGCAGGAGACAATGAACTACAAAGAGGTGAAGTTGAATGTTGGCCATCATGATGATCTCCTTCGAGGTCCTCGCTCCCTGGAGTTGGCGGCCATCTGCCGACATAATGCCGATAATCCAGGGCGCCGAAGGCCGTGAGAAGGTGTGGTGACGGCGGCGACTGTGGCGACCACTGGCTCTGGGGGTGATCAGTCTTAGTCAAGCTGTACAGTGGGTGTAAAATGTTGTCGAGGGAAAAGTAACTTAACCCAAGTATTTGCGACTAATACCAAAAGCGATGTAGGAATTTACAGACTGAGATATATTTTATAAAAGAATATTTATATGAGATATATTTAAAAAGAAGATTCTGACAGGAAAGTACAAGAACTCAGAGAGTGGCGAAATTTTCGGCATTCACTATTAACATTGATATAATTTTGGAGGATAATTTAAGCGGTCTGGGGCTCTAATTAGTTGTTTTCCATGGTTTCACCGCTCAATATCAGGTGAATACTGGAGCGAGACCCTATCAAACTGGCCAAGGACTGCTTAAAATCTTTCCTTTCTATTCCTTGTATGCTCTCTCCTTATTCACACACACACACACACACACACACTTACTTGCAATACACTACCACGCCAGGAGATCCGTCTGAAGCTAGAGCTCTCGGCTGAGGATGGTGCCCAATGAGGGGAGATAATTTGAGGGAGAAATCAGTTAGCCGACGGGTAGGTCGGCGCCATATTTCAGCATCTAGAGGGTAAGAGGGAATGTAGTATTACACCGCCACCTCCCGGAATTCAATTCAATGATGCCTTATATTTCGTGGCGAAGCTCAGGCCATGAGGCTTGCCTTTCACCGTCTGGCAAAGTAAGGAGGTACACTCTAGCGATGAAACAGGCGTTTTGAATAACACTGCATCCACTAAACTAATGGAACTAAGACCAACGGAATCAAAAACTCATTTTAAACTCATTTTGTGTATACACTGAAGGTCAAACATTCATATTGATGACTAAAATATTACTTCTTTTATCAATAACAATTAATAATAACATTTTCAGCTCTAATAAAATTCATTAAATTTTATAAATTTTGTTTCGTATTATTTGCAAGTGATTTCTGCCATTTCATAAAACACATTATGATTTTAAAAGTCTAGTAAATTTGTACTCTATTTTTAAATCTGAGGAAATGACGGCGAATTCTATTTACTAACATTTTGCACTGAGACTGGGTAGGCGCTCGCGAACATAGCCTCGGTGGCACACAGGCAGAGAGCATGGAGGCAGTGGAGCGACGCTGTACGCGCGGCTAGGTTCGGATTTCGCGCAAGACATTGGTATTTCCACCATATGGGTCCACTCACACACACACGCATATACACAGGCATCTCGTTGATTGGTGGATTGAATGTTACGTATTTTCGGGCACGTCAACGGCTATGGTCATTCGTTTCGTAAGTGTAGTGTATGTTATAATCACGGGAAGAAGCAAAGTTCTCCCCTGCGGGGTTTCCCTATCAAGGTATCTCCCACCTGCAGTGCACCACCTAGCCGAGCCGTAGTGTATGTTAGTGTAAATGTGTTTAAGAGGTGAGGATAGGACACGGAAGAGGAAGGATGGATCGCGCGTGGATCGCAGTCTGTTTGTTAGGGTAATCGCATTGGCATTCGCTTGGGGTAGATCGGAGAAACTACAGACAACTACCGATCGAGCAGCCGGCCGCTGGAATTCTCCTCCAGACTCTAAAATCCGTGGGATCTTGATCAGAGGCATTGTAGGACGCTCTGAGCGATCTCAGCCGGTACGCATGCTATCTGAACCATCATCACACGAATATGATTCATATCTCGTGATCAGTTACCCCTCATGATCACCCTACCAACTTTCATACAATGGAAGACTAAACAAAAACCACCTCAATAAGTCTTGTTAGGAGAGGGGAGTGTATAAATATGTAAAGCATCTCCTTCACGCACGTTCAGCAATGAGGGTTGTACTAGTAATAAACATCATTTATCATCGTCAAAAAGAAGAACAAGAAGGAGTAATCCTTCATTTAATGGAATGCAATGGCAAACCCAACTAAAGCTCCTCTGCCTTTGCTAGAAATGTTCGTCGATTCACACTCATGGAAGGAATTAAGGGAGGTAATGGCAAACCACTGTGATCATCTGCTTAGGAGAGGGGAATACATGAAATTGTAAGGCTTCTCCATCGCTACAATGAGTGTGATCATCACCATCATCGTCGAGGAAAAAATCCTCCTGCAATGGGACGCAGTAGTAAACCACCTCTGTGATCACCTTCTCATGAGAGAATCACGTCAACTTCCTCTCTCGCCCGGTCCCGAGTGGCGTGTGGCCCTCCACACCCGCCAGGGCGGAGGCGATGATTTCGGCCGCCATTTCCCGGCGCGCGGGCTCTGTGCTGGGCGCCTCGCCGGCCGGCGGCGTCGGGCGCGGCGCTGCGTGCAGCGCCTGTGCTGCCACCACCTCAAGGCGTCGTTCCCCGCCCGGGATTCAATCGCCCGGCGACGCCTCCGACGCGCCGCGCCGCCCCGCAGCCCTCGCTTGCGCCGTAATGACGGCGCGGCCACGCACGCACGCAGACGCCTGGCGGGCGTCCACCCTGGCGTTGCCCTCGCCTGCGATCCAATCGACTCCCCCAACCCCCAATGCGCCCGCTGGGATCTCGTGGAGGAAAGTCGAATTTCACGCCACTTTACTCGTTATCGCTCGTTTATTTGTTATGTTTTTCGGCTAAATTGTTGGCTATTAGTGGGAAACCTTGAGGGTGTCCATTTCTTTTCACTCAAGGTGTCAAATGATTTTAGCCCGATTTAATAATATTAATGCGTTTTGATGATAGCGTGCAAACCACTAAGGGCTCAGATCTGATTAGGCGGGATTCAAACTGGTCTTTTATTAAACACTATTTGTGAGTTGTAAAGGAGAATATTTTTGAAAATACTAAATATTTCTGATTTTATACGGATTGTATATATCTTGATAAGCAAATGTAAACCAAGAATGTTTGTTTAAGGCTCTCAAAGTTTGTGTTATGATTTATTTATAATTTTTGTTACTCAATAGTTTTTCTTTTTTCTGAAGGTAGGGATACAATAAATGTTTTTTTTTAACCTGATTCCAAACACGAGATCTGAAATGTTCTCGAATCATTTTAAATCCTTCGAATCTCAACGATTTCGAAATGTTCAAAAAAATGTATTAATATTTTATACAATATTATTATTGATGGAGCTATTCTGAAAAAATAGAGGATATGAAAGAACTGTAAACTTTTGGGACAGACAGGTTTTGCTAGGGAAATGTTATTTCGTTCGGATATTGTATTTTCTGTGTTCTAAACTATTCGCAGAAAACAATTAACCGATGAATGAAAAGTCAAACTCAACATACTAAGTCATTCTTACTAAGGAAACTCAAGTGTAAAATCCTTAAGAAAGACATAGTAAATGGACGTATTACAAATGTTTTGCTATGAATAAAAGAGTCCATTAAAGAAGAAGGAGACCTTCCTAATTTTGAATCTTTTTTCAAAATTCCTGCTTTTTTCACGTTATTCCTCAAATAATTTTGAAAACAATTATACTTATTTGTGTTTTGAATTTGAGTTCCTCGATTATCATAAATAAATTAAACTATGGATATAGAAAAACATCAGGTAATGAAATTCCGCAAACTTTTCAAGTAGAATTTATCGTTAATTCATAGATTATGTGAAAAAATTAACATTCTTAATTATATAATAAAGTCAATATTACAGAAATAATAATTTCTCTACGTTTGTCGACAGTGCAACGCCTCAATTATGAAATCAATAACGCTTCAATATTAATACATAAGTGTTTGGGGCGGGAGAGATAATATTAAAATAATAATAATAATAATAATAATAATAATATTATTATTATATAAATACTTCTAAAACATTCTTCTTCGTTCTTTTATTACAATTAAGATCGGTCGACACTAATTTATTCGAGAAGAAAGCAGAATGTTTGAATATGCATCTGAATACAAAGGTACATCACGTAACAACAGTTGTTTACGTTATGTACACTGTGCAAAGTCACATTACCTGCAATCTGCTCTCGTAAACCTTTCCTGGAATCGGTTGCGCGTAGTGACCGCAAACGTGTACACCCAACCTCAATCCGGGGAACACGTTTCATCAGGTACGGAAGCCTAATGAACAATGGGGGTCATACAACATTCACTGGGCTAGCAAACTACCGGTCGGGCCGGCGAACGATTCCGAGCAGCCTGCTAAATACCTCTGAGGAATGTCGATTATGCGACTGGCTGCCTCCGAACACAGCGCCATCTACGCCCCGCCGCAAAACGCGGCGCGTTTCCGGATCGTGCACTCCTCCCCCCCCCCGGTCGCGGTGCCGCGCATCGGCGTGCGTTGTTCGGCGCCGCCGCTGCCTGCAGCCGCCCACGCTGCCCTTCTGTTCCCGGTCGCTTCCTCGACAAACCCCGTTGCAAACCACGTGGACCGTTCCCTCTCCGCATTCCAGTGAATTGGTAGTGTAACGGACGGGTATTAGCTTCTCCCGTTCCGGTACCCGGTTCGGTACATATGGTTTTGGAGGCAAAGTGAATTCGAATCAGGTTTCCCTGCCTCTCATGAAAACTCATATCATATCTATCCATCCATCAAATCATTCTTCTACGATAAAGGCCGAAATGGATATTGTCCGCTCATAGAGAGAGTACGGCACAAGTCCCATTCTGTTTACTGCGATTCAAATCATTTCTGATTGGTGTGGTATTGGTGTGAAATATTGTTTCGCTCTGTCTCTCTCCGTCACCGACTTTTCCCATTCTCTATCACTCACGGCATCTCCGTCACTCCTTGACTTCCAAACTCTTCCGGTTCCCTAAATCTCTCTCCCTTCATGCTCAGATTCTGTGTCGTTCTCCTCTTTGCGAACGTTCTCCGTTTTCTATATCCTCCCCATATTTTCCACTCGCAGTACCCACGCGTTCTAACAGGTACACCCGATTTCTCTTTGCTCCCTCCTTTTATTTTTTCCATGCCACTTTCGCACATCTCATCTCCGCTACATCGACTCCCCTCGCCACTCTTAATGTTGCCAACTTCCCGTTTACTTTCCACATCATCCTCTCTACTTCTACCGTGTTCCTTCGCTCATTTCCGTAAACCCGAACTCAATTCGAACATCGATGCCTACATAGTTTCTCTATAATGCCTCTCGCTTCCGTCGTAAATATTTCAGGATGCTCTAAACCTTCCCCAACTGCCATCCCATGTGCTGTCCGGACCTCGGCACGCACATTAGGAGTAACTCCTGTCACTCCCCTCCGCATTAACTCCGTGATTGCTTCACCGACTCGTAGTGCATGGTTGTTGCGGAGATGTCAGTCATCAGTCGGTGTAATCCACGTATCGCGTACATTGAGATAACTCACATCAACGATAAACTGAACATTCGAGGATCGGCAGGGTAAATCGTCATGCAGAAAGGCAATCAGCTCTTCTAAGTATACATTCCACTGACAGCGTTCACCGCACAGGCATTTCACTTGGTCCTGGTGATTGAAAAACGATTGTAACAATGTTAATTACATCTTATGGATATTGTAGTTCTTCCACATTTCATTTTCATTGCAAATATTCGCCATTTTCATGGCTTTAATCTGAAGAGTCTATTTACCACAAACTGGAAAATCCTGTGATCTCGGGGAAAAGAGTGTGTAGTCATTTTTCCTAATTATTAACTTACTTATAAACACGCAATTATTTTTCTTAATAATTCCTAAGGGTCTCATATTCAATTTTGCGTTATTTAAATAAATTCTGAAACAAATAAATCAGAAGTAGAAATCTTAGATATTCATTTCTAGGAAAAAGTACCCTGATATTTTTATTATACAGAACATTCATTCACAGTCAGTTTACCTCTTTTCCATCCCCAGCTTTTCCTCTACAATCTACGTTGTAGGGGTTCTAAAGATCGAGCGGCGACACCGAAGTAGAAGTAAGAAAGGACAAAGGAAGGAATTGCAAATATACACCGCAGGCGCTTTTTTAAAAATTTGTTTGGACATTTTTAAGTGATGTCTGAAGTGAGGGCAGAAATTAAATGTTGTAATACTACATAACCGTTCCCAATAATCCGAGAAAGTATATGCTGTTGAGGCACCTCTAGTTTCAATATCAGCTAGCCAGTGGTGATCTTCATCTGGCTCTCCGTCTGCCTGTCTCCCCATTCTATTTCGCGCGTCTTCCCACTTCCTCCACCCGTTCCCATCCCCGCCCCTGCATTCCCGCGCCCCCACCCACCGCGAGCGCCGCAATGGCATCGGCCAGGCACCCGCCATAAACCCGGCCGCAACACGAGTGCATTCGCTGTCGGACAAACCGCCGGCCTGTGTCGACGCACGTTCCCAGGGGGCCGGGTTCACGACCGCCTTGTACGTTTAATAAATCGGCAATAAAGCAATCGAGGGGGCGGTGGACGGGCGCGGGCACCGGAGCGGGATGTGCTCTGCGGCAGGGATGACGTGGGAGGGGAGGGTGGGGGGTGAGGGTTGGAGAAGACGGAGGCGCAGGGTCGGCGAAGCGGGTGGGCGGCGTGGGCGGCGTGGGCGGCGGGGCACGGAGTTCTGCTACGCTGCCCGCGGTAATGCAGCCAATTCCGTTTGGCGGCGGTGAGGAGCGGAGGTGCGACCGCACGGTTGTCGCGCGGGCAAAGTGCGGCTTCCTTTGCAGAGGCGGCGATGAAGGTGGAGCAGGCGGCGACGGCTGTTTTTTTAACACATTTATTATATTTGGAAGGTTTACATCGATCAGATTACATCTACAATTACTTAACAGATGTATTTTCAGACTTATTCTAGTTAAAATATCTAAGCTAACTTAATCTCTACATTGGAGAGGAAACTCTAGGCAAGAACCTCGGTGTTTAGAATCGTGGTTGGCTAAAATTTTGAGAAAGGCTTCAAAAGGAAATCTATTTTTCATTCGAGTGTAGGTTGGATTTTTTTAGTTTGTAATGGGATGCTGTTGGTATGTCTGTTAGGTTTTGGTAGAAGTTGTGTGATATTTGTGCTATTTGGTTTATTATTGTATTCATGTTTAATTCTGAATGAAGTTGTTTATTACTTATGAACCAGGAGGCATTTGTGATTAAACTTAAAAATTGATTTTGCATTACTTGAATTTTATTGACATTTGAAGGGGGCTGAGTTTGCACATATGCATAAAGCAGTAGTGGTCTGATTATAGTTTTGTAGAGTGTTGTACTGTTTGTGTATGACAGGGATTGTGTTTGTTGATTAGTGGCCGGATTTGGAATAATTTATTTCTTGCTTGTTTAATTTTGATATCTATGTGGGTTTTCCAGGTTAGTTTTGTGTCCAGATGAAGTCCTAAGTATTTTATGGGATGTGATGGTGGGGTCCTGTTAATGGAAGCGTTGTTAATTACTAGCGAGTGGGGAGGTAAACTTTCTGAGTGAGAGGATTTTTGCTATGTTTTATCGGGATTGAGTTGAATTTTCCAGAGGTTTGCCCAGGTTTCAATGTTGTTTAAATGATTTTGAATTTGTGATCGGAGGTTACTTAGTGAGTATCTTGAGGTGAATAGGGCTGTATCGTCTGCGAATTGAGCTATGTTAGAATTTGATGATGATGGAATGTCTGCTATGTATATGTTGAATAATGTTGAAGATAAAGGGGAGCCTTGTGAAACGCCCTTTAATTTGTGGGGTGGAGTGGTTAATTGGGAACTTTTGATGATGTGAATAATGTAGGTTGGAGTTCCAGCTTTTATTAGTTTGTAGATTAGTCCCAGGTGCCAGATTCTGATAAATGCTTGAGTGATGTCAAGGAATGTAAATATTGTGTTTTTTCTGAAATGCAGTCTTCTGTTAATTACGTAGTTGATGGGCGGTTGATTGGTGAACAATGAAACCGAATTCATGTTTGGGAATTATGTTTTTGAGATGCTGGTTTAATCTGGCAAGATTAGTTTTTCGAATATTTTGGCAATAACGGGAGTAAATGATGGGCCGGAATTGGAATGATTTTTGTTAGGTTTCAGAATGGGGTGGATGATTGAATGTTTACAAGTTTGGGGGAAGTATCCTGTTCTTAAAATTAATTGTAAATATTGTTTAGGAAAGCTAAGGCTGACGGTGGGAGATTTTTAAGATTATTGAACTGATTTTATCGTGTCCGGGGGGTGGAAGTTTCTGAATTAGTGTTTTTAGTTCCGTGGAGAAATGTATTTTATTCTGTGGGGTATATTAAAGATGGGGGAAGAGGCTATCTGTAGGATTTCCTGGTGTTTAGTGTGAAAAGGAGAATTATTGGGCGTAAAGGAATTTTGGAAATGTTTTGCTAATGCTTCTGTTTTGGCGCTAGGAGAGTGTGTTTTGCCTGTGTTTGTTGATAGAGGTGGAATTGAATTATTTTTTTCAGAATTTGTTTTGTTAATTCCTTAATTGGTTTAATTATATATTGTTTTAAATGTTATTTAAATGATTTATTTTTTTTGATAATGGTATTCTTAATGAGTCCCAGTCTTCGGTTTTATTCTTTAATTTAATTAGTTGGATTATTTTAGGGGGTTTGCTTAGTTTAGTAAGGAATTGGAATTTTTTTGTACTTTGTTTATTTCATTAACTATTGTACTATTGAGTATTGATATTGCGTCGTCAATATCTGTTGGAGATTTTAATGTTTTAAATGAGGGGATTGAGAGGTTGATATTTCTGTTAAATATTTTCCAATTTATATTAAGTGTGTTTAGGGATATGGAAGAGGGGGGAGTTGGAGGGGGAACGGGGAGAGATAATGACTGGGATGTGATCAGAATCCAATACATGGTACGTAAGTGATTTTAATTGGGAACTGAAATTTGTGAGTGCTATGTCGAGGATGTCTGGATTTTTCTGGGAATAGAAGGGATGGTATGTGGGATCTGGGTGAGCAATGATAAAGGAAGGGTATTTGATATTGTGTTGCCTGCTGGGTTGGTGATTGGGCATCCCCATGAGTGGTGCTTAGCATTGAGATCACCTATGATGATTGTTGGGGTGGGTAATTGCAATAGATAAATTGTTATTGTTTATTTTAATTTTGGGAGGTTTGTATGCTGTTATTATACTGAGATCACTGTTGTTATTTAATTGAATTTTAATTGCTATAGTTTCGAGGTCGGGGGATGAACTGATGGTGTGGAAGGTTTTGTTTAATTAAGATTAGAACTCCTCCCCCTTATATTTTTTTGTTATTGTAATGATGAAATAAAATTTAAGAAATTTTTTTGGAAAGAATTAGTTCAGTTTTTTTGTTTGAGATTTTTTCCAATTTAAAGTTTTTAAGGCGATGTTGGCCATAATTGTTTAAGTATGAGGTTATTGAGTTCTGTATGCTTTGTATTATTGTTGGAATTATTGAGGATATAATACTTGATTAGTGATTGAGTGGATTATATTCTGTAGAGTTGGTGTGAAGGTTTATTGTTGTTCGTAGTGATTGTTGTTGTTGATTAAATGTTTGGTTTGTGATAGTCTTAGGATGGGGTGATTGTGCTTGGTTGTTGTTTATTTGAGTGAAGTTTGGAATTTCCGTTCTGTGGAGGAAGGGAAGTTTGTGAGATGTAATGAGGGTGATGGCGTTGGTAAAAGATTTTCTATGATTCTCTTAGACAAAATATTTTTTCTTTTTTCAATTAGCTTATTATAGTATGAGCATTCATGAGATAGAAGGTCTCCCCTATGTGCTCCATTACAGAGTTTACATTTATGATTATTATTGTTTTTGGTAGGGCATTGCGCAGTGAAGTGTTCTCCGGCACAAAACGCGCACGAAATTATGTAATTACAGTTGCTATGGGTATGACCGAAATCTCATGCATTGAATTGGACCTTTTCATTTTTTTCTTTTCTCTCGTTTAACTATTAGTTGCACACGTTATTGATTTGGAGGACTGATTCTATTTTGTTTTTACCATTAAAATCTATTGCTACCACTGGAATTGGTACATTGTTTTTCATTAATTTTTTTTTAGGGGATTTTATGTCGTAATTTTCTTTTCGGTGATTGTTGGGTTTTTTTTTTTTTGGATCGGTATGAAATTGTTTGTTAGTTTCGATAAAATATTTTACATTACTACGGAAATCTTGTATGGTCAGGAATAGAATTTTAATTTCGTTGGTCTTGAATTTTGTTGTAAAGTTATTAGATATTTTATTTTTAATTTCACAAATAAGTTCGGCGTGACTACTTGTGGCGGTAACAAAAAATTTGGAATTTTCTTTGGTTCGGGTGGTTCTTCAGCAATTGTTCGTGAGAAAACAAACTTTACGTTACACTGTTTCTGTAGGTCTGCGTTACTATTATGATATGTGTTACCTTGCGTTGCAGTGCGTTTACTGTCACCTTCATCGCAGGTCTCTATCGATCTTTCACCGGATAGAGTCCCGGCGGCCGCTTGGTTGAAGGTTGGTGGGACGCCTGAAGATGAAGCCGGGGGCTAATGTCCATCGGTGACGTTGTAGGGGACGAGTAATTCGCGCCCGTTTGGAAGTTGCTGGAATGATCGGCTGAGTAAAATTCCATATTGCTGGCTGGCGATGATGGTGCCGCCCTGATTAACTCCTGTGTGATGGCATTGTTTTCGTTGCTCATGAATGAGAGTAACGAGCGGTTGATGGAGCTCTGCACTCACTAGTTTAAAGTAACTTCGGTCCGCAGATTGTGTAGCACTTTGAATAGGTTTGATACAATTTATACTTAACTGGACGGACAAAACACTAGACAAATACTGAAGTCAGACCGAGACTTTTTTCCCCCCATTTATTTGACATAGATGGTGAATACATAGCTCAGTTGAAATAACTCTACATATGTTTGATGGCTTAATACTAACTTAAATTAAAACTTAAAACTAATACAATGGTTGAGGTTACCCGTGGGGCTCCTCTAGTCGGGATCTAGATAAGAGAATGTTTCTAGAAAAATGTGGAATGGAAACGTATTTTTTATTCGGGTTCTATGTGATGGATTTTCGCCGAGTCTGTGAACTGATAATGAAGGGATTTGAGAAGAAGTTGGTGGCTAGATATGTGATGTGATGGTCTATAGTCTTTAGGTCGAATTCATTATGTAACTGTTTGTTGGTGACATACCAGGGAGCGTTTCAGATAGTTCTGAGGAATTGGTTTTATATTATTTGTAATTTCCTTTGGTTGGTTTTTGCTGCATTTAACCAGATTGGGCAGGCGTATAGTAGCAAGGGTCTTATTATTGTTTTAAATATTAATAATGCTGACTTATATGATAATGGGCGGTGCGACACGGACGGTCTGGGTGGGCGCGGGCCTCGGGCTGGGCAAGAGCCGGCAATGTGTACAGAGGCTGACTCGATGTTGAGTCGTAGGTGGGTTGCGGCGCTTCACGCCATCTAATGTTTGAGATTAGTGCGTAGTGGTGTGGTAGCCGTAACGGGAAATTACTCCGTGTAGGGATATTAGTAATTACGTTATTTTGTAATAAGGTGGTGGTCTGTTAATAAACCTCTAAATTACTAAACCCACACTCGTCTGTGTTATTATTGCAAATGCATGACGCCACAGACGATGGAGTGCTAAAATGGTGGCAGCGACCTGTGTAGTGCACGCCTGAGATTGGCGTCGCCTGCACGAACCACGTCTGGGGAGACACGCGCAGTGAAAGCACGCCGGTAAGGGGCTCTAGCAAGTCCACGGGTGACTTTGTAGGCACCGAGTGTGTAAACGGGGCCGTATTGTAGGTACGGTGTATGTATCAACATCGAGTCAGCCTCTGTACGGCAACACATTGCCGGCTCTTGCCCAGCCCGCGGCCCGCGCCCACCCAGACCGTCCGTGTCGCACCGCGTCCAGTAACCAAAGAGAGCGTTCCGCCGCTCGCCAGGGCTGACGCTCGCCCTTCTCCCCACCACGCCCCCCCATGCTCCTCGGGTTTCCCCCAGGGCCCTTCCCCCCCCCCGGGTTTCCCCCGTCACGTCCCCTCGTAACAAAGGCTGCCGCGTGGTGCCTTAGCGTCGCCTATGCCACGCGGCCGTTCGTTACAATTGCGTTTGTGCATGACGCTACATGAACCTTTGTTATCCGGGTGCGCTCTACGTTGAATTGATGTGTGATGACCTGTATGATTGCCTTGTGAGGTCTGATAATGCAATGCGATAGAGTTTGGAGGTTAAAAAAACAATCCTCAAGTTACAGGACAACTTCAATCGAAAATCTAGGCAATTCTTCCGAGGATGCGGTGTGTCCCAATGACCCTTCCTGAACGCTCGCGGAAGTATTCTATCCGACATAAATAACTAAAAAAAAGCAATATAATCAAAAAGCCTTTCTTCTCAACCCAAACTTTTGCTAATGTGATGACGGAAAACCTTAAAATGTGTACGCACTGATCAGGTGGGGTTTTATCACTTTACGGCTGGTTACAAAAATACTTGCCTAAATATGTTTAAAAGCGCAATGGAAAGAAGGGTTACAAAATATTTTTGCCTCTTCGGTACATTCCCCTATAATATTTTCCTATTATTTTAATTATTTCCACAATAGCAACCAAGAATTGAATATTCAATTTATCTACATAGCACGTATTTTTCAATCAACACATTTTTATTTCGCAACATCGTTCTGCGCATCTACGCTTGATGTCGGACTACACATTGACTTTACCAATGAAGTACTATTGCGCGACGTTCACGAGATTATTTGCAAAGTTAATGTGTTCTCTCCAGCGTCTCGTTTACTTGATCATACATTGTTTAATTATTCACGGCTTAGATACTCAACATTTAATACAAACAGTGAAATGAAGCAAAAATAAATGACATGAAATGTATAAAATATTTAAGGTGTAGAATATTTCTCTGGAAGGTGTAGTTGGTTAGGAAATGAACATTATTTCCTGGGATCATAGAGATGAGAGATCTACTATTTGGACTAGGGAACTTCCTTTCACAAGCATCCTCCTTTCACAATCATCCTGCAGCTTTACGCCTAATCGTCCTCCTTTCACAATCATCCTGCAGCTTTACGTCTTCACGGTATACATCTTCAAATGCAAATATGGTCCCTGCACTGAAAACAATTTCGAATACCAGATTTCAGAAGTGAAGTCCATTTTATGTGGGGAAAACATATTGGCCTCCGTGTAATGTGGAATTTGGTCACGAGGTTCAGATAAATAATTAAACAGACAGAGAATGAAAACCGAAGTCGTAGTATTCCAACATACCACCAGGATGTGACGCTGGGGAGAGGCAGACCTCAATGGCGCGGTCTCGAGGACGAGGGGAGACTGGCGATCCTGCGCGTCAGCTGTCTGCACGGGAGCCCCTCGCCTTCCTGTAATTACCGATATGGGGGGGGGGGCGGTGGCTTATCGCATCATCATTGCAGATCACATCATGTGTTTGGCAGCTTTACGACCTTTCATGGAAAGGGGCGTGCCATTATGATACGGGTTTTAGTGGGGAACCAAGTTCAAGCAGGGTCATGAAAGTACTGATACGTTCAGCAAATGCCCACAATTTTAAATATTATTAGATATTCACATCGAATATGGATGAGGAATAAAAGTGCAGTACCCTAGTCGCATTAACATGTGACATAAATTGATTTTATCTGTACATGTCTATAAGCATATGAATCAGCATTCGCAAATTAAACCAGAAATCATGTCAACGAAAGAAACTAAATGAAATATGATCAAGATCAAGAAATGAAGTATCTGATTGTAAAATAGAAAGCTATTATAATACTTTCCTGTTGTATATAGATAATGTCCCACTTCTTCAGTTGTAGTTGAAAAATCTCATTCCAAATTTTGATATGAATTAAACAAACTAAGTCAAGTGATCATGTACCACAATCTCCCACAGCAGTGGCGAACCCAAGAGGTGGGTGTTACGTGGCTTCAGCCCTCCCAGAAGCCTATGACACTTTGCAAATACAGTTTTTACTGAATTTGTGAAGTAAAAGTATTTAATTTATCAATTCAGCACGGTGTAAATAAGTACAAATTTTTAATAAAATTGCCATAAATGAAAAAATCTTCATAAGAAAACACCCCCTTACAAAGATAGCACCCCCTTGCAAAGAAATATGTTTGTTTCATCGTACCAATATGATCCATTTTGCCACGTCATATAGAAGAGATTGTGAGAAACATTCTCCATGTACCGACCAAGCCAGCTGCCCCCCGAGGCCAGGGGTTCGCGGCGAGCCGCCGGCGGTCGAGTGGCAGAGTGGCCGGGCCAGGAAGCGGGGCCTACCTGCGTGATGCGGGCGGCGAGGCGCGCCCCGCGCTCCGCCCACGCTTAATAGGCGCATTGTTAATGGATCGCATCGGCTGCTGCTACCCCTTTCGCCTGCCGCCGTTCACGCCAGCTGCCGACCCGGCCCACCGGAAGCGCTTCCGGGGCCACGGCGCGTGCGCAGGCTGCCTCCCCCGCCCCGCCCGACCAGGCCTCCGCCCCCTCCCGAGCACCCAAGCCTCCTGGGTTGCCTGCAACAGCTCTCAGCGAGCAACTCGGTGATCGAAAAGCGAAATGAGATGTGAGTTTTCTGAGTGTTTCAGTAGTATATATGTGTTTGGTGTGTGTGTGTGCATGTGTTTATATAAGTGTGTATGAATGTGAGCTTGTGGGTATGTGTTGTAAGTATGTGTGTTTTAGAGCGACTTGTGGACACCGAGAAAATTGTCATTTATAAATAACGTTTCAGTAACATTTACGCCTTGCACCTATTTGATTATCTGAAAAATTATAAGAAAAAGTCCTTCTGTATGAAATTATCCTAATTTATATTAAATTGTAATCAACTCATATGTAATCGGTTTTAAATTAAAACATTTTTATACAATATGGATATGGATATAAGCTTTATTCTACAATTGAGCAAATGTTGCCCAAGTGTTTTATTCCCATTATATTTCCTTCCAATGAAAATGTTAATTCTATTTCAAGTGCTACCCCCAAAACGTCCTTCATTTTCTTTCGCATTGAAGTCATTGCTGCCTGGATTTAAAGAAAGCTTCTATACATGAATATTAAACTCATAATGGGAACATATTTTTGCAGTTCACTGTAACTGTGTGTGCAGTACAGTATCTCTGGTCGTGCAGCGACGGCGTGCACCGCGCGTGGCCCAGGTAACTGCTACCTGTGGGCGGCACCCAGTGCAGCGTGAGGGCACCCCGCTGCGGCGGCGGCACCACCCGGCAACCCCCCCGCGCCCACCCGCGCCTCCCCCGCCGCGACGCTGCCCACCAACAACCTCCAACCTTCCACCACTTCCAGTATCCTCGGCCACAGATGCCGCTACGCCACTGTACCCGCCAACCATACGCGCCCACGCTACCCGTCACCTCCACAATCATCCCCGCAGCTGGCCCTGCCCCTCACTGCCCCTTTCCTTTCCCCCCTTAAACCTTTAAAACCCCGCGTCCACCACAGACACTACCCCACGGTCGTCGAAGTTTTCGTTCTCCTTTCATTCACCGCCGCCACTGCTACCACATCCTAGTCGTCAGACTCTCGAATTCTTCCCATCACCGCCTGCCTCATTGCCAACGGTCATCCGTCGGCGCCATCATAGCCGTCGACGATTTGTATTCGTCTCTATCGTCAGTATTTCTTCCGCTATCGCCAACGTTGCCACAACCCCTACCATCGCCTCGACCCGCCCCCCTATCGCCCACGCCGGCACCGTGACCTCCCCTCCACCGCCGCCGCCATTGCTTCCCCTGCGATACGCGGCGGATAAGAATCGTAGGGGTGGAGTCCGTTTCCGGTCGCGCTTCCAGCAACGACTCTTTATTAAGACTTTTCCTGTCCAAACGATTGCTGCTGATTTCACTTTCGGTGGTTGTATTCGAGCCATTGTGTATGCATGCGTGCACATATGCATAATAGTTAGGCAGGCCTTTTTGGAGTGCCTGTTAAAGTGAAAGTCATTATGAATGAGGAAGAATTGAAAATGTTTCAGTTCTTGTTCATGTTCAGATGTTAAGAAAAGAGGAGTATAGTTCCCTTCGTAATGATGCAATCAACAACATCCCACACTCCTGTTGTCTAAATTTTTATCAAAAGCAGTATATCAACAGCATAATATGATTGGTTGTAGATGATATGAAAATTGGAATTTGTCCTCGAGTTACTGAAAAATGAATGTTCGCTGCAGTGCAACTAAACAATACGTATGTTACTGAACGTCCATTAATAGATTCGTATCTAATAGACATATTCTGAAAATGCAAACATCATACCATGTGTGATATCAAATATACAAAATCATTTGCTACAAATTCACAAAGATCAAAGTATAATAAGTTCGAAGGGTTTCGAAGCCACTAATTTTATCAGATAAGGTTTTTGTAATTTCTCGAGATAATAGGAAACTATTATATTTATACTTACATCTTTTGGATTGAAAATATGAAGTACTTTCAAATTTAGATTTGTATTTCTGTCTTATTGAATTATGAGAGATTCTTATTAGGGACTGCAAAGATGATTGCTCATAAATAGCGAAGAAGGAATATCTGCTGCTCTAGAAATGCCTGGCTTTACTTCTATCAAGAGGTCGTAATCTCATGTTTATGGCATCATGAATACTGAAGACACCTTGACTTGTTCTTCTCTGCAATGTACAGCGGCGGTTTATACTCTTGGAGCAATGCAACATGTGACTGCACGTGTAACACGATGTTGTATTTCATTCAGCTTGATGTTCTCAAGTGCCATAGCAATGTTCCGCGGGCAATGAATGTTCTCTTGCTCTTGCGGTGGAAGATGCAATGTGAAGTGCAAATAACATTCTCAAATATTTTAGAAGTAAAACGTGTTTTCCAAAGCAATGGGTTGTAATTGGTTCTGTACAAGGAATCCACTTGAATTATAAGAAAGATCCGTGTTAAAACCGTTCTAAAATTGCAAGCTTCTTAACTTCGGAATTGAAAATACAGTGAAACCTGCTCAAACAGCCACCTTGATACAGTGGTCACCTTCACTAACGGCCATTTTTTCGTGAAACTCATTTATTTTTCCAAGTTGCAAATATTCACTTCTGTTTGTCGTCACCAAGGTAAGCGACCAGCGGCTAAGAACATTTCGTAGTTTGTCCTTTATTAAGCGGTCGCATTCAGCTGCTTTGATAAGTATTTTAAAAGAAGAAGTGGAGCGGAAAAGTGGAGATTATCGCGGACTGATCTTCCGGCGACGGGATGCATTTTCAGATCGCTTCGAATAATAACATTGAGAGTCGCTTATCTTGCAAGGGGATTACTTTCCTTTTCAGGTATCAACAGACTCCATAAACGACCAATTTTTGCCGGAGCCATTGTAAACCGTTTGAGTCAGATTTCACTGTATTGTAACCGCTTGTCATCGGCTACACTCATGACAAAAGAAATATTGAAGTGACAATACCCGACATCTTGCCCTACAAATAGTTCCTAGAGTAGCGAAGAGATGGCGTTACCTAGAAACAAATTTCTGAACGTACTTTCGCCCTAGCCAATCAGAACTTTTGTAGAAATGCGAATGTGGCATGAGGCTTGACTCGGACGAGATTGTCTTTCTTTCCGGATCGAGACGCTGAAGTGATTAGATGGGTACTATTCCACCACACAACCGTCGAGGGACACGTGGAAAATACCAGAAATGAAGCTTTATTAAAAAGGGAATTGTCTAAGTATTTTTCATGGATTAATCACTGTGATATGTCAAGATTACGTAAAATTCGATAGGAATATTAAACAAGTAATGCAACGAATGTAAGAATAACAGTGGTAGTGGACTAAAATGAATTTATAAAACCACGTTGCTACATTCTCGTTGCTGGAATATAGAAGAGATTTTTTGTAACATAGGACGTGTTTCTGTTTCTTTGTTACAGCTTTTTCAGTTTTAGTTTTGAGCAGTTACTTATTCTACTTTTATTCTATTTCATTTTTATTTATGGGATTTCATTTCGAAAATTCTATTGGAGAATTTTGATAATTCCGAAAGCATAGTTTATTCAACAACTGGCTCAACTTTCACTAAAACAAAGTTATAATTTGGAGTTTTGGACTCGCATTCTAACGCGACCATCACCTTCGTGTAAGCTGTGGTTTAACTGGGCTGTACAACGAGGAGAAGGCGTACGGAAATACTCCGATTCCATCGCGGTAGGCAGCGCACGAACCGTCGCAGGACAACGACGACCTTGGGGCGTGAACGTCGCTCGACAGCCGTCTACTCAGCGCGGGACCAGCTTGGAGAATTCGCCGGTCGTGAGTCACAGAAAAGCAGAAAGAATATTTACTAAATTGCAGCTTGGAAAACTTTCAAGATAGAATTATGATTGCACAAATTAAAACGTTGTAATATGAGTTCCTCATAACATCGGACAGTTTACTAAATATTAGTCTTGATAACCAGTAAATTTATTTTTGCAGTCGTAAGAGAAATCAGATCTAAATAATTTTATGTTTATTGATAAAAGTCGTCCTTGTGTATAATTCTTTATCTAAATTCATACATAATTGACTTGATGTTATTTGAAATCATTTAAGAGGAATTGTCTATGTAAAAAAGGTTTTGAACATGAATGAAAGCTGTTAAATTGTTTCTGGTAAAACGTTATTTCATGAACAGTCAAGAGACTTTGTAAACAGAACAGAATTTTGCACTGCGAGGTCACGCAGAAGCTGAATATTAAGTGTAAATATTGAGTGTAGTATTATTTAAGATTGAAAAGGTATTAGTGAATTTTGGTATATTGTTTGTATGTATTTTTTTTACAGGATGGTTATTTAAATTGTGAATTGTGGGTTTCATTAAGAGATAATTTGTTTTGAGAAGTGTACATATGTATTTACTGTTTGTTTCGTGTAAATGTAGATCAGAGTCACTATTATTCTACAGAAAACTGCAGTTTAGGTAGGGAGTTAGCTACCATTGTGTAATCAAAGGAAAAGTAATCACGTAGGAGAATATGTGAACGTGAGTGTACGAAGGATCATATTGGAAAGAATATATGTTACTTGTTCTTTAAAACTATGAAATTGTGTTTGTTTGTTAAATGAATATTAGTTAGCAAAGACGAACCCACCACCGATAGGGAATTATCCACAATTTGAGGTCTTCCCAGGTTTGTGTGACGGTGTAATCACACGTCACAAAACAAGTAAATAACAGATTTACTTCTGTAATTTGGCGTACTACGAAATAGTTAGGTAGATACGTGACGGTTACAGTATGCCACATCATTTCACTCTAACACAGATTCTTATACAGCAAAAACAACAGTTTACGTAAACTCGTAGCATAATAAAACGATGTTTGCGTGGCGCCATTTCTGTTAAGGCGGCCCCACACATGCGGCATTCGGCGAATGCCGAGTAGTGTGGACGGGTTGCTTGCGATTCGCCGACTGCCGAACAATCGGTATTCGGGCTACCCAGAGCCTGTTGGTCTTTTCCGGCACATCAAAAGAAGCAAACATTCGCCTTGCATAGTTTTCTGTTGCTTGAACCTCCATTCACACATTCGTCCTTTGTTCGCCCTCGTGGTCGCGCAGTTTTCAAATCTCGTGCGAGTGTAAGTGCTTCTAGCTTTGCGAGCTGTGTTAATTGGAGAATATATGGTGAGTACTGGTAGTAAATTAAAATAAATAAGTAGAATTAAATAGATAAATAAAGCGTATGAATCTGATTATTGTTGAACTATGTTACTGGTGGCCATTTTTTTCTCCTTTTCAAGTCATTGTTTTCTTGCTTTGAAAACTATTCATTTACCTTCTCGTAAGTAAATTGAAATAAGTTTCAGATAATTAAATATTAAATAACAAAATCCCGTGAACATTACAGGTGTCCATTTCTTCAATTTTTTTCCAGCACGTGTTTTCATGCTTTGAAAACTTTTCACTTACCTTTTCGTAAGTAAATTAAAATTAATGAATTGAAGATAATTGAATGTATATTTGTGAATAATCAAGAGTACACCATGATTAGCTCAGTGCCACTTAACTCATGGGCACTGTTTGTATTGTAGTTTTAAGTTTCCACATAAAACGGAAATTGTAAAATCTGGAAGCATGTTAAGCCAAAATAACTACCTTTACTCCATTCTTCCCGTAGTGCTTGTGAGCAGAATAAGTAGCCTATGTTGCAGTTCCCACAGCAGAATATAACACTTTAACTATAATTTCATTTTATTTCAAAATTATCATTAATTTACTTTTAAAATCATTTATTTTCATCATTGTAGGTTACTGTTAATTCTTACCATTTATAAATCATGAAGTGCGCACAAAAGTACTTAAGATTCTTATAATTACATTATTGCTTTATCTATTTTTAGAAATGGAGTGGTGCAATAAACACAGTATTGCTCTTTCTGGAAGAGTACGAGAATGAGTGTGTCATCTGGAATCCCTGCCACCGGCACCACAAAGTGAGAAACGAAGTCCACGATGCGTGGGAGAGGATAGAGACTACAATGGGCAACAGGTACCCTGTAGGGGAATTAAAAAAAGGATTCGCTCATATCTTCTTTCAGAACTAATCTGAACAAAGCACAGACAAGCTCGAGAAGTGGAACAAGTCTTAATGAGGTGTACAAACCAACTTGGTTTGCGTTTGAAAAAATGGCAAGTTTCTTGCTGGATAAGGATGAGCCTAGAAAAACATTAAATACCGAGGTAACTAAGAACTTTAAAACAAATTTATAGAGTAATAAGTACAGAGTTGGGCAATCATTATTCTGCCATCATATTTTGCCAGTAGTTATAAAGTACCCGGCAAATTCATTTCTTATTTCTTTTGCCTCTATACTTGCTCTACGAGGTTTATTTCTTAGTGGCAGTAGAGACGTTATTTCGTTGCTATTTTGGTGCCATGTGCCCTCGATTAAATTGCCATCTTCTTCTATGGCATCTTCTTCTTCTAAATGTGCCTGCTGATGAGTATAAACTTTGAGAAGTTTTACTCTTCATTAAAAAAGTGTGCAGCAATACACAGGTCATTACAACGTACTCCACTCTGTTTGGTTGTAGCAGCATCGGTTTTCTTAGAACCCGGAATACATTTGAGAGTATCCCAAAAGTATTTTATACATTTCTGTGGGCTCTGGACAGGCTATAATTAAATATCCTATCTTTTCTGCCCTTCTTTTGTACTCCTGAAAAAGGTTTTAGGATGTTTTTGCTTAATCAGAAAGCATCGTCCCCTACAAAGACGTAAGGGACTGGTGTCGTACGGCTTAGCAATGGTTCTTTTTGAGGGCAATTAAGTTCGTTGTTTTGAACTTTATTAAACAACACAGGGTTTCTAAATACTGCCCCATCACTTAGTCTCCCTTGAAAGCCACAATTAACAAATGTGAAGCAGTACTAAGCATCCACAAGAGCCATTACCACAGTACTGAAATTGTTCTTATGTAAAAATCACTTTCACTATGGAACGGTGACTGAATAGTAATGTGCCTCCCATCTATGGCACCAATGCAGTGGGGAAAATTCCTGTCTTCATTGAATTTTTCAGAAATTCTTTGCCATTCATTTGCACTTTGTGGAATTTCAAACATAGTACATTGTTTTGCATTAGAGACCTGTGAATTGTGTTTAATGTTTTAGGATATTTCACCTGCAGGAGATGTTTTAGTTGTGGTAGTGGAGGAAGAGAAGGAGGAAGAAGAAGAAAGAGAAATGTCCTGCATTAAAAATGATTGAAAATGATGGTATGGAAGAAATTTAGTTTAATATAGTACTGGGACTACTAGCAATATTAATGCCTTCTTGCAAATAATTTTATGCTTTTTTATTGCAGCACTGGTGATGCCTTCAACGTCGAAGAAAATGAAAAGAAAGAGTACAAGTGAGAGGGAAATAGAGGAGAAAATCCATACTGCTTATAACATTTTGCAGGCCACAGCAGCACCTGCCAAAAGATCTATTTCAGCAATTTTCGGTAAGCTGGTGGCAGCAAAGTTGGAGGATATGGTCGAAGATACAAGAGATCTTGCGATGCATAGGATTGACCAAGTCTTATTGGAAATGAAAATGGAGTCAAGGCGACAACATGCGCACCACCTTCATCCTGAGCCCTTACAAATGTACATAGTTAATGATAATTAAAATCAACATAAATATTTAAAAACTTCTGCTGTAGTATATATTCACCTCAATATAATTCTGCAGAACATTACTTATAGCACTGCACACTTCTGGGACAATATTAGAAACCATCTGAGGTGAAACTTCGAATAGCAAACCGATGCTCTGAAAAGAGTCACAGGTTGCAAGGAATCGCTAAGTAAGGGCAAGACGTTCATTTGGTGGAATAGCTTTCCTCCACTTTGTGTTCTTGGCAATCTTTGGTTGCACCTCAGTAAGCAGCCAGGTAAAATCATCACTGGACATCCGACAAAAGTTTTCAAACTTGCCAGATGGCTCTCTTAGCAAGTCAACCATTAACATTGAGCCATTATACCTGTAACAAATAAAAATAAACTTAGTTCTGTTAATCAGGTACACGTGAAAAAATTTATCATTGAATGCAGAGGTCGTGATAGTAAGTGATGGTTCACAAACTAACTTAGTGATGGTTAAAATGTATATTCATTGGGGAAAATCTTAGGGAATGAAATAATTGTTCCATGATAGGAATATAAAAAATTCTGAGCAATGGGTTAGTTACAATTAGACGTGTGTGTATGCTTCTCTTTTCCAAAAACATCATATTAAAAAGCTGGTATCAATTAGCACAATTTTTTTTTGTTCAACATCTCGAAACTTAATTCCAACTTGCCCACAATCTCTCATAATTATAATAAAATTGTAAGCCCTCAAGACAAAATACATATTTTCTTTCCACACAAGTCCCTGAATTACACTAGACTGGTGGAGAACGAAGAAATACATTAATATTATTCTGAATTTAATTTGTACTATTAAATAGACAAACTAAAAATGGAATGTTACAGGAACTAAGTCATTTATAAGCTGAGAAATATGTTCAAATGGTTGTCATGACATTCATTTGTAACAAGATATAATTGCTTAAACACCCAATAACCTAATACAGATAACCTATACAGATTTGTAAATTACGAGTTTTTGTAATTAATGTTCCCAGGTAAAATCAGGTTGGACACGTAGGACAGTGGTCAGTGAAGGATACTTACTTCAGAATGTTTAAATGATGTGTGTACATGAGGATTTTAGAAAAACAGAAATAGTTATTTAAACTTTATTATATGGAATTAGTTGTTTAGTTGAAACTGCAAATAATTAACTGCAAGCTAATTAACTTCGGTTCTCTGCTGTGATGAACTGATACCATCCATCATCTTTTTCTTTTCGGTTTTTCTTTATTTTATTAAGTAATATATTGCCACAAGACATTACTACGTAAGCAGCTGCAGCAATAACAAGTTGAGAATCCGCTCGTTGAGAGAAGTTGTTATCCTTTGCGGCTCGGAGCACAGATGGCGAATATTTGGTTGTACCCATAGCGCTCGCCAAACACACAAAACACGACAAACTGCGCATGTGTGTTTCAAAGTGCTCACCATTCGGCGAGTATTCCGCGAATCCCACGACGAGCACTTCGGCCATTGGCGATTCGGCGAGCGGGTCCTCGGCATTCGCCGGATGCCGCATGTGTGGAGCCGCCTTTAGAGGAAGTCCATGATTTACGTAACGCAAATTTGGAGTATTTTGAACACCCCTTCACCTGCATGTAACGCACCTGTAACGCCCGCTTAACCCTCCCCTCAAATAATTACGATCGCTTGCGACAAGACCCCCGGAATTAATTTACTGTAAGTAAAAATTAACTATAAATCAATAACAACATTATAAAGCAGTGTTATAAATTAAATTTATGATAATTAAAGTCAG
This sequence comes from Teleogryllus oceanicus, assembly GCA_964035755.1. Taxonomy (NCBI): domain Eukaryota; kingdom Metazoa; phylum Arthropoda; class Insecta; order Orthoptera; family Gryllidae; genus Teleogryllus; species Teleogryllus oceanicus. Next base: position 120,713,265 of record CAXIVR010000002.1, read on the forward strand.
AATTAGTTGGCGATGCGGACTGTACTTAACAATAAGATTGGGGGCAATTTTTGAATGGAAGAAGATTGCGTTGGCGAGAAAATTCCAACAAGCCGTGCATTCCGTGCATGGTCCAGAGTCTACTGCACTAATTTAATTGGATTCTAGAATAAACTATAAATCAGTTTTGAATTCTTTTTTAGCAATTAAAAGACTCAATCAATATACCATTAATGAAAAATGTTTTTATTTGTTGTAAAAATGTATGAATAATAACTTTTTAATTTATTTATATCTTTTAAAATTTATTTTGTTAATATTTTGATGAATTAGTGTAAGACTGAATAAAATGAATTATTTCAGCAAATGTTGATTTAAAAAAGTAAATGGCAGCTTTACTTACCACCATATACTCTGACTCCCTTGCCCTATGTAAGGCAGTGTAACTCTTCAACCCCATGCCTTCAACCCAATCTCTTCATCTTTAGCGACACGTAATTTATGGACGACCTTGGATAACTTACTTTTCCAACCAGAAGATGTTAAAGATTTGAGCGAAAGCCTTATGGTTTTACACAGGAGTAACTATGAAAATAAAGTTGTTTCACATCCGCTTGGATCTGAGATTACTTAAAAACCGCGCATGTAGGAAGTTTCACAAAACAGGGAAATCGTAGATTCAAATGTTCTAGTCGTTCAGATCGTTTCCGTCAATTTCTTGCATCAATGACAAGCAGCTGCCGAAGTAACGTGTTGCCAGCCACGGACCGCGTTTGATCCTTCTTTTCCCATGGCCTACCTTCTCCTATCATTAGCCCAGCGGTGGATGGATACCCTTTGTCCATTTGGCCCATTCTATATTAACTAGAAAGAATCTGGCAGTACTGTGAGTTTTCGAATGACAGACAATAACTCAAATTGGGAGTACCCAGAACGGACAGAGAATAACCCGGAATAACACGGGAATGTCATGGAGAGCAGAAGAAGAATATTCAAAAACCGCATTAGAAAACAGTTCACAAATTCTGTCACATATCCATTACAGAGATTAATTGGCAAACTCTATCCTTGTAGTCGTTTTAACAGTAGGTACCGCACACTCAGATTAGTATTAACAATTATGTTACGAAAGAGAGATAGAGAGCAATAAGTACTGCACTGATCTTCTAATCAAGTACACGGTCCATTGTGACAGTTCAAAACACCTGTACACTAGAAATACGTATTATAACACAGTAAAATCAATTTTTTAAATTTTAAATTAGTCGCTCGACTTTGTCTGTTACCTTCGAAATCAATTAAAGCGACGTCCGTAGAGGTGTGATTATATTTTTTTATTACACAAAACTATTTCTCCACTACGTTTTACGATGTATACAAACGTGACCCCACGCGGTCTCTTTCGCCAAATGAGGCGCAACGGCAGGAGGGCGAGGCTCCACTCTGCGCATGCGCCGTGTCGCGTGACGCGTTCGCGGGCAAACAACGTCGCTGCGCCGCGGCGCAGCGGCCGCTCATGAGCGCGGAGAGATTAGGCGGCGGCCGTCATCAGAGCGCTCGTAAAGCGGTTATGGACGTTTAAGTCTAGTAATTCGCCATTAAAGCGGCGCAGAGCGCTGTGAACGAGGTGTCTGTCCTTTCATCTGGGCGAAATCGGCCGCGGCGGACGAGAAGCTCGCGACGCGTGGCAAGGCGGGCGCCCGCAGCCGGCGCCGGGCACCGCAGGGATGCACAAACGAAACGCTTCCAAACCTATTTGAGCCCGCTTTTCCAAAACAGGAATAGTCAACTTCAACGGCTTCTTCTCTCAGCCCAAATGACTTATACTGTTAATTTTACGCACTCAACAGTCACACATATCCTAAACGAAACATGAATAATAAGTAAGGCCCTGATTTTTAGGTTTTAATATATTTTGTTGTTCACCCCGTAACGTCATTATTTTAATATACATATCCATTTCAATAATTGTGATCAATATATGTGATTTCTACAGATCCCCAAATGGGTTATCATTCTAAAAACGGCTAAATCGAGACTTCTTAAAAAGATAAGCAAAGTTGGCTTAAGACATCTCATTTCGATTGATAATAATTTTAAGGTTGCCTGAACTCAGCATTTAACTGTTGTTTCTTCAGGTTCAATTTTTGTAAGTTCTAGCTTGGCTGACTTCATTGCTAATTAGAATAATACTAATTTCATGATAAAGATTAGAAGGTGCGTATCCTCCACTAAACGAAGCAATGAATACCATTGAAGCTGTTTTCTGGAAGGAGTTCTAGAGACAGCAGAAGATATGTTCTCGTCAAGGCTCTCGCTCTAAGGCTCAAATCCTGCTTACAAAAAGATGAATGACACGAATAATCACTCCAAATAACACTTCTAGGAGAAGAAATTTGTTGAGAATTACCTAGTAACCCGAGAGCAGTGGTAGCTGCGTAGTACAAACCATTAATTTCGTATTGCGTTGAGCGAACATTTCCTGAATTCAAGAGAGTTGAGAGACAAAAAGTCCTTAATTAATATATTTTAGTACAAGTCAGTTAATCAACTTACAGCATTTAAAATTAATTTTTGTTTGGTTTCTAATTCTAAGAATATTTAAGTTGAAAATTATTAATAAATTTTATATTTTAGAGAACTTAGTCAATCAAAGATCAAATGTTTATCAATATATGTTATTTATTGCCATTGTTGTTCAATCTGTTAATAACACAACTAGAAAAAAATCCTACAAGACTAAATCGACTTTTTAAAAATTCTAAAGAGATTTTTATGAAATTCTAAAATTCAGGCCCTTACTGAATAAAAAGCACGTTTTTGAATTTCTAAGTGTGCTGATGTTGCTAGATCTTGGTTTAGTCGAGATTGCTAAAGATTTGTACCCAAATTGGCAACACAAAAGTTGCGGGCAAAAATATGCGGGCAACATGAAATGGAGGATAAAAGTTACAAACATGTTACCACATAACTCCAACAATGCCCGTGCGTGCACAGACTAGAGGAGGATGAGCGCGCGTCACGTGCAGCGAAATTCATTCGGGCGCAAATAATAGGTTAATTTAAGAACCCAAGCTGACCAGCGGTGTAGCGGTCTTTCAACGTGGGACCGGGATTCAAATCCCGGTCGATCCGTGGGGCATGTGTAGCGGACCAAGAGGGTTCGCGGGGGATGTAGATTTTTTTTGGTGATTATCCTGTTTCCACTGCTTCTCATTCCAAATACTACTCCATCATAATTCATATCGTATCTCCATAATCACCATACATCAAACAATTCATCCACTCCACGCAACGCAGTAAAGGTTGAAGCACTGGCATCGAAATAATACTTGGTGGTGAGTACATGGTGTGAAGGAGACAGAACAAAAGTTTGCAAAGAAGTAAGAACATTTTTTTCGTTGCGTTGTCGAGTTAGTAACGTCTATTAATCTAATACTTGTATCCGCAATGCAGTTACTCATTCTAATTCTCTCAAACTTTTGTCAGAAAAATTTGTTGTCAGGAATAATACAAAAATTATTTAATGCTACACGAAAATAAGGGAATTATTTTATATATGGGGGCATATTATACACGATTCCGGGTTGCATTCGTCTTACAGAGCTATGGCAGCCATCTTCACACCACATTCCCATAAGATCCCGTGAAAAAATGAGGTGAAAGTTAAAGTATTTGTAGTGTAATAATTGAATGTAATCTTCATCTTCAATCAGCATATTTTAAAATTAATTCGATAATTTGTTTGAGCCAAATCGAAGTTGTAATACTAATATCCAACAAGTACGAGTATATACCATTATTCCAAGGTTTTTCTTTTTCATTTCCTGTAACCGAAGTTAAGAATGTTTGGACATTCTGTTTATTTAATTTTTGAAACAGTTAATGAAGCTTCATTCCCAGTACACAGCAAAGAAGAATAACCTTTCGACTGTCGCGTGGCGCCTCGCCACCTGAGCAGGGCGAGGTGAAGGAACTGCGCAGGTTGTTGGCCGGCGCGTGGCGCTGCGCGGCGCGGCGCGAGCGATTCCTTAATTCGTGGGCGGTGACAGCGGCGGGAGGCGTCGCTGCTCGCTCGACTGTGTAATGGAACCCGGCGCGGCCGCCTGTGACGCCGCTTCCCAGCGCGCCCGCGCTTCCCGGCCTGCACTGCACCTTCTCGCACGCTCGGCCTGTACTTCGCACTTGACCTCACGTACCTTCAAACCAGAATCAATCGGCAAAAGTTACCTTCTCCGCTCCCGTGGAAATCTTGTTCTTTACTTTAGAAGCACCGATTAAGTTGCTGAATTACCTTCCCCAAGATTTCTCCAAACTTCCAATATCTTGAACTTGCTATTAATTGCAATATTAAAACAAAATTTCACATTAATATTTAACCGGCCTACATTCCGGTGTCAATACTTTCGGAAATTCAATCCACTCTCCCTCAACAAGCTTGCGTTTACGGAAACCGATGCTCTATCCCCTTTATTGGTCTTTTCCAAGAGATAACACAATTCGTACAAAATTGATAATTTCATTTCGTAACTCTAACGATAGAACGTTAGTGTCCCTTATCCTCTGGATCAGACTGTTCCAAGTCAACTGCCCGCGAGCGAACGCGGGCATAGAGCTACTGCCCTCATCTCATCCTGCCGACTGCTGACGAAATCTGAAGTAAGTCGTCAGGCCGCGGGTTGGCCTAATAAATATCGCTGATAGCCGAATGAGGAAGCAGATGTGTTGGGGGCAGTGGTGGTCATGAACCATGGTTTAGAAATAAATATTAAAGTTTAAAAGAAAATGACAATTCAACCACAAGTATTAAGACTAGACTCGACATCTCTCTTTCTTAACGAAATGATGTATATGTGGAGTCACTCCTCAATCTTTGCAATGTTACGATGTACCTCTTCGACGTCGAGTCTTGAAGTTGGAATCTTTCTTTGTTTTCTATTCTTTTCATTACTTAGAAAAACCTCAACAAACGGAACATGACATAATCGCTGTTTGAAATGAAACGGAAGGCCATGTCGGTTCTCTACCAACGACAAACTTTGCGCATTTTGCTTAAACGCAAGTGAAGATGAGCGCTTCCTTCGATCAGTCAGACATGCAGCTCCTCACTCTCTAGCGCGCAAGCGCTTCCGCAGTCGCGCCTTGAACAGGCCAGCGGGCATTTCTCGAGCGCGTCGAGCCTCGAGTGCAAGTGCAGCAAGAAGGCAGGACAAGACTCATTCAGTGTGAGGATACCATGAGCGCGAATTCCACTGGTAAATTAAAAAGAGCTATCGGGGAGAACACCACCGACTGTTCCATAGAGTTTAAATTATGTTGCATTTTTGTATTATATTATAAATATGAAATTTGTTCATCAAACGAATTAGACATACAGATATGACTCGAACACCAAAAATGATAATTCATTATAAAATAGATAATTTAATTCGCTTTGCAACGGTGTAATCACACATTTAGGGTAGTGCTGAAACACAAAATTGTAATATTGAATTGTTTTGTTTTTTTTAATTGGTTATTTAAGGTCGCATCAACATCTTAGTCATTAGCACATACTTTAACGGTATGGTAACAATTGGATGAAACGATATGGTGATGATAAGGTGAAGGACGAAACAAATCAACCATGCCGGGCGGACTGAATCAAAATCATGATTTCGGTCCGAGATCACTACGACACTACTGCCTTAGCGATCTCGGTCACCGGGCCGACATTGAATTGTTTTTGTTTCATGATATAATGGACTATTTTTTCAATAACTATGATTAATTGAATAAGACGGTTCTTACAAAGCTAAAAAATCTTATTCTTACAAAATCATGATTACTTTCTTCTCTAATTTTTGAAACAAGTACATTATATATTTCTATGTCAAATCAACGAACACTACTTATTTATAATCGTTTAGGACAGAGCCGCTCAACCATTCGCTCCGAGGAGTCGCCGTTTGCTCCCTCCTCTTTCAGAGCAGCAGCTCCGCAGAGAGAGCAGATTACGTCATCGAATATCGATCGCCGGCATGCGGCACAGTGGGTCGCGCTCACTTCTACGGCATATATTCCATGGCTCGGACTGAAAACGTCTTACTGCTTTGGGAAAGGATACTTAGGCAGAAAATATAGATAATCAATACACAAACATTTACTAGATGTAAACATATTTGTGTGACTTGAAAATAAAAAAACAACAATTTGCAATGCAGCATGGAAAGAAAGGTATCTTTTTGCGGATTGAACCAACTATGCCAAATGTTTAGTTGCAAAAAAGTGCTCAATCATGAAGAAATTTAATTGCAGCGACATTACATAGTTTATCATGCTGCTGAATATGAAAAGTATTAGAAAGGCTACCCAGAAAAATATTACTAAATAAACTAGTTATGGAAATTCTGAAAGTAAAAGAAATTAAAATTAAAAAATGATGCTGATGCTGTAACATCAAATACTTTCCTTTCACCTTTCAAGTGATTTTTCCCGCAATATATTTTTCTATATTTGGAATAGATGACTTGGAGCTGTTGAGCCGTAAAACGTATTACAGATTGTAATCTGTAATGAAACTTTTCATTCGAGATTTACAAATTTTCAAAAAGAAGAAAAATAGACCACTTTTTGTAAACTAAACATTTGGCATAGCTGCCGCAATCGGCGAAAAGATACTTTCCTTCCCATGCTGCATTGAAAATTGTCGATGTGGACGCCCTGGTCTGCGAAGTGCTTGCGTTGACATCCATGTTTCCGCGACTTTAGTTATCGGGACACTGTGACAGAGGTTATCGCGAGCAAGGCAACGCTGGGGCTCCGGTGACTTGCTCTCGGTAGCCAACACAGCTCCGCGCTGTCGATTCGCTCCGTTTGAGCAGCCCTGATTTAGGACATTGTATAAGAAAGATTAAGCCCTCTGAAATCTATTTAGCAATACTTGTAATCTCACGTTTGCCTGTCACATATCGTCAGAGAAGTTTGCCTGATATCTCTTATTAACATTCATAAGCCGAAAAGATAGTCACACATGTATGTGCTGCTAACATTACACTTCTTGAAATTGCCTGTTTTTCATTTTTATATTAATCTGATATGAGAGATTCTGTCACAAAACAGAGTTTAGAGGAATCTGAAAAGTAAAATAAAGAACGGCATTAGCCGCCCAATAATCTACGCGCTGTGTGGGCCCCAATGTGCAGTGGCAGGTTGCTTCGTTCTCCGCGAAGATGCCCCCCACTACTTGCATTTCCTGCTCTCGCGGGCTCTTGAGTGCAGAATCCCTCGGAAACAGCGTTGTGAAGGCCTGCCTTAAAGGCTGAGTTGAATTAGGTACCTTGGACCCTATTATTTCTTATTAGCACTAGCTTAAGTACCCTGCGTGCCCGGGTATTGATTTGGAATGGATCACATCCGTTCAGATTGATCACACCTCATTCATAATTATGCGTCACAGTAAGTGGAATGAATGCTTTCTCTGCGCACCCTAGTCCACCGTGGCCAGCCAGTTATTTTGAAATCATAGGCTGACACTCAAATTTTATTTATATAGATTTTCCTCAGAACCATTATTCTTTTCTTTCCCCACTAATGTTGGTTCCTAACATTAGTTCTAAATTAGTCTGCCCTACGTAGCTCGATGGAAACAAATTTTCCATTTCAGAGCTATTCTTCTTATTGAAGAAAAATCAAATGGGATGATATCAAGTTCGTGCTTTACTTCAATTCTTAAAGTTAATTTCGACAGTGGTGTTGATTTCTAGGGCCGCGGAATACTCGGTGCGGAACAGTAATTATGGGAGTTCCCTCATTGCATGAAATCTTAGAACAATGCATTTGATTACATATTTTTACTGAATCCCTGTTCCGGAGCTTGAACTGAAACCACAGTTGATAAATGATAAATAATAAATGGTCACAATAATCAAGGAAGGAATGAAAAGTGAGTAAATTGCAGGTGAATCGGGAGAGTCTTGTGCAAACCTCCGGGAACACATTTTGTTTCTCACAAATTCTCCGTAATACCCGATGCACAGAGTGGGAAATATAACACCCATGGTTCTTAATTACAATGTAGTTGGATATTTTCTTTTCGAAAACCAAAACTAGCACATTGGAAAAGTTTCTCAGTTTTTCCCCCAATTCTCGAGAAATCGAGTGAAACAAACAAACATTTACTTGCTGAAATGTAAGAGACCATACGTACCAACATGTTGATTGGTTGTCAACTTAATTTTTGTACCTAGATACTTTTCAAATTACAAACAATAATATTATAATTTCGTTTGTTGATCAGAAAGTTTTTCAAAATATTGATGCTTGCAAATTTAACTGTAAAACATTAACCTCTACATTATTTTGTTTATTTAATTATTTTGATGCCTTAAGCATGTTATATACGAATTAAAAACGTTATATTTAAAACCAACGGTGTTAATCATATAAGTTCATAATGAAACATAACAATTTTATTATTGGTAGTATTCTATAATGTTGATAAGAACACCCGACTATTCGACAGCATTATCTAATAATACTTGCGAATATTCGTGACAGACTATCGATATTCAATCATTCCTAAACGGTATGTAAAACCTTACAGGAGAAACCCTTCCTTAGCAGTGTACGGAACCACTTCTAGTCGCCATGTTCTATAGGTGAAACACAACGACCTTTTTACAAAAGTGTGTTTGTGTTTCACCTAAAGATACAAAAATCAAACGTTAAAATATCAATACATCGCCATTTTCTAATTCGCCACTAATGGACCCCACACGCTGCGCAGACTCCGTGGCGGCCGACGCGATGCGATGCGATGCGATGCGATGCGCCCAGCGCTCGGCCGGGGCCTCGTAGACGCCGCGCAGGACGCGCGCGCCGCCCGCTCGTAATTGAAAGCCCCAAATGAGCCACGATGAGGCTCGCAGATTTTTTGCCTCCGTCCGCGTTCAAAGCGCCGCCCCCCCATTTGTCGCGCATCAGCCCGAGACGCCAGGGACGGCAGGAGTTCAATGCGGAGATTAAATTATCAATAATTTGATGCCGGTGGAAAAATGACGCCCGTAAGAGGAGAGACGCGTTTTTGAGAGCCCAAATTACAGCAAATTGTTTAGGGATTATGATAGTTTAAAAGCTTTGGAATTAAATCGTTTTGTACAGTCGTTGCGTGTTTCTGGAAGATATACATTATTATGAACTCATTGTGAAAAACATTGTGATTACATTAACTGTTGAAAGCTTTTTGAATACAAATGTGATCAGCAAACCATTCCTGATGAAAATAGTAAAACATAAAACCTTTAAAAATATATGTCTTCGATTAGAAAATACCAATCAATAGTCTATTAGTATAAATATGACAAACAAAAGGTTATTGTGATCATTTGCAAGCACGCAGGTACATTTTCGTAAATGAGTATATCAATATGAATGACATACATACGAATGACTGATCCCATGATTAGAATGGAAATATTTTTCTTAACGCCTTCAGAAATAAAATAACTAGGTTTTTGACAAATCATTTCCTATAATACTTTAGAGAGTAAACTAAACGCGAACTCAAATTTGTTACCAAATCCGTTCTGTGTTTGTTACCAAATTTGTGGTGGCGATGGTGTAGCGGTTAGCGTATCGGACTGCTATACCCAAGTTAGCGGGTTCAAACCCGATCGAAGCCGTGGATTTTTAAGGGCGAAAACATCCTTCGTACGCCTTCCTTCGGAGGGGAAGTAAAGCCGGCTGTCCCATGTTAGTACATTTACTGCATGTAAAAGATCCTCAAGCCTAAATGACGCCTCTGAGCTAAATTCAAATCGCCTGTTTCGTCGCCCAAGTAATACCTTCTTTCTCCCATAATTGGTGAAAGGAGTGTAACGAAATTTGCGTGGTCAGACGGAAGAGCAGGCCTCATGGCCTGAGTCTCGCCACGTAAAATAAGGCAAATTCAATTCAATTCAATTTGTTACCAAATCGCTTTGTGTTCTGCGTCAACGGAGCCCTGAGCTGTAACTTTGTGCGACGGAGCTCGAATGGAAAGTTGGGCCCTCCGAATCTGCCAGGCTTTTTGTCGCCGCAGGCTCACAATGCTCGAACTTCGGTTTCTGGCAAAAATTCCCAAAGGCCACCACGAAAAAGTTAGCCCGCCGTTCTAAGAATCCATACTCTCGCGGCATAGATTTCTCTATTGCTAAGGACAGTGCGAGAATGAAGTCAATGCCCACAAGTGAATGAGATATAATATTGCCAGTGTGTTTCTGCAAATAATACCTAACACTCCAAAATAATGTACTATATTAATTTGGAAGAATGTACACTCGTTTCTAATTCAAAGGTTGGTAGATACTATTAACTGATTTAGCCGGAAGTTGTAGCGAAGGTAACCATACTTCTAAATAAAGTTTCTGTATATTGAATGAGAAACTAACAAATTGCGATAAAATAAACATATATTGCAATTGCACGCATAAAAGTCTCGTTTGGTACGAAATATGGATTTATAATCTACAAATATTTATACCATTTTATGCTGTAGATATTCTTCTTCTTGTTGAGCTATTCATCACGTGCATCATATTTATATTGGTATGTACACGTGAAAAAACTATTATCAATAATATATTCTAAAATGAGAAACAATTACAGGGCTAGTGCCTTGTAATTGTCTCGGCCTGTGCACTATGCCTGTTTAGATCAGCAAAATGATGAAATATCAAACTACATGCAAGACTTTTGATACCTGCTAGCGTAGTGCGGAAGTAAAACGTGCATTTGTCACGCAATGCTTGGGCAAGTTACTCTGCGAACGAATTGAGAGGTAAACGAATCTGAACCTTTTTGCATAGGAGTTCCGATCAAGAATATGTTTTATTTATTTATTTATTTATTTTTTATTTATTTATTTATTTATTTATTTATTTATTTATTTATTTATTTATTTATTTATTTATTTATTTATTTATTTATTTATTTATTTATTTATTTATTTATTTATTTATTTATTTATTTATTTATTTATTTATTTATTTATTTATTTATGTATTTATTTATTTATTTATTTATTTATTTATTTATTTATTTATTTATTTATTTATTTATTTATTTATTTATTTATTTATTTATTTATTTATTTATTTATTTATTTATTTATTTATTTATTTATTTATTTATTTATTTATTTATTTATTTATTTATTTATTTATTTTGTCAAAAACTGTATGTGACGTAGGGAGAGAAAATTAACTGCGCACGCTTTCTTGAGTTTCAGAATCCCTTCCCAACAATTTCACTATTAATAGTTGAAAGATGAAAAAATAGTAGTAATAATAATAATAATAATAATAATAATAATAATAATAATAATAATAATAATAATAATAAAAGATTTTACTTTTAACTTAAATTTGTGTATCAATTTTAATAGTTTCATTTCATCTGGCAATGCGTTGTAAAGTAACGTATATACCTACATGGATGCTTTTCTGCTGCATCTGACTGTAGTTGCTATTTATTTATCTCATTTTGACCTCGAGTACGTGGTCAAAGAAGTATCGTGTCCCAGCAGTGTTGGAATAGCAATAACACAAACAAACAACAACCATAAAAAACGTACATTCAATAAAGAAACATTATGACAAAATGAAAATGGTAAAATATAAAATTAGTTATTAAAAAAATATTATTAAATCTGTGGTCCGTATCAAGAGGATGTACTCTTTTTAATCTTCTTGTCATTGTGGTGTTGTCTAAGAAGTTGATGGGTAGATGATTGCTATGATTTTCGAGTCTGTGGGGGTATTTGAGAGATTTAAGAGTGATCTCGTCTTTAACAGCGGTAATATGGAGATCTTTATATATAATGGCGTTTGACACAAACCAGGGAGCATTGCTTAATAATCTGAGGCTTTTTGATTTAAATCTTTGAATTATTTCTAAATTTGAATGGGTTCCCCGAAGTTCAATTCCATATGTCCATTTGGGTTTTAATATTGTTTTGTGAAGTAAGACTATTTCTAGACTTAAAAAAGATTTTCTCATCTATTGACCATGATAGTTGCTATATTTTAGTTCTGCTTCCTTTCTTTTAATTGAAATATGTTTCTTTCAGGTTAACTTTACGTCAAGATGTAGTACGAGATATTTGACGGTGTCTACGTTTTCAATTAGTTTTCCGTTTATTTCTATTCTTGTATTTATGTTCTTCTTAGAGTAAATGTTATACATTTGGACTTGTTTGGATACGTTTGCATTTGTTTCATTAATTCTTATTCTTCAGAGATTAAACCATTGGTTTGTATGCCCAGGTGATTTTTCAATGTTCTTGTTACCATTTCTTGTTTTTTCGTGCGAAGCTAGCAGAGCTGTGTCATCTGCAAACGTTGCAGTGATGTCATTCGGTGACTGAGGTAAGTCAGAGGTGTACAGCGTGTACTCCTGGGAGTACACGCTGGGCCACACATCCTGGGATTGGTCCAAGTATGCTGTCCTCTAATATTCTTGATAGTATTGGATGGAACGATGTTATTCATCTCCGAATTTTACTTGGAAAAATCGATCCAAAATGAATGATCGAATTATGTTATAGAATGGATAAGGCAGACATATCTTAATTTTGTATAATAAGCCTTAATGCTACACTTTGTCAAAGACTCGCGTAATATCTAGAAATAGAGCGGAACAATTCATTTTATTTTTTAGAGCTTCATTGATGGTGTCGACTATTCTATGAATCTACTCTATTGTGAATGTTGTTTCCTGAAACCAAACTGATGATCTGGGATTTCGTCATTTTCTTTTCTCAAGTATAGGATATATGCGGAATAGTAGTAGTTTCTCAAATACTTTAGACAACGAGGGCAATAAACTTATTGGTCTGTACGATGAAATTTCTTGCAGAGGTTTTCCAGGTTTTGGAATTACAATTATTTATGGCAATTTCCACTCCGAAGGATGCGATGCGTACTATTCCATTAAAAATAGAGGTTACGACAGCAATGATATTTTAGGTAGTTTTTTATGCATTTCTCCTGTAATATGATTGTGTCCAGGAGCCTTGTGCTTAGGTAGTAATTTCAGTCCTGCTGTGACTTTTTTGAGGAGAAGAATTTAATTGGTAGCGACATTTGAAGAGGACTTTCCAGGAATTCTATAATTTCTTGTTCTTCTGTGAGTAATGCTGAGGGGTATTGTTGAAATGTTTTTGTAAAATAATTTGCAAATTCTTCTGCCTTATATTTTTCTGTTCTGGCCCAGCTCCAACGATTTTACGGAGGGGAGGAATAGGTTTTGTAGGTTTTTCTATTTTGTAGTGATTTTCCATAAAGAGTAATCCATTGCTTTTGAAGGTGAAATTCTTGTAATTTTATGGTTAAATGACGGAAAGTTCTGTTTAGTATACGTTTGTATTACTGGTTCTGTGGCGGAAAGTTCTGTTTAGTATACGTATATATACTGTATACGTTTGTCGTCCGGATGATGAGTGTATTGCCATATCTTGTTCATCTGTCTTTTCTCGTTAATCATTTTCATTATTTCTGAAGGGTATTTATTTTTTTCAAACACTCTCGTTGTTGGTGTTGCAAATATAGATGTCTGTTGAATGTGTTGTATTAAATATTCAACAACATCATCGATCTCTTCTGGAGATTTTAGACGGACTTTGGAAGCGGTGTTACAGTTAAGTCGGTTGCTATATTTCCCAGATCGTTTTTCTGTTCGTAAGATATGCATTTTCTTTCTTTTTGATTTCAGGAGAACTGCTTGTCAGTATTTCTGGAGAATGATCTGATGACAGATCAAAAGACGGTTCTATTGAGTGATAGGTTTGCGCCATACCCCTTGCGACAAAGATATTCAAAACAGGAACTTTGTTACCATCCGTTAGTCAGTATGTGAGATTTCCTGATGAAATTGTTTTATTGGGAGTTTGAGAAATTGAGAGTTTTAGTGTTTAAATGGTTCCTTCTAAAACGCGACCTCTTGTGGTTGTGGTCGTGATTCCCGGAGTTGAGTTTTCGCATTGTAGTCACCTCCAGCAATAAACCTCGAGCCGAGTGTTCTAAAGAACTTGATATACTGATCAGCGGTTATCTTGTATTTTGGAGGGGAGTATATAGCTGAAATCACGAGCGGACCGAACTTATCGTATACTTGTATAGATGTTGCTTGCAGATTGTCTTCAGCATTTCCTTCATTCATATTATGTTTGATTTTTTTTTTATTAAAGTCGCATCAACAACTGAGGTCATTAGCGACTACTTTAAATACAACTTTACAATATTGATATGGCAATTAAACGAATATTACACTAAATATACACAAATTTGTGGATACAGGCATTATATGTATTTTCAATGTTTCAATATTAGTTTTCAGTATCTATGCTAATACAATTAGATTTCTTTAAGAAAATAGCTGTCTTTACAGAATTGCATTATTTTATTTTGGAATTCGTTGGATGAAAGGATCAATTCGGAGTTTTGCTCATCTTCTAGGTATCTCTGTCTGCTGTGCTGAAACATAGGGCATTGAGTTAAGATATGTTGAAAGTTAAGAAAGGTATCACAGTGCTGGCAGGTGGGTGGGGGATTTCCAGTTAGCAAGTGTTGATGACTGAACTTGCATTGACCAGTTCTTATCCTTGTTATTGATACTTGCTCTTTTCTTGAGAATTTTTTGGAAGTTTTCAGGGAGTAAAAATGTTTAACCAGTTTGTTGGTTTTTTTTTTCCAAATGTGTGATATTGTTAAAATACTTCCAGTTTCAGGGCTTACATTTTCCTCTTCAAGGCTCATTGTGTTGTGTTCAGGCATTGTATGTAATCTGGTATCCAGGCAATTATGAGAGTCTTTTTAGATTGTATGATGTCATGATATATTTCATGGATACTGTTTATCATTGGTATACCTGGGTAGTTATTGGGAATATTATTTATTGCTTCAAGGGAAGTAGAAAAAGACAAATTATGTCTGAGTTTTTGTGACATTTTGAAGGCTGTCATTATAGAGCATATTTCAGCTGTAGTAGTACTAGCGTAGGAATGCAGTCTGTTTATAACTGTTTGATTTTTGTTTTGTTTACTGCGGTGCCTTCATGAGCTGACCCATCTGGACGATATGTACAATAGACGACGTAGTTAGAATACGCTTCTTTCTGTAAAATGTGATTCGGACACTAGAAGTATATCAATTTTTTTTGATGTAGAAACACTTCTCTTTACGATGTTGAGAATTATGTTGGCATTGCAAGAGCCATTCGCAGTAAATTGTTCATAATTTCTTCATTATTGCAGTCATGATATTAATAAGGTTGGAAATTTGTTCAGTTTGCTTTGTTAAGATGGAATACTATTTTTTTTAATGATTCTTGTATTATGGATATCAGATTATTTTCAATCGATGCATTTTGATTATTGACTTGCGAAAAATGGTCTGCTTGTGCGTATGTGGTTCCTGTAGATTCACTCTTTGTTGAACTTGAATTGCTGTTTTCATTTTTTTTGTTATTTAAGGTCGCATCAACAGCTAGACCATTAGCCACCACTATTGGCATTAACGTTACGGTAACTATGAGGGTGAAACGAAATGGTGATGATAAGGGGTGAAAGGACAAACACAAATACAATCATGCCCGAGGTAGGACTGGAACCCGCGACCCTCCGGTCCGAGACCACTACGACACTACTGCCTTAGCGATCTCGGCCACCGGGCCGACAGTTTTCATTTTTGTTTCACTCTGTCTTTTAATGATAAGGTGTCATTTTCACGCAGCGGAACGTTTGCCACGAGCTCCTCGGGGTTGAGGCCGCTTCCAGCGTTGACGCGTGGTCCCGTAGCTTCTGACACGATCGCTGGGATCTCTTTTCATGCAGATGTTGCTGTAGTTGGGATTGTGAATGTTGTTTCTGATGCACAAGTTGTTGTAAATGTTGTTTTAGTAGTTGATGTTCTTGAAGTAACGCTTGATGTTGTTGCTGAAGGTTCTGTGTTAAGTCACTGTACTCTAAAGTTGTCGATCCGTCCATAGAGTTGTTAGCGCATACTTTACGGTTTTCTTGATTATTCTGTATTTCTACTGATTTGGCGATTAGTCCCCAGAGGAGAACATGGCCGGTAAACATTTTTCACTGCACTATACTTGGCCGATATTGATTTGCAATAGTTCTTGTTACACCACTATTCACTAGTAAATACAGTCACCTTCGTTCACAAATAAATGTGGTCAACACTGTTTTACAAGTAATTTTAAGCGATAACAATTAAAAAAGGTTCTTGATTCACCACTATTCACAAGTAAATACACGTCTTCCAGACTCCCCGACAGGCACCAGTAGCGGACCAGTATATAGACGCTCACCCAAACTGCGCACAGACATGGGAGAAATCGCGTCGAATCTTAGTGATAGATAACTGTTGGTCGGTTTGGGGGACTAGTGACCCGAAATGCTATCCCCCGTCGTAGTCTATTCCCTCTTCCCCATAGTTCCCACCTCCTCGTCCACACTGCTGACCCCTCCTCATCCTCGCCCCCTTCGCTTGTCATTTTGCAGCTTCTCATGATGATCTACGCTGTTCTTGCTGCTATTTCTACTCGTCTCTGACGTTTTCGCATTTGATGCTGCCTTCTGCCTAATGACTCGAAGCATTTCATTCTTCTCACAATGTTTTTTCACGGTATTTCAGGTCCTCGCACTCCACATCGTGTCATCGCCTCTGGCATTGTTTTCAACTTCGCCCGCCTCCGCTACTCCGTTTCAAAATTGCTTCTCAGATGACGCTGATTCCTTCCTCTGGTGGAATTAAAGGTGAAATCATCCCTTACGTAAACTGTAAACAAACAACTCACGTGCATACGTGCTAACACTTCCAAATAGTTTACAAAATTTAAGTGGGTGGTTGCTGTGCCTCATTCTTTACCCAATATAACGCAACATTGACGTTTCTGAGGTATCTAAAATACTATTTCAGTTATTCGATTGTCACTTCCGAAACAAAAAGGAAATATATACTTATTACTTTCATTTTTTTGTTGAAAAAAGATATTTGAATGACAATGGATAATGGCAGTTTTTTCTCATCTATTCAGAAGGTTGATGAGTTTTGCTACACCATCTGTTTTCGACCATGGTTGACTCAACACGATTCCGAGCATGATTGATCTATCTACTACACTACGCCGCTACGACTGACCCTCGCTTGGGCTCCATCTGAGGTAGGAAACGCCCCGACATCTTCATTCTAACCTCGATTGTAGGCATCTCTCTCCTCTACGGAATTTTGCGATGCATCGGTCACACTCACTATACCCACCGTCAGTGTAATACTCATGTTGCTTTTTTGTGTTCTTCCTTCCCTTTGCGCAACACTACATCGCCATGCCAATGCAGCCATGCCTTAAGGCAAGTTAACCCATCTATGTCATCAGTACGGGTACTTCCTCATGAGCGGTGGTGCATCGGCCACCATCGCCCCGCCGCCAACAGCAGCGCCTCCACCACCGCGACCGCCTCTGCCTCCTTTGATGTGGTGCGGCACGCGGCGCGGCCGCGGTCGATGCAGGAAACGCACGCCCGCCACCCCCACCGCCGCTCCACCCTCGCCGCCGCCGACACCGCCGTCGTGAAAGATTAATGGACCACGCGCCCAGATTCTGGCGCCTCTGCGGCCACCGCCCGCGCTGCCGCCGTCCCCTCCAAAGCCCGGCTCCTTCCCCGCTTCCCGCCAGCAATCCCACAACACAACCCTCCGGCCGAAGCGGACCCCGCCACCGCTCCTCCGTTCCCGCCACTCCCCGTTCCTGCAATTGCCACCCTTCTCACCGTTACCCCCTCTTCCCATCCACACCCCCTCCTTCCCGCCACTGCCTTTTTCGCCACTAATGCAGTCCCTACCTGAGCCCGTCTCCATTCCCTTTCCTGCCAGCATTCCAAGGCCCCCAACCCTTGCTGTCCCCTCCCGCTCCCGCCCATCGTTCCTGCCATCGCCCCTCCCTTTCCCACCTCGCTGCCCCTTTCGCATCCGCCATCGACCCCTCGCTCAAGCTACCACCCCGGCACTGCCATTCCCACAACCCTCTTTCCCGTCACCGCCGATCCCGCCAGTACTCGCCCCTCAGTTGTTGATCCGAATCGGGTTTTACCACTCGAACTTCCCAAGTTCCAAAAAGTTTCTCAAAGCATTTTCGCCTCTTGGAGAGACGAAGAAGTCGATACACCATTTCTTGGGCAGGGCATGAAATCGAACTGGGCGTGCAATTTGTCAAACGACAAATGCGAGAATTTGTAAATAGTCTGATAAGCATAGACGCGGGCAAAATGGAGGAGGGGGCCAGGGAGCTCGATGCCTCACTGAACATTTTCGAAGGAGCCCTGTAGTTGTACGTGATAAAATATTCTATTTTCTCAATTTCCTCGATTTTCCCTGACAATTAAAGAAATTTTCAAATTTTATTTATTTCGGCGCATTAGAAACAGTAAATCATTAAAAGCTACTATTTTATGCATAAGTAACATTTTAAAAGATTTAACAAAATACAATAATTAAACTATATTTTTCACTAATTTAAATTATTTTATCAACTGCAGAAATGTATTTTACCGTATTTGGGAAAGAGCTCTCCAGGTCATCTAGCAACTCTGTAATTTATTCAACATATCAATTTGTATGTATTAATTGACATAATAAACGTTATAATTTAATTATCTTTGTAGAATATTGTATTTATTTACTAGTGAAATATGTTATGTTAATATAAGAAAGTTCAATGGAAAAGGAGGCCCAGAAGTATAATTGCGCCAGTCTGCGCATGCCTTAGCTGATAAATGAAGATCACAAACTATTGATTCCAAAAAGATCAATGCAAAATGTAAAAAATACAACACTGTTGTTAGGACAGGCTATAAAACCAATGTTTTTAAAACATGCTTAACATTTCATCCTGATAAATAAAATTTTATCCTATTCTTACGTTTAACAAGTTAAGCGTTGAAATGACAAATAAAAATACTATTTTTGCTCCTGAAGAAAGACACTTTCCAGCCGCAAACCCGACTCGCTTTCCAAATTCGGTTTTGTCATGTCCGCTTCGAAAGTTTAAAAGATGTTTCCCACAATTTCATCATTCGAAGCAAAGGAAAAGTCTACGAACTTTAATTAATTGTTCAGGAATACAACTGTTTAGCGGACATCGGACCTGAATACTTATAGAAAACAATCAAGATACTTGTAAATAAAAGCAAATGCTTGTAGAAGAAAATTTTCAGAAAAAAATGAAAATACTTTTTGTAAAGCAAGGATTTTGGATATTTGTTCAACACTTCGAAACGTACTACAACCCTAGAGTAAAGAATTATACCTCTTTAGTCTATGCTACAACTATTAGAAAAGTACACTTACAAGTTTACTTATTTATATCACTAAACTCCTAAGCTATTTGTTTGTCGAATTATTCCAAAGCCTTATTTTTTTTCAAGGAACGTAAGTTTAGTTGCATGGTGTCATTTAATATTGGCATTCCTTCATTTAAAGATTAATAAAATAATTAGAAATTTAAATACTTTCATGATTTTGTTTCAGAATGATGCAAGCAAAATATTATTCTCACAAAAGTATATTATTTCTCCCATGGATATTATAAATGATCATTTTCACAAAATAGTCATTTATGTACCACGGACATTAAGAGGGTTCTAATGATGAACATTCAAACCAGTTAACACTGGTGGATCCACGTAACACCAGTTGATTATTAGAAACAGTTAACACAACATTATTTTATTTTTTACATAATTTTGACGATTCAGGTTTATTTATTTACTAATTAACAAGTGTTCACTTGACTCGGTTTGTCATTTTATATTTCTCACCCATAATTCCCTTTCAACTTTCCTCTCATAATTGCCCCATATGAGAACATGTAGCATCATTCAACTGTTTTCATATTTCCCTCGTAACCACGATCCTCTCGATTCAGGTACGTTATGCAGTGTACAGGCAGCTTAGGAGTTTAGTGATATAAATAAGTAGACTTGTAAGTGTACTTTTCTAATAGTTATAGCATAGACTAAAGAGGTATAATTCTTTACTCTAGGGTTGTAGTACGTTCCGAAGTGTTGAACAAATATCCAAAATCCTTGCTTTACAAAATGAGCTCCGTATCAAAGGAATAACGACACAGTAAAAAATAAAATGCATTAATGCACTTCGTAGTGCAATATCCTCCTATTCTCCCTCCTCTCTGGTACCTCGACGCCTCACGTCGCGGCGCCAATGTAATTATTATTTTTTTTCTCAACCTCCTTTGGTACCACGACGCCTCACTCGCTGGTGCCAATGTAATATTATATATAATCCCGCTTTTAATTACTCTCTTATAAAATCTCACGCCCACTATCTTGCCCTGCCCTAGCCCTAAATTATAATTGGGTGCCACATTATCAATTGCCCGTACCTCTGCTAGCTCGTACTATTATCTGTTCCTTACCGTGTCGTAGTTCGCGCGCTCACTCCATACGGAGTTGAAGTAAGGGTCCGCTTTGTTCGTGCCTGGGTCAACATTCATACCATTACAGAATAAAAGACATGGAATCACGGCAATTATGAGCCATTGGGATGCTCATGCATTTAATTTTGGACTTTTCTTAGCTGATATCCTTTTCGTGAACACAACCTGCCCCTCCAACTTACAAAACATAACAACACAAATATATATAAACACCCAGGAAGAAAGACATATAAACATACACACTGAAAATACAATACAAAGAAAACAAATCTCATCCATCCATCAGAATGCGCATTCTGTCGTGACCTTATTTATTATCCTTAAGGGGCGTTTACACGTAGAGACAAAGTCTCCTAACTTTTCTGAAGTTAGGAGATAAACTCTCTTCGATGCCTTTACACGAATCAAAATATCTCCCAAACGCGAGTCTCCTAACTCCCGGGAGAGAAGTTTCTGAGATCTCTCCGGAAAAGTATCTCCTTGCTGTTTACACTTGATTCAAATGTCTCTAGATTTTCTTTGGCGCCGCCATGTTGAATAAGCAGCTGATGAGCAGCGGCGAGCAGTTTGAGGTTAGAATGTGACAGATCTTGCAGATGCCTGTGCCGCTATAATAATTTTGAAGAAGGAAGAAAAAGAAAGAGACAAGTGTGGGTGATTCTTTTTACAGTGAAGAGCAAAGTATTTATAGAACTCTGATGGAGGAATTGCAGGAAGAGAATTTTGAAAAAAATATTTATTTACTACCTGTTCAATTGCATTGTAATTTTGGGATTAATACAATAAAACAAGTTTTAATTAATGGAGGACTAAAATATCTATTGAAAAACTTGATCGTATTCGAGCAAATAGTTTTGACCTAATGTAAAGTTTTGAAAAATGGTTAAGTTGATAATTTGTTAAAGAATCTTTTGTGAAGTTAAGTAAAACGATTTGAAAGAATCAATTTTAAATTATCTGTATATTTGTTAATTGATATAAACTAAGAAGCATGCACATTTTTGGAAGGAATTTATTATGAATGAATTGAAATTTGTTAAATTTGGTAGTAGAGGCATTACACCATATAGGGCAAGTGTATGAAAGAGAACGCCTTGTGATAGTTTTATAGAACAAAATTCCACAATTAATTCGTAACTTCGAGTTTTATTTATTAAAGGAATGTATATAATTAATATAATAACATTATTATTATTATTATTATTATTATTAAAAAGGATATAAAGGAAAAGGATTTTTGTATAAAAATTTCGCACGTCTAACTCGAGAAGAATTTGATTTGTTATTAAGAAAAATATCTCAAGCAATTAGAAAGCAAGATACCGTCATGCGGTAATGTATTCTTGGAGATATATGCTTGATTTGACGCTATGGTTTGTGGCTACTGGAGATACATACAGTTCTTTGTCATTTTTATTTATAATTCCCCAGTGTAAAATTACCCCAAAGATCCGAAATCCACGGACAACACTTAAACGACGCACAGACATAGAAAGGCTGATTCAGTACATGGACACATACCAAGAGAGCAGAAACTCTTCCAACTCTCTTGAATACTATTTATCTCCCAGGAGATACGATTTCTCAGCGATACCAGAGCCTTTACACTGTTCTCTCCTGGAAGCTTCGAGATCTCCCTGACGTCATGTCTCCGAGAGAAGATCGCCTCCTGAGAGTTTACACGTGTCTCTTAACCAATTCCGAAAGTTAGGAGAGAAAACTCTCTCCGTGTAAACGCCCCATTAGCCTAATAGCATAACTTGGTCTTCGACAGAACTTCTTTTGAATGGAGCGTAAACAAACCAAAACAAATACAGTTTTGCCCAATTCGTGCCACTTCCTTTTCTGCAGCGATGTCACCTTCCATCAGCGCCCGTCGCTGGTAGTTGTCACGTGCAATATTCACGCACGCGGTTCCCCGTTCAGCTGCCACCAGATCCTCGATGGTTCACTCCTCCGTTTAAGACATGCCAATGCATCCACGACTATTGTTTTTCTTTGTCTTAATCGCATCTTCCCTGAACGTTATTTCTATATCTCGCGATATACCTATATATCTTTCGCGACACTTCTATTTCCTGACACCTAATTTGCGTAAGTATTTTCTATGCAGATTTTTTTTCGTGAATTTCTAACTGAATTTTAATAAATTTTCGATATACTCATTCTAAACAATTGTTTCTATGCAACCAAAATAGCCTAATAACGTTTTGCACGACACTTCCGCGAAATTTCTCGAAAACTTAACACAACATAAAAACGTGTGCGATCAACCTCAGATCCGAACTCATTCTGTGTCTGTAACCCAGTTCACATTGTTGGTCCCTACAATCCAAGACTGTCTTTTTTCCAAACATATGCCCATCACCATAATAAATGTTCAAAAACTCTTACATTTTTGCTGTTTTCGGGCATTTTGCGTCTTACATAAATTCCCCCCGCACCGTAACTAATTTTGTCCTGCTCTAAATATTTTTCCTATAATTCCCGTAAGTTTGGCCAAAATCCACCCAGGCATTCACTGGATATTCAACAAAATTCTTCTTGTTATATATTTCCAGGAGTACAACAATGAGTTCGGTCTTCCATCTTCGTCATGTTATGCATGCAATTTATACCATTTATAATATTTACGGAACCCGTGGCTCGAATAACGTGGTTTTTGCTTTAAAATGTTTCTAAATTTAAGTTCTGTTCATCGTTCATCACACCTATTTCGCCCTTATGCTTTCTTGTATCACGCTTTTAATTATGGTTACGCGGCGCTGTTGTCTATTGTTTCTTTCATTTCTTTTAATTCCTCCTTGCTCACATAAAAGTTCCATGCCTTCTTGCGGGCTCGTCCCCACAGATCATTACAGTAGTAAATAAGAGTCTACATCAGATCAATTAATTGAACGGTTTGCAAGCATTTTATTTCTTTTCCAATACAAAATGTTTTAACATTTTAATGAAAATTAATCTAAAGTGCAAGATGAATCCAAAATTTGCACGATGACATAACGTGTGGAATCAAAACCCACCTCTTCTTGCGCAGATTAATTGTCTTGCCAGGCCGTCAAAGCGTCGCCGTTCTCCGCAGTCTAATCTGTTCTAATGAGCGTGATGATCGCGAGCAGCGTGCTCGACGGTAGTCCTTGGACGTGCGAGTGATGGTGAGAGGCGGTGAAGAAGGCGCGGGGGGCTGCGGAGAAGGAACGAACTGTTGCAAGGGGGCGGTGGCGGAAGTGGTGGTTAAGCCGCCAAAAACGGAGGAGGGAGGAAGTCCGCGAACAAGCGAGAGGCTGCCCCTCTGGACATCAATATGGTTCCGTGCCAAGTGCACAAAGCGAACGAGGGGGGAGTAATATGAACTGGTTGAGAAGGACTTAGGTGTTGGGAGCTAGGCCTTTCAGCGGTCGAAGATATGGGGCATGCACGCTGGTACTTGCGACAGCCGGAAACCATTCTTTAAAACTACGACTTAATTGACGTGGTGTCTCAATTTAATGATCAGAAATCCAGAAATAAATCAAAATATGTGATATTCTTTTACATGGACACATGCACATGTTATATTGAAATTATTATTATTATTATTATTATTATTATTATTATTATTATTATTCACAGTTTTTACTGGACGGTATGTCAACCACTCATAGGCATGATGACGAAGTGTGCGATTGCTTTATTGAGGATTCAGGTGGCTTCGAACAATACGGCATGTATTCAAAATAATACCTTCTGCTATTGTACATACTCCTGGCATCAAAGTGGACACTCTAGCCTTTGAAGCGTCATTTTCGGGATCACTCTGTGGCTGATATTATTATTGGCACAATTGTCATTTTGCACAAGTTCCACTGAACTGCACTTCATGGGCGAAATCGGTATATTTTTGGAACTTCTCTTGACATTTTGCCGATATTTTGTGGGTGTTGGGTATTGATACATCAGTAAGGTAAGCCTGTTGATGGTTTCTATCGATGTATGTTATATAGGGTCTAGTGACGCCGACTTGCGGCAAGTGATAATGGAGCGATCCTAGTAGAGTGTGGGCTCACTACTTTCAAGCACGTTCCGAGGAACATATTTATAATGTGGCAAGGAAGTGGCGAGTAAGACCGTGTTATTGCCAATAATTGATGGACATCATTATGGTAGATATTATTATTATTATTATTATTATTATTATTATTATTATTATTGTTGTTGTTGTTGTTATTATCATTATAAGATTAGACGGCATTGCAACGTAAGTGGGGAGGGGCGGCGCGAGAGCCAGCGCAAGTAGGGTGGGGCGTGTGGAGGCTTCCCGCTGCGCGCGTCGCGCGTCAAAGGCGGCGCGGAGCGACAATAGTGGCATATCGCGGCCGCCGTGGCCGGACGTCGCCTTTGTGGCACTACAATGCAGCGCCGGGTCAATGGCGACGGCCCTGCCCTGCGCTGTGCTGCTCTTACCTGCAACGCCCCCGCCGCCGCACCGCCACAACCACTGCCGTCTCAGCACCACCGCTGACCACAGACCTCTGCTATCGCCACCTCCAGAGCCAACGGAGCTACCAACGCCAATTCTACCATCGACGCCCCCGCCCCAGCCGCGGTCATCCCCACCGCCACACCGTCCCTCATCACCGAAGCATCCATCACCCCTGGTGCCGCAAATGTCTCCGCCACCACCAATACCACGGCCTCCGTCTCCGCCTCCGCGTACACGTCCTCTACCGCCTCCGCCCCGCTTCCCCCTCCATTTCCGTCTCTGTCTCCGCCTCCGCCTCTGCCTCTGCCTCTGCCTCTGCCTGTGCCTCTGCCTCTGCCTTGCCCTGCCTCTGCTCCCTCCGCCTCCGCCTCCTGCCCTCCTGCTCTCTGCCTCCGCCTCCGCCTCCGCCTCCGCCCCTCCGCCTCCGCCTCCGCCTCCGCCTCCCCCTCCGCCTCCGCCCCCGCCTCCGCCTCCGCCTCCGCCTCGCCTCCGCCTCCCGCCTCGCCTCCGCCTCCGCCTCAGCCTCCGCCTCCGCCTCCGCCTCCGCCTGTCGTCTCCGCCTCCGCCTCCGCCTCCACCTCCGCCTCCGCCTCCGCCTCCGCCTCCGCCTCCGCCTCCGCCTCCGCCTCCGCCCCCGCCTCTGCCTCCGCCTCCGCCATCGCCATCGCCATCGCCATCGCCTCCGCCACCGCCGCCGCCGCCTCAGCTGGGTCGCGCGTCTGACACCCCAGTTTCAACGTCTTTGCTGAACGCCCTCGTCTCCCCGCGCCCCTCCAGACTCACGTTCACGCGAGTGGTGTCGACTTACGGCGGCGCAATTCACGCTAGGTGATCTCAGGTCTCACCGCTTAGCTACAAAATGGGAGATCTTCGTGAATGCCTCATGGAATTGTACCTACCACTTGAGATCCTAACGGCAATTTTTCTTTCACAAGCGACAACTCGCTTTTTTACACCTCCTCCTCAAATGTGTTCTGTTCATGCACTTAATATTTTTCTCCCTTTATTATGCCTACATTTTTGTTTCTATGCTATTTAAATTATGTTTCTAAGTTTCTAAAGAAACAGAAAGAAACTTTGCTTATACAATGATGTCTCTTCCTCAAGAGTGTTGACCGCAACGCCGATTTTTGAAAAAGTAGATGAATGAACAGCTACTCCATGTTCTCCAACTCAAGAGCAATTCAAGGCAGGGTGGAAGTGACAGATGTGACTTCTCCAAAAAAATACCTTCTTAATATTTGCATTCAATTTGTCCACCTCCGGAAATAAACATTTCACTTTTTCTACTACTCTCTGAAATGCATGAGATATGAAAGTCATACAAAGCATTTATTTATTTATTTTACGTCAAAAAAGCAGTTAAAAACTGCGTATGACGTGCTATGGGGAAAAGTGAATTGTGTGCACATTTTCAAAATTCTGTGATCCCTACACTAAGTCATATACTACTTAAAATTGAAAAAAAAAAAAAATCTCCATGTAATAAAATCTATTTTCAAGGATAAAAAGGCAATAAATTTTGGCTCTTATCCATGTAGTACTTCGGAATAATACTTCCTGCCGCGACAACATGGAAACGATAATTTGAATAATTGTATTTCCCACTGAATTCTAGAAGACGTGCACAGAAAATGAAGTTACATTTATGTCCAGAAGCAAAACAAGGGGCCATCTCAGCATTTGCTCAATGGATCAGGGAAACTGGACGAAAAACCTGATCGAGATGGGGGTCATTGACCCGGAGGCAGCAAAACAATACTTGTTACAGGTTGTTTATACACATTTATACAGTTCAAATGTTAAATAATGCATTCTGTATGATTGTTAAAAATTAATGTTACTTTTCTTGTGATGCTCAGTATAGTCTCTAATTGTATAGAAACAGTTATGCAACAGAAACGATTTCACTTGGGATTTTAACTTTTCTATCGAATTTAATCGTTTAATGTCATCTGGCAAAGTGTTGTAAAATAATGTACATGTATTGTATGTGAATGTTTTGTAATGGGCTGTTGATACTGTCACCTGATGAATATGATTTCTACGTCGAGTGTTATAGTAATATACATCGCCATTTTTTGAAAATATATTCCCGCCCTTAAGCAAGTCATTTTTGACAAAAACCACTGATTCGTAAATAAATAGACAAGGTAATGGTAAAATTCCTAGATTAATGAAGAGAGGCTTACATGAATCACGTGGGTGGGATTTGGTTATAATTCGTACAATTCGTTTTTGTAATCTAAAAGTCTGGGAGCTATAAGATGTATTTTCCCAGAATATTATCCCATATCTCAGGCGGGAATGAACATTCGCGAAATATACTAAATTAAGTTTAGCATAAGCACAAGCATTTAGCATAAGCAAATTAAGCATAGTCTGGAAAAACACTTTCGACATGTTTCTGCTCTTTTCTTATATGCTGCTATATCAGTTTATAACGGTACTTCATGGTCGTTAGGAATTTCGTGGGGTGTTATTAACTACAATGAATTTGTGAATAAATAAGCGATAGTTTAGCTACTGATTTTTTCTAAATATTCCACCAAAAATGATTTCAGAGAATAGTTATCTAAAGAAGAGCGATAACATCAACTAGAAAACAAATTGTGACATCCGTTGTTTCGTCAATGGAAATCCAAATCTTTATACTCTTAGTTTCTTCTTGAGTTTTACTTATCACTGCATCGTAATTCTGAGGTAACATTTGCGCATGCACTTAATATTTTTACATGGCGCAGTTTATTTGGTATAGTTTTCCAAAAAGTGTCTTAATGTTGGATTCTCTAAATTCTTTTATCCACAACGTTGGTTTTGTAAAAGTACGAACGAAAATCGTTCTCCACTTGATTTTGACAGCATGCTGGAAAGTAAAACAAAAGCTGATCGATATCGCTGGCAGAGAATTTTTTTTTTCACATTATTTTCATCCCCGTTAGTACGATGGCCCAGTGTTCAGGGGGTTTTAATGGGAAAAAAGGAATGAAATCAATTCTTATTTACTTAAACGGTGGAAAATGAACTACTTTCTCGTCGTTTATGAGACTGTTTACTTAAAAAAACTAATTAATTTTTATAATGTCAAAGAAATGCGAAACAGGAATTTAGGAAAAGATTGGCATTTATTTTCAAATAATATGCATAAAAAACAAGTGTCATGGTTCCTAGTATCCTTATCCCCTATCACAATAACAATATTATATTTCCATCAATCTCTCCCAAGATATTGGATACCATTATCCTGTTTTACTAGCTCGTCGTAATAATAGGAAGCCAGTCAACGAATTTATATCCGTGGGTACGCAGGACCGGCCCATACGGGAAACTGTAAATAACACCATTATTATTGTAGGGACTAAATCTCATTAATTAAAAATAAAAAATCTGAAATTTGTTTCCATAGTTGATTAATGAAAACTGCGTTTATTTTCTTGTAATTATTAAATGATTACTTTAGCCGAAGAAAAATACAACAATCACAAATGCTTTTTTAAGTTAACGACACTGCTAATTAATACTAAATATTTTAAATTACTTTCATTAATTTATTATTGGTGCACCTTGCGAAACTTACTATACTATTACTCATTATTGGATCCATTTAGCGTTGCTTCCAACCCCAATCTCAGAATTTTTGTCCGACAATGTATTTTAAATTTGATCTTGCTACACAAAAACAAAAAAAAAATTCAAATATTTTTATCACTTCCCTTTTGGAGCAGCTGCTGCTGTACACTCACGGCCCCATCAGTTTCCACAACCTTCTTGCGACCACACATTCCAATTCCATCCATTTTCTTCACGAATAACTAGCACTATGCCTCTGACAAAACTGTATATTGGAACTCACCGCGCCTACCACGCGTCTCCGCCGTGCCTTACCACGGCTAATCATCCTCTGACCGCCCTCGACTTTTTCAAAGCGCTTCCTTTAAAAAAAAATCACGGTTCTCCTTACGCTGTTTATCCTTTCCATTTCCAATTCCCCTCTACTAATTATACACAATAAATGTTTTAGAAATTCGTATCATTTCCGAAATGTCCATTTATTGTTATATTCTTTTGACTCGTACACTATTCTCAAATATTCTTTCAATTTCTAAATGCGATTTCTCGCCGCTCGTCATGCTTCAAAAACACTTGACGGCGCTCTCCTCCCATGGCAACATTCTAAAAAAATGTTTATAATTTTCTTTTTGATGACGGGATCATTACACAAGATAGGTCAAAAAGGCAAATTAAAAATCGCTTTTAGAACATAAAGATGTAATTTGTTGTATTCGTTTTAAAAATATGGATACTTTGAATGTTTTAAAAAAAGGCTCGTTTCATAAGGTCCGATCTCTATTAGTAACAATGATCAAGAATGCATTTTTTAGAACAATACGCAACATTTGCGGAAACATTTTAAATCCGGTTGATACTTTTCAGAGGACTGTATTTCGGAAAACAAGAGTACGTACAATTCATTTTAATTTTTGAGAAAAAAAAACGTCGTTGAGTTGTGAAAAAAATAGTGATTGGTACATGTTTTTATCCTTAAGTGAAATACATAAAAAAGTAGATACTCTCTGAGTGGGTATTCATTTATTTCTTACAAATGTAACTTTCCACGCACGTGCACCCTCGTGCTTGACTCGAGCATTCTATCACGTTTGTGCTCTACATCAAACTCTTCTACATTTGCTGAAGCCCCGATGGATTGGGAAATGCTGAAGCGTTATCTTGTGTCAAAACGCCATCTAGTGAAGTTATACAACATGAACAGCATAAAAATATTTTCCATGGAAAAACACGTAGTAAATGTGCCAATTTCTTGGAGATCGGTCAAATGGTGTCGGAGTTCATCAATGTCGAACATACCAAAATCCAGACGTTTCCTCCTTATATTATTATTATTATTATTATTATTATTATTATTATTATTATTATTATTATTATTATTAATAATAATAATAATAATAATAATAATAATAATAAAATAATTATCAACATGAAATTGTATCACATTTTAATGTCGCTAATCTAATCGGTTTTGCGAGCATGAGATTCTAACTTTGATACTATCAATCCTAACAAACATGATCAAAACATAACGATAAACTATACTTAAAATAATGACAACAAAGTTAACAGTAAATGGTGAACTCAATAAGATACGCTATACATTGGGTTTGTTTCTAAAACACTATTAATTATTTACAAATTCAGTACTTACTGAGTAGCACTTTATACATTCTTTCCGAGATCAACGGGTAAAATGCCCACAATCTCTGGCGTCTGTCAGTGGTTCTTTGTGAAGCCTGTTACAAATGCGCAGATGAAAAGGAAATAAAAGAAAACTAACAGGGAATGCCATCGGCACCACGCGATGCTGCCACGTCACGGCCTTTCCGCCCACTGCGCTGATCACACAACAGATAATATTATACTACAGCACACTCGTACCAGCGGAGTCATCTGGGGTCTGTAAATCAACCACAAGTTAACACATCCATTACACGTCTTAATCTCGCGGTTAATATGCAGGAATGTGCCTGAAGTCGGGCACGCAGCTCCCCAAAAAATACTCCTCACGCACCCTACTGTGGGGACAGGGCAATGGCTCAGCGTAATTCTCTTTCCATAAAACTTCGCTTAAAGGCCGTGAATTTGTTAGGATTTGCGAAGAAGACATAAAACAATGCGAAACACGATGAAACAAAAACTCATGAAAGCATACTTCGTTATGATTCTGTGAGCAAGATAAAATGTCAAGTTGTAAATGTCGATTTCTTTCACGATTCTCATTCAGTTTCTTCTTTCTGCACCTTTAATTATTTTCAGAAATATAATTATTTATACAATTGGCGTCCATTAGTGTCAATCGTGTCAATCATATCTTTTAGAAAGTAAGTAGCTGTGTCATATGAATGACCTGAGAGTTTGCCAAGTTCTTCCACACATTTTGCGGAACAAATCCCAAGGCTTCGATAATTATCGGGACGACCTGTGGTGGTTTTACGCCCCATATTCCGCAGATCTTGATTTCCAAACTTTTCTACTTAAGACGTTACTCTGCCTTTGGCACTTTAAGCTAACTAAGCGCTGCTGCTTATTTTTCATAGAAATGAAATAGCAAACCATTGTGCTGCAGTTTGCTGAAGCTATTTTAACTTTCCTCATTATGAAAACCCTTGTTCCGTCTTATTATTTATTACTTTATATTTTAAATAGATTGTTTACAGCTATCATGCGGTACATTGAAGTGCCCTAATCAGACATTTTGAATACTATGAGTCTCTCATCCAATATTTCATAATTTTCCTAACAAAAAAGAATGAGCAAAGAAAGTGTAGTTTTACTTAGCAGGGAGGGTATTTTTTCCTATTGAAAATACTGGAACAGCTGCATAGTATCGTTGTAATTGTACACCTAAAATTTAGTTTTGGCCAACAAAAGCACTAAATTATCGGTCTATTTTCATTAAATTACTGAATCCCGCCAAGATTTTCTGAAGGTGGCTGTGTTCACCAGAGCCTTCTTTTGGAGTTGTGAAATTTCATGTAATAACCTTGTGAGCAGTAAAGGGGGATATGAAGGTTCCCTATGCATTGATGTGCCCCAGTTCCCCCTACATCAGTTCTTTACAAACCAAGAATATAAAAAAGTTGCTGTTTCAAAATGCAACATGTGGACAACAAATATTTAGTGATGAGTATCTTTTTCCTTTGATAGAGGAATCCTTTGTCCGAAAGGGATTAGTATAGACTTTATTATTATTATTATTATTATTATTATTATTATTATTATTATTATTATTATTATTACGTACTGACTGGCACATTGAGGATGATAATTCAATCGGTAGGCGCAGAATTAGGATAGGCGGAATAACATATTTTTCAGTCAAATGGATTCTCTTTCAGTTTTGGATTTTCTTTTAATTCCTAGGTAACGAATGAAATCATAGACACTCCACCGTCAAGAATTTTTTAATTTCTGAGCGTATTGGAAATGAGTATTTATATCGCAGTTAAACTCAAAAACTCTCAAAAATCAACAAAAATTGATATTTACAAGAGATGAGTGTTTACTTATCAAAGGGAAGATTATAATATTAAACGATATTAGTAAATAGCTGATTATAATATCTCTTGAACCCCTGTATAATGTAACTACTATTTAGCAATAAAGATCAGTAAAATTAGAGAAAAAAATTCTCAATTGTAGAATAATGGTCTGAATGATAGCATCAATATAAATTAATAATTGCTTGCCTCCGGCTTCCAATACCACCAATCAGACTAATAAAGAGACTGCTACGCGAGACCAAACGACTCCCGAACAAATCAATCAATCCGTGCGACTGCCCCGAGCGATCACCAGCTCAGCCTCACCGCGCAGTGTATGTGCCACCGCCCAAATTCGCGCTGGGATGGGCAACCTGCCCCGGAGACCGCAGCCGGTGGCGCTGCCCCCGCCGCGCCGCCCGGACGCCCCAACCACGCGGCTGTCGCCCCGCGCTTGTTGCTTAAGCCTCATTACGAGAGCAATGCAACACCGCGTGCTCCCAAACGAGCGTTTAACCTCGTAATGGATATCGTGTTCGTAATGAACCAAAAGAAATTGCAGCATTAAAACATCAAAAGGTAGGCAAATATAAAATCATACGGAAGGCACGGTCGGTTAGATTGCGCTTTGCTGATGGGAATGAGCCCGCTCCTATTAGCGTCGCTCACGTCGCTTGTTATGGCGGCGCGCACCGGTCGCCGGTGAATTACGAAGCGGTCAGATTAATTCAGAGCTATTTGCGAAAGGAGCTCAATTTGCTGTGATCAAAAAGTGATCTCTCGTTCGTTGGGTGTCTCGGATATTTGGGCTTGTTGATTTACCGATGGTGATCTAAGTAAAGTAGAGCGGAAATGGAAAATTTCGATTAGTATACGACAATAGCTAATTATTTCCTGGGTGTGTAATTGAAGGTTATAAGCGGAGAGGCAGTTACAGGTTTCTACATGGTGTAGCAATAATTCCTTTAATGTTACGCTTTTTCCTCTTGTGGGGTGAAGAGATGAAAATGAAATATTTTTTCTAATGAGCGAAACAAACAATCTCTATCCTTTCGACTATCTTTTATTAAAATACTTATATACGCTTATAAGTGATAATTTTGAATAGGGCAGACAAAACAATAACATCTGTCATTTATTTCTATGAGTTTATTATTGTACTTTCCGGTTCCTATTCTGAGAATATGATAGCTCTTTGCGTAAATGAATGTTTCACGCTCTTTAAGAAAAAATGCTTTGGTTTCTCTTTCAGTGTTTTACGTTCTTTTTCCTTCAAAGCGATGCAAGGAAAACAAGCTGGAGAAGGAAATGAACTCTTAAATTAATATGAACTTCTTTGAAGAATATTTTGCAACTTATACTTCAAAATTAGAGTATCTTCTTAGAGCGGTAACGTCATATACCACAAAGCCTCGTTGTTGTAGTATATTTATTTGGGTAGCGACATGATAAGTTTAAATCAATTATTTTTAGCAGTAATATTTATTACATTATGACATATGAATCAAATGTGATTCATTAAGTGTATTTTACTCCATCTGATATCCTTGGGCATTTTAAAGCAAATTTAGCCAACAGATAATGAATGAATTTGGTTAGTAAAAGTCTTCCCAGTTGGATTGTTTTTTTACATTTATGATACGTGCTTTAAAGAGAATGATGACAAGTGTCGGGTGTTTTCAGGAGATAAAAGATTATGAATCCTAGTCACGAAACGGAATATGCAGGCGTGTAACGAGAAAACGAGACCATTTGAATTTATTCTCTGCTGTCCAAGTGCAATTCTCGTAAGCAACCACATAGTTTCAACATTCCTCTACCCAATGAAAAAGTGAAGCATTACTATATTTGCTTACATACTCAATTTATATCTTTAGAATAAAAAACCGATTTCGACCTACTTACTTCTAATTGACATACAGTTTCAGAGAAAATTATACAGTGTAAGAGAAACAATATATTTAACAATTCAGTTCTATGAATATGAAACGGAAAGGATAACAGCCAGAATGAAAGAAAATGGATTAATATTTAAACGATGTTAGTTAGCACAATCGGTCCTGAAAAAAATCATGAAGATGAGAAACGGTTACATGAATCCTACTACAACAAAAGAATATGAAATAGTTTCGTGCAAATGCAACCTATATACATAAGTAGTTAAATTATAATATAGTCAATATATCATATCAGTGAAATAAAGATACATTATAAGGATTGCAATGAAGACGTACAAATTATCAAACTGGCCTATAAAATTATTTCTTTTGAGATATTGTTATATGAATACCGTTCGTATAAAAACAAATTTAAAATAAAGTTATGGGTTGATAATCACTCATAATGAGAATGAAAATAAAATGTTTTCTTTTGCTGAATGTTTGGTTTACATACTGAGTCATAAGACTGACTTTTCAAAGCATTTCCTGCTCAGAATTCGAGACTTGAAACAAACGTTTTGGTCCCGTAAGTGAAGTCACCACATAATGCCTGAATAGATACAATACTGCCCACACAACGCCCGAAAAGATACACAATCTTGGAAAGAATCTACAAGACATGCGAATGTTTTCATACATTATTACATACATGTTAAATTCAGTTATCAACAATATCTGCGTAAATAAAATGTCAAATTATGACTCTCATCAGAATGGTCAAAATGAGAATAATTTCTGAGATTACGCATCCTTAAAAACTAATCCTTATATTTTAAACTAAGTAAAAACAACAATTAGCACAATCATCTTCTGAAATATTATTTAGTGTTCGTTAGAATGGCCGTAGAAAATGTTGAAGAGGGATCAATATTACAAAATTGAAAAAAATATTAAACGTTAATAATATTAAGTTGATTAATATTAAGTTTGAATTTAACATAACTGAACATAAAAAGTATATTCAAAAACATTTTAAAGGTTTCAATGTTAAGAGTACGAATATTCAAATTAATTCTCAAAATAGTACCATTTTGAAATGCATTTTGAATTTTTTTTAAAAATTATTTTAATTATTTTAATTTTCTACGTTCAAGACGGAGTATTTCCCTCATAATCTCCGGAGTCCTCCTCAGCGTTGCTTAATTCCCCATGCAACAATACGCATTTGAAGTGCACAAGACGTTGGCGGGCAGCTTTGAGAGTGCTCAGAACAAGTCGCGCCCCTCTCGGGAGGGGGGCGGGGGTTGGGGCGAATCTACGCCACGTGTGGGCGGCGCCGCGGGGACGTCTCCGGCGCGTGGAGGGTACGTGACTCGCTGCCGATACCAGCTGCGCCTCCGCCCCCACTGCCTCCCTCTGGCCAGCGCCGCCCCTACCTCGCTGCTGCCCTTTCCCAAGCTATCGCTGCGGCACCGTCGTCATGCCGCCGCCTCCGCAAACCACGTCATACCCGTCGCCCTCCAGGCAGTCCCGCCGTCCCCGCCTCCTTCCACACCTTCACCTGCCTCACTGCGCACACTCTCCTTCCGTTCCTCCCCTTGCCACCTCTGCAACTGGCCACA
Source organism: Teleogryllus oceanicus (assembly GCA_964035755.1). Classification (NCBI taxonomy): domain Eukaryota; kingdom Metazoa; phylum Arthropoda; class Insecta; order Orthoptera; family Gryllidae; genus Teleogryllus; species Teleogryllus oceanicus. Next base: position 120,748,744 of record CAXIVR010000002.1, read on the forward strand.
CCACCGCGCTTTCCCTTCCCCCAACACACTCACGTACCCCCTCCATAGTTGCCCCAAACCCATCCCGCCTTCTCAGTTGCTCTCTTCAACTTCCCCTCTGCCATGTCCCTCCCCATCGCCTAAACCCACCCCGATCCTACAATCTTCAGATATGTTCTCCACCTCCGCTGCCGTCGCAGCTCCTCCAGGGTCTTGTCGCTCGTCCACCTTCCCCTCCCCCCTCTTCGTCTCGAGAGACGGAAAATAGAGGAAACGGAGCCCTCCATTTAGGCGTGAATAAACAGCCATCAGCGACCCCGCTGGGGCAGGCGCTGCAGCCAATTCCGGTGCCGAGATCCCCGACGAGCGCAATCAATTTATAAGCCAACCCTTCGTTATTAATCCGTTTATCCGCCAGCGGTATTTTTTCCTCTTCTCGAGGCGAGCGCGAGACGGCTCCTGCTCGCCCGATGAAAAGAGATCTTAGACGAATCTCCAGAGAGAAGCTCATTTTCGGGATAAGACAGATCGCGAGGGAAACTGAGCGTTAAAAAGCGTCTTTAACAAACTGTCGAGGAAAAAGAGAGAGAGAGAGAGAGAGAGAGAGAGAGAGAGAGAGAGAGATACGTTTAATTTCAGGAAATGTCATTTTCGCGAAATTTCAAAGAACGCTTCCTATTGGTCGGTCACTTGTTTTGTTTGTGTGAATTCGCAAAGCGACAGGCAGGAATTCTTTTAATTGGCATGTTAAAAGAAAATAATTTCCTCTGATTTCTTGCTTTCCCAATAGACGAATGCATACGCATACATCTCGTTTAAACATCGGAAATAAAACAGCAAATACAAATATCGTAAATGACATTAACATATGCTTCAGGAGAACAATATATTTGAGCGTTTAAAGTGGGTAAAAGACGTAAGTTCGTATATCGTGTCTTTCAATGCATAAATTTTGCTGCGTATACAGAAATGAAAACAAGTATTTGCGTTGATAGAAGTGTCTCGGATTTGTGATACAGGAACTCGAATAATGTGCAAAAGGAAAGGTAACAACAGTTGTGAATGTTTGTATACGGTATGTTTAAGGTCCAATCATTCAACGAAGTCGAGACATGACTCTTATTAAGTTTTTAAGTTGAATTAAAACAAATTTACCAGTTAACTGAATGATTCAATTTGTTTTATTGTTCAAAGCTTTGATTGAAAACAAAAAAGTAATCTAAAAGTCTCATTCTCGTAGGGCGCCACACAAACACGTACACTTAAGCACTCCACAACTCCCCATAATTTGCTCATGGCTTGCATGTTTCCGTGGCATTTAAATTTGCTTAAATGTGCTGCCTGCATGAACACAAAAACATTCTCTGTAAAAGATACGTCTACATATCTTGGAAACAAAGAAATTGTATGTTAAACGAGTTAACGTATTTCACGAATTCCGCACTTTTCCAATTCGTGGCGACAGCTCTGCAGAAAGAATGTCATGTCTTCCGCACCGACGAACTTGCCAGGCGATATGCAGCATTCCACTCCGATAATAGAGTTGTCAAGGCACTGGATAACGGCTCTGATATGACTCATGCCGTGTCACTTTTTGTCCAAGTGTAACAAGGCAGGACAGAGACAGAGAAACTTAATCACTGGGCGGCCGTTACTTTATGGTGGGTTTATGGTGTCATAACGAAGGGGTACCGAAGCCCAAGAATTACTTAGCAATTTATATGGGGGTTTATTAAAATAAATAACAGTCATTATGGGCAGCGTGCGCTATCGCCGCCAGAGTCGCTTTTAGCGAGAGGCACATGTCGTGTGCCAATGTTGGCCGCGATTACATCGCCACCGGGAATATTCCGGCTTTATAGTTGGTAGCCATGCGAGTGTCGCTGCCCTGCACGAGAGGGCGGACGAGCGGGACGGGGGTGGGAGGCGGGAGGGGAGGGGTGAGCGCGCCCCGCCGGGATCTCTGCGTGGGATCAGGAACGGCGCTGGAACAGGGGCTGCAGCCGCCTGCCCGCCGCCGCGCCCCACTTCAACGGCGTTTCGGGCGCGCTTTTAACGGATTAGCTGGGCTGCGAACGGCCCACGCCCCCGCTGACCCGCCGCTGCAATTCGCCCTTGTTTCTCTGTCGCCCGAATTACCCTTTGCCGCCCAGGTTTTTGTGTGTGCTTTCGTGTTTGCACTTATGGTTGTATTCTTCGGCATTAACTATTTTTTATACCTTCTGGTTAAATATGTATACATGTTTAACAAAGTAAATTATTTGCTTGTAGAATTTTCAGTTTGTTGGTACGAATCATTAACTCATTAGTGGAAGGATGTCAAAACAACTGGTATAATCATGTAAAGCTCTAAAGAAATATTTAATCAATTCCGATAGTATAAACGATTGAAATTCGGACACGACTTCATTCATTTACGACTTTTTTGGGAAATTGCATAAAATTACAGGCAACTATACCTGTACAGAGAGGATCAGTTGCAAACATTTGAATACAAGAATCGTTTGGGCTTGACCAAAAAACATTTTCCAGTGAGGTTGAATTTAAAAAAAATTATTATTTAATACTTTTCGAACATTTAAATTTTCTAGAATGCATATTTTCAGCGTGTATCTTAACACGTACAAAAACAATAAATATTTCGGGATAAATTCTACGTAGTATAAACGGTGCGATCTGTGGGGAAATTGTTTTCCTATAAACACTCTATCGGCAAAGTCAAAACTCAAAATTTGCGTGAAGAATGTATATAAATCACTTTCTACATTTAATTTGTGTATCCCCTCGAGATCCAAAGATACTTTTTGCGCGATATTTTGTGTGAATTGTGTATTAAGATTTTTTAAAAATTTTATTAGTCCTTGTTCGTCTAACTCAGTCTTTCAAGGGTTTGCATTTAAACATAATCCGTTTTTCATACATTTTTTCGACATATGGAAATTATACATCTTTTTTATATTTTATAATTACACATGAACATTTCAGAGGTTAGTCGTTTTAGGAACCTCTAACTCGCATACTAGAATTTATCTATTTTTATATACGTTTTACAATTTAAGTTTAAGAATAATTTGGCATACAGTTTGAAATAATTATCAGTAATTTATGGAAGATGTATTAAGTCTTTAGCACAACGGTTTTTTGTTCTAGGTTGTGGGTAAGCTGTTTTTCCAAGTTAAAATGTCTTAATTGCAGGATATGAAGGTAAGTCATATGTAGAATTTTGATTATAATTAAGTTACCCAAAGTTTTAATGAAACAACAGTAAGAGAGAATGAATTCACTTTCACTCAAGTCTGAATTTGAGTTTTCATCTCCTTCAGTTACATCTGAAAAGCAATCAAATCTGTTTCCGGTTGTTACATTATAACTTAGTTCACCTTGATCATTTGCATCGGTAGATAACCCTCGTTTCCTTTTCTCACCATAGTGAAGAATTTTGACGTTGCAATTTACTGGTTTCATTTGAAAAGTTACCTTATTTAACTGTTGAGATTCCAAAATTCTTGTTGAGCTTCCTGTAGTTGAAATTGCTGTGATTGTTGACGAAGCACTATTATTTGTTGTTCTAATTCAAAAATGTTTGCTGTTTGATTCACTTCGATAAATCGTCAAAATGAAAAGTATTATTAACTGTCAGTACATTTGATTCATCAGTACAGTCTCTGTTATTTACTACCGACATAGCTATTGTTATAAGCTGCCCCATAGAGGGGGCAGCCAATATTGTCCTTTTTAACATGTTATTTTAGTTTTGTTTATATTATTTCACTTCTCGAATGATAATTTTTCAATTTTAAATGTTATTTATCCAGGGTTACCAGAAAATTTTTCCCCAGCGGGGGACATTTTACCAAAAAAGGAGGTATATTTCAATGAAAAGGAGGACATTTTACATTTTTATACTCCACGATAAATAGACAATGTGCTCAACAATTTCAAACTGTTAATAGTCTTTAAAATTCATATTAGACTTTGCGTCATTAAAAATAAAAGGTTTTGATTGGAGAACCTTGCTCCCACACTCGCCTCCGTTATCCACCAAACATTAAGCATAAGACTGGGAGCGGTGGCTCAGTGCATTAGCTGATGTCACTGCAGTGCATCTAGCCGGGAGATCCCAAGTTCGAGTTCCGACGGCGGCAGGTTTTTTTGATTGGGCAATGCATGCGAACAGTGGGTCAATTGTTGAAACAAATATTTATTACACTGCATTATCACCACCTTTGATAATGTATTAAGAAATGCGATGGATAATATAAATTAAATGGAACAGTAGCGAGTTCTAACCATTTTCGACACTAGCTTGTCAGCTAGGTCGAGAGGTCTGGAGGAGAATTCTAGCGGCCGACTGCTCTGATCCATAGTTTTCCGTGGTTTCTCCGATCAACACCAGGCGAATGCGGAGCAGCACCCTGCCAAACGGGCCACGGAAAGAGCACGATCTGTCCTTACTGTTCTTAATTCTATACTCTCCCCTTACACACACACACACACTTATACTAACATGCACTACTCTACCACACATTCCGGGAGACCGATCGGGGACTTAGAGCTTGTCCCGGCTGGGGTGGTGACTCACTGGTGAGAGATACCAGGTTGGGGAAAACTCCACTAGTCGACAGTAGTTCGACGCCGGATCACGTCATCCAGCGGGGAAAGATGATCGCCATCTCCCGATGAAAACATGCACTACACTTACCGGACTAATGATCTTAGTAGTTGACGCGCCCGGAATCACTAACAGTCAATCAATCGAGAAGCATAAATAAGTTTATACCACAATAAGCCTAATGATCTATTACGCAGGCCATTTGTTTGAATAAAAATGTAGATATTCAAGAAGTGAAATTCCTTTAAAGAATTAAATTACTTTAAAATTATACCACTATTATTTTCAATTCAACAGGACAAAAAGGATGACAACCCATGTCAATTTAATAAAACAGTTAGGACAATATTAAAAAAGGATGACATGTACTCCGAAAGGAGCCTTTCTAACAAGAAGAGCTCAGCAGTGAACTTCGAAGGAAGGTTACGGTGTATGTTCGCTACATTTGCTATCACACGACTGGAAAATAAATAATGAACCCCATAGTAAAGAAGATATGGAAACTAACGGATTTATAATCTAATATTAAGTATAATTCTAACGATAAATACTATGCTATTTCTTTTTTCTATTCTTAACAGGCACAGAACATAGGATGAAAATCGAAATTCTACAATAGGATTGCTTCCCAAATAACTCCTCTAAAGAAAACATCGAAACCCGCCATTTTCGAACTCATTCCCAAAGCGAGTCTTGTTTCCCAACTTCGTTTTTAGCCCGAGTTTCACTGTACCACAAAGCATTCTTAATATGAAAGTAAGTCCGCGATGTAGGAGAGACGTAAAAGATAATAGGGTACCCACGCATGATGAACTTTGTTGTTCTATAGCGCTGGTACAAAGATTTCAATTTCAGATCCTCTCTTAAGCTAGAGGACTAAATATGTTATCCTTTGTATCAGAACTTTTAATAATAACAGAGTAAATGAAACTGTTTCTAAAAATAACAAGATATGTAGGAATATTTTTTTAATTCTGACCTCTCTAAGAATACTGGAATATTTCCCATCAAATGTTGATAGCCAATTTTTTTTTAAATTAACTGATTAATTGCACATTATGAATTACGATATAATTTCACGATGATCGCATTAATTCTAAATCAATTGTTAGACAGCTTGAATATCTTCTTCTTCTTCTTCTTCTTCTTCTTCTTCTTCTTCTTCTTCTTCTTCTTCTTTTTTATTATTATTATTATTATTATTATTATTTTTGTTATCTTTTATAATAAATTATGTTTAACTGATTTTTTCTATCTTTCGAGAATGTTAGTTAAAAAATATTGATACGTATCTACTCAAACGTACACATTTCAACTAGCAAGATCCTTTGCCTTAATAAAATGATAGGGAAAATAACAATAACAAATACGAGAAATAATTGATCATCATTGACGCCGATGATGTCATCTGCAATATTTCAGATATACAGAATAATTTGTACGAATATTTACTTCTACTATGCTTTTTAAATTTTGTTTCTCATGGTCATTTTTTTAAAGTAAGGGTATCTTCAACACGAAAGTTTTCCGCTCACTCTCGCAACTCGGGAGTTCTGAAAGCAGCAGCCACCTGAATAATCCGGCGCGCGCGGAGCGTGAGTGCCCACGCCCCGCGTCGACACCGCGCCGGTAATGGAGGAGGGCAGAAGGACAGCAGGGCAGCAGGGCGTTCAGACCCACGCTCCGAAGAACAAGGGTTTCGCAGCAGCAGCGACGGCACGGCGCGTAAACCCCACATTTCGGCTTATGAAGACGGATGGCTCGGAATTTAGGTTCATTTATTCACGCAGCAAAGGGAGCGGTGAAGCTGTAAATTTCGCGGACATGAAGAAAGTTTTAAACATGTCTCCGCCCGTCTCTTTCGCCTCGCCCCGCCGACGCAGCCCCGTGCCGGACCCCGCTGCCGCCACCATTGCCGTCTCCGCCTGCTCCGACTTCGCCACCGCCAACTCCGCCATCTCCGTCCCCGCGACCACCACCTGCCTCCATCGCCGCCCGAGAGGCGCTTCGGGGCCGTCCAACAGCGCGGGGTGGCGCGCCTGGCGTCGGCGCCTCGGAGACCTGCGCCACGGCGAACAACGTGCGCCCTCTGCGTGGCTTTGAGCGCGAACGCCACGTCCCATCCACGCGCGGGCAACGAGAGACGATAAATCACATGCACTGCACTTAGTGTGCGACGGGGCTAAATTTGCCGAAGCATTCCTGTCTGGTCGCGTCTGGAAGTAGAAGAGAACTTGCTTTTTGAATAAAGTCTTTAAGTAGAAGAGATAACAACAGTGTAGTTAATTGAGTAGCGACTACTTGTTAAATATCCTTCACTGAAGCCTAATAACCCATTATTTCCTAGGAAATAAAAATAAGAATTTCATATTTTGGTTACTTTTGGGCTAATGTTTTACGTTTACCTATGTAGTACAACCTACTTCTGCATGAACCTTATCTATACTAATATATAAAGACAGAAGTGCGTTGTCTTACAACGTGGTAATCTCTGAATCAACTGAACCAATGCCGATGAAACTTTTGTGCGAACTTCCTTTAAAGGTCTGGAGTACTATAGGCTATGATTTACAACCATAAACCGTAATATATTTACAAAATAATTACTTTTTTTAGACATTTTTGGCTTAGGATGATGTCTGAGATCTACTACTGGTTTCATCAATGTCCAGAGTTATAACGAGATTAATTGGACTTTGAATAAATGTAAGGAATTTAAAAAAGGTACATGCATTATCCTTAATCCATGTTATGTAAAAGTGGCTAGAAAACATTAGAGTTTGAATTTGTACAGAAATTGAGGTAGGTTGAGACAGTTCAAAGTACAATAATATATAGTATAGAATATACAGTAATCTACAATGTATTATATATAGATATCTTATACATTCTAAACAACCTCTTCTTTTACAGAAATTTGTAAAATTGAATTTCTTGAAACAATACGAGTGTCAAGTTGTCAAAACAGACTATAAAAGTGCGAATAGATGGGCAGTCTATAAACGTTTTGAATCGGCTATTAAGAGAAGTGCGATTTGCTGAAGTACTCACTCGCACTATTGAAAATAATACTGCAAGGAGGGATGCAAATGTAAATAATTCTCTACGTAGTAGGGTAGCTTTTCAATAGCACTCCAATTTGACTATTTACACAGTTCTCATGTTCAAATTGGTAAAATGTGACATGTTTGTACGTTTTGGTTTCACCCAGTTGATTTTTTTCTTCATTATGTGCAGAAGATTAGTGCAGTAGTATGTAATTAAGCAATGATCACTTACATATTGAGACTAATCTATGCTATTATTTTGCATTGCAATTGCTCCCAACGCATGAATTGTTTTTTTGTTTTTTTTCACATTTCAAGATTCTTGATATATAGCACTTCAGATCAAATAATGATAAATACTGGCAATTACTTCAATATTGATACTTTCATTTACTTTTATGATTTGTCATTCTCAGTCATTTATGCCATATATATTCGTCAATTACGTTTTGATATAGACATTCATATTCCATATTTATCTTCTAGCGTCTCCATGCGAGAACTCTGGCATGTTAAACTTCGCTTAAAACAGTCAGTCCCTTCAAGGTCACGATTTGACAAATCAATTTCAAATATTTGTTTATGAATACAAGAGAAGACAAAATATAAAAAAGAGTAAGTTTTACAATGTGACAATTTATTGACAGTATTGGAAGTAATATATGAAACTCCACAAAAAAACACAAAATTTACGTGAGTCTACAAGTATTTTTTTCTGTAATTTAGAATTGTTTATTGTTTTTAGTTATAAAGTGAAGAAAGTTTAAGAGCTGGAACTCCAAATAAGAAAAATATAATTTTTTGTGAAAAAGTGAGCGAGGTAGACCGGAAATTTCCAAATGGGGGTGAAGAGAAGACAGGGCTATCGAAGCGTGGCCGTGCAGATCATGGCAGGGTTGAGCAGGGTGGAGAAGGGATACAACATATGAGATAGTAGGCCCCACCGCAGAGTATGAAAAAATGGAATTCCTCTCCCTGTTAATTTACTATAAACCCGAGCAACGCCGGGTACACCAGCTAGTCAGTTATGAACGGTCTGTGAACAAATGAAATTAATAATATTACTAAAACTAGAGGTGCTACAGAATGGCACAGACTTCTTCGTAGTAACGTTTTCTAATTTCCTTTTGTGGACTGGTACTGTACAGTCTTGCCCCTCCTTCTTGCCTGCTGCCATCTATTTGCCATCTGAATTTTCGAAAATTTCGTAAGTTTGAATTATTTCCGGCGTCTTCCTACAACTACAAAATTGAAGATAGAAATTTTTCCCTCAAATGAAATCTGTTGCTCATGATCTGTTCTCTCAATAAGGTCACGCACATTTTATTTTAATTTAAAAAATAAAAAAACAAGATTTTCTCAAAAACGGCTCCAAATTTTTTCTTTAAATTTTTGGTCGAGATAGTGCCAATGCGATGACTAAACTCAATATTGCTCTATTCTTGTGTTTCCTCAAAAATTACAAAAATGTAATCTTTTTGACTTGTCTCTCACGGCGGCAATATTTACATTAGAAGCGATTACTTCACATTATATTTTCGAGTGCATGTTCTTTAAATAATGTTATATAAAGTTTCTCGAAAACACAACCGTTTTTTGTTGAAATGAGCTTAAAATTCGTGTTTTTAGAACAACGCTCAAGCGCCATTTTTTCAAAATGGCGAGATATCCCAAATTTTTCCTCTCTACATTTATATCTGCTAAAGATCTTAGCGTCCGGCTTGCTGGGTCAATGGGTCACGATATATTATAATCCTTATTACCTCTATAATGGATTATAGGATCCGCTCTTATACAGCGTAGCTGGGAATCTGAAATAGAATGATTCTATTCCTAGTTCATTACTGTTTGGATTGACTAAATGAAAGATCACTTTCTTTTCTAAAGAACAAAATTCAACAAAGTTAATTTTTACGGTTTTAGTAAACAATTTAGTGAATTTACAATTTTTTGGCCTTTGATCAAGATATCTTTCAATTTACAATTTATACCCCCGTTAACTTATCTTTTCTTCGTTGATGTCCCTCGTAGACTTCTCAGTCGAAATATCTTGCGATCTTGCCGTAGTCCAAAGTTCCAAGAAATCCTCTTCTGCCCCTATCCAAGCTGGTCTCCAACTATCAAAATTATCAGTCCCGATTACGTCCTATGACATAGTCCCGAACTCGATTACCACTCCCGACAAAGTTCCAATTTATACTTCAATATTGCTTCCACATGAAAATATCTACGATCAGTTCAGAAGCGCGTTTCCGAGCAGAATGAAATCTTCCTGCATGATTCATCCCTCGAAGACTTCGTATTAAACTACCTTCATTTTTTTCCTAACATTTGACCGTCCTTCTCTCACCCAGCCAATCCATACGTTTGTTATATTTTGGTGTAGCGTCTAAACTTCTTCGCCCAATCCCAAATTTTCTACTTTCGGCACCAAGCCATCTCTTAATGCATTTAGAAAAACAAAACTACATTGTTTATTCACGGTCGTTGCTCTCGTGATATTTCGTAATGCATGTTCCACCATATTGTCTACAAATAAAAGTTTATTTTAACGTGACATATCGGTATGTCACAGGCTCCAAGTTTTTCTTCAAACTTTTGCAAGGAAAAGTGGTAATGTCACTGTATGACATGGCGTAAAGTTCATTTCTTATTTCTATTTTGTTAGTTTCAAAAATTACACAAATGTATTTTTTTTTAATACCTCTCACGCCGTTCCTATGAATTTGTATACATAATTGAATTTGAATCTTCAAATTACGTCAAATTAAGTTTTTCGAAAACTCAATAGATTCCTGTGAAAAAGAGCTTCAAATTTCGCATTTACAGTAACGCTTAATGCCATTTTCTTAAAAACGGCTCCAAACTTTTCAATGAAAATTGCTATTTAGGAGGAGGATTTAGCCTTCTTTAATATAAGAAGAAATAAAGAAGTCATCTTCGTCAACATATCAGCTTTATTAAGATAGCCGGCTTTCGACGGCTTCTTGTCGGCAAAAAGTCGAGCGACTAGGCACAGTCGCTCGACTTTTCCGACGCTATGCTGAGACTGACGATGACGGCAAAGCCGTCGAAAGCCGGCTATCTTAATAAAGCTGATATTTTGACGAAGATGACTTCTTTTATTTCTTCTTATAAGAACGTCAAAAAAAACCAAACAGAATTCCACACTTCTTTAATATTCTTAAATCATATTTGGATTCTACTATTTGGAAACCGAAAAGTTGAGAAAAAATATAATTTGGACGGCGATAGATGGCAGCAGGCAAGACGGAGGGGCAAGACTGTACTACAGTACCAGTCCACAAAAGGAAATTAGAAAACATTACTACGAGGTAGTCTGTGCTAATTTGTAGCATCTGTAGTATTTTTTGGGTCGAAGTGATTTTACGAAAGAAAATAATTTACTCACATTATTTCATACATAATAATAAGTAGAATGTAATTGTTTTAATACTTTATTCCTCACATAAATGTAAATTTACAAGTGAACTGAAAAGAAGAAAAATCCTCAGCGCGTGCACTGCAATTCTGAATGTCGACTGGCTTGATCATCGGCAGTTTCTCGACAACTTCTCCTCCGTCAAAGAGATGTTGCCACAAAATCGGTCTCGTGATAGTTTGTGTTATTCCATCAGCACGACCTTACTCACACAGGGCGCCAATGGCTAGGCATCGTTGCCCACCTCTGAAAAGCAAAATTGAATTAACATATTAAGAGGCCATAAGCACAACCATACTCTGTACACCCTGTTAATATTGAAGAATTGAACCAGCTGAGGTGGCTCATGGCATCACATGATGTCACTGCAATCCCTCTGTCCGGGAGGTCCTGAGATTCGCGTCCTAACGATGGCAGGATTTTCAATACTAGCTTGATAGTTTAATCGAATTCAGTCGTCGTCTGGTCACAGACTGCAAGCTGCCTTTCCTACCTCTTCCTTGTACTATCCTCACCCCTTACGTACACACACTTACACTTACATGCTCTACACTACTATGTATATGAGGAGACCACTCTAGAGCTTGGAAGTCGTCACTGCTGAGGCAGTGCGCTATTGGTGGGAGTTACTTTGTTAGGGAAAAATAGCAAGTCGACGTGCAGTTCGGCGCCGGATCTCACCGTCCGGGCGAAGAATACGGCAACCTCCCGTGATAAAATAATGCACTCCACTTACGGAATTAATGACCATAGTAGTGAAGCGCCTGAAAACATTAATTAATCATTCGAAGAAGCATTGAACATATATAGAAATTACTACATGAAATATGCGAAAATTAAATTATCTATGATTTTTCAATTTAAAAATTAAAATTAAAAAATATTTCTAGCGTACACATTTATAGGCTAATAGGGTGTAACCTTTTGTTTAAAAAAATATTGAGCGCTCCTATGATGCGCTTAGTCTGCTTGCGCACCGCTACGAGCGGCGAGATGCGACGCCGCAAGGCATTTGCGTGCTCAGAGAGCCCGCAGCGAGCGACTTCCTCTACGGCGAGGGAAGATGTCCGCCCGAGAGGAAAAACGACCAGTCCTGAAGTTCGTCAAATTCCCGTTACATCTGTAGTTTCAAATCTTTGTTTTGCAGAATATAAAGTAATCTCTCAAATTTCCACTTCTTCATTTACGCGCAATATAATAAAGATCTACATAAATTATGCCATACCTTAATAATTATTTTCAAACCTTAACAAGCGAAACGCACAACCACACAGCAAATATATTTCCCTCCTTAGCGTCAGTGCAATATTTTCCATCTGTCTCCCAGCAGGAATCGTTTGGCGCAAATCCACCTTCCTGGAGGAAACGGGTTCCAGGTGCGATGGGCGTCGGGTGGCGCCACCTGTTTGGCCACGTGACTTCTCGCCCTGGCAAATTGCCTGGCGAGGGCGCGCACGGTTGGGCGAGGGCTGCGCACAATGGGCCGAAACGGCACCAAAGGCGCTTACCACATTCGTGGAATTTTGACCCGAGGATATCACTTCACAGGCTATAAAACAAGGAATATGCAAACGTCAGATTAAAACACAATTAAATGAACATATTCAATGTTCATTTAACTTTTTCCCCATGCTTTGGGCTGTCCTAGTGAGGCTGCGTCGAAGGCTGTGTTCCTGACGTTTCGACCCACTTGTCAAGGCTCTATTTAGGTCTGGAGGGCTATTTGACGGATGATCAAAAGGTCGACAACAGACTTCAATGCAGCATCACCCGGACAAACGAGAGCATTCACTTGACTCGCCGCGGAATATCAATTTGCAGTTTACATTTTGTTCTCTCTCATGACGCAAGATCTTCGATTCATAACAATATCAAAACTTACTACGTTATGTTTTTGTGGCAATTAAACACTCAATGAAGTGCAATATGAGACATTTTCAAAGACTTCTTTATTAAGCCCTAATAGCAATATTTTTATAGATTTACGGTTACATTACTAAAGACATACATCATTATTAAAGATGGTAGATTTTAGCAATTGCTAAAAGTGCGAAATGTTACTAAACGCTGAAACAAATAGTGATTGTTGTTTGCGGTCGTGTAGTATATTTGAAGGTTTTCAATCTGCAATAAAATTCGAAATTACGTGCGAAGTGCGAAATGGTCATGAATCTGCGGTATAATTGGTAAACTGCAATTTATGATTTCCTTCATGTTCTCTAACTAGGGATCCTTCAACAACAACAACACATGGATGATTGAAAATATTTAATTTGAGAGTGGCCGTGTTTATCAATTTATAATTAGGATGTAACTGACAAAATAAAATAAAAAATAAAAACAAAACAATTTTTCTATAAAATACTATATACTACAAATTTACTATACACTTTTTACGATAACTCAAAGAGTACTCCCTTAATAATAATTGTCTCAACAAATGCTACAAAATGCTGAATCTTAACTTTTATAGTGCTATAGCCGTGTTTTGAATTTTCAATATTTTTAATTCTTAAAGTGCTGAATTCTATCATCACTAAATGATTGTAAGTTGAAAATTACACCGCATTAAAAATTATTAATTAAATTTAAAATAATAATTACTACATGGAAGCATTAATGATCTCATTGTCCGTCTCGACAAAAATGCAAGATTAAGAGTATCGTAACTGATTGGAAGTGGCGAGCTTAAATACTCCGGTTATAGTGAACTTCTGGGGACTAACATGTTTGGTTCACTATATCCGATGATGTCAAAATTAAATGGAATTTCTCCAAAGTTATTGATTTTATTAATGAAGAGATATAGCTAAATTCGTTAACAGCACGAACTAAAAATTCAATATCTTTATTTGCACTTAAAAAAATCAATTATTTTCAATTTTTTGCTTTGTACATTTTTCATTAGTAATTTATCTTGATCGTTCTCCAGAGTTTGTGCTCTCTCCATACTAGATTCTGCATTTTCCTCTGTCTCTACGTACCGTAATGTTGTTTTGACACCTTTCAATACCTTTTACATTGTTGGAACACGTCCAACTCCCCGAAGGCCCTTTTAATCGCCTAATAACATAAGAGATCCAAATAATTTCCAGGACTTGCTTCCTACGTTCACTATAGCGGAGGTTCAATTTCACTATAACCGAATATTCTAATGCTTATTTATAAAATAAGTGAAATGGGACCAGTGACTTTAGTTCACTATAACCGAGGGTTTATTATATCCGAGTTCACTATAACAGGAGTCGACTATATAACGACTACCTGGAAGGCCGTATATTGGATTTAGGGCCGTTTGATGATAGCCAAGTGCCGGAAATTTGCTATCATAATCAATTGACATGTATTGAAAATGAAGAAGTTTGTTGCGCCTCTGAAATCGAATTCGTTCACAGACTGCCCTCGTCAGTTTTTCCATGGGCTCCCTGTCAACTTCGAAACAGCACCTGATACAAACGAATCCCACCTTCTCTTTTCATTTCTTCTCCCATCTCCCAAGCGGATCAGGGACGCCGCGCCACGTTCTCTACATTCAACTTTTTTCTAGGGCAAGAGGCTAACATCCATAGTGAACGCGTGCAAATAGTAAAAATAATAGAGAGATAGGACAAAACAGAAGCCCCTAGGGTCCGCCCTACCGCCTTGGTCGAAAAACGCCACCCCCGGGCAATGAACGCCCGCACTTCCGCCTCCGCCCCGCGCCTTTGCCGGCGCCTCCTTCCGTCGTCGCCGCCGCCGCCGCTGATGCATCGCGACACTGTAAAACCTAGCTGAGCCGGCGACGAGGCAGGGGGCGAGACCGCAGCGCCTGCAAGTGTTCGCACACGATGTCGCCTCTTCGCGCCTTGAGGGCAAAATACAATGACTTATTTTCACATAGAGTGTGAAGAGAATGTATCCATATTTTAAAAAACGTCCCTCACAAAAACAAATAAACTAGTGAAACTTGTTACACGCAATAATGCTTTCTTTTAATTTTTCAGTGACTAATATTAAATGTCATTAGCACAATCGCTCTACGATTATATTTGGGTTGTTTACCCTTTGAAAGATGAAATCGATATATTTCATAATATTATTTGATTGAGAATTCATTAATACAGTAAATTTTTTCACATTTCGTATGGGGAAAATCAATAGAGAACACCAAAAGTTTTTACACGCGGTTTTTAAGTCAGACACAGTTATGAACTGTAGTTCAAAACAACGCGTCAGTAAATGAAACATTAAAATAAACGTACATTAGAGAATCCAGTGTTAAATTTAACAGTGTATTATCCGCGCATGTTTTCTTGATTTCCCATTTCGTTAGATACAATCGGATTGAGAGGGTTATATATTTAGAGGAGATGACTATTATATTGAATTCGTAGCTTATTTTCGATGCAAAATAGTTTTTATTACATGTGAGCGAACATTTCTGGTTGTCAGATTTTGTCTCAACAACGTTCGTTGCAATAAGTTTTGCTTAATTCATCTAATGTTAGTATAGGAGTGGTGGAAGGTATTCAGGGGCTCAAGAAACCGTGCACGAATAATACGAATGTATTAATTAGTAAGTGAACTTATTAATGTATTTATTGTCACAATGTAACAATAGCAACACTAACATCAGCACTTCATAGGGGTGCATCATAAATTAAAAACCATTCGAGAAAAAGATCTCCTAACCATACGCACCAATGATGAAACGCCGCCGGGAGTGAAGCCACTAGCATTCAGACACTACTTCGTGCAGGCAACGCCGGAAACTCTCCACTGTGCCCCCCCCCCCTCGCGCTGTCGCTTTCACCCGCGGCGCCGCGCTGCCCCGCGGGCGCGCGTTCCGTAATGGGCTCCTGCACTTTGTCCCTGTATGGGCTGCTTAGCGCAAGGCGCTTCCCGGGTTTTAAGCCGCGTGGGCCCTGCTCAGCCCTGCCCGGCCTCGCCCGCCCGATCGACCACACACGCCCCGCCCCTCCACGCAGCCCGTTTGGATCCCTCACGGATTCGCCGAAGGGAGAGGGCTGCGTTTAGAAGTTAGATTAAAGCGCACCGTCCACCGATTGCCCTTTTGCATTCCCAGTGATTATTTGCCTACACTGCCCACAACTATTTGATGAAAATCAGGTATTTGCAGGTACATTCAATTATAAACATGTTATTTTTTACCTAAAAAGGTTAAAATAAATTGTTTTTTGGTGTCTTACCCTAAACCGTAATCGCGATTTTTATTACTAAATGATGGATATAGAAATAAAAGGTTTCGTGTTCGCCAACTTCTTTGTCATGGTAACTATATTATTGTTATTATTATTATTATTATTATTATTATTATTATTATTATTATTAGCCTGTTTTAATCCCACTAAGGGCAAAGGCCTCCTGCATGCAGGGTGGATAGTTGGCTTCTTTGTTGTTAACTATGTAAATGAAATATAATTTTGTAAGAGCGAAGAATATCACACACACACACACACACACACACACACACACACACACAAAAAGATTCTTAAAAACTGGCTTAGTGAGACATCTGCAAATCTTTAACAGTTACAAAAGTTTTTTAATTTTTGTTAATATGTTCCTCATTTCCTGCAGGCGACGGAGACGTCTCGCTCTTCTAAACGACAGACCGGAGGATCACCGTGAGTAGGACGGACGGACTCCCCATGTTGTCCGCTAACTATAGGTATAAGCATGCTTGCTAAATAAACATAATTTATTTTAACCTCGTTTTCAATAATTAATGTTTCAAAGCATCTAAAAAATAAAATAAATCTCAACAACATCTGTGCTTGAATTTGATACTTGTTAATATTTTCCTTAAATGCATACTTACCTAGGATAGGCAAAAAACGAAGTTCGCTTCGAAATTATACAAGGCTTCGTCTTTGAGGAATCAATGTTTTTAACTGGTTTGTGATCTTTCTTAAGATTTAACATTTTTATTTTCAAAAATGTTTTACGAAACTTTGAATTTCCACTTAGAAATGTGATGCTTTCCTTCTCAAGATGTCAGGAGATTTTCTTCAAGTTATTTAACGTGTTCAGGAGTTCATCTGCGTCTCATACATTAAGTTCATGAATTAAGTGGACATATAATTGTGGCAATGCACACCAAATGGTTTATTTGAATTTATTCTGAGTTCCTTGAAATGAAATTAAAAGAGCGATTCTATCTTAAAGAACTGTAAACCCATATGTCAGTACTACGGGTAACTTTTTCCAGATTCCGAGAAACGTTTGGTGTGATTTAATGTAAATTTAGTCATGCTTTTGAGGGAGATTTGTGAGGTACATAAACCTCTTCTAAGTACAGAAAAAACTAGAACAAAATATTTTTCGATAAAAGATAATGAAATTATTATCAAGTGTGCAGAGGAAACAAGCTAAATTTAAAGCAAAGATAAAGAAATTTCGAGGTAAATGCATTTTCCAAGAATTAAATTGCATTTCGTTTGGCAATAGGCTAGTCTCTCTGGGTAGATGGCATATATGATAACCAATTGCCTGTAATAATTTTTCTCCCTTTGAACTTACCACAAAGTGTATTTTACTTCGACGCCATAATAACTTTGGAGTGAGATCTGACAAAACAGATCTGACGTAATAAAATAGTATATTTAGAAAAAAAACTATTGATGAATTATAATCTCTATGGGCGTGAGAAGATTAATTTGCTACAAGGGAGCGACGCGCGATCAATCTGGTCGACCTGACTCCGAAGAATCAAAGTTACATTACGACCATAAAGGAATGAAATAATCTTAACTGTCATTTTTATCTGTGCACATTCAAAATAAAGTTCCCAGCAGTAAGCAAAAGCCTAAAACAAGGCAAATTATAAATAAAGAAGTGATATCTCAAGGGCTCAATAATTTTGTGCTAAGAAACAATGCGCTAAAGCTGTGTATATGACGATATGTTAAAGGAAAAAACATCCATAGCCCTAAAAGTGAAATAATTTATTGTTTAGACATATTTTTACAAACACTGGACATGATCTCTTTTCATCAACAAGAAACTATTTCCTGGTCTTGTCTGTAAACAAAAATAGGGGTGCTAATAGGAATTAACCGTAAATTATTAAACAAGAAAACTATGCAAACCTCAGAAAATTTATGATGAGTATCCCGGTTAAAAATGCGAAATTGTATAAACATCTTATCACTCACCAGAAGGAAGATTTCTATGAACTGAAAAAGGGAACATCTCCGACTGTAAAATCATGCAAATTTCGTGCTGGATTATGCTCCAACGCGTCTGAACGGACGCGTCGTGAGGAAGTTGCCGACGTTCATCAGAGTGAAATGCAACCGATGCCAGCAAAATCCGGGGCGCTCTTTAAAAATACGTTAATAATAATAATAATAATAATAATAATAATAATAATAATAATAACAATAACAACAACAACTCGACACTACGAATTGCAGGTAAATTTTCCCGTGATTTTTTAGCGAACCAGCTTAAAAATAATAAGAAAAATGAAGTTTTGACGATGTGGGTAGTGTGGGACGACAGTGTGGGTATTCACTTAACATATCATGAATTCTTCACATTCTTATTTTCGCTAACGAATCAGCCGACGAAGTGGAGACAATTATTAGTCCATAATGAAACTAATCGATCCGGGCGAAATTGCAACTAGCGATATTTTCATCGTCAGTTCAGTCTGTTTCATAAACTGTAGTTCTGAATGCTTATCATCGGCTTAGGTGGCTCACGGTATCAACTGACCGCAATGCAGTGTCTGAACGGGAGGCCCTAGATTCGAGTCCCAACTGTGGCAGTATTTTCGACCCCACCTGGACAGCTGGTTCAAATTCAGAGGAGAATTCTAGCTGCCTAGAATTCATCTAGCTAGAATTCTGCTCTGATCGGAAGTCTTCCATGATTTCTACGATCAACACCAGGCGAATAGCAGATAAACGGGTCACGGGCGCTATTTTTCCCTCCTCTTCTTCATCCTATCCTCCTCATCTCTTTACACTTACATGCACCACACTACCACATTTACACTTACCTACACTACACTACCACACATGTCGGGAACTTCGAGTTTGTCTCAGCTGTGGCGGTGGCCCGCAGGTGGCAGATACGTAGTTGAGAAAACCGCACTGGCTGACGCATAGGTCTGCGCCGGCTCTCTTCATCCAGCAAGGGAAGATTCTCGCCCCCTCTCAAGAAAAATAATGCACTACACTTACGGGAATAATGACTTTAGCCGTTGACGCATCTGGAAACATGAAATAATCAATTAGTCTGAATGCTATTTGCGATCCATCCACAGTTTCGTATTTGCTTGTTTTGATATAAGAAAGAAAATATTATTTTGAAAGAAAGATTTCGAAAAGTGATGTCACTCAGCAAGGCAGTTTTTAATGTTAATACATGAGAGCAAAAATATGTTTTGGAAGTCAACTCATAAATAATAATAGGATCTATTATTCGTATTAAGGAGACTGCCACCAACTTACTGGTATTTTCGAGATTGCTTCTGTTCCAGACATCAATTTTTTGTTGGAGAGTTAGATTTATGATTATTGTTTAAGATTACCTATATTTGATAAAGAGACGTATACATGGGATAGGTAATGAATGCATTAACTCACGAAAATGGTTATGAGTGATGATTCTGCAATGATGGCAGGGAAAGCACGAGGGAAAATGAATTTCGGAAACCATTTTGCTCTTCACAAATTCGATTTGGAGTGGCCCTGTGTTGAAGCATGTTATCCAGAAGACAGATTACCCATACGACCAGTTGTGTTCTTAATTAGAATCTCGGCACCAAACCTTTAAGATAACTGGGTTTTTGAATGAGTTGCTAGATACATGATATTGATGTTGATAAGGAATTTGATGGAAAAATCGAGGAATAAAGGACACGGTAAACGAGAAATTCATGTAAAAAATCATCTTCAAATCCTTCTCTCCCAAAAACATTTTACACGGATGAAGCATGATTTGAACCCCAGAACTCGAAGGTAGCAAGCAAGCCTACTGGCTGGTACGTTACAGTTCGCTCACCTGAAGGCCACCAATATGTCAGTCGAAACAAGACAATTTCTAGGATGCGGCACCTCTCAACCAGCCAAGCTCACACAATTTGGGCGGCGGATATCTTGGAAAACACCTTCACTTGCTCTTATCTAAAAATTCTGTAACGTTGAGGGGCGAGAAACGAGGGCTGAACATGGTAGCTACCCTCGATGAGCTTATGGCCCCATTGAACTGAAGCCGGCCATTGTTTGAGGCGGCGTCCCGCACAGCACCTGTCCCATTCAGCCGTCTTCAAAAGACCTTCGCCCTCCATAGCGACCCTTATTATGACCTCAGAAAGGTCCAAAAGATTCCCACCCTCGCACCACCTCATTTCCATCGACACCTAGCAATCCAGTTATTAATTATTATTAATAAAATGCATCGTTTATTGTGCTAATTCCTTGTCCATTGTTCTCATGATAAATTATTCAAAGTTATTCCTCTTCGTTGAGCACTGTAATTATCTGCCTACAGCATTCCCTCTTCTTTTTATTAAAAGTTTTCCCCCGATGGTAAGATATGTCTCGCGGCTAGGGATCTTGATGCTTAGTATTCTGAATAGAATGACTTTTAAAACACGAGAATTATCATAATAGAATCTTACTTCTACTTCTTTGGAAGCCATTCTTCTTAAAACAAGCTGGCGGACTTATTATGACTCAATTCAGGGAGAAAAACTCGCAGAGGGCAGCTTTTTATGGCGAAGAATTCGAGGTTTGAAGACAAGAGATTTCAAAGCAGTCCCACTTCAGAAGCCCCTCCTTTCACTTCGCTGCTATCGTTGAGTAAGTATGCCAAGCATCTCATTTGATTAAGCAATAATAAAGATGATCAGAAACATTTGAGTTAGTGATATAGTGCGTCAGCATAAAAAAGAATGAATACTATTTTAATAAAACGGGATGAGTTATGTTTCTCATGAGACAATACCTACCAACCAATCTACCAACCTAACTACCGATTTCATATTCTTATCACGAAATGAAATATTATGATAGGATAAGTGGAATATTTGAATACTTAATGGACTGTTTTACGATTTTTATTTCATGCGTAAATAACGGTTTTCCTTAGTAGAACATAATCCATTATTACAAGAAGATTCATAAAGTACATTATTCACAATAATAATTATACACATTTGGTAGATGCTTTAAATTTTAATATACTATAGCATTATACTTGTGGTCCAAATGAATTAATAATTGACGTGTGAATTGTCTAATCGAATAATTGTTTAAGAGGATGAAACAAATTATTTCTTCATCTATTAAGAAAATGAGAAATTAATACTGAAATTAGTTGTTTTAATCAAAACGTTTCTAAATGCACACGGGAAGCTCTGTAGTACAAAGAATAGAAATATTTAACTTCTCTTATTAACAGAGACAAAATTTTCACGTTTCTAACTTAATTGAAGATTGTCTTCTCGGCTTATATCGCCGTATATCAAGCATTGTGAATGATTTAATGAACAGATGTAATGATGACTTGCTGGAATCGATGTGAATATGATGTGAATAAATTAAGGTGAATTAGAAGTAGGGTAACTAGAGAAACCTATCTGATCCATACAATTTCTCAATTTGCGGAAATTTGAGGCCGTTACCCGAATGAGGAAGTCTTGCAGCACGGCCGCTACTCTACACCCACCCCTTCCTTCTGAATACCCTAGATGGATGCGAGAGAATGGAGATGGCACAGAGAGTTTCATCTCGAAGCTTTCAAGAAAAGAGGTTTTTGAAAAGATGTTTCCTTGGGATTCACCGTGATTCGCACGCCGTATTCCAAAGACGCTGCACCTCCAGCCTTTTCCAACTCCCCCCGTCCCCCCCTCGCGCGTCTCCGGCGAAATGGCAACAGGTGCAGAGCCGCAGCGCCCCGGCACGGCGCCCGGCGGCGGCTGCAGCGCAGATTCCTCCACGCGAACTCCCCCGCACCTGCATAAACACGCGGGGCTTTTATCCTCTCCCTCGCCCCCACCCCCGCCGCCCATCCCGCTCCGCGCACTCGCCCCAATATTTGCGCAAGCGACGCCGCGTGGCGCGCTGCCTCCGCGCCGTCCCTCCCCACCCGCGCTTCAATCCGCGAGCGCGCGCCGGGCTCTATTTGGAAGACTGAAATTAAAACATCAAAGTGCGCCGTGATCAAAGGGCTCGGGGTACTTCCGATATCCGGCCGAGCCGATGCGGCGCGTGTCCGTCGCCGGGGAAGCCCCGCTCGCAGAGTGACTGACTGCCGAAGGGGACGGCTGCGGAGGGCAGAGGAAAGGAGGGGAGGGTACACGCGAGGGTGAAGGTGGGTTGCTGGGAGACAGAGTGATAGGGGCTGTCTGGTTGGGCAGAGCTGCTGGAAGAAACCTAGCTGCCGGGGGCTGGAGAAAATTGTGTGGTGTATTTTGATGGATCATCTCTATCTACATATCAGGTTTCAGATCTGTGCGAATAGAAATTAAATTCATTCAGAGTATACGCCTAAAACAATGGTTATTTGCCAGCGATTTAATGCAATAAAAATGGCCTTCGAAAATAGTTCTTAATGATGACTCCTAATGTATTTGAAATTTCAACCACAAATTTTATTTTTTATTTTTTATTTTTTTGCTTATTTTTCTTCTCTAATGTTCCCCAAACTTTTTTGGTAAGAACACCTAGAAAAATAGAGCGTTCAAGGAGCGAATGAGGCAATCATTTTATCTGATCTTCCTTTCATCTAAAGCGTGAGTCAATACCCACTTCGCATTGAAGAGTTATGTTGGTATGTAATGAATTTTTAAGATAAACTCCGTCTTATTAGACCGGAATTGCTAGACATTTCCTTTCTATTAAAAGAAGTTTTCCGTATCAAATGTTAGAAAATAATTTCCACAAATTGGAAATCAGAATGGTACTGTCAATATCGTTAGTACAGCCGGGGCTTTATATAGTTTCTGAGGCTTTTTTCATATACTTTCAACTTTTGAAACCTTACGTGTACTACATTAATATTTTCCTAAGATATATTTTTGTCTAAATGTGGTGAGTAGTGTATGAAAGCAATGTGTTATCAATTACTATTTCTGCCCAATTCTTCGATTCTAAAATAATTATATTTCTTGCTTCTCTGAATGTTATACCAGATTTTCTTTTGCATATTGGATGCTTAGTTTAATTTTATTAACCACCATCGAATGAAAAATGGTTCGCATTGGTCATGACATCAAGGTGAATGAAAATTAAAGAAACTGTCGTGAAAACCGCTCAGGTTTGCAATTACAAATTTGAATAAAAATACAAGTATGACAATAGAACACAATGTACCATCGAGTGAGTATTTCGCAATTATTTTGGTCATAAGTCCCGTGAGTGTAGTGCGTGTTATAGTCGGGAGGTGAGGGCGATACTTCCCCGCTAGAATCTGAGATGGAAAGGGATGTCACTCACCAGATATCTCTTCCCAACGGTTCATCGCCCCAACCAGAATAAACTCTAAGCCCTCGAAAGGTCTCCTGACATGTATGATTGGAAAATTTATTTTTGTATGTATCTGAAAATGTGTTTCTTTAAAATCATTCTAAAGCAAGATACTCAGATAAAAAATCAAACATCTCTCACCAACCACCACAAATAAATGCGAAACGAAACACGTCAACGTGCGTTACGAGAAGAATGTAAACACTAACGGCGTTGGCCTGGCCGCATGTGGTCTCCAGCAGCACGGGCGCTCGCGTGTCCACTTCCCATTCGCCGCCTTCCGGGCGTTTCGGCGCTCCAGACGGCCATAACGCCGACGCCGCCGACACGCAGCCACCCGCCCGCCCTGCAGCCACCCCACTGCTGGGCATTGCGCGGCCCTCCAGATCACCGCCACCTACCACAGAGTTAAAGAAATAGGTGACCACGTCAGAATTGTTTTGCATCGAAATACTACATAAGGTGTTGAAAACTCGGATGATCAGAAGTTTACGGTGCCCGTTCAGTAAATAAATCAATACAATAAATAAATCAATTCAATATCAATGAATCAAACAGCCAATATGTTGAATCGTTCGTCTTGTAATGCAAATATTCTATGGTATAAAACGCTCTGGCCCATTGTAAACGGAATTTTTGACATGAAAAATTTCGTTCACCAGAAAGGAGTCGGTTCTCAACAACGCACGTCGCGGACCACTGGTGTCTTCGTTCCTGGAGACTAATGAATCGTTAAAGAGAACCAAAAGAATTGTGCCACCGTCAACTTCCTATCAACCAGTGACGGTAAATCGTTTATAAGGCAGCCAAACGTCAGGAACGGATCATTTATAGATAGACGAAAACGTTCAATACAATATGGATCGGAATGTGCTCAAATACAATTATTCAAACTTTTATTAATGTGAATAGATAGATAGATAGATAGATAGATAGATAGACAGATAGACAGATAGATAGATAGATAGATAGATAGATAGATAGATAGAAGATAGATAGATAGATAGATAGATAGATAGATAGATAGATAGATAGATAGATAGATAGATAGAAGACAGATAGATAGATAGATAGATAGATAGATAGAAGATAGATAGATAGATAGATAGATAGATAGATAGATAGATAGATAGATCGCATTTCAACGTCATGAGGTTAGTAAGAAGATTATTTTCTGTGTTTTCAGTCTACTGTAATGAACGCAAACGGAGAATTTGCCTGCGTGCATTACACGTTTTGTGTTAGTGGATAGCAATGCTTTGAAAGCGCGTTCCTTGTATAATGAACTGTAACCAACTTCGGGATTGCCATACAAAAGAATACAATAAACTCGGGAACTAACGGGAACGAATTTATCTGAGTTCGTGTTACAAAAATTCGTGTTATCCGAGTATTATCAATGTCCGTATTACCGTAATCCCCTGCCATGACCGAAGCTTTGTTCCTGTTACTGCGAAATTCTTGTTAAGCGAGTTCGTGCTAAGGAGGGTTTTCTGTATTTGAAAACATCCATAGCCGTCTATGCACACACACACCAAATATCGGGGGACTCAAGCCTTTGGTGAATTCGACTGCTGTTTGTGAAGAACAAACTCACCATGCACGCATTCTGGCAGCCTCTCTGAGAGTACGCATTACAGCAGTCATTTTTAATGTATTCGTTACTCAATGAAACAATCAAATTAGTAATTCTGGTAAATTAGTAATTAAGCATATCTGGATTCACATTATAGTGAATTTTTGTTGCCTCTGTATGAAGAATTTATTCCTGAAGCTTTGCCGATGAGATTTATTAAATTGTATAAAAAGGTTTAACTTGCAATAGAAGTTCTTGTTAAATGTGACAGTAACATGAATATTGGAAAGAAGATATTTATCCATAAGAAAGGTAAGAAAACACATTTTTATTTGCAGATGATCAGGTTCAATTAGCGCAGTGTGTTTAAGATACTTCGGAAATTATTAGAAAAGTAGTATAGGAAGTGGTGATTAAAATTAATAAAGAAACTACATTTTATATTGGATATGGTGAATATAATAAAGATTTGATTTTGCAGTATGGAAGATGATGTGTTAAAAACTAAATGGTTCAAAATCGATTTAGAGGTGAAACAAGAAAAAATGCTAGTCAAGACTAGGATATTAGGAGTCTAGAATAAAGGGTTTAATCATTTATGGGGAAGATTTTCTTTTGATTGTTTCTTTTCGCCATTTTCCAACGACATATAATGTTTCAATCTGTCGGATTCTGTTTCCCTCGTACCTTTTCTTCGCCAACGCTGTATTTCAAAAGTGCAAGACCAATTCCTGGCTAAATTATAGATCGGTTCCGTCCTTACTTTGCTTCCATTCAACTTATCGCACTTCCATCTTATCTGCAGAATTCTGAATTAAAAATGAAAAATCTCACAAAGAAAAGGAAAATGCATATTCTGCCTTTGTTCTAACTGAGCATAGAACTGGCAGGTATATCCCGTGGAATTTGACGTATGCTTTCGTCTATTTATAAAAGAACATTTTATTCCTCTATAATGTCTTACTCAAAAGTGTCATTCAAACATCAATAATTTACTTGTCAGATTATTTAAAAGCGGAAACATTACTTATACAAATTGATGAAGACCGAAATTATTTTTAAGCGCGTGTTTTTGATTTGATTTATTGATGTTTTGGACACATCAACTGTTAGAAACTGACATTAGTCGCGTTAGTGTAATGAGTGTTTTTCACAGGAGGTAGAGGTGTTCCTCATCGTTCGGCTAGTGAGATCTGGCCCAGACATACTTTCGGATCGAGGGAGATTTCTCCTCCAGGTACCTTCCCCATCGAGACAACGCCCCATTCACGACAAGCTCTAAGTTCCCGTCATAAGGGTGTGTGTGAGTGTGTGTGTGTGTGTGTGTGTGTGTGTGTAAAAAAAGAGGGTAGGACGAGGAAGAAATGATCGCGCGCGGGCTGTGGCTCGTTTGTTACGGTACTGCTCCGGCATCTGTTTGTTAGGGTACTGCTCATCAACAAACTGATCGGAGAAACCACGGCCAACTACGGATCGGGGCAGCGGACCGCTATAGTTCTCCTGCAGACAGGGTCCTCATTCCACCTACTACCTAGCTAGTATCGAAAATTCCCCACCACCGTCGAAACTCAAACTAAAGGACCTCCTGGTTAGTGTCGCTGCAGTGTCAGTGGCAATGAGCTAACATCAGTCGGTCCTAAAGAAATGAAGAAAAATACTGAAATGGTGAAATTGAAGTAAGACTATGTTTGGATACGTCAATAAGTACGTTTTCGTTAGCACAATTTTCTTCACAGTATGTTCTAAATTTAAATTTAGCCGCTGTTTAGTGCAGCGTCTGTGAACACATCTCGTGCTTTCCTCACTTTCGCCTGTTTCTCTTTCATCACGACCGCAAGCGAATTCCTCACGTTTCAGTCATTTCATTAACGTATTTTTATGATGCCACCGACGGACCTAACAACCCGCGTCGAGTTAAGCAAAGAACGCAGGAGGAACTGGGAAAATAAGTCGTTAAAATGCTCTTCCCTTTACTGCTCTTAGGGTAGGAAATATAAGCAACCTATGAAATAAGTTATTAATTGTATTCTAATGATAAAAATGTTCCAAAAAGATGAATATTTTAGCTTTGAAATACGAAAATGCATACAGTTTGGTAATCACATATATTTGACAAGCATAGCCACTGTCA
Organism: Teleogryllus oceanicus; assembly: GCA_964035755.1. Taxonomy (NCBI): domain Eukaryota; kingdom Metazoa; phylum Arthropoda; class Insecta; order Orthoptera; family Gryllidae; genus Teleogryllus; species Teleogryllus oceanicus. The sequence goes on from CAXIVR010000002.1 coordinate 120,776,013, forward strand.
TATTCTCGTCGAGAAATAGACTCATCAGATCAGTTCTTTTTCAAAACGCTGAATACAAATGAGTCTTAAATTGAAAGTAGTGCAAAGCAGAAGAGATTAAGAGTTCTTTAGTGTTTTATTCAAATTAATTGAAAATAATTTTCTCTTGCAAATTAGACGCGGCAAATTCCAGAGTTCATGGAAAGAAACTTCTGAAAAAAAAATGAGTCTCATTAATTTAGAGCTTTTCCTTTAAAAAATTACCACTTTAAGAAAAATACAAAATATTTTCTAAAGCTGTTAATAGTTTTAAGCAATGGGGCACACAAGGATGGATGGCTCATGAGGCGAATTAATATCTCCTGAAATGTTCGTTTAAAAGCTCAATCTCAATACTGGCATATCATTTAAAGAACTTCTAAAACATACCGCTCTTTGATTGCATTGCTTTGTGGAACTATTTTAATGCATTTCTAAAAGCAATAACTTAGACTACTGTGAAAGAAAAAAATCACACAGATACACACTGATTCACACTGATACATACTCCCAGTCCCAACCCTCTCAGATGCCAGCATCCACGATCTAGAGGTACTCACCCTCGCACGGGAGATGTAATTGCGGGACCATCGCCTTCGTCATAACTAGACATCGAATGTTTAGGCACTAAAAAAAGTCTTTTAGGCGCCTAAAAAGGCGCTGAAAATGTCAAAAATAAGGAGAAAAAAGCACTATCATATGTTACACAATAAAATGAATAATTGTTTATATTTGTTCTATATTATTCTGTAAACTTAAATACACAAATCAAGTACATTCATTTTCATATAAAACAAGATTTACATATTTACAACTCTTTTACATTTTATTCTTGCAATAGTTTGCATTACAATATATTACTAGTAATTTTTCAAGGTTCTCAATTTCAAATTTGTGACGCTTGGGAGATAAAATCAGTTTGAATGCAGAGAAGGATCTCTTAACATCTACTGATGTGTCTGGCATGTACGAGTATTTTATAAGTGAAACATTAGCAACACTGAAACCTTCTGGGAGTTTACATTTATTTCTAAATTTCTGATGATTTTTATATTTTTTTTTTTTTTACAAACATTGACATGGAATCACATAAAGTCAAATCACGAGTTTCTAGTTTTTCAATTACATCCGCAAGGTATACAAAGTTTGAACTTACATATGTAAGATTACCTTTAAGATCTCTATTCTCGAGCACAAATTTGGCGTCTTGTATAGACTGTGTATCATCATCAGAGATTTCGTTCACAGTTTCTGCAATTTGTTCAAAATATTTACTGTAATATTCCACTGCCCTCAACCAAGTTCCCCATCGAGTTACTATAGGTTCGGGCGGCAGAGGTGTTTCTGGCAACTTCTGTCGAAAAAAAATAATTGTAGAAGATTTTAAGAAAATCTTTTTGACTGACAAAATCAGTTTATTTACTGAAGGAAACATTTTCCTAACCTCTTCTGCGACACGGTGTAGACCATGAACAAAACATGTCAAATGGGTTATGTTAGGATAGAAGTGTTTCAAAAGTTTCCCGACGATAAATCTGCGTCTGTGAGATTTATAAGTACCTTCTGATCTTCATTGCCATTGGGATATAAGACTTTTAACCCTGTATTTACAAAATAAGCAATTGTTTCAGAATTTGTATTCTCCAATGAATTCGAGCACAAGAGATGGGGAGCACCCGCGTCATGCCCGCTCAGTTTCCCGACAATCAAGTGAGCAACGTATCGCCCTAACGGGTCCGTCGTTTCATCAACCGAGAGACAAATGCAATGGCCACCTACGTCGGTACGAATATCTGTTAGTGCAGCTTGATACACAGAATCCAAATATTTTTTTCGCAGAGTTGATTCTGACAGTATCGTCTGTTTACAATACTTTTCCAAGAAAGATTTAAATACTGGGTTTTCAATGGCGTTCCATGGGATGTTGGCGCTTACGAAATATAATGTAGATACACTGACTTTGCTCGATGTGGAAGACTCAGTCAGAAACGTCTGTCGACAACTCTTCTTTTGTATTTTGATGTTAGGTTGATGAATTCTGATCTTTTCATGCTGCGAAAGGGTAGAAAGATATTGGCCATCCACTGGTGACAAATTCTTTCTCTTGAGGAAACAAGTCAGCATTCTCACTGCATCGTATTACAGGCTATGCTTCCTAAAATCAATCGACCACGTTCTCAGATCATAGCTGGTATTTAGGAAATAGGGAAATGGGGAAAAATCTATTGGTATACTTTTAGGAATTCTCTCTATTTTAAAATAAAAAGACGTGCATTGAAGGTTTCGTAATGATTCGTCACATTGCACCATGACCTATTTTCTGACACAGCATTGTATATAAAAATAATATATAAAAACCAAAAAAGTCCAATAATCCTAAGTCCATCCAAAAGAAGTCCTAAAAAAGGCATTTAAGCAAAAAAAGCATTCATGCCAAAAAAAAAGCAAAAATAAGCATTATAAAATTTTGTCATATGTCATCATTTGTCATGATTCGTGCATGTATATTATCAGCCTTTAAATAAGTTCGCTAGAAAAAAATAGGTATTTCCCTAAACATCCGATGTCTAGTGATAACCAATAGATTACTTCGCAAGGCGTGAACGAAGGACATCGCAAGTTGTTTCGAACAAGGAGATAAACGCGTGGTCCCCCTGCGTTTCGTGTCGAGGTTCCCTTACACGGCGGGGAGAAAGTCTCACACGTCATTGTCAGGGTTCACGGATTTATCATTCAAACCACCGCGTCGGGAAATTATTCTAGCATTAAATATATGGCTTCATAATCGGAGGATGTATTACAGACAGCTGCACGTCCCGTTAGTTGCCTAGTAGCTCCTGGGCCGAGAGGAATGACGGTCGTTACAGTCACCTCGCTGGGAGGAACCGAAGGTAAGGTGGAGGCGCGAGGGTGTCGCTGGTTACACCTCGAACCTCCGGCTCCAGAGGGCGTTGAACACGGTGTCGCCGCCTTCAATCACCTCGACCACAACTCTATAAAACAATCAGCCCTCGCACCCAATTTTAATGTTCCGAGCAGAATCAAATTTTCCACCTCTCAAGAAATCAAGGCCCTGATTAGGTTGGTACCAAATAAAAAGGCCCCGGGACACGACAAAATTTCTAACATCCTCAAAAATCTCCCTGAAAACACTACAGCTTTCATAAACAATATTTACAATTCAATTTTCAGATTAGGCTACTATCCGCTAAACTGGAAGTACTCTATAATCATTCCGATACCCAAACCCAACAAAAATCTTAACAATCCGGAAAGCTACAGACCGATCAGTCTCCTACCCACACTAGCTAAATTACTAGATAAAATTATCCTTTAAAGAGTAAAACATTACACTAATAACACTAAGGCTATTCCCTCCATCAATTTGGATTCACCAATTCCATCTCAACCTCGCATCAAATACTAAGGGTCAATGAATACATCCAGGAAGCCTTCCAGAAAAAGCACCACACAATCGTCACATGTCTAGATCTAACCCAGGCCTTCGACAGAGTCTGGCACATTGGTCTCATTCACAAATTAAAATCTATAGGCACCCGGTATATCTAATCAACACAATAACTAGTTTTCTATCAGACAGAACCTTTGCAGTTACAATAGACAATCACACATCAAACCCCAGAAATGTACAAGCAGGCCTCCCAAGGTTCTCCGTTATCTCCCATCCTTTTTAATATCTACGTAGCTGACATCCCAGTAGCACCCAACACAAACATCGGGCAATTCGCAGATGACACCATCATATACGGATCCAGTTATTCATGTAATATCATAAGAAATAAGATTCACAGACATCTTGACAAAATAGATGAATGGGCTTCAAAATGGAAACTCAAACTCAATGCCGAAAAATCTAACGCAAAAATTTTCACACCCAGATAAATGTTCACCCTCCCCTGCAAATTAATAACTCACCAATTCCCTGGACTCCACGTAATCAAAACATCAAATATCTAGGATTAAATCTGGATACTAAGTTCCACCGGAAAAGACCATATAAATGCAAAAACACACCAAACAAAAGTAAAGATCCTTCAACTAAAGCCACTCATTAATCACAAAAGAAAACTCTCTCTAAACAACGCAATAGCCCTGTACAAAAATTATATACGACCTATTATGACCTATGCGTGTCCCATCTGGTTAAATGCTTCAAGAACCAATCTAAACAAAATTCAAATAGTTCAAAATAAATACCTCAGAGCAATTACTCAAGCCCCATGGTTAGTTTCAAATCATCAGTTACACAAAGAACTAAATATTCCGTACATCATCCGTTCATTACCAAGATCTCCAGAAAATTACATACATCAACCTCATTACTCCTACTCATACTCATCATTACTCATACATCAACCAAAACGACCACCTATCCCATTTCAACCTCGCTCAAATCCCAGATTCCCGTACTAGAATCAAAAATAGGTTCCCAGTTCAAGCTTTCTTGATCATGCAATCAGAGTTTGGTAATAAGTAAGGCGCTTCATGAGCTCCCTTATCCTAAGTAGTTAGTTTTAGAATTAAGTTAATTTTTAAGGTTAATTTAAGCCACCAAAATACATATGTAAAAGTACTATAGTACTGATCTATGTAAATTCAAGACCTATAAAAAGAAAATGAAAATGAACGGTGTCGCCGCCTGACGGCGTATGAAATAGCACGAGCGCCCTCGCGACCTTAGCACAGATGTCAAAATGACATGTCATGATACATTGCACGCTTGATGCCTGTGTCAACGCACATTGAAGGTGGTAGGTGACTGGATGGAGCGTACATTGAAGTGTCTTCGGGATGAGGATTTTTTTTCTTTTTCATTCTTGAATAAACTATTTATATTCTTAATATCCACATTTTTCTCTCAATAATTTCAGAAATACTTTTCTTGAGTCACGATTTGGATTTATTTGAAGAGTTGCAAGTGTACTGTTATAAATGTCCATGTTTGATAGATCGCTTTTACTTCCTTAGCTTTAATCCATCCCTTGAAGACCGTTCCTGATAAAATGAAAAGTTATCGTTGCGGGTTTAAGTCAAAACAAAAAAAAAATTATTTCTCTCTGCATTGCAACTCAAGTACACAACAGTTAATTTAATGATAACAATATCATTGACATACGTACAGTTGCTGAGATGATGAAAAAATGTGATAGGTTACAAGAACAACGTGGAAATAGTTTTTAAAGACAGCGATTACAATTCAAACAGCAAAAATTGTCTACAATTGTTTTACGCACATAGTTTTTCTTGTACACTATAATTTAATTAATTCTTATTTTCGCGCTTGTAAGCATTTTATAATTCTCAATTAAGATGGGGAGACAAACCTTTAGATTTTCTGAGAAAGCAATGTAACATAATTACTTCTAGATAAATTAATTTTCTTTTACTATAATAGAATTTGACATGTAAATTAAAATTGTCAAACTCTGTCACCACTTATTTTCTTTCTTGCTGTAGCCGAGTCGACTAACCAAAGAGGTCGATCAGTAGAGCAGGCGTCTCTACATGGCACTGGATACAGCAGGTTGGGGGAGGCATGCTGGGTTGACCAGGATATGCCGTTGGACAAGATATCTGGCTGGACGGCCGTGACAAATGTGTGATCCAATCTAAAAAATTACAAATTATCCAGAACCAATTTCTCAGAACAATAAACGATTGACCTTGGTTTGCCACCAATCACCAGCTTCATAAAAAACTTAACTTAGAACTCATTGAACGCCACACCACATACCTAGCCACTAACTTTTATTATTATTATTATTTACCCCAAATTCCTTCCCTTGCAACCTTCAGACTCGCGAAAAATTCTAATCACACCAGAATAAACTAGTGGTGCTACAGAATGGCATTGTCTTTCTCGTATTAGTTTTCTATTTTCTTTGGTCTGGGCTACCTATTCGGACTTGCTCTGGCCAGACGGACTCTGGCCAGCAGACATCTAATGCCGCCCAAAGTACATTTTATTGAAATTTTCCTAATTTTTCAGTTTCCTAATAGTACAATCGAAATATTAATTTAAGAATACTAAAGAAGAGTAAAAACTCGTTCTAAGTGACAAATTTTCATTGAAAAATTAAGAGCCGTTTCTATAAAAAATTCAAGAGTAAAATTCAAGAGAGTAAATACGAAATTTGATTTTCTTTTACAGAAAACAATTGAGTTTCGAAAAAAAATATAGAAACTTATTAGAAGCGCTACTATTAAACAATGCAATAATGTATCCACATTGCTGGAAATGTGAATATTAAAGGCACGAGAGAGATTTAAAAAAATTACATTTGTGTAATTTTTGAAAAACCAAAAGAATACAGAAAAAATATATTAGATCATCTTAAACTGTGTAATTAACACTATCCGTACGAAAAGTTTGAAAATTTGAATCCGGTTTTGAGAAAATTTTGTGTTTTTGAGCGTTTCTACAAATGCAGAAATTTGAGCTCGTTTCCACATAAAATTTAAGTGTTCGAGAAAACTTGTATAATATTATTTAAAACACATGTACTAATAAATGCAATAATGTGTAGAAATCTCTGTTAACGCATATATTTACGACGTGAGAGTCTAGTCAAAAAAGTTATTTTTTGTGAAAACAAAAGAATAGAACAAAATGTCGTTTATGTCATCTAATAGAAAATATTTAGCACTATCCCTACCAAAAGTTTAAAGAAAAAAAATGAAGCGGTTTCTGAGAAAATCTTGTTTTTGTATTGTTTTAAAATTGCACAAATTTCATGCAATATTGCATGAAAACTACTAAAAATTTTAAAAAATGTACCGGACCTTAATGAAAGAACTAATTACGGACAACAAATTACTTTTGAGGAAAAATCTCTATCTTCAATTTTGTAGTAGTAGGAAGACGCCGAAAAAATTGAAAGTTTGGCAACTTTCGAAAATTTAGAGTTAACCGTGAAAATATGACCTATGAAAATATCTTTATCTTATTTTACTCTATTCTGACGAGAAATTGAAAGCAAAAAATTGGAGCGGATGTTGAGAAAATTTTGAAAATGTCTCATGGGCTTCATGTACCTCCAAATTTTAAAGAATGTGTTGCATAATCTCAATGGTTTAGGCGTAAATCCTACGAATGGTTTAGGCGCTAGTGGTGTTCACCGGACGGACGGCCACGGCCAGACAGAGGGACGTTTTGCCGTCAATTGTTTTTCGGTATCAATGACCCACAAAATAGGGATTCTGGCCACACCACCTGTTAGAGAATTTTTTCTTAATTTAGCAACTGGATATATGCACTTTTTCGTTATCAGTTCCCGGCAATGATTTTTTTCTGGCGAAAATTCGCATTTTTTTGCGCAACTCTATACTACGTATATTACTCCGTACATACGTGCGTATATGAGGAAGTAAAAACAGATATCCCTACAATATATTCCAAAAAACTTCCGGATTCGAACCTGAATAGAGGACCCAATAGGGCATCCTCAACCTGATGTTAGATTTAAGTTTTAGAAGTAAGTTTTAAGTTAGCATGTAATTCTTTCAGACATATGTAAAGTTGAGACTTAAACTGACCTATGTATAACCAACAAAAATCCAAAAATAAATTTAAAACGTTTGTTTAGGGGAGCTTTGGTCACGTACAGGAGGCACTGTACTTGTTTTAGTTAGTTACAATAATTGTGCATAGGAACTGAAGCACTGAATCTTAACTGTATTACCAAGCTTATTGCGAATAAAATAGTTCATAAAACATTGATATAATTTTTTAATTGTATCATTGTATAATTGTATTACATATCTCAGGGGGTAAAAATTGGAGGAAACGCATTTTCGGGTAAACTTAACATTTATACGAAACTAGATAATGATGTCTAAAATATTAAAAATAACAAAATTTGAAAAACGCTTTATTTGAATCAATATAAAAATTATATTGATTCGTGAGTCCATTGTTTGAATTGAATTGAATTGGATTGAACGTACCTTATTTTACGTGGCGAGACTCAGACCATGGGCTTGCTCTTCCGTCTGACCACGCAAATTTCGCTACGCTCCTTACACCAACCATGAGAAAGTGAGTTACACCAAACGTGAGAAAGAAGGTATTACTTGGGCGACGAAACAGGCAATTTGAATTTAGCTCAGAGGCATCATTTAGGTTTGAGGATCTTTTACATGCAGTAAACTACCATGGGGCAGCCGGCTTTACTTCCCCTTCGAGGGAAGGCGTACGAAGGATTTTTTTTCGCCCTTAAAAATCCACGGCTTCGATCGGGTTTGAACCCGCAAACTTCGGTATAACAGTCCGATACGCAAAACGTTACACCATCGCCGCCGCTGTCCATTGTTTGATCACGTGTGCCCACCTGTAAAAAATGTTTACCAGCTACGGTTCAAAAATTATTGTCAAAAGCTTTTTTCCTTCCATTTTTCAAAATCGCCAAGCGCCAAGCCAGGCAATTTAAATATAACTCAGAAAATTCTTTTAGGCTTGAGTATCTTTTATATGCAGTAAATCTACCACATGGGACACCCAGATTTACTACCCCTCCGAAGGGGTTCGATTTTTCACCCTTAAAAATTCACGGCATGGACTAAGTTTGAACACGCAAACTTGTTTCTCGTAACAGCCCGTTAACACTTGCGGGCTTCTCGAATTTAGTTAGCAGTTCAGAAGGCCCTCCTTGAAATACACAAGAAAGACAAGGGCGGAATTAACACATATGACCCTTCTCTCATCTGAAGGATGATCTTGGGGAAGATGAACACCATATGTGTTTTATATATTTTTTTCAAAAAAAACTTTCTGACCTAAACTCTGCGCCATTGAAGCAGCCAAATATTTGTGTCAAATAATTCACAGAACCGTCAACACGCTGTCCCGCACTTCTTTCTCTGCACCACTAACAAGCTATCCTTTCGCGGCCGCCACCCCACGACAAGCGGTGTCGTAGGAGAGCAGCAGCACTCCACAAAATGGCGGCCACCTGCGTCCGCGCCCTTGCTCCTGGCTAAGTGGAGTGGAGCGACGCGTTAAAGGCATTGTGCTAATTGCCGCGCGCGGAGGAGCGGCTGTTGCGGGCAGCGCGGGTGAGCTGCCGCTCGCTGGGCCCAGTGCTTCGCCGGGCAGCGCCCAAAACCGCCCGGAACGCTGGCTGAGTACGTGCAGAGAACAACAGCTCCGGGTAATGAATGGAGTATCTTGTGTGTGTAGAGAGTTTCGGAGGTCACATTTCTGCATGTCACATACACGTTTGTAACTGGTCAAGGAATTTTAATATTATTTATTTATTAGTAACCAAGTAGTGATAATAATGATGAGGTGAATGATGATGGAAAAATGGCGGGATAAGAGGTAGGGCAAACAGGAGAACCCCAAGAGAACCTATCCAGAGCTCGCTTTGTGAGCTCGAAAATCCACGTGAATTGGCCAGGGATCGAACATCGAACTCGATCACAGCAACGACCCCCTCGCTCAGTAGCATTGAATTAGTGACAACGTTGACAATTTTTTCAATTTCCATAAACAATGAATATTCTTATATATATATATATATATATATATATATATATATATATATATATATAATTTTATATATATATATATATATATATATATATATATACATACCAGACTGTCATACAATATTTTGATAGGAATTGAGAAGAAAAATTTATTAAATTCATAATGAAAAGTGTAATGTTGAGGGCATAGGCATGCAGGCAGGGCGTTCCTTAGCAACCAGGAAAGCGGAAGTAAATAAACATAGCGCGGCAACTAACGGACAGAAGATTGTGATAGGAGGGCATGTAGGATTGTGATAGGAGGGCAAGTAGGGTTGGTGGTAAACTGGTAATGGGGTATGACGTAGAAGGAAACTCGAGCTTGTTTTGTAAAACAAGAGACAAGGATGTATGAAAGTTATGAGGGTTGAACTTTTTGTAATATTGGAGATGAGCTTTAGACCGTGTACCGGACACATCGTACTGCAGAGGTTATTGATAATGATAGATGCGGGACTTGGTGGAATTTTGCGGGAAATAATTGAGCACTGAGGACTTATAAATATTTTGTGGCCGTAATTCTATTTGGGACTTTGAATAATTCTGGCACCGGGAGTGCGCAAATCGGACTCGAAGAAAATACAGACGTGAGAGGAGGGAAGAGAGGCTCGAGACATATCTTGTAGTTTAGGGGATGAACTTTATATTTTGTCGCGTTAAAAGTTGGAGGAATTAATTACAAGAAATAGACTTTCGTGTATCGTGGATGAAGTAAAATGTGACAGTGTTGGAGTTAGTGCCCATCCGTGGCAAAGAAATGGGTAGTAAGTGAAGCAATAAGTTGAGGAGGACATTAACCCGGCAGCGGACCGAGAATAAGATACAAGAGAGAAGATTGGTCGGAGCGGTGATTTCTTCCTGGCCTCATCGTCCAAGAGCGCATGGATATCTAAAATAGTAAGAATAATCGCGCTATTGACAAATTTTACGATAGATCATGACCAAGGTGATATTTAATGTTAAAAAGAATGAATCAATAAATAAACTTATAACGTTCTCATTCTGAAAAAGAAAAGCAGATTATCATTTCTTTAGCATCTTGTGCAATCCACAGTTTAATAATTTCTTTCCAGAAACAAATTTCAGATTCCTCGCTTCTTCCGTATGGAGAGCGGATCGAATGATCGTTTGCTAGGAAGAAAGTAAGTACCGGCGACGATTATTTTCGTAAGAACCCAACCGGCAGAGCTAGTAGGATAATTATTTCCCTTTAGATGTTTCCTTTAGATTTCCCGTTTGCGGGAAATTTAAAATCACAACCCTTTCCTGGTGCCCAAAAATGATATAAATTCCGAAACCGGTTGCAGAAATAAATTGACAGAAACGGAGAGCGTTTCAATATATATATATGTATATATATATATATATATATATATATATATATATATGTATATATATAATATTATATGTTGTAACAAAGACGTCTACTCCTTCTATTTTATACTTTAATATGCCCGTTTCCTAGCTAACTTGTCAAAATTCTAACAATTTATGCGGGCGTGAACTTGTATCCCTGTACAGGGACCGAAACGTGGTACTAGTGCAACGCTCGCGTGGGTCAGCATCTAATTGCCAGAAATCACAATACATAATTGAGAGGTTTTACTGATAAACACAACTGTGTTCATCGTGCTGTATTCTATCCGTTTCTCTTTTGTTGCTAACTGATTCCTTCCTTTCATTAAACACTGACAACAAGCACGTAAATTATAATTGTAATACAATTGTTCTTAGATTAGAGGATAAATAGAAAATGAACAACATACAATGAGTTTTGCTATATTTGACACAATGCACAACGAAGTCTCTTAAGTTGTCAACTTTCTTTTACTCTTTCTCAAAGAAAAATATTCTACCTTCAAAATGAATATCATTTAAACGGAATTAGCATAACGCCTCAAAATAATGAACAGCGGTCATGCTCGTTCAAAGAACTAATAGATCATAGATTTTGGACTCACCAAGTTTCTCAATTAAAATAATTGTGAAGAATACTTACATGTTAATATCAACGTTAGCATTGAGAACTTGCATCATTTGGAATTTGGAGAGTAAGGTACCGAGCCAAGTGCCCATATTCTTAGGACTAGCTCGTGCCTCTGCAAATGAGCCATACATCAACAGCGTCTCACGACTCAATGTACTTCTCCAGATAGTTCCTCTGATAATGTCCAACAACACACTTCCTTCCCAAACAACAAGTTTGCTGCTTTGACCCTGCCTTCTTTAGACATTACGGAGCATGTCTGCGATGTAATCATTACTTCAGCAACTGAAAAGCAATTCTACAGACGTAGAAAACATCAACGTTTATTTTTGTAAAACAAACTCGCACGAATTTTGTATACGCCGGAGAATCTTTCAGATAAATTACCAAGATAAAATTAGGAATGAATTTTAAGCAATTATAATTTCGCTTTATCACGTAAATTATAAGGCAAGGAAAGAATAATATAATTAATGGAGTTTGAAAGTTGAAAGAAATTTGAAAGTTTTTAGAAAATTTACCTTTGGAAAAACTAACTTTTAGATAACTCTAAAATTAAAAAAAAAAATTAATATGTTTTTTCGCCTGCAGACCTTGCCATTAGTTTGTGGGGACAACTTTTCGTTTGTCACATTCTGAAATCTGTTTTCACCACCGCAGTTTCTACAGGGTCCGGTACTATGTCTCACGTTTGCCATTACTTCCGCCTCCATTAGCATCGCCGAATTCTTTCACGCTAAAACAACTTTACGACCTCAATGGCTCGTAGTTTGAGCATGGCAGTGACACTAGAATAGGGTATGGCAGATATAAACCTAGAAGTTTTCAATCAACTGCGTTTCAGTTGAAGGTATGTCATCCGATATGGTATCCGAACATATATCGAACATATATCCGAACACGGACCGAGAGTCATATATCGCTCATTAAAGCTACTAAAATCCGTGCGTCGTGTTCGGATGGCTGTAGCCAGTGTGCGCCGCGCCGTGTCTGGCGTCGTCGCCCCGGGGACGTGGTCGGCATTTCGAGGTGGCGCACGGGGTGCGGGGGGCGGGCGGTGGGGGGGGAGGGGAGGGCGGGGCGCACCGTCTTCCCGCCTTCTCGTTTTCTCCGAAACGGCCGGGCGGGAAGGCGCTGCATTTTTCTACATGGGTAATGGGCTTGCGCGAGCTAAGGAGATCGTGAAGCTCGCCGCCAGCCGGTTGTATTGTATAATAGACACGGATGGCTGTGAGAGTGAAAACGAAGTGAGAACCAGCGATTGGTCGCAGGTTTCTGTCGGAGCTTCTTGCGAGCATATAAAATACGAGTTAGTGAAATTTCAAAATAACTTAGACGATGAGTTTTATTTTCCTCAATAGGACTGACAGTTTGATTGCAACAAGATTTGTTGACCTCTGCAAGACATTTATTATGATCACCTGAAGTTTCTAATGACTTACTCTAGTATTTTTTGTGTGAGATCGAAGACTCGTTTTTAGGCATAAATACAAAATATATTCAACCTTAAAACAAATAGTATTGTTAAGATTTACTATGTTCAGCGACTATGTTCATAGAATTTAATCAGTGATATCCCGCGGTGGAACAATTGATTCTGGAAGCATCAGATATTGTAGACCCGTGTTTCTGCGCGAATACATTTCATGGTGATATGTAACTGCTTTTTTGTTGTTATTTAAGGTCACATCAACATCTAGGTCATTAGCAACCACTATTGGGGTTAACGTTATGGTAACTGTGAATGAAACGATATGATGACGATACGGAGTGCAAGGACAAACACAAATACAACTATGCCCCAGGCGCGACTGGAACCCGTGACTTCGGTCCGAAATCACTACTACACTACTGCCTTAGCGATCTCGGCCACTGGATCAGCTTCGCGAGTGGTTGGGTGTTCAAACCTTTCCTTATAATGGCTTGAAATGCTCTGCAACAAATGCAAGCGCGCCCATTAAACTAGTGGTGCTAAAACACCACGTACTTTCTTGCCCGTGTTTTCACGCAAAATTAGGCTAAAATACTCAAATTTTCGAAAAAAATGTACACTAACTTATTTCCAAATTTATCGTCATTGAGATTTCATTAAGAGAAAAATCTCTATCATCATCATTGTGGTTGTAGGAAGACACGGAAAAAAATTTGAAACTGCAGTTTTCAATGAACATGAGATCTGCACCAATTCTCTTAAACGGCTTTCACACCATCCAACAACAAAATTTAATAAAAAATGGTGGGGCAATTTTTTTGAAAATTTTTAAATGTCCCAGGGGCTTCATGTAAAGTATCCGCTAAAACTAAAATATCGATTTCAAATACAAGGGGCTGCAACATCAACCAGATGCATTGAGAAAAATTAATTTTGAAGAAAATTGGCAGAACGGTTTAACCGCTAGCGTTGTTCACACGTCTGTGACGTACCGACGCACAGACAGACGAACAGACGGACGGACAGACGGACGGCCGAACGGACATAGAGACACGCTTTGCCGTCATTCGAGTTTTCGGTATCAAGGATCCATAAAACATGCATTCTGGACCACGTACTAGAGGATCTGTTTCTAAATTTAATTAAAAGTGGACTTATCCACTTTTTCGTTACCAGGGCCCTGTGTTTCAGCCGAAATTCCTCGTTTTTTTCAAGCAGCATTACATAACTCTGTGTCTACTCCGGAGCGAGAAAATAAAATGAGAAAAATATTTTTTTTTAAATTGTCTTAATTGTTTGGAATGCCTCTTGGAAATGTTTCTGTAAACTTTCATTAAAACTGATTTTTAATTCACTTATCAATAATTACAATAATCATTTTTAGTAGCATACTTGCGCAATGAATTAACGTTATACTTTTGATTCTACAATGTAAAACTCCGCATGACTTCAGTACCAATTCCCAAATACGGAAAAGTTTGTCTTACACATTCCAGTTAGCAAGAAAGTGCCTACTCACGAAGTCATTAATGGGTGGGAGACAGATGAACAAAACATTCCTACAACACAGTCCGTCAATACGTCTTTAGTGTTCTTGGGTGTAGCAGCACGAGATGCAGGAGAACATCGTTCAGTTTTATGAAGTAATATCTTCCAAAGGTGACCTGAATAACACGGTAAGCTCTTGCGTTTTTTCTTTAATTCTGAAAATGAATTGATGAAAAGGAAGTGAGTGATTTGTTCAATGCAATCCCCATCATTAATCTGATAATAGCCCGTAGATAGGTCTTGACGAAAATTCTAAAATTACATGTTTATTTTACGACTACGTAGATCCGCATAAAATGAAGATTTATAGTTGAAAAAGTGCGGAGTCTACGTAATCAAATCTAATAACGCCACATTGAAATTGGTGAGGTCAAACTTACCGTAAAGTTGCTTTATCAGATTCAATACTTTTTTTCATTATTCTACTGAAAATCCTTCGACGCCTCTACGTTTCAATTAGTATCTTTTGCCAGGAAAATCGAGGAGTGATGGCATGAGCGCATGAAAGAAAATAACTTCGCATTTTCAGCACACCACATTTTCCGCTTTGTCGTTCGAAAAACGCAACATGTAGTATCTTAGCGAATCAGTCGTAGCTAGGAGTTGCTTCATTATAAAAAATATATTGTGTTATTTCCCTTATAAAAATACGAATATCAATAATATGAAATCAGTAATTAAGTATTTCAGTATTATTTTCTGGACGACTGTAAAACAAATAAATATGCCTACATGTGTTCTGTTTTTAAAAAACCTTTTTCTTGAAAGTTTTTGTCTTCAAATATCGAGATATGTTTATCAGCAGACATGGTATTAGAATAATATTAACGTATTGACCGAATACATGTTTTGAATATAGCTGTGGAATTAATGTGCAAACGTTCTTCCAGGGTTTAATTACATTTGTGAAAACATGCAACATGTTATAATTTATTTTTTTCGTTACTTTTATCTCGTCATTTTCCATAATAAATGATTTATGTTTTTGCATTTAATATTATTACTGTTGTAATATTGTCCAATTTTTGTTATTTATAAATTATTTTTGTTAATATTGATAGCAGCGAGCAGTACGCAGTAATGCTCTGACATGTCCACCACCAATACCACAAAAACCATTACGTGTCATTACACAATAAATATCTTTGAATAAATATCAATAAATAGTACCTAGATATTACTCCACATTTAACTTTAAATAATTCATTTTATATTAATATTATTACATGAAAATACTGTACTATTTTATTTGAAAATTAAATCACATATTTAAAAATATAATGTACGACTTTTTGTCGAGTGTGTGGGGAGTATTCGTCTTGCTCCATGATACGGTCGAATGCTATGACGAAATGTTATGGCATGTTGATAGTCGAAAAACGACAATAGAAAATACGATTGGCATTATGAGTAAATTAGAAACTGGTTTAAAAGAATTGAAAACAAATATGAAATTAATATAATAATGCAAACCCTTTAACTTATGTTATTCTTTCTGTGTAGAATGAATTATTTTGATTGTCAGTTTTTTGAGAAGGATATAAGGGATATTACGACTTGCATGTCTGTTATTGGTGCACTTCATTAATTGTAAATCAAACGATTTACGTATTTTTCGACTGAACAAAAGAAAACATGGTAATGAATCAAAAATGCAAATTTTGATAAAGAATCTACAAACTGAATAGAAAATTGATGTTTAAATGCAGTTGAAATCCTCCCATTACCGCGAACAGCACTGCCCTCCCTGTCGCCGCCTCGGCTGCCGCAGGCTCGGCGGTCGGGTCGCCGGGTCGGTCGGGTCCGGCCGGCCGGGTCGGGTCGGGTCGGTCCGGGTCGGGTCGGTCGGTCGGTCGGGTCGGTCGGGTCCGGGTCGGTCGGCGTCGGTCCGGTCGGGTCGGGTCGGTCGGGTCGGTCGGTCGGTCGGCGGTCGGGTCGGTCGTCGGTCGGGTCGGTCGGGTCGGTCGGGTCTGGTCGGTCGGTCGGGTCGGTCGGCGGTCTGGTCGGGTCGGTCGGGTCGGTCGGGTCTGGTCGGGGCGACCGCAGGCGCAAAACATACCGGCGATAAATTACGCGCGTCGCGTCACCCGCCTCGTGGCCGCAACGGGCGTCGCTGGGGGGGGGGGGGGGGGGCGCGGCGCCGCGGCGCAAAACATCCGGCGAAATTAATTAAAATTAGATAATTCCGGGCAGCGGGCGCGCGTCGTTCGGGCCGGGCGAAAAGGCCGCGGCGCGTGGCGGGCACGCGCTGCGACACGCGCCGCATTTAATTGCCCCTCTGCGGTGGCCGGCCGTGAATCAAACCCCGGCCGCGCCGCACCGCGCCACGCACGCACGCGCTTGCTCTGCTTCGCCTCCGGCTAGCGCGCCTCGCGGCCAGCGCGAATACTAAATGGGCGTTACGAGCACTCCCGCAGGTGAAGGCGGTCCTTTGCCGAATATTCTCTCTCGTTCTCGTAAGCGAGAAAGGCTGAACGAGAATGGGGCCCACGAGAATCTCGTGCAACGAGAATGCATTCTCGAGAACGAGGCAACTCGATAATCTCGTAGCCAGGGCCTCAGACGGAGGTGAATGCCAACCGTCTTCGTAGATAACAATGAGCTCGTCGAGTGACACGTCCGGGCGGGAAGCCTGTTGGGCGTTGCAAATTCATCGAAATTCTTGGAACAGATGTCCTCCTCTCCGTGATTTTGAGTTTATCACATATGATGATTTAGTTTAAATTTGACCCTCAAGAAAACACGCATTAACAATCGCGAAAATAATAACACAATTTCAGCTACCGTAAACCAGTTTTTCTGTAATATTGCGTAATCCCTGTTATATTCTTTGTGGTGTTTATCGTTAAAGCGTCTAAAGAGTGCCACAATTGATAACTAAAAGTGTAACAAAAATTGACATTGAGCACTGCTGAATAGACTTATCCGCAGAAAACCGAAGCGTTCAATTCAATATTAATAATAGAAAAATATTTAATTTATCCACACATTATTTATTATTCTTTTTACATTATTTTCAAATTGAAAACTTAAAAATACATTAAACAAATATTCAAAGACTTTGTTCACTTAATAAGAACTTGAAAAATAACATTTTCTTGTCGTGTTTATTAATTTATAATTAACATTTAACTGACAAAACGAAGTTAAAAATAATACATTCGAAAACAACTGACAATTACAGTTATTATTTCATACTGTAACTTTTACAAAATTGATTGTAGTACTGCTTCATTCACAAACAAACATCCAGAACAAAACATCGATGTTAAAAACATCCACTTTAATAAACTGATGTTTAAAACAATGTTTTTCTTAAAAACCTTGCAGTTGCACATTGCACATTGTTTCCCTGAATCATTTCAGCCCTTTTTCACTTTTCTTGTGCCCAACAATACGCCAAAATTAACATATGTAAATGTTTCATTATTGCGCCATGTGTGCAACTATTTAATTTAATTCAGTTAATTAAATGATTTTATTCCCAAAAATATTACTCAATATTTATACTATGTATTTTCAAACATTCATTTACAAAAGCGAAAAAGATGATCGGAAACCTCATAAAGGCTCTAGTAATTGTCATAATAATCAACGTGATATCAAGCAAGGACTTAAGAATTTTATTAAATATGAATATGTGAAATTCTGATTTAGGACTGAGCTTTCACGAAGAATGTATACATTTTCTATTAATTTATTTACAAGTTTATTTACGGGAGTGCAACATTATTTATTTATAACATTTATTATAGACCTTTTTAATTCCGTGCGTGGAGGAAATCCTTACTCTACACTAGGCAATTTTAACCTCTTCCGATCCTCGGCTGGCTTTGACCGCTCAAGAGAATACTCTGTCCCTACGAGATACGAATCTCGCGATTGACCGCTCTCGTTGCCTCCTCAAGACAAAGAGAATCTCCTTCACCGAAGCATTATCTCTACCTTCCATTGGCGGTTCCACCTCTACGGCCCAGCTGCCTTCTTGAGCCAGCGAGAATGATTCACAGATCCTACGAGATACGAGAGAGAATTTGCGGGTTTGGCCGTCTTTACCCGCAGATTTTATTTATTTATTTATTTATTACCCGCAGGTTTCCGGGTAGATTCGCCGCGAGAGTTTTGCCAGGGGAGGAAATGGTGGTTGTCGAAACCAAATTGAATTTCCAGCAGATTACGTGAAGATAAAATGGAAGTTGAAGGTAATAAACTGACGGTTAAGGCAAATGAATTGTTTTTAATTTTTTTTACAGAGCATAGATCAGTAGATAATACACTTTACATATGTAGTGATGGCTTACATTCTAATTTACCTAAACGTAAACAACAAACTAATCTGGGCGAAGAAATCTTCTTCAGACACATCTAAAAACAATCTATTTAGGAAAAGTTTATTGAGAATGTCTGGTATGGATATCTATTTTTAATATTGGTTCTTTAAGAACGAATTTTCCGGAGTCTGGAATTTGAGGTATGCAGTGATAGAAGTGGGTGGAGCGATATGTTATATGTTTTTTGTCTCATTTCACAGTCAGTGTGTGCCTTTTACCCTTCAGACAGGGGCTCGGCGCCGTTAGTAACCATAATTCTCAGGCGGTCACCCGTCACGGAATCCGTGGTGTCTCGAGTAGCTTAACTTCCATAACTTCACGGAACATAGTTAAACAATTCGACTAACGATGCCGGCGAATCAATTTAGTCAAAAGCGGTGCTGCATTTTCCCCTTAGAAATGCCAAAAACATCTGTGAATCAAGCATTTCTCAAAATCGGAGTGAAAAATGATAAATGTACTATAAACATAATTTCATATTTGGCTAGAAGATATTGCATAAATGACTAGATCAATTCATAAATTTCCCTAGAAATAAATAAATCACATTCTAACGTAGTACAGAATTGTGTAGATTTATTACAAAATAGTGTTCTATTAAAAGTGTAATCAAAGTATGTAAATCTCTGCAGAATATGTATTCTACGACTAAATTAAATACAGTCATTGCAGTTTCACATATGATTTGATCATCAAGAAGATTTACTTAATCGAGATGCAAAATTGTTACATAATATTTAAGTGTTAAAATAAATATTATTTCAATAATATGCACGTGGTATTTATGGCAAAATACACTACTTCTTGGACAAATACATGATACATGAGAGAGAGGGAGGGGGGAGGGAGAGAGAGAGAGAAAGAGTGAAAAAGAGAGAGATATAGACAAAGAGAGGGAGAGAAAAAAGAGAGAGAACAAGAGAGAGTAAGAGAATGAAACTTGTAAAAAAGTTCAATAAATTATTTGAATTATTGTAGGCGTTTAATTTTTTATGATCATTCCTTAAATCATGTAGTACGTAATAGGTTCCATGATAACTGTGAAATCCCTGAACTATTTTCGGTGACATGAATGGCTAAAGTAAATTAGGATACTAGCTTGATATTTCAATGCACAGTTACCTTTCGCAGTTAGAATAGCAATGCATTTTCAAGTCCCAATTCCGACTACTGTTTAAACCTAATTGCAATTCCAAATTAGCTTTGTATTTTTTGTACCGTGGTATCTCATGTGCGTGTTTTCATTTTATCAGCAAAATAACAAACATATCGAGAAACATTTATTAAATTACTTAATTATTTAGCAATTGAATTGAAATATTTATAAAATGTCTCTTCAATATAACTACTAATAAGAAACTTAAATGAAATGCATTTAAAAGGAGATAGAAAGATCAAGAAGGACACTTCTCGGGCGTACACTGAATAAAAAAACATTCATAAATTTGCGAGCAGCTAACATCGACATCTCAATAGCGAGGACTTTTGCGGTTTGAGTATCCCTCTTGGCTGACCACGGACTTTACATGTCTAAAGAGTGTGCTTAGGTTTCATTACTGAGACATGTTGTTGGAATAAACTTTTGAACTCTTTGTTGTGCTATCGTAAATGCAAGGGACTAAGGAACGTGCCACAGATCTTCTTGAAAAGAAGTGACATGAAGAGAAACCCAGTAAATTGATGATGATAATTCATTCTCATTTAAACTCTTTGAATATGCTCAGAGTGGTCATGGCGGAATAAACGACAATGTCCGCGTCTCAAAATGTGTGCGTCGAGACAGCGATAGTCGTCAACGTCGTTGACGAATGCAAGGATGAGGCAGTCTGTTTCGTTCATAGTGATTTTGATTACACAACGTGCATGAAATGTACTCGTACCATTCATCAGCAATCCTGACAAAGAGTAACTGAACAACTTGGCAGAAAGAAAAGCAAATGAAGTTGTGATATATTCAAAGATCAACTATGAAAAGTTCAATATTAATTATAAATTATAAATACTATCCAATTATTATTACAAATTTTAATCCTCGCGTCTGAAATGATTACGCAATTGCATTAGGCATCGTGGTATAACGTATTAAATTTTCTGCATTTATGATTGGAGAGGATTGCGAAATACTTATTACTACTGGGAGTAACAATACACATGTATTACGGATGCAATCGTTGGAAAAATAATGTCAGATACACACACACACAGACACACACACACCACTATATATAGTGGACATCGCTTACTGTTATCACTCCGTGCTGCAGGTCATATGATAACTAACCGATTGATAACAATAGGCAAAATATTCTAATTGAAGGTTAACAAATGAAAAATCAGAAGAGAGAAAATATAAATAATTTTTGGTTATTCCTCTTCCAAGCATCTCTCAGCAGTTTTCCCTTTTCTCAACGATGGAATCATCTTTCTGTTGCTACAAATTCTTCCTTTTCCATATTTTTATCAAGCTCCTCTGCTTTTTTACTCATCAGAGGGTCATCAACACAATCATCTTATTTACGAAAATTAGTGAACCACATTCTTAGAGCAGATTCAACTTCATAGTCTTTGCCAACACGATTTCTCTTACATTGTAAGTTTTAGTTTTTCTATGCCGCCTGAAGAATATCGTTTCTATTCTTTAATAATTTGCCCAGAAGAGGTTGAGAACTTTGTGGCTGCACTACGTTGGCACTGTGGCTGCACTACTTTGTGGCGCATTGCGTTGACTCATTTTAGGCAAACTGTCATAATGTTCAATAATAGAAACCTTCTCGTTAAATGTCACGTCTTTACGTTTAGGTCAACTTTTCACACTGGTCATCACTGCAGTTTAACTTTACGAACGGATGAACCATACTGATGAACGGATGAAGGCTTCGTGAACCATACTGAAAGTTTGAAAGAGTAACTGCGAGAGGAGGAAAGGCGATCAAGCTTCGACCAGCAAGTAATTTTTAGAACAGCGCGCTGAAAAGGGACACCGTGTGCGCCAGAAGCGAATAATATTTTTGCTCGTCTTTCTCCAGTCGGGAGACTTGATAGCTCAAAGCTGCGTAACAGAAATGTGTTTCAAAACAATGATATTATAAAACGAATTCTGATCACAATAAACGACGTTTTCGTAATGTTGTAATATTAGTCCAGATAACATTAACCTTGATTACAATAAGCGGTCCACTGTACGTGTACAGAATTTTATTACAAGAGAAAAAACTGCATGAGATATTCGAGAAATGAAAATAGAATGCAGTGAACGTAGATATCATCAGATGATGTCACTCAATTTCATTTTAGGAGGACTCGAGGTCAGATGGTTTATGAGGCAAAAATCTGAAAAAAAGAAGAAAAAATAACAAGAAAAACAATTCGGATAATAGTATTAATTTTAAATTCCTTTAAGTGATCAGCTGTTTATAACTTCAGTCACTTTTTTTAGGCAATTACCTTTTTTGTAAATTTGGATTTTTATAATCTCTAACCTTTTGGGTTCTTGTGAGATGCAGTACGTTCGGTACATTAGGTATTTATAGTGCCGATTGCTAACGAGAGAGATCTTTGAATGGTGGAAATTACGGCAGTAAATTTGAGGACAGGTTAATGGGAAGTATTTTGTAAGGCAGTACCGTCATAATATGGTGTGTAGGGTGATGGAATTCTTACTCGGTTGCTAAATAAATGAAAGTGTACTTTATATTTAAAAGATGTCAAATGGCAAAGAGAGCAAAGTATTCGTGTACAATGTTGAATTCAGCTGTCTGTGTCACAGTTCTTAGTCAGTCTCATGGTCAAATCAACAGACATAGATATCATTGGCAATAATTGAATTAGTAATATTAAATAATACCAATGTCTGTTTATTTGAGGTAAAAAATGCAGTTTTTATGTTGCAATTTGTAACAATTTCAGATTTTATTTCTATATTATTTGTCAATATTTCTCCAGGTTGAACATCTTACAAATTACATTCTAAGCGATTCCGCAGACAGTACGTCAATGTGCTTGTAATGTGGCGGAACTGAACCTTCTTGAATGACTTTGCCGACTCTGTGTAGCGCAGAATAACTCCGTGCTCGTTCCTTTGAATCACCGTCGCAGCGCCTACCGGAAAGCTCAGACACTACAGTCTCCTGCCTCGGAAGCCAACGACATTACAACCCGATTATCGAACGCGCTTCCATATTTGGTCCCAGTGCGCATCGCCGGATTGCCACACGTCGTATATTTCCACGATGATAGCTACGACGATGGTGAGAGCGGCGACAGAGGTGGCGACGGAGGCGGTGAGATTTACGGGCGGCGCGCGTGGGCACACAGCGCCCCGCGGGCGCTCGGGGCGAACAGGTGGGCGGCGCGGCGAGCGCCGCTGGGAGGAGCACTCGCGAGCACTGTGACTCGCTTCTCTCTTGGAAGCCTCTGTATTCCTCAGACCGTTGTGAAGGGTATAGGAGTGTACACGGGGCAGGGGGAGGAATTCTGGCCCCTCCCCACCACCCTTACAGAAAACTTCGAAAGGGACCCCCGTAATAAAACCGTGAAAATCAATTGCTTATTTTCCTTTTATAAGCTGACAGTTTGCGGAATTGACATACGACATTTGGGTAACTGTCAACCAGTAATTGGTTCAACATAAATTCAATTGTATTTAATAATTGTACTATTAAAGTTATAATTTCATTCCCCATGCAGTTTGTTCTATGTATTTCTTAGTAAAACAGTATATCCTATGTTAGTAAAATGTTTAATAGAAAAGGGGGCCCAGAGTACCCCTCCCTTCCTTTAGACAACGCACACTTATGGTGAAAAGTCTTGCTCTACTTGTGGTGATTCGATGAGGGTTTACTCTTCATCTCCTTAGAACTCTGGAAATTAAATTGTGAAAAGCTCTGAATCTATGGTAATTATTTTCTTTGCAAGATCTGTGAAACTGTAATTTTGGTCCTTGAGCCATAATTTTGATCATTCAATTCTATGTACTATCATGAGTTTTTTAACGTTTCTGTTTTTATATTATATTATATTACGTACGATATATCAAACTGAACTCCATTTAACACTGTAACATTAATGAGAATTTGAAGAAAATCTGGATTTCTAAAAAAACAAACTTTTCATAAAGACACTGAACATGTGATTTGATGCGGTTAATTAAATTGAAAATAAACGAGCCTTCTAAGAACAGGTTTGGTAAAACTTTTGAATATTTTTAAACATCGGAGTCCTCACAATGTTGAAAATAAACTTGAGAGGAGAAAGCAGAAAGTGCTCACTCTTCTACGTACAATATTAAAAATGAACTTCTGTTTTAATTGCACGTCGATAAGAATGACATTTGCAAAACATAAGAGATGACAGAGAAAATTTTTATAATAATGGGTCGAGTAAAAGATATGGTTAACAATTTAAGAAAATTGGAGTAAAAACCCTGGGAAGCGTAACAAAAAGGAATTCAGAAAATCCACGGCTTCACCATCGATCCCAGGTCTGGGTATCATTACATCTCTCGTTTCCCTTTACAACAACCAAGTTATGTGCAACACCTCAATTTACGAGCTCACGCTTCACATTTCAGACAAGAGAATCCACAGCTGGTGGAAAATCATCCGAGGGGGAAGCCTCACAAGCAATGGTGCAGGCCTGCCACGCCCCCCGCCCCTGCCGAAGCTTCTGCAACCACCCACGATGCTCGAATTCCTGCGCACTCCCCATAGTTAGGCGCAACTTCTCGCAACGATCGCGCGACACTCAAACTCCAAAAGCTGGAAATCGCCGCCCTAACCGTTTTGGCCCCTTCATCTTTCCTCGATGATTTTTTCCCTCCGGGACAGCAAAGCAGCAGCAGCAGCGAAGGGCGCGGGAGAGCGCGCTCCCTCCGTGCGTTCCTTAGCAAACTCCCTCATTTACCCCATAATCCTCTTCCAGATCCCATCCTTTGTGATATGGCCCGTTCTATTACGAGGGCTTCTGCTGCCTGCCAGGACGCTTCCGCCCGCGCTCTATCTTGGACGCTCTTTTTTTTATCTGCGTTAGTTCCGCTGTGCGCCGCGGTCTGGCAGGGGGCGCAATGATCGTAAAATGAAACAGCGATCGGGAAGGCAGCGCGGGCCCGCGGGGCGAGGGGGGGGGGGCGCCGGCGGGAACAGGCCGAGGCGGGCGACGGGCCGGAACAAGAGGGACAGGGCGGGGCGGGGCGGGGTAGAGAGTGGCGATGGGAGAGGAATACGTGATGGAGGCGGGAGTGGAACAGTGTCCTGTACGCGTCCAGAGCTGTGACTGGGACCGGGAAGGAGGTCCTAGTGCAATAGTAATGGTGGCAGTTCGTGGGACAAATGAAATAGTTAATTCGTAGTAAACAATATATTGATAAGTTGTGCTCCCTTTAAAAAGTATGAACACTTGTTATTGTTAGTACTTTCTTGCTTGCCAGAGAATAAACGATATACAATAATACAACATTTCATCTACAATAAGTATTTTATATTACTCGTCTAAAAAATTACGTCCTACAGATGATGTTTATGATTGGTTTTAGACTTCAGAAGCACAAAACCTAATATCGTAGTTAATGAAAATGAAACGTTTAGAGATAAATAACTTTTCATCAACTACCAGAGATGATCAACCAATTAATCAAGGTTGCTAAAGAGATTATATACATATGAAACTATCAACGGGAATATACGGAGAATTTACAGTACATTAGAATATGACCCAAATGCAGGAGCATTTAAATTAAATTATTTTATGCAATAATGTAATGTTATCTCAGTCAAGCTAGTTCCCTGAGTCTTAACAACAAACTTGTGAGATTTGTTTTCTCTTTCTAATCCTCACCCTCTTTCTGGATGTATTTCTCTCCTTATTTCCTTTCCCTTTCTCCTCAGCGCTCCTTGATGAAGTGTGTGAGTGCGTAGCGCAGGCTGCGGTGACAAAGGCGCGGAGCGAGGCAGGGGATGGATGAGGGCGGCGTTAACTGAAGGACGGCGCGGCGGGCGGGGGTGGGGGCGCTCTGGCGCGTCGGAGAGCGCCATAACGTAAAAAATACGCCCCCATAACAATATGCTCCTCATCCACTTTCGACGGCGGCTGCCGCGCGCGCCGCCCCGCCCCACTCCGGGCCCCGCCCCCGGCCCACGGCCCCCTCCCTGCCCGGCCCTGATCGCGAGCACCGCAGTCCCCATCGCCCTCCACGCCACACCGACCTCTGGCGTGTGCATCTGAAGCCAGGGGCAAGGCTGTCTTTTCTTTAATTCTTTCACCGACAGTTTTAAATGGAGAGAGAAGGCGAATATTATATACGAGTACAAAAAAAAACAAATACAAAAAATCGATCTAGTCACCTAAAAAGGAGTGGGAGTTTTTCAGTAGAAAATCCATAATTTGGAATTATCGATTACACCATGCTATCACAGAAGTTGTCAAAAATGGCCCGCTTAGTTTGTAGTTCAGTCAAAGAAATAAGCATTATTTTGTCCATATCATATACTGAATATTCACTACTCTTGCCATGTTTGTTCAGCTTAATTTATTCTTGGGTATTTCATTACATTTTTCTCCCATTCCAGTAAATTCTTACACTCACCTCTCAATTCTTTCCTTTTCACACTTTCCTCTTCTCTTTCGAATCTATTGGCATCTCTACATCCCACACTTCCTCCTCCGTATCACTGTTCCTTCCTGTGTCAGCCACTCCCCCGTGTGTGTGCCCTCCCCGGCCATCGCTCCGGCACTCGCGAGACATCGGCGCGCCGATAAATACGGCAGACAAGGGGAATAACAGCGCGCGAGGCGGGCGGGGCGGGGTGGAGGGCGCGGCTCGCATCGCACGGCGCAGCGGGTGCGGGGAGGGGAGCAGCGGCGTGGGAGTGCGTCAAAACATTTTAAACCGGCGATAATATATTCGCGGGCCGTTGCCGCGCGGCCGACGCCCCGCGTTCCGCCGGGATTACGAGCGCCTCCACGCGGAAGAGGCGGCTTCGGAGGAGGTGACAGCCGCGGTGGCGGTGGTGGTATGGTGGATGGTGGCGGTGCTGGGGCGGCGGTGGTTGTGCGGCAACGGTGAGGCCGGGGGTGACGTAGTTTGTGGCGGTGTAGTGGTGGCGGAGACGGAGGTGGTGACGCTGGCGATGGCGGAGCAGGCAGAGGCAATGGCGATGGCGGAGTCGGTGATGATGTCGGTGGTGATGGCGATGGAGTTGTAGTGGCGGCGTAGGGGTAATGATCGGCGGTTGGGGGGGGGGTGGGGGGGGGGGGGGGAGGAGTGGGGCGGGGGGGGGGCGAAGGCAGCGGCGGCAATGAGAGCTGCGGCGCCGGGAGGGTGGGGCGACGTAGAATGGGGAGAGCGCCGACAGGCGCCGGGTGGGCGTGGCACGTATCAGGCGCGGAGATCCCGTGCAGAGCGAGATGGGTAAAAATGGCAGGTAACGAGAGAAAGGAAGACACGAAGAGTTAGTGGTGGCAGTGGAAGACGGAAGAAGTGAATGCGAGCGTGGGAGTGTGTTGGGGAGTAGTTTGTAGACCGATAGATGGGGGATGAGCCGAGTAATATCTTGTTCCATAGAGACTCACTCGTAACTGTGAGAGAAATGAGCTACAGGGAGCTCAAAAGCTAGATAGAAGATACTACGCCATAAAGTTTGTAATGTACTAGTGGAAATTGTTTCTTTCTGAGGTGGAAAATTAATTGTCGAATTACTGATTAGTGTTTGCAGACCAGTAACCGAATGGTTCTGGACGTTAGGATGGGAAAGTCTAAACATATGGTGACATTTTCTGCTGAGATTAATTGTTGTTGGTGAAGAGATGACTGTCACTGTGTATCGACGGCCCTTATTCTTTATTACTAGTGGAGTTATACATAATGGATGTTTCCAGTAATTTTGTGTACTAAACACATAATTGATATAACTGACAAGCAATCGATATAAACAGATTTTAAGATATGAATCATTTGACTTGCTGACAAAGCATAGTAGAACATCACTGGTATTTGCATATTTAAATAATAGAATTAATATTGTTTGATGTCGAAATAAAATATTATTTAAAGTTTACGACAGTGTTACCTTTTATTTTGAAACTTCTATACATATTTTAATTAGAAATTCAAAGAAAAAACTATTTGAAAGCTTTTGATAACTTCTTGTTTTTCTTCATAGTTGTCAATTACTGCACAATCTCAGACTTCACATGAATAATTGACTAGGTGCGAAATGTAATTACTACCTCGTCAAGGTAATAACCTAAGATCACATTACAGATAATCAAGTATAGCGTTTATGCACCTTCAAAATCATTTCTGTCACAACAAATTTCCCACCAAAAGCATTCCCTCAAACACCTCGTCGCTCGGATAAGACGCCGACACACGTAGTAAGACGGGCATTATTATGAAAGTCGTTCCGACTAAAAGATTTCGTTGGAATTTATTACGCCGTCATGACGTGCCACGAAAGTAGTTCATTTCGCAATTCTTCCTCTAATTAAGCGTTTAATTACCATCTGACTTTGCGCGGTGCGCCCCGCGAGAGACGGCTAACGCACAGTGGGCCGCAATCAGTGCTTCTCTCGGAAAAATTCGCGGCGCGGGAAGTATCTATCAAAATATGAACCGAGGGGAGACCAAAAAATCTCTCAGTTATATTCAAAAATCAATTTAAATTCTAAAGGTGTAACTATTTGTTGTTATGTACACGCACTCTCATAATTTAATTGCATAACTGAATAATTTCACAGAAAAATTATCCTCTTAGAATCGTTTTCTTCAATCGAAATCTTCATTCTACGTAGACGATTCTTTTATAATTGCACGTATTGTCAGAAACCTCCGAAGTTATGATCCAACATAAACTAGATTTTTGAAATAAAACTTTCTCTCCAAGTTGGCTCAGGTCCAACTGGTATACCAATATATTATTGTTTCTCAATAATAGACGAGTATACTTTTTAACAAGGATATAAGGTTTTCTTTGGAGGGAGGGAAGAGAAGATATTACATTCCAGGAAATATTAACTCTCTTAAAGGGAAAAAATGCATTGGCAAATGCTTTTTTTTTTTTTTTTTTTTTTAAAGTAATGACTAGAGACAGGATTTTCATGCACTATCAAGTGCTCAAATATGCATGCAAACATACACTATCAAATAGCCAAATATGCACGATGCAGGGAAAAATGGACAAAACATGCACAATCAAATTTTATTTTACTTGAATTTTTAGATATATTGCATTTTTTTAAAAAGTGAACAATTAATCATTTTTCTGAACTGTTCATGTCAAATTCGTTCTTTTGTCAGACGAAATCTAAGCCAACTGTGTATTGTTTTATTTTTACCACCGATAACACTTTTTTTACATTTTGGAGAAATTTCAAGTCATGGTTTGAATTGAACACTTTATGTAATTTCTCCGTAGCAGTCTCACCCACATCACCAAACATTAATTCCTGACACTAATGTCTTCAGCAACTTTTAATGACTCCACTAGAGGAAGACTTACTGGTTCTTATTTCTGGAGAAAAAGAAGATTTTTTTCTTCTTTTGTATGGATCCGCAATGTCCTGTGTTTTATATTTCTCTCGAAATCCTTTAATCATTGGATTTGCAACTTTTTCGGATTTGCAACGGTATATTTGCCTCTACTAAAGCATCACACATTGCCATTAAAATGAATGTCACGGCCTTCAGTGATTTTTACTGGTATCTCAATAACAATATTTTGCACTAAGGGTGATAGTTTATTTCGTTTCTTTAGCTTGTCACTATAGAAGTAGATGCAAGGTGCAGGCCCATTTAAAACTTTTTAGAATATTTAATCTGCTTAAATAAATTCAAAATATATAGAGCTAAATATTTCTTAAGAAGAGTATTAGAATTTTGCTGCAAATTTACATATTTTGAAACACATTTTACTCTAATTTTGACACAAATTAATATCAGATTTCATTTAAGACGAGTGTACTTTACTAAAACTTATTAAGCTAAACGTTGAGGTTCAAACTATTTCGGCAGAAATTATATAGGTCCGAATTTGAGATTTGATTGTAGAAATCAGGTTTAGTACGTATTTCTTTTGTCGTACTTCTTTCTCTTGATAAAATTATTCTCTTTACAGAGACCAGTGCTATTAGTACTTCGAACAAAATTAAAAGAAAAAATTGAAATATTCCACAATTTACATTTTTTTAATAACATTAAAAATAATATTAGAAAATTTTGAAACTCGAGAAAAATTTTAAAGAAATGTGCATACTACCTCTTTTCTGAGTTTCAGTATTTCAAATTATATAATTTCTGCAGCAACATTAGACTTCAGCACTAAACATTTCAACTAGGAAAACACCATCAAAAGAAGTAAAGTTTTTTTATTACAACATTACAATAATTTACTTTTCCATCCTGCAGATAATCGTTGTTTCCAATCCATTGTTTGGGAAGTGTTGCACACGAAGCCTTACAAGAAGTCATTGTACACTTAATTTCAATGAATTAAGAAACTCGTGTTAATCCTCTGTTGCACGCAAGCAGACTGAGAGCCTGCTCTGCATTATTTTCCTCCCCATTTGTCACTTATGAAATGATACTGAGTTTTGACTTCGTGTATCTTCTGTATCCTTTGCGACATATGCGTTGATAGTTCATTTCGCGATCGTTGCTCACTGCACGTGTAATCGCGTCGCAAATCCAAGTAGTCTACTGGAAGATTAAAATGTGTAATATAACAATAAGCACCAAAGACAACTGCGTGCTCTCAGAATCGAAGATCAATATACTATTTATACAAAATTTGCGTCAGTTTTAATATTCACAAATTATGCAGAGAAATATAAGAAAGTACTTAATACGTGATAGAAGTCTAAATACGCAGTATTATGTAAAAAGGTCCAATATGCATTCTGTTTGAATTTCTCAAAAAAAAAAAAAAACTACAAAACATGCAAACATGCACAGAAA
Source organism: Teleogryllus oceanicus (assembly GCA_964035755.1). Lineage (NCBI taxonomy): Eukaryota > Metazoa > Arthropoda > Insecta > Orthoptera > Gryllidae > Teleogryllus > Teleogryllus oceanicus. The sequence continues at coordinate 120,806,825 of CAXIVR010000002.1, forward strand.
AAACATGCATTTTTAACGAGTTTTTTATGAAATCTCTAGTTACAAAGTTTGAAATCTCTGCGAAGCTTAAATAGAAACATGCATTTGCATGGAAATTCTGTGTCTAGTAATGACATTAAGGATGGCGCGATGTATTTTTTGAAAGTTTGAAGCATGAAATTTATGTATGTTCTTAATGTAAATAATATGATTATGAATAATTATAATAGTAATTACAATAAGAATAATTATAATAATTATAATTATAATTTCATACTTATTTCAAAAGCTTTTGCTTGCGTTCAGTTTTTTTTCTTAGAGCGGAATGTTTGAATTTCGGGTATTATGTCTGTATTTCCATACAATGAAACACCACACAACGAAATGTTTATTTATTTTTAATCCAATTGTGTTCTTCCAGGTAATATAAATAGTTGCATAGATTTATCGTGCAACATTGCATCAGTCCCAACATTTAGTTGTCATAATTGATAATCGTAATTTTTAATAACTTCAAGTTTGAATAGGATGTTATGGGTTGTAATAACGTTTCAAAATAACAACCTATTATTATTATTATTATTATTATTATTATTATTATTATTATTATTTAATTGTCACCTTATTGGACGCAATTACGCTCGGAAATATGTTCCACAATCGTAAAATCCAAGTTGTGACCATTTTACTGAGTAACAAATGTGTCTTAATAATTTGTTTAAAGAATTAATTTGTTACTAAGTAACATGGTTACAACTTGCATTTCTTTACGATTACGGAATATATATCCGAGTCAAATTGCGTCCAATAAAGTGGCAGTAAAGATGAGAATGGGCGATATATGTCTTATGAAAACTGTTCGATGGTTTGGTTGTCTCGATAGCATGGTGGTCAGAGCTTTCAAACCAGAAGGCTCGGGTTCTCATTTCGGTCGGAGCAACCAATTCTTTGATCAAATATTATTATTATTATTATTATTATTATTATTATTAAAGTGTTGCTGTGAGAGTCGCTAATTTCGTTGCTCCGCGCGTCACCCCATTGAGGCCCAGTGTGCGTCGGGCGTCCGCGCTGCGTTAATTGCTGCTAATGGAATGAGGCCGCGGGGTGCTTCGATCGATATCGGCCCCTTGGCATATTGATTGGCGCTTGTTACCGATGCGCCGCACGCCGGTCACGCCATCTCGCGGGGGCGGCGCCGCCCGCCCCCCGCAGATTGTTTTCCCGGGAGACTGCGCTCGAAAAGGTGTCGCAATAATCGACGTCGTTCGTATTAAGATATGCATCTGAAATTGGGTTGGTGGCGGTGGTTAAGATGTGCAAAATTCCTGCGTGGGATGGGTCGTGAGGTGTATTAATGTTCGTAACGGTTTCGTGTTTGTGGAATGAATGATGACTTAACGTTCTCCTACTTCAAATTTGAGTACTTAAAGATGGGCATTTACCCACAAAAAGACGCTTGAAAGTAGAACTGGTCAGTTTAAAGCCATGTACATAATGAAGGGTATTTGTTCATAATTGTTTATATGCAAAATACATTTTACAGACTAACAGTTTGTATGAGGATATGGAGAATAAAATATGAATTACATGTGATAGCATCTGAACTTGCTACCGGCTAAAAATGTTGAATTCATGGAGTTATGGAAATACTAATAGGCCTCATATTCCCTAATGACATCTTCGTTGGTTTTTCTAAATATCCTTCCATCTTCTTCATTACAAAGAAGTTGTCTCATTGAGATGATGAGTATGTATAAATAAAATAGGAAAAACGAGTCACTGCTTGGCATGTATTAGAGAATTGATCTGCCTTAAATCGCAAAGAGATTCTAATTTGTTTTTCATCGCGTGTTGGACAATATATTAATTTTGAGGACACTCAAATGTCATAGTTATGGAGCTGTATGAGGTATTCTGGAGAAAGAACATACATCATTCTGTCAATGATCTTCGTTCCAATGTAAATGGAAATGATCTCTTTCTTCAAGCTAAGTACCTATTCTATGCGTAAACGCACGCAGAAGAAAAGCGTCAAGAGGAATTTTAAAAGAAGAGTTTGAAGGGGACTTAGCCATGAAAGCGAACAAAATGTTCTATTACATGGCTATCAGCAGTGTCTTGGGAAGACTCTATCTAGCAAATATAGTATTGAATAAATTGCAAAATGCAGATAAATACTACATGCACAAAATAACTTGCATGTAGTTTGGAGAAGCTTACCTGCCGCTCGTTGGACCGAAATAACTCTCAAAGATTTTCAAAAGGAGAATTGAACCCTCACAATACATTCTAACATTGATAAAAGAGTTTAAAATATTCGAACACTTCATATTCCTCAAATTTTCGAAGTTATTGTTGAAACCTAAAAGTTTCTTTTCCTGGAAAGATCCCAGTATCCGAATATCATTTGTAGAAATATTACCCACTTAAACAGATACAAGTACGCATTCATTAACTAACTGGATTATTCTCTTCATTGAAAATCTTGATACCCTTTTTTAAATGTGATTTAATCAATAAATTCTATTCTTTACTAAATTATATTAGTTTTTATCTCATCACATGAAAACCCACAAACAGCAGGTAAGGAGTTATTTCATTCGGTAACATCTTAAAGGCACCACCATGTCTCGAAACATTCAGTCAGATTCTCCTCATTTCCTAAACGATTATTTGGGGTAACAGTTTTTAACCAGGTGTTTTATATATTAACTGCTTATTTGTTACTTTGCTTGTCTTTTGAAATGTGTAAACGTAGCTTTCGCAGCAGAACCACGTCGTCGAGGCCGCTCCACCTTGTGGTGGCGGTGCGCAGCGGAGCGCGGAGGGCGGGACCACCCAGCGCCCGCGGCGGCCGTCAAGCACCGCGCGATGCCGCGATAGCCCCAGCAGACGCCGCGCTGCGCGGGCGGACGCGCGGGCGGCCAAGGCGCGAGCGCGCCCCACGGCCGGGCTCTTGCCTCATTGCTGCCGCTCAGAGAAAGCGGGAGCGGTGATGGTGAGAAAAGTGGAGGATGTTGGGAAAGGAGGAGGGCATCTTGTCTGTGTGGAGACAGGAGAGATCCAAAATCCTGGGTTGTAACTTCTTCTGCCGGTGTGTGTGCGCTTGCAGTGGAAAGGGAAGAGGATATTGGTTGGCTACGAAGATGTTGAAGTGGTTGGTTTGCCAAAAGGACGAGGGTTCGTAGCTGTGTGGAGAAGGGCGACGGAAGAGAGTCCTTGCTGCTTTCTGCTGCTGTGGATGTGCTGCCGATGGGGGTGATGGAAGCGATGGATGTGGATGATACATGGTTAGATATAAATGTAGGAGTTTGTAACAAGGAAAGAAAGGAGAATTGCGGTGTCATGGCGATTCGACCACGCCCAACTTCCGAGTGGCAATGGTGATGGAAGTAGCGGAAGTGGATGGCGGGAGCATTCAGGTGTTCGACGAGGTGAAGGATGAGGAGGATATTAGGTTTAACCCTCTGATGCAGGAAGACGCGGACAAACACCTTTACAGTAGTGGGGCCTCCGAGGCCCGGAACATATGTTTACTGGAATGTATATATTTTCAATGAATTATGTTTTTTCACTATTATTTCAGAGGAATATACAATTACACATTTACTTGTACTTTACTGTTGCATTATTCTACAATTTTATTTACAATTAAACACATTTTGGCAGCGCTACTGTGGTTTGGAAACATGACGTTCACATTGGTACAATATGTTTCGGACTTCCTATCAATTTTAGGACATATGTAACATCTGAAAGGAAAAGGAAAAATGCGTTAAATTGTTGGGAATACATCTTTTTACTTTACAATAGTTTTTAAAATTACGTTTAGCCATGTTTTATTCTTGGCAGCAGCTAGGCGTGCAGCTTCACGGCTTGTGCATTGCGCTGTATCCTCTTTCATTTCTTTAGAAATCAGCAAATTGAATGGTTCTTGTACTATATTTATCGCAATGTTTTTTACGGGATCAGGAGGAACGCGGAAGAGATTTTGTAAATGACATCTAGAAAGCTGGTGGCGCGCTTCTGAGCCATTGAAATCCATTTCTGGATATCATGAAATCCAAACCTGAAGATAAAGTACGTGGTGCCTCGTTTACATGCGATTTAGGTCTGTTGGAATCAGATTCAAACAAAACATGCACCACTGTACTCTTCATCTCGTCTACGAGGTCACACGGGATCATCGTCATTTGAACTAAATTCACCAACATAATTCGTTTCTGATTCATTTAGAATATTCTCGATTTCTTCTTGAGAAATGTTTGCTTCAAAACACAAACGCCACAAGCAAACAAGGTAAATGCACACTCACTGTTTTAGATTGGAAACCACTCTCACTGTCAGAACTGAAACAATATATTATCTGATTTTCCATCCTATTTGTTATCGACGCATCCGCGTGTCACGTTTCCACCAATCGGCTCTCGCTGCATCCGACGCAGGGGGCGCACGGTCGCGCATCGCGTCCGCCGGCGTCTGCGATGAGAGCGATTTAAGGACGGTGAGCCGTAATTCGGTTCCGAATAACCCGAATTCGTCTAAAACACAAACAAATCATTCTTTACATTACAATAGAAGAATACCAAGAGAGATAGCGATAGTTGATACTTCATCATCAAGCTCTTTCAAATTAAAAATACCACCGGGCCTCGAAGGCCCCACTTCTGCATCAGAGAGTTAACTCTGCTGCAAGACAGCGACATGACTGCCAACTCCTCGGTTTTAGGTAAGCAGTAGGTGATGGAGGGTGTGGAGGTAGTTGATTGGATACTACTGATGTAGAAGTACGAGAAAGAAACAGAGCCCTACTCCCATTGGCGTGGTTGCACTTTTGTGAGAAGTATGTATTAAAGATGCGGAAGAGAAGGAAGTGAGTATTGCGCTCGTGCGGTGATCGCAGTGGGTGCAGTGGCAGGGCTGCTGTATTTAAAGAATAAAGACCGTGGCAGAAAGGGCAGAAGTCGGTTACTGTAATGTCATGCAAGTAGTTGAAGATGTCACAAAAGATTAAACAATTCGGAGGTCAAAGAGAAGAAACAAACGGAGTGGAGTAAGAAATGATGATGATGAAGAAATGATGGAAAGGGCGATTGAAGCGAAGGCAGCGATAAAGAAACACGGTAAAAGATGCGGCGGGAGAAACGTAGAGGAATTCAAATGATGCCTGATTGACTGAAGCGCGCGTGGAATCAGAGCAGCCGTGTGTCTTCAGGTGAGGAGAGGTTATTCACTTATTAATACCGAAAGGCTAAATAAAATGCTTTAGGCACTCGTGAAGCTAACAGTCTTGGCATAAACCCGCTCTGGAACAGAACATTTGCGTTGATAAAAATTTCATTGACTTTAAAGTAATCCGTCCTTCGCAACCGCTTCTCTTATAGTCCAAATGAGAATAGAGATTTTTTCTTTAAATATACCTAAAACTGTGTATTGAGAACTGATGCAATTACTGCAATTGATGTATATCGTTCTGTGTTACTCTCTTCAAACTGAAAGCTTGTAAAAACCCTTAATTTCTGTGCTCCTTTGTATTCATACATTACTGACGGACATTTACCATAATCAGAGACCTAGCCACATAATTAAATAACATTTTTACTCATTTTTTTCTGAATCAAAAGAAAAAGTCCCCATCGGAGAGCGAAGGAACCGGAAGGTGGGGCGGAGGAACGAGTCGGAAGGGCGCCCGGGTCGTTAAGATCTCCCAGATGCAGCGCCCTGATTCCGCGGCGCGGAGCGGTTCGTGACCCGTTCAGGCGAGGAGGGGGAATTGGACCAGAGCGACGTGGAGCAGGTGGGGGATTGGATGTGGTGACGAACAAGGAGGATGCGAAGATGGGGATGTCGACCAAGCAAATGGATTTTCCTTGATGTGAGAGACAACAGATAACTTTATATTTTATTAAGAGATTTTAATTAGAATGTCAATGAATTGCAGGTTTATGGTATCATTATAATTTCTATATTGTAGGTAATTAAAACGGAAACATGGAATATTGGGGAAATTCAGCAATGGAATTGCATATGAAAACGTCACGATATTTCAACTAAATACCGATGTATAGTGATTTTTTTAACTGCATGCTATTGTTTCAGAATATGTAAATAAAAGGAGTTAAGATAGTCTAGAAGTATTGAGAAAAATTAATAACATTTCTATTGTTTGTGTAGGTTCGAGTCCCCAAGGTGCCAGGATTGTCGACACTAGTTAGCTAGGTTGATAGCTAGGTTAAATTCAGCTGCTCTTTGGAGACGTCTGGCGGTCGCCTGCCCTGATCGGTAGTTTTCTGTGGTTTCTCAGATTAACCCCGGCGAATGACAGAGCAGTACCTTAACAAACCGGCCTCGAACCGCGCGCGATCTGTCCTTACTCTTCCTTGTCGTTTCTATATCTCTTACTTACTGGACCTCTTACTTACACACTTACACTCTCATGCACTACACTAACAGACATGCCGATCGGGAGCGCAGAGCTTGTCCCGGCGAGGGCGGTGCCGTGTTGATGAGAGAAACCTGGTTGGGAGGAAATGCCGTTAGCCGACGGTAGGTCGGCGACGGTAGGCCACTATGCAGCGGGGGAAGATCACCGCCACCTCACGAGGAAAACACAAGCACTACACTTATGGGAATAATGATCTTAGCAGTTGAAATCCTTGAATCATTGATCAATTAATCAAACTATTTTTTGTGGGAAAATATTGAACTAATTCGGGATAACTAACTAACTAACCACGGGATTTTCCGGCCGGCGTGGCGCCGCCGCCTTCCACCCCATCCCACCTCCGGCTTAGGAGCGGGTTTCCCCGAAGCGGCCCGCCGCAGCGACGCTGTACCCCGCGACGCCACAATATATTGGAAACCCACACTCTGCTTGAAAAGTTAAATAGCTTCGTTTACCCAATAAAAATTCTCCCAAATCCTTGTTACAGTTTTTACATTTTTATTTTGAGAGATACAGAACTTTCAATATAGAATTTTGGAAGGATTATCCGTACGAATTCAGTAAAGACTATATTGGCCTATGAACAACTAACCTCATAGGTGGGCATTCCGTATGGAAAGATTAAAACAAGAGGCAGTAACCTTCAGAGAATTATCATCCACATAGTGGGATGTACGAACTGATAAAATTTACAACACTAATAAAGCCGTCGAAACCTCCAAAACAGGAGTGCCTCGTAATGGAAGTTCAATGGTTCGGAGAAGTCCTTAATAATACTTTAAGAGACCAGTAATATTCTTTCGTAAATTGATGCTTTCTTTAAAAAGATACTATATTTTTAAACACGTTTTTCTAGAACTTTTAACAGTGAGTTCCGGTTTCGCCTTTTACTGGAAACCACTATTCGTACGTCTCGTTATGAATATTTCTTCATTTAATTACCAAAATTTGTTTAAAAATTTACTCAGTGAATAAAAAAATATTTTATCACTTTTTGGGCTTGGTAATATAGATATAGACCACGGATTTTAGGACTAATACCTATTTGGAAATTGTAAAAAAGAATTGCAGATGTTCAGGAATCTTGAAAAACCAGATCTTCTGAAAGCATCTAATAGTGCCTAAAACGACCTAAAATCGCGATTGATGCTTTTTTAAAATATATTTTTGCTTAAAACTTCCTAAAACAAGTAATTTTGAATAATTATCCTATTTTAATTACTCTTTTTTTTCTCGCCCTTCCTAAAAAGAAGGTATTGTAATCGTGCGCCGGAAAACGGTGAATTTAAAAAAATGTTATAACGAAACGCAAATACTTTCCCAATATCCCTAAACGCTAATATTTCCTGATCGAATATGCAATCGACTACGCACCGAAATCTCTCTCCGAACACGCAGAGCATAAGGAGCTCTACAGGTCAATATAAAGATGTATGAAACTCGTTATCACTATGCACTTCTCAGGCAATTGCACCTATTTCCAGTGCAGCTGCGCTGTTGTCAGGTTGAGAATGAAAAGCGTGAAAGAATGAATGAAATGAAAGTGAATAAAATAAATGAAAGTGACTTTCATGAAAATTAAATACTTTTGTGAACATTTTTTAATGCCAGAAACAAATTTTCATGTCTAATTTTTTAAATGCCAGGTTTAATCATTTGTAACCTATTTTAAGTGCCTAAAACGAAACATTTCATGCCCAATATAGCCTAATTTCATAATTATTTACCTATTTTAGGTGCCAAAATAATCCCGTTTTGTGCCTTAAATTCCAATGTCTAGAAATAACATTATTACAACAGTTAATTTTACAAATATAATTTTGTGATGTGTGATCTCTGGTACCCTATCCAACAGAGAGTGACTTTTATCCATTAATGAATCCGGGGATATTTATATATCACGCCTAATAATCTTCAGCAATTATTATGTCGCCTAGTATTGGCTCTGAAGGAAATTACTCAAGGGCCTATCAGAATTTGGGTCTTCATGTAGCTTGTAGCATGTTCTTCTCCTGAGTTACACATGTCTTGAAATATTAATAGTCTGAGATCATGAGAAACATATAGAGCCTCATCATAACAACCAAAGGGACTCTAAGCTCTGCGTAACGAACAGCAATCGAAGCAATCTCATTGGGTCGATGAGCAAAAGGGATGCGAAACTCGAACTGTACATGTGCAGAAGATCGAGAAGAAGAAATAAAAGAGGTCATCAGCAATTTACAGATAGGGATAAAATTTCAAAAAAGGGGAAATGCAACGGTTTAATTTAAAAAAATTAAATTAATGGATAATCAAAGTATTTAGTTCAGAAGATAAAATTTCAAAAAGGGGAAATGCAACGGGAGGATTAGTAGCAGTTCAAATTAAACAAAAAATCAATAAAGAAAGACACATTGTATGATTGCAAAAGTTAAGGAACATATAGCAGATAAAATTGCAAAATGAATTGCGACGGGGAATTAATACCGATACTAGCAGTTCAAATTTCAGATTATAAATGTATGTGAAGAAATATACATTCTCATATTCAAAAGAAAGAAAAACAAATTTATATATATAATTAAATTATATATATATATATATATATATATATATATATTGTGACCGTCCGTTTTCTTAGATTCCGAAAACGTGTCACATACCGCCCTAAGAAAGCGAGGGAAAGGAATATTTTGAACGCGCGCCAACGCGGATGAATATTTGGAATGCTAATTAGAATTTAGAACAAGAGAGACCGCCACCATAGACCGAGGGCGAGACCGGAGGTCGGATGAAAGAAAAAGTTCTTTCTGAAGGTAGCAGCTGAACTGGGCGGACGTATGGAAAACGGTACGCCAGGAAGTGACATTGCAGCGGACTTCAGATTTGCAACTTTGAGGAAAACTCTTCTAGAAGACCCGAAGAGTTTTTTTTTCTCTCTCACATGCTTTTCTTATATTTAAATGCTCTCTTGAAGTTGGTGCTCGTATAAAAAGGGGTGATCTCTGGATTCATTTTCACTCTGAATATCCAGTTGGTCATTAACCGTAATCGAAAATAAAGTAAAATTCATATGAGAGTATTCAAGAATATAAAACTTGAACGAGAAGAAGAAGGCGATTTCTAGGGAGCAACTGCGTTCTCAACCCGAGGCCACGACGCTTTAAGGCCGAAGCAGCTCGGTGAAAAGGGGTAGAAGGAAGCCCAGCGGACTGCTCTACGCGGCCGAGAACACAGTAAGGTCGTTCCACATAAACTGTTTTGTAGAGATAGGAGTGATTCAGTTTAATCAGAAAGCTTATTCTGTATCTGTCACGTAGAAAGAAAGGGAGGGTAACAGATTTACCATGCTTAAAAGATAAGAAAAGTAAAAGTACATTTGTTTCCGACTTCTAATACGTGAGAACAGAATCAATCTTTTCTTTCAAAAAGGATTTGAAGATCAAATATTGTAATATAGTGATTAAGAGTTTGTGTAAGAGTATAATTATAATAATAATCATTCTCTGGATTTTAGAGAGAGAAAGAGTTTCCTTTTTGTTGTAAAAGTAATGTTAAGTCAAAAGTATTAATTTTGATTTTCAATGTGTGTTTCTTTCACATTTTGTAAAGTAATATTTTAACGATTCTTTCGAATTTCTGAAAGTGTGTTTGTTAAACAATTGGGTTGTAGATGAAAGTAGGAAATTGTGTATTGTGTTATTAGTGTGTGTTTTTCTTACAGTCAAGAGTATTCTGTATTTGATTTTTTTTCTGTGTGCCATTGTATGTATTTGTCATAGCAGCAAATATTTTTAGAATATATTCTGAATTTAGTGAAAAGTGATTCTCACCCGAGTTGTTTGTAATTTTTCCAATCCATAAACGATCTTCACGACCCTGCCCCCCCTATTTTTTTTATTTATTGTGTCCACACTGGGACGTCTATACTGAGTTAGTCGACCATCTGGTGAATTGTGTTCGCCACCCCCACAAGACGTCTCAGGTCGGGTGCTGGCCTTACGGCTTGTACCGGACGGTACTGTGGCTCGCAATATATATATATATATATATATATATATATATATATATATATATAAGAAATGGGCGATAGTAATAATAATTAATATAAAATATTATTCTCTTTATTTTTTTTATTATATATATATTTAACCCCAATTTTTTTTTCCTTTTAAATGTGTCTTTCTTTATTGATTTTTTTTTAATTTCCCCTTTTTTTGAAATTTTATCTCTCTGTAACTAAATACTTTAGATTATCCATTAATTGTAATTTAATTTTCTATCTTATTGTGTATTTATTTATAATTTTGTTGTATCTTTCTGTATCTTATAGACCGACGACGGCAAAGCCGTCGAAAGCCGGCTATCTTAATAAAGCTAATATGTTGACGAAGATGACCTCTTTTATTTCTTCTTATAAGAACGTCAACAACACCAAATCAGAATTCCCACAATTCAGAAGATCGATGTTGCTGTGGATTGCTGTACGCTACGATGAACCTAATACCATAACGGAAAGCACAATGAAAAGCCAAGAAATATCCGAAACAGTATTTCTAATATTTCGTAAGTGGCGTTCTCCACCGAACTGTTGGCCTCTCGCATGAGCGGAGCGCACCTATTAGTGAAGCGCGCGGGAGCACTGGAGCGAGCGGGCGGGCGGGGCGGCGCCTTCACAGAGAGAAGCGTCAGCGGCACAATGGGATGCATCCGCGCCGAAGGGCGGTGGGCGGCGATGGGGGCGCCGCCCCGCCCCGCGCGGCGCGAACGCGCGTGAACGCGGTTGGCCAGGTCAAGGGTTAAGAGGCGCGGCGTCGGGCCTTCCGGGGCCGCGAGGGGCCTCCTGCTGACTCATTGGCAATGGTGGCGCGGGTGGGAGGACACGGCATTCGCGGTGTGTGGACGAAATGAGGCTACGAGAGTGGAGGAAGCTGTAGTTTTCATTCGAAAGATTTCTTCCGAATACACAATCTTAGGTGAAAGAGTCACATACTGTATGCACGTACTGTAATATTACGCTAATTTACTGTGGTTTTGTGAGAGCAATTCAGCTCACATTTCATGTTTTCATATAGTTTTATTCACTGCGAGAATTAGCGCTCCTACGCATTACCGGATGCACAATCTGGCCACGTTTCCTGGAAATCTAAAGTATATTTCTGGCACGCGCGGTTCTCAAAATCCCGCCCTCGGGACTTCACGTGCCGCTACGCCAGATTTCGGCGAATTGACTACGGCTTTTAACTGCCTCAAGCGATTTGCCTCCTCAAAGCTACCAGACACTTCAAATACTCATTATATTAGGCGACTAGTCCCCACCTCCATCCACTAACCAAATTGCTTGCGTCGCGAAGCAGTAAGATTTTAGTCTAACGAGTCTCCGTAGTGCACGGATGTGCCGTTGTCCAGCGCACGTAATAATTTCTTGCATTATGCAAATCTGATACCATGTTCAAAGCAATCTCGACATTTGCACAAATGCGCATGTCATCTCAAAGAATTTCTGTAAGTGAGGTAATCGTCCAGTGGCGGCTGATGCCCCAACAGACTAGAGGTTGCACCTCCATCGAATGACAGAAATGTAATTTACAAAATTCAAAATACTAAACATATAAGGTAAAAATGTACGAAATTCAAATCAATTAAAAGCAAGTGAAATAAAAGTCTATATTGAAACACTACTTACAAAATTGTTTGCGTCGGCTCCGCATAAGACATATACACCTCCCGCGCACATGGTTCTGGTTTGATTTACTCTGGGCACTTAAATTCGACTCCAGTATATCGCAAAAAGCACTATTGCTTCGACACCTTTCACACAAATAAAATTATTTTATTTCGAAAACTTCACTATCCTAGTGTATTTATCAACGAATGATCTTCGACACAGGACTTCCATCCAGCAAGGCCACCTTTACACAAATAACTCATAAAATGTACGTTTTGAGTCAACAAATCTGTTATCAAATGAAAACAAATTCTCCAAATATCATAAACAATGCATTGTGCATTGAATATCGCCAATAATTGACTGAACTTGTGTACTTTCAATAGCAAGCGAAAATCATAAAACTACGTTGCAGTGAGAAGACAGAAGGGTAATCCCCTGAGATTCCTTCCATCACCAGCAGCGTGAGAGCACCAGTCTCTGCTTGCCCAACCCAAAAAGGCTGCATCTTCCCCGTGTTAAATCGAAGGACCGAGGAATAAAAGAAGTAAATTCATTAATACACCAAGAGCTAAGAGCAATTCCTGGCCAGACACCGGAGAGCGCCAGTTGGACGCTTTTGGTTCAAAAATAATTTCATATACATGGATATTGCTGCAATATCTTGAATAATGAATTTTAAAAGAAAGTATATTCCTAAATATTATGAGATTTTTTCTTTTTTCTCGTATTTCATTTTCGTCCTGCATATCGTAATTTCATTGAATGCTAATCCCAGGGTTGACACACCTGTAAATCCATTAAAAGAAGAAAAAAACGGATGGTTCTAAAGTGAGCTATTGACATGACAATCAAAGTTTATCTTCGTAACATTGTTTCATAAAGCATTGAATCGAATCGCAAGAAACTTTACATTTATAGGGTTTAGTCACTTTAGAATATCATGTAAACGGCATTGGTATTTGATTCTGATTGTATGCGACAATGATTCTGATTGTATGCGAATCGAATATTTATTTCATTAATATTTTTATAACTTTTTCGTTAAGTAAAGGAAATTAAAATAATTTACAATGAGCACTTTATCTGCACATTTTATCACTATTTTTTATATAAACTTTCGGTTTTGAGCTAAAAGTCTTAAAACAACCGTTATGATCTGGTAGTCATAAATTTCTTTCCAGTTTGCACTCTTTTTTATGAACGTCCATTCAGCTCGTTCGAAAAGTGCGTAAGCCCCCGGAAGTTTTCACCGGTTGAAGAGTCCGAGCGAGCGATGGCTGAGTTATTCGAAGGCGGCGTCGAAGCATGCGCCTCAACGACCTGGTTCGCACCTCCTACAGCCGAAAGATGCAAATTCATCTCGACCAGCTTTCAACACACATTCTCTGTTCGTTCTTTATGCAAACTTCAAGCGCCGGAAACGCCGGTTATACGACAAAGGTTCTACGCAAAAGGAGACAATACATCACGGTGCCGCCAGTAAAAATCACGCCCATTGGCTGGCCGCGTTCATAAACCACGCGCGCGAGCGGCAACGCACAATGGGCCGCAATGACGCCGAAAGTCGCTTGACTTACTTTCTGCGCGAGCTTTTCAAGCAATGAAAAAATGCAAAATTTAAACTAAAATAAAACGAACGAAATAATGTCCATATTCGGATTTCTAAAGAGAAAGAATGAGAATAAATCTACGGAACCAAATATTTTGAACTAGTTTGTATCCCCAGGCAAAAAAGGATTGAATCAAAACCTCAAAATCAAATATACGGAAAATAGTAATGAGGAAGAAATAAAAAATCATTTTGGTTTAAGGCAAAATTAAAATGGAAATATTGGCCAGGAAAAGGTTAAGAAGAAAACAGGCGCATTAGGAAGAAAATTCAGAAATTAGAAGAAAGAGATACTGGAAACACGTTGTTTCACCTGATCCTTAGCTGTCACAAATCGAAAATAATGTATATCTTGACTTCCCTATCTAGTTCCATTAGTGTTTAAAATGTTGTTTTTCTTGTTGGGAATATTCTAAAATAACATTTTAGCAACATTTTTCATTCAAGCCCGTCATACGGTACGAGAGCACGATGTTCGCAAGCGCTTTATGTTTTTAGGGTGCCCGCTTCTATGAAATTTTAGGAAGAATTGCACATTTTATTTTACGAATTTATCAATTTTAAGTGATAAATCGAAGACCTAAAATTATTGTCAAAGTTGATAATTACACTATAAAAGTAATTTGGATTTCAACGATTCGTTTCCTCCTCTATTTCCATAATTATGATAGCATTTGGAAATTAGACTAAAATCTTGATTTGTTGTTTTTAAATTCTTCTTAAAATATGTAAATATGTTATTTTAAATTGAAATAATGTTATTGTTTATATTTTAAATTTTTATTTTTAATATTTTTGTCTAATTTTGCTCCGTCGGTGGAGTGGAGCCATTCAGGGGTGCTGGGTGGGGAGGCGGGCCACGAGGGCGGTCGGTGGACGGCGTTCGGCGCGAACAGAAGGCGGCGGCGGCGCGGCGGCAGCTGCTGCTTTATGGCGGCGCGAGGGGCGGAGGCGGACGCGAGGCGTGTTTCGGGCGCGAACGGACAGCGCGGCCCGCGCCCTTCGATCACACCCATTCCCGACTCCCCCCCCCCCAACACGCCACCCCGGCTGATGTCGCGTCTAGCGCGCGTACCCCTACGTTTCCACCGTGGAACGTTTCTTACAAGGATGACTCATTGCCTGTGTGTATTACTTCATTCGGTGGTGTTCATCACTGATGACAGTAGACGAGGGATTTGAATTTTGTATCTTTAGTTTTAATCCTCTTGATGATAAAACCTGGAGAACTTCTACGTACGTACTGAGTGGCATCTTGGTTGACAGACAGTGACGAGATATGGACAGTAATACCAACAGATATTTGGTGTCCAAACCTGAAACACTAAACACAGTTACGTTAGGACTTAGATTCGTAAGTAAAACAGGCGTCGCAGTAGTAGAATGTTGCGTCAATCGGGCGGTCGTGATTGTGATATATATTTTCGTCCTCCTGAGTTAGAAAACCTTACACAGGGCGCTGTCACGATCGCTACTACATTCCCACCAACGCCGTTAGAGCCGCCCACGCCAGCAGCGAAACTACCTCTCTTTCCGAAGACAAGATTGCTCTCGCGGCTGAGGCTGCTGCGCTGACAACGGCGGCCGCCTGTTGGTTAAAGGCGCCAGCAAGCAGCTTGTCCGTTCCTACCGGCGCGGCGTGGCGGAGGCGTCAGCACTCACCGTTGTCAGCAGACAGCGAGTGATATATATTTCCGTCTGCTGGGCCCGAACAATACTGGCACAGTGGGTTCTCACAATCGCCACCAGTCACGATCGATAGGTCCACCGCCTTCTCTGCTGCTGGTTAGTTCCGACGAAAGATCTATGAAATACATGGTGTAGAATATGTCTTATGATATATGTTCTACATTTGCACACGTTTGATGGTCTCTAAATTTTATAAAGATGACAGGATTGCTTGATTCACATGACCAGACGTATCACTCGCGATTCCAAGGTTATGACGTTTACCTCCAAATTATTGTACTTATTAATTGTATTGTACTTCAACCAATATCCACTTTATTCCGATGTATCTAATCTAGATTGTAATTAAGACAGAAATGAACATTCGTATTAGACAGAATTCTCTGCTCGATGTAGAATGTTGCATTTTTTACTCGTTATAAACTCTAAATTAATTTTAATTAATCTCTAATGATCATCGTTTTAAAACTTACTATTTATAGTTGAAAAAGTAACGTTAATAACGTAAAAATAAATAACGTTGTTATTTGTTGTTAATCATATTTCATTTACATTTTTGTTCACGTATTACAAGATATATTGCTGTAATAAGGGTGGTAAGTTAGCGGAAACAAATTAAATAAATCTGAATTAAACACGAAGTTACTTAAAATACTACTAAAGAAGGAAGCTATACAAACATTTTAACGTGCATTTTGTCATTTCTTTACATAAATAAGTGAAACCCAGTCACAACAAATCTATTCCAAAACAGATATCAAGTACTTTGAATATAAGTAATGTTAATTAACCCAGTGGAAGTAATTAATTCATTAAGTAGTACCATACCCCTCAAAATAAAAGTATGTAAAGAAATAATTTATTTTATTTTTTAAACCCCCTCCAACAGAACTTTCAGACAAATAAATGTAGAAACTGCCATACTATTGCTGCTTATCTCATTTGTTTTATTCTTTCCCCATTCCAAGAGCATGAGAAATTAATAGACGTCAAAGACGGACATTGCTTAACTTCCTCAATTTAACAGAAGCCCCTTGCAGCAACACCTAGTCGCTGTACCCGCTCTCGTTTTCTCCACGGGGGTCACCTCGGTAATGGACGGGGTGGATTGAAACGAATGGTAGTTTACGCAGACAAATTTCACTGTTTCTGGAAACGATAAGGCCCAACTCCTCTAAAACCCTCATCCATTGCGACGGGAACCGGGGTGGAAAGCTCGTTCCCTCACTGTCCACCTCGCTGGTGACGGAAGCCCCAACACGCGATAACACGGGCGCACGGACCACAGCGCCGCTGCCCAAGTGGACAGGCCAAACGAGCCACCGGCGGCCGCGGAAGGCTACCGCAGTGGCCGCCGCCGCGCTGCCGAAGCACGGGCTCGCCGCGCCCACGCGCCCGGCTTACAAGGTTCCCCTTAGACCCATTGGGATGATCAGACTAGAAGGCTACCTAATGGAAAACGGCAGGACATCTTGCTGTAAGAAATGGAACAGTCAAAGGTAGTTTTCATTCTTTTTCAAAAGTATTTCCAAATAAAGTTTGCATAATGCAATTTGAAAATTCTCAATTGAACATAAAGGCATTTCAGGAATATCCTATTGTCTCTCATTTACCGACAGTATGTCCAAGGCGTATCTGGTGCAAAATAATGAAGCAAGGCACATTTTTGCATTGCTTTACCAAAGCCACAACTTTCGATATATTTGCCACCTCCGCATCGCCACCACATCCACTTATAGATAATCATTCGAATTTTTGGCTCTTCAGCTCTTCGTAAACAGTAATTTTTCGCGATAAAATTCTGTCACCCTACCGTGTAGTGCTTCCAGGAATCGAATTGATCTACGAATTCGTAATCGTCATTTCAATCTAATGCAATCATTGTGTGATTATAAGCGTATTTTGGAGTGGGCATCTGCCAGTTCAACGGTACCCCTTTGAAGTCTGAAACGGTACAGCCTTTCACAAGCCTCCGTTTTAAACGCACCAATCGCTCTCCGATGTATGAGGTGGGTTCTGTGCTATACAGGGAAACCTAACACAGCTCTCGAGGCTTTCGCCGCCTCCGCACCGCCTCCGCCGCCGCGCCCGCCTCCGTTTTACGGCGCCATTAAAATTGATTCCGCGCGTCGCCGCTAAGCCGCGCCCGCGGACACAGACGCGGACGCCGCCTTTCAAACGCGCCGCAATTTATACGGAGGCGGAGGCTGAGGTGCGGCGCCGGCGGCCCTCGAACCCGACCGCCTCCGCGCGCGCGCGCCGCCGCCGCCGCCTCCTCTGATTGCACTCTGGACCGGGTTGGATCCTAGCAGGACCAAAAGCATCCGGTGGTTCAACGGCATTACACGCACTCCATCGTTTCTTTGTTTCATTGATTGATTAGTGATTCCGAGAACTTCAACAGATAAGGTCATTACTCGCGTAAGTGTAGTGCATGTTTGTATTGCGAGACGTGGCGGTAGCGTGAGGTATCTTCGCCCGCTGGATGGTAAGATCATGCGCCGACTAAGTCAGCTTGCGGAGATTTTTCTCAACCCCCCCACCAGCCGGGCATCGCCCCAGCCGAGACAAGCTCTAAGCTTCCGTCGTCTTCTAACAATTGAGATAGCTTGTGTGTGTGTG
The DNA here is from genome assembly GCA_964035755.1 of Teleogryllus oceanicus. NCBI lineage: Eukaryota > Metazoa > Arthropoda > Insecta > Orthoptera > Gryllidae > Teleogryllus > Teleogryllus oceanicus. The sequence goes on from CAXIVR010000002.1 coordinate 120,824,825, forward strand.
TGTGTGTGTGTGTGTGTAAGTAAGGGGCGAGGATACGATAAGGAAGAGGAAGGAAATATCGCGCGCGGTTCGAGTCCTAGTTGTTAGTGTACTGATCCGGCAATCGCCTGGTCTCGATCGGAGAATCCACGGAAAATTATCGATCAGAACTACCACTAGAATTCTCCTCGAGACAGCCTGAATGTAATCACTTTCTCGAGCGTACACATATGTTTTACACAAATAAATGTAATTCAGTTGTATGTCGCGTTGAATTTAAATATACTGAAATTTAAAAAAAAGAATGAAAATTTCCTTAAAATATATTAATTTACCATTCGTGCAGATTATCTACGAACGCACAGTTAAAATTTCAGCCGTAAACATTCGTTGTTACTGTCGCCGAGAAAACTGAATACTTTTCTTTGAAAGATGTTTGTACCCCAAGCGTATAGCGCTTGCAGGTATCTTAATTACAGCCTTTTTCCGCGTGCAGCCAGTTTTGTATTGAATATTTCTAATTAACACATTCTTTCATAATCAGTTACTGTGATAAACTAATATCTTAAATGTGACAATGTCAATTATCTTTTGTGTCGAATTAAAGTAAAAGGGCATAATTTGCAAAACTATTAATTTGAAGATGATATTTCTTACGCGCATTCTTTAATTTTCCCCCTCTATAAACCAAAAGCAAATCACTTAGAAAGCGTATATTCTTCTTTCCTTTTCCCTTTTCTCCCAACAGTAATTCAGTGAGTTCACCTGATCCGCAAGCAAGACGATTGTTCCACTGCTAACATGGTTTTTCAATGCCTCTTTTTCAATAAGAGATGTACTCGAGGAATTAGTTCGGGAGCCGTTCCTCGGTTTTACTGGTCTATTGTCTTCCATAGCCCTGGTGCATGAGTTTACGGGTCTGTCATTTCTTTGCAACAGGTTACATTAGTTGTTTTTATAACTATAAAAAAGATGAATTGCGCGCATTGCTATCTACACGTAAAGTATGTCACGTTTTAATATCAATTGAAAAAGCCGGTTGCCAAGACAGCTGCCTTGTTATAGTGAGAAAAAATTCTTCGTGCATAGAAATATACACAGTAAACAGACGTGCCCTTAAGTAACCCTTCCGCATTCATGGCCCTACACGGAATAAACATTTGTTCTTCGAATATCAAACACTAAACGCCAATAAAAAATTATGAACTTTTTCAAATATAATTTTCATACTTACGTTTACCACTTCGCGTACTTAACATGAAAATAACTCTTTCCATGAAGAATTGAGACGTGGCCCAAGGGCCGGCGAGTTGCCGCTCCCTCCCAGGACTTGCAGGACGAGTCGCCCGACTGAGAGCGGCTTCTTGCGCTGCCTCGGGGCGACGGATTTCCTCGGCGCTGGTACGACTGCGCCTCCGACGAGATCTTACTGACAAGAGCACGCGCTTGGGATAACAACTTGTATACGAGAGTTCAGCTTCTTTCACAATTGTTAAACGATTTCTCAGGCAACATTTGTAGCTGAAGGTTATCATCTATCAGTCACTCCTTGTATTCAAGACATTAGTCATGACATCTCCCCAAGCACTTCACAATCGGGGAGCTTCATGAGAATTTCACAGACAGCAATCCCATACGATGCTCCCAAAATATTACACCAGAACATTTTGAAATTCCAATGTATGCTACATTCACTAATAATTGCATACGTTGAAAATCAATCCACGTAAGATATAACTGCACATGTCATTAAAAAAAACTCACACCTAATTTACCTTTTGGTTCAAAGAAACAAATGCCAATAAAAAATTCAACAAAATCGTATATCATGAGAAGTAATAAAATAATAAATTCGAATATCATGGAAGCCAATATTTACATTCTTACTCCATACTTGTGCTTGTGCATAATCAATAGTCATTTGGTTTCGTGTTGCTCACACTCCCTTTCTTTAAGTGACAATCGTGGCTCAATTTCTGTTGAGTTTCGAATGCATATTACTGTTATTTTTTTGTATTGCTTCATGAATGATGATATGCCATTCTTGGGTGTGTCAGAAAAAGAACTTGATCCAAGTAGTCGAGTTACTTGATTTAAAGGACATAAATTCTTTCGGGCAGTAATATATGGGTGTGGCAGAAGCAAGAAGGGATAAATTTCAAAAGATGGTCACATTTAGAAGGGTTTTTCCAAAATATGTTTTCAATAATTGCCGTCATATTCGTTAAGACATACATTAAAGACTGACTTTACTTTTACGCAGAGAATACTCCAAAAGTTTCGGAGAAAAAATTGTCTAAAGGTTTTATTTTTAGTGCAGAATATATTTGGCAATATTTGACTATTAAGGTTCACTTTTTCAAATACTCCTATGAACTGAAAACTATAAGCCCGGAAAATATAGTAAATGAAATACATGAAAAAACATGTTTAAAAATTAAAATCTAGGTAAGAAGATGCCCTGATCAAGGATTACTTTTGGAAGTTCTCAAGAATCTGAAAGGGTATGTGGGTCAGACATCAGCGATGTTCATCTTACGTTCTTAAATTTGCTTCACAAATACATTCACATTTGAGGATCATATATCATCTTTATACGTAGATAACAGTGACTCGTATATTCAGAAGAAACAACTACAAAGAATACACCGTGCTTTCACCACTCTTAACTTTGATCGTTCCAGGCCTGGAGTTTATTGATTTGAGTTCGAGAACCATATCTACCAGAATATTTCTCATACTTGAAAACATCCATTTGAAAACAAAAAACAACTTTTTTAAACTAATGGTAAAGGGGAGATAGAAAGTTTCTGGTTTTAAAGAATCAATGTCAGCTGCAGCTGTTCGTTACTCTCCTAAATGCCACGTTTAGAAATTTATGTAAAACGTTACGTACTGAAGGAAAAGTGAATGACGAATAGCTGACTATTTAATCCTGTCTTTATAAGGGATATCTTTCTGTTTGGCTTGAAGTTCCTTTCTTCAAAGCTAGACATGAACAAATGATTCCAACAGCATGTATGCATGTAATATATTCCAACTTAAAAGTATTCTTTTTCAATACTGTGACCCTTTCACTGAGTTACTCGAAGCAACAAAAATATTAGGTCATGGTTTATGAAGGTGTTAGGTCATTTGAAAAAGATTTAAAATGAACTCAGATTAATTCAACTTCAACTGAAAATTATTCAATTGAAAAATTAAGTGACCTTACGAACCTCGCTTGAATCTGTTGAAAATCTATCGACGTCGCATTTTCCTACAATAGAGCACGTTATAATGACACGGCGAGAGATTTCCAACGAGCGCAGCGCAACGCGGTGATTTACTGTGTACGGCGGTTTCTCCAGTGGGCTACCACTTGACGTGCTTTGGCCCAATGGCCCGCTGCTTGTCGGGTCAGGCCATCCGAACGAGACGGGAGAAGAGGCAGCCGGGCAAAAGACGACTCCAGTCTAAGGAAAGGTGAATGGCTCGGGAGCCACTGGAGCGGGCCATCGCGGGCAGCCTAGCCCAAGCTTGCGCATTCGAGCAGCCCCGCCGCGGCCACACCAGCAGCATCTACGCGCGCGGCTGGCGGGTAGGCAGCGACCACAGGCGCTGGAGCGGGCGACGCTATAAAGCACGCGCCGTGCGCCACAGCTTAAAATTTAAATAACGCCCGAGCCACAGATCTAATAAACGAGGTTTATGGGCGCTCGCGCGCTGCGGAGCGGGGACCTGGACGGGCGCCCGCGGCCGCGCTGCCTTAGCGGGAAACAAACAGATGCGCGGCGCTGCAGCCACCGGCCACGGCCCCTCGCTAATTCATCGCTGGCGCTGAGGCTGCGCCCGCAATTGCGTGTCGGCAGCGCAACATTTCTTTGGGGCATCGACGGGCGATAAAGAATTCAGAGCAGATCCAACGCGGATGGCGAATTGCTGCGAATAATTGTTCTTACCAAGAGAGAGGGCTTCAAGGATCCATCGATGATTGTTGTTGTTGTTGGTGGTGGTGGTGGTTTTGTTGTTAGGAAGCAAAAAGTCATTGATATTGTTTCCTTCAAAATATGTTGAAATTTATCACACATGTTTGTTTTAATTTGTGTTACTATAGCGTCTTTGGCTGCAGATAAAATATCCAAACTATTCACTTGAAAACCCAACATTCAGAATACTTTTGGAAACCTTTGTAGTATTTTAAGTTTAAATACAGTATATTTTAATACATGTTATAAACATAAATCGATCTTTTTCCCCAAAAAATTAAATACAAACATTGACGCGAGAAAAAAAGTATTTTTCCATTTGTAGGCCCAGAAATTAAACAAAGTTGTTATTTAAAAGACTGCCATGTTTTTATTCATTATATCCATTTGTTCATTTATAAAAATCGCCAAAAACATAAATAAAATCAAACTTTAAACGGTGAGCTCCGAAGGCTCCCCCTTGGTAATGCATGGAAACATCTATTCCTTTGTACTGCTAGGGTTAATTGAATTGAGGCGTAAAATATCGTTGATATTCATTGAGGAAATTCATAAATTATGAATATTTATATCGTTCTATCAATTTAGTTTTCTTAAAATATTCACATAGAAACAAAAAACTGTTTTGAGATTAGTTAGAAGTAGTCGATGAAGTTCTTTAAATACCTAGTCATAGAACTACATAATAATGTGTATGAATATGTGAAAGAGAGAGGAGATGGAACTGACGGAGAGAGGGGAGGTGGGAGAAGGAGGGAGGAGACACACATACAAACAAACACAAGTTCACCAACAGATTCAACAAATAAGTCCCCTTACTGAATACCTAAATGTCATTCTAGGAAAACAAATATATAAAGAAGGAACTCAAAGCAATAATTTACAAATTTGTAATTACGCTGAAGTCACAGAAAAATATTGATAAAAAGAAAATAGGCAAAGGAGAAAATGACGTGGATCAAATATGCAACACGCAGAACATACGATAGTGGAAGTCCAGGAAAAGAAGGTAAGATACTCATTGCAACAGAATATTAGCTTATTGACTGGTATATGAAGAAGAAGAAGATGGCCAGGGTGACAGCGGAAAAGATTGAAGAAAACAGAAGATAAGATGAAGGGACAATTAGACCAATGAAACAAATTGTCAGAAAACTGAAAAAAGATTAAGAGTGACAAAAAACTAGCAAAGGAAATTCAAGCAGTTTCCCTCCTAAAGTCACAACGATATTTACTCATGTCACATCCCAATGATTATGATTTCTAATCACCACATGCAATCCATGCCAAAAATAATGAATGTATGATATTGATAATGATGCTATAAAGTATAATGAAGAAGTGAGTACAATATAAACGTACAGCTAATACTATCTGTTCACCACAAGTTACACAACCTACGTACTATGTTTTTGAACCCCGGCATTCAGAGGAACCGAGCGACTGCACTAGCCACACTATACAAGAGGAATCTGCCCATCTGCACCGTTCTTTCCACCAGCAAGGTTTCTCTCTGCTCCCGAACATCGCTCTCCCCGCTGCCGCTGGGCCGACGCGCCGCCCCGCCCCCCCACGCGACGCCCCCCCCCCCCCCCCCCTCTGCCTTCACTCCGTCTTCGTAGCCACCGCCTTCGGCGCCGCTGCCGTCTCCGACCCTTGCCCCCGCCTCCCGCAGTGACAATGAGGGAGCGCCCGCGTCGGCGCGCGGTCGCCCCGGGGGCCTAATGGGAAGTGGGAGGTGGGAGGCTGCGCGCCGCGATATTTATTGCGCCCAACTTTTGCGGAGCGCGCACAGCGGACCTTGCGCAGAGCTGCTGCCTCGTCGCAGCGCGCAGAGGGCTAAAGTGCTTACGTTACTCAGCAGAGCTGATGTCTATTTAACGTTAATAAACTGTCCCCTTTTCTCTATAAATGAGACTGCTAATGAGATTTTAAGTTGTGTATTTTTGGCTAATATAAAATCTTGTAAGAACTAACCTACTCGTTTAATTGCTCTGCTTCATAATTATTCATTGTACAACGTGCAGTATTCGACAACCAAGACGTAGTTGTGCTATGAATTTCCATTAGACGAATTCACTTCTAAATGCAATGTATAAAGAACAGATAATTTATTTTTTTAATTTTTACACGTGCTAAATAGATTTTGTTTTTATTTAAAGGATTTTTCGAATATGCCTGCGAGACGGGAAAACAAGTCCAATAAGAAACGATTGAAGAACTGGCGACACTTGTCATCAAAATGTAGTTTAATTAGTTTTGTAGACGTTATGGATACGAATCGCAATCGCAGTCACGGTTCATTTATCAAATACATCCTTACATTCTCTTACTTAACAATAAAAAGGTATATTACTCTAATTGAAATTAATTCTCCTCAGATCACATCTATTGACAATAACATTGAATGTTGAAAAGATTTATTCATTTGTAACATTGCAAAATAAAAGACAATTTTTGAATATTTTTTCGGTTTATTTCGAGGAACTAAGTATTAATATTCTCCACCAGTTTTAATGCTAATATTCGAAGAAATGAGGGCTATGTTTAGAAAATGCCACGAGTTTTAGAAGGATATTGAATTTCGCATATGAGATTAGTGTTCAATACATTCCATTCGTCTCTTTGTGCATAGAAAACTTGACAGTGAGTAAAGAAAGTTAAAAGATCGGAAGAAAACTACTTGAGCTACTTATCAAAAGGAATCGATTTAATTGCTTATATGTTCAAAAGAAGCGCGTATTGCAAAGAGAATGCAATTCTATCCCTAATCATGAGATTTGAATGGTGACAGGCTAGGATTCGAAATGGAACACTGAGATTATAATGTCATTCGTCGATTAAATATATAGCAGCGATACGTATATTATTAAACGGTCCTAGAAACGGTCTTACTTCAATATTACCATTAGTAGAGCGAAAGAATAAAAAAATTAGCAATTGTCCTTTAGGGGCCAATAGTCACTAGCAGCCGAGAAGGAGTTGGGACAAAATCGGAAAAATATCCCTGACTAAGGAGATAAGAAAGCTGTTTGTAGCACAGATGGCATTTGGGGGGGTATTCAAGGTCGCATCAACATCTAGGTCATTCGCGACCACTACTGGAGTTAACGTTAGAGTAATTATGAAGATGAAACGAGATAGTGATAAGGAATGAAAGGACGAACACAAATACAACCATGCCCGAGGCGGGACTCGAACCTGCGACCCTAGATCACTTCAACACTACTGCCTTAGCGATCTCGTCCACCGGGCCGGCTAGATGGTATTTTGTTGGACAGAGTTTCTCAAATATTTTTTTATGAGTGTTTTATAGTTTTTTATAAGACTGCTTTCTGAGAGTGTGCTCGCCCGACCTCCTGTTTGGGAAGAACATACACATATGAATGTTCTGTCCTTCATCCTTACTGAAGTTTCACAAGGATATTGCCTGAGTAACTGCGGCTCCAGACAGAATAACCCATGTAAAAGGCATGTTATGTTTTTGCAGACCACCTTTCAACCTTCAAGTGCTCCAAGAAAGTTAATAATATTAATAGCATTTTAATACGTTTAAAACATTTTGATTAGTTTTTAAATACACCTTATTGACTCTTACAACCTTAACTTTCCGTTTTTTCCTTTACGAGAACTCGACCGATTATTTAATCCCTAGTCACTCAGCCTTAAACCCAATGATTGGTAATTAATTAATTTATTCCCCACCAGGCTTTCTTGGTGCGTTTCTAGAGGCGAAGGAACAAGAGTCATTTTAATAAATAATAACATTTGAAATTTAAATGCGCATTTGGGGTTATTAAAAATTGAAAGAGCAACTACCAATGACAGAAAAATCCATATTTCAAACTTAAGAAAAACGTTCTTTCTTCGTTACATTGCTCGAGCAAACTAACATTTCACATTACCAACGTTAGGAAATTCGAGATAAATAATACGTAAGTTTGAGATTCATGCAGATGAAATGCATAGGATGATCCACAAGGTAATGAAAATTAACAAATTTATTCCTACAAAACTGAAAGATCTTGAATTGTTCTTACAAAGACTTTGAAGGGAATGAAATCGCTGTACGTGATGCACGGAACGCCTCCACACACCTTTTAATCCGTATTGACAGCTTATCAGTGCGCTCCCGTATTTTGCAAAAGATCTACAAGTACACCGTAAAACAAGAGAAGTGCGCTGCCCTGCTGCGCCTGTCCCTCGCCGTGCCGCGCCGCCTGGGCCGCGTGCAGTGGGCGGGGCGGCGCGGCGGTCGGCAGCGGAGGCGGGCGGGCGGGCGGCTGGGCGGCCGCCGACAGCGCCGATGTAAATGCGGGCGATAGCATCCGGGCCTGGGTGGCCGGCGTCCGCGCGCCTCTAACTCACGCGGATACGCGCCGGCCATTACAATAATTCGGCCGATACCCGCGCGTATTGAAATCCCGGAATCCGACCGACCGGACCCAGCGCGTCGCAGATAGCATCGGGTGCCCGCCCCGCCGCCGGAGCGCGGGGACACGCCACGCTGGGTTGACCAGCGCCCAGAGATACAGAGTCCGACTTCTCAACCAGGGTTTTAATTTTTCCCTCCGTGATCGCGGTGGACACAGCGACAAGTCGGGACAGCATGGAAAATTTGATTAGAAATCTTAAAAGGATCATTTGCGTCGTGGAAAAGCGTACAATTGAAATTCAGTACCAGAAAGTGTGTAATCCTTCCACATAAATTTATGATATTCAAGATTTTGAATCTTGTGGTAGTATTAATTCAATGCCTCAATGCAACAAACAATATATTCCTACTGCAGTCCTGGAAGGTTCTTCTAATGCGAGTATTTTATAATTTTGTGAGAACATATGAGTTTATATTGTTATGTGGAGAGTGACACATGAATAAAATGTAAGTAAAATAGGATAGAGATGTTTTGAATAGTGCGTTTCAAGACCGCATATGTGCAGTTTGTGACTGCTTGCTATTCCCCTAGAAAGGCCGGTGGTACATTCAATACTAATCGGCGGTTTCGAAATGCGCGGTGTTGGTTGAACGTAGGCACCGAATTGAACTTAATTTCCGCGGTACTCGAAGAAGTAGGAATAACCGAAAGTGTTCACCGTCGTAGATCGAGGGGCGGGAGATTTTAGTCGACGGCGGCGAGGGGACACACAAACAATTCTGACCTGGAATGGTGCTGTTCTATGTCATATTGGGAGATAATATTTCTTCTAGATATCATTGCCGGGATGCTACGACTGTAGATGAAGCTCATGTAAACAGTTTCATTATTTTTCTTGAAATAATTTGAATTGTGATTGGGCGAATACACATACGTGCACATCGCATATCATTGTGAGGGGTGCACAAAAAAAGCACTCTCAAAGATGCGACGCAGTAGAATGGAGAACCGATAGACTGACGCTCGCTGCGGAGGAAAAGGAGAATAAGCTTTTTGCTGCCAAACGAGGTATCACCGGCGAAAGCTTCGCCGATTCCCCCTCTTTTTCGTAGGACTAGCTTTAACAGAAACCAGATGAAAATGTTTAGAATGTTTCTATCAATTGTGAAAATGAATACGGGAAGAAGTGAAGCTGGCATAACTAGTGCCGCCGCTTAGGCATAGGCACTGTTTCCTCAATCAAGTCATTAAATTGGGAAGAAGGGAAGTTTCCATTAGAAACAAGCGTAACAATTTCCTAGTTTGTTAACAGGAGTCCAATCTCCCTGACTGAGTGAAGTGAGTGAGCAAATTCTTTATCGATGATATTTGGAAGATAAAATTACATTAACTTCTGTGATATTTATGTTTCATGAACCATAGTTTCTGAGATTAATTTGAGAAGTAGCTGCAATGTCGAACTGCGGGGAATATGAATATTATAACTAGAAGAATACGAATGCAGGAGTAAGACTATTTTCCAACGTAGAATAACAATGTACATTTATAAATTGCATGTTTCGATTTTTAAAAAAGAAGTTAGTTTAACACTTTAATGAGAAAGACTTTAATGAGAAATGTAGTGAGGTATTAATATGGACAAGCGTATCCGTGAGAAGAATCTCGCAAGTTAAACCCCACCCTCTTCCCTATTTTTTCTAATTGAAATAATTAAGTAGCTGTACAAGAGGGTATTGATGAGTAAAATATATTACTTGAATATTTTATTTGACTATTAAAAGTTGATTGTTAACGTGAAGTTCTATTATACACTGGTGCGTTTTAAATATTAAGAAATATTTATTTGGTATAGCAGTATTGTGTAATGTAATTTGTTTGCGCGACAACGATGTACTTATATTGAAGATAAACAATTTTATAATACCACAGTTCTATTGCTGAAGTACTAAATAGGTGAGTTTGAAATTGGTAGATCAGCCAGAATGAAGGATTTAACATACTTTTTATTCAATAAATACAAATCCTACTCATAGAGTGAAAGAGTGAAACGTTATACACGTACTTAGAATATGACATACGTAAAGGAACTCCCCTTTTTGAGATCATAGAAACTATTCCAGAAGAAAAAAGAAATTCAGAAGAATATCTGGTTTTGGGAACCGAATGAAACAAAATTACCCTTCGGAGAATATTATAAAGACCTTAATGTTTGAGGGTGATTCAGTTACATCAATTAACTTTGGGAGCACCGAGTCTCAAAAGGAACAGATGTATTAGACCGTGTTTCATCACATCATCCACTTTAAAATATGCGCAGACAGCGAGCTCTTTGTATTGTTCCCCGAGCATTTTCCACAACACTGGGAGGGCGTCTTCCCTATTTTCTTGTTTAATCAGCCAGACAAGGCGAGCAACCACAGATCGGGCCGCATCTGCCCCATCAGCTTCTCGCCTGAGGCGATGTCGGCGGTGGCGGAGGCGGAAGCGGTGGGGCCGGCGATGAAGGCGGAGGTGGAGGTCTCGGCATTTCCAGGGCCGTCACTGCGCATTCGTGGAGATGGGGATGGTGCTAGTGGTAGGGGTGATTGCGTTAGAGGTATCGATGGCGTTCTTGGAAGTAGCGTTAGCAGAGAGACTAGCAGAGGTAGCGAAGGAAATCGAGGGTAGAGATGGCGATGTGACTGCTAATGGTAGTAAGGTTGTGATGGTTAAAATTAAGCGAAGTGGCAGTAGTGGCGGTAGGATGGCGATGACAGTTGCTGTGCTGTGGCACCAATCACGCTGGTGGTGGAGGCAGCAGCAGTGGTAAAACTAGTAGCGGTGGTGATAGCAATGGGGGTGACAGCAACGACTGCGGAGAAATTTGGGCGGTGTTAGTGGCGGTGGAGGGAGGCAGGAGAGTTTTAGAAGCGGGCGCGCCTACAGAAATGTTCAACCTTTCGGGCTGATGGTGAAGTGACGATGGAGGTCGTGGAGGAGATGGCCATTTGTAGCTGCGGTGGTGTCTATATTTGTGTTTGTGATTATGGTACTATGTGTTACAGCAATGGTAACGAAGTTGACAGTAGTTGTAGTTGTGCGGTTGGTGATGGTAGTGGCAATGGCTTTGCCAGTGGCGGTGGTGATAGCCATGCCGCTAGATGTACCGGTGACAGTGGTGGTGCCTGTGGTTAGGCGAGGGGATGGCAACTGTGACTGTGGGAATCGCAATTACGACGGCGCGGAATGTTATGATGTCGCTGGCTATGTTAATAGCGATTGAGGGTTCTGTGAGTGTGACGTTGCGATTGTGGTCGCATTGACGAGGTGCCCACGGATGTGGCGAAGGCAGTCGCGGTGGCTGTGGGATGGCGACGGTGAGACCAAGGCACTAGTTGCACAGGAGCAAGAATGGATACGACCGAATGTGGCGATGGCAGGGGCGAAGTGATGGCGATGGCATGCCGGTTGGTGGGGATGTGCATGAAGGCGGCGTGGCAGCTGTGGTTGTGGGCGAGGCGGCGCGTGGCTGCCTCCCCCTGCCAGCCCTTACGCATCGCATCGCGGCGGCTGTGCCTCGCGGCGGCCGCCTCTTTCGCCCCGACTTGAAACGCGGCTATTTTCCACTGTCAGAGCGCCTCCCTCTCATATTCACTCACGCATCGTCCCCGGGCGCAAACACAGTGCCCCCCGCCCCCCCGCGCCGGGCAGCGCGCGCAGCAGCGGGAAAAAGCGCGTCGGCAGCGCGTCACAGCCTCTCCCCCCCCTCAGGCAGCCGGCGGGCGCGGAGGGCGACGGGGTGACGGGCTGGTAGGGCACGAGCAAGGCACAGGGTTAGCTGCAAGACGTGTGGTTTATTGCGGACAGTTAGAACAGGAAGATCTTACAAGGTACGGTTTTAATATAAAAGTATAAATGATGGAGTGTATTCTTGAGTATGAATAAAAAATGATGTTTTATCCTTGCTCTTCACTTAAAAACAAGTTAAGAACTACTATCAATAAAAAGTATAAATGTAAAATTATTGTACGGTGTGTTTGTTGTTTTCATTCCATGCACAAGAGGTCTCAACCTACGCCTTTTGTTGCTTACGCTTCTGTTAATCGAGTAGTATCAGTCGCAGGGAAAGAAGAAAACGTTGCATATATATTCTCTAAGAATATTCAATCTTAAAATCGAGATAACTGTGACTCGTAAATGAAAAATCTTGATTACAGTAAACATTGAATTTTAAGAAATATAACTATTTACAAAAAACAGCTCTAAACCACAATAAAATCACACTTTCAACATTTATATTTTGCTTTTATGCGATTTGTTTTTGCCTTTGTGTCTCTGATAAGTTCTACATTTCTAAACTGGATGATTTCTGCAGAAATATTGTGAAACTCCATTATTGTATGATATAACGGGAGGCAAATAAATAATCTTCTACAAACAAATTTATTAACGAATTATTCGTCAATTACAGCAGCAGACATGTTTCGAGGACTTTTTAAACCCTCATCTTCAATGCATCCAAGTAACATGATCAACATAAGTATTGGTGTGCTCCTTACACGGTGTCATTTTGTGCATTTTCTGTAACTCACGCAAAAAGATGCCAAGAATGAAAACGATAATAAAACTGTGGAAGTAAGCGTCTGTGTAATATTGAAATTAGCATAATGATTTAAATGTCAAAATTGTTTTCTATTTCCCTTATTCCATTATATGAAATAATATATTGGAGAATACTCAATAATGTGTTTATCTATATTTAAAATGTGGGTTTGTGCTTATACTGGGCAACGACTGAGATGCGCGTAGGAGGTGATCCTCTATATTGAGGCATTGCTTATTCGTTGCACAGCAATATAATGTTCTATTGCAAGAGTCATTGCAGAGATCCGCAGGAATGACTGTTACGTTGCTGTGGAGGAACGAAGGAACAACGGAATGAGCAATTGAGTCTATATCAAAGTTGGTAACAAAATGGATGAGAAGTGAGACGAGTGACTGGCGAAACGAGAGAGAAGAGGTTGAGGAAGCGAGGCGGCAAGAAAGGAAATGGTGAGACAGAGGACATGTTGAAGGCAGCGGAAAAAAGGCGGTGCCTAAAAAAAATTAGGATAAGGAAAATCGGCGGAAACAACGGGATAAGTCGTGATGGATGTGAACGATGGAAATAGTGCTGGGACCGGAGGCATATTGCGGGCAACCGTTACAAGCAATTAGACTCACTATTTGTCCCTCAGAATTGGTAAAACAATTTTTTTAGATGTATTATAATTCAATTTGGCTAAGTTAAAGTAAATATATGATTAAACTACATGAAATGTTATTATCACATTTGATGACTTTAGTAATAATAATAATAATAATAATAATAATAATAAAATAATAATAAAATAATAATAATAATAATAATAAACAATTTTAATTCCAAGGGACACATTTTTATTATGCACTAAATATGAATCTCCTACAACTGATATACCCTGTCATACGTCTCCAAAATAATATTCATTATTAATGCATTAGGTTTAAAACAATATTTTTTCAATTGACAATTCTGCACAGTCAATGTGAATCTATATTTGATTATTATCGGCCAAAGGAGAAAGGCTTTATTTTTGGGCATGGAGCTCACTTAAGTGACAGCGACGACTTGATTCGGAGTAGTGATAACGTAGCCATCGGGGGCAGTGGGAGCGTATGAACGTCAGCCGTAGCGACGGGAGCGGCTGAGCGGGAAGCAAGAAGAGCCAGAGCTGAGAGCGGAAGGGGGAATAGGGTGAGGGCCATGAGAGCCCAGCGGAAACGAGCGGCAAAGCCGGCGCGGCACTGCGCCGCCACATCCGCAGCCCCTGCAACTCGGCCCCACCCCGTCCCCGCCCCGCCCCCACCCACGCTCCCGCTCCCGCCTCCGACACTCCTACATCGCTTCCACCAATTCCGGCATCGCCTCCTGCTCAGTTGGCATCCGTCAACTCCAACATCGCCTCCCCAACCGCATCCACCATCTCCGCCGCTCCAACTGTCACCACATCCACCCCTGCTGCCGCCGCCACCGTCGCCGCCATCAATGTCAACTCTTAACTCGCCCCTACCGCCGTTGCCGCCGCCGTCGCTGCCCCCCCCCCATTCCATTCCGTCACCCATGATTGCTTATGCTTCTGGACACTGAAATTTACTTGGCGTACTAGTGTCCAGCTCGAGAGTAAAAAGGATTGGTAGTAGGAGACTATCCTTTATCGTATTATTATTTTCTGGTATACGTACGTATATACGGTGTAATATACTTAGTGAGAGAAAGTGATGTAATGCTGCGCGATAAAAAAGGCCGCTTTTCGGCGGAAAAAAATTCATTGCCAGGCTCTGCTGACGAAGTGCAGAAAACCAGTTGTTAAATTAAGAGAAATAAATCCTCAAACACGTGGTGTAGCCGGAATCAATCTTTTGTGGGTGTTTGATGCAGAAACACTAATTGAAAGCAAAACGTCCGTTCCTCCGTCTGTCCGTCTGTCTGTCCGCCTGTCTATCGTATGTGAATAAACCTAGCGCACGTACCACGTATGTGAATAAACCTAAACCACACGTACGATCTTTTCCAAATTGAAGAAACCCACGTTCATCTGGCTTTAGATGAAGGTTTGAAATTTTGAAAACTATTCTTTTAAATTTGGGGTACTTTACATGACCTCAGACATTTTCAAAATTTTCAAAAATTTTTCTTTAAATTTCTTGTAAAAATAGAGTAAAATACACTTTAAAGGTGGAGTATGTCATATTCTCACGGTTAACTCGAAATTTTCGAAAATTGCAAAAGTTTGTTTTTGGCATCTTCCTACAACTATAAAATTAAAGACACACATTTTCCCTTCAAATGAAATTTGTGACCAATAAATAGTTCTTTCATTAGGATCATGTAAACTTTTATGAAAATTTTAGTAGTTTTTGTTGCAATAGAGCGTGCAATATTTGCAATTTTAAATAATTACAAAAATAAGATTTTCTCAAAAATGGCTCCATATTTTTTCTTCAAATTTTTGGTAAGGTTCATGCCCAACCAACTCTATCCGATGATTAATTTAAACGCCATATTACTCTATTTTTTTTCAAAAAATACAAAAAAAGTTAACTTGTCCCTCACGGCGGTAATATTTACATTAGAGACCATTTCTTTAGGTTATTAAATTTATGAGTACGTGTGCTTCAAATAATGTCAAATAAAATGTCTCGAAAACTGAAAAGTTTTCTGTAAAAATGAGCTCAAATTTGCAAATTTTCAGAAACGCTCAAAAGCCATTTTCTCAAAATTGGCTCCAAATTTTTTCTTCAAAATTTTCCGACGCTTGGTGCTAATTTCACTGTTTAATACGTAAAGTTCATTTTGGTGTATTCTTTTTTTTTTCAATTACACAAATGTAATTTTTTAAACCGTAATAGTTTTTTATTATTACATTTGTGAGTGGGGTGCTTCAAAGGACTTCAAATTAAGTTTTTCGAAAACTCTGTAGATTCCTAAGGAAAAGAGCGTCAAATTTCGCATTTACAGTAATGCTTAATCGTATTTTCTTAAAACTGGCCAGAATTTTCAATGAAAATTTCTACATAGGACGAGTTTTCAATGTTCTTTAATATTCTTGAAGTAATATTTCGGTTCTACTATTAAGAAACCGAAAAAAGGAGAAAAAAGTTAAAAAAAAAACACTTTTGGTTGGATAGATGGTAGCTGACCATAGAATGGACCTTAAATCAAGTCCACACCAAAGAAAAAATGCTACGAGAAATTCTGTGCCATTCTGTAGCACCTCTAGTTTTTATGAGAAATGCATTTTAAATCATACCCAGAATCATAAAGGTACCAAGACAGAAAATTAAATCTTAACCAAAACTTCTATTTCGCCTTGTTTTAATTATACGGTAACTTATCCTTGAACATCAATGCGATGTCGTTTCTTACCACACACGTTCAGCTCGCTGATAAGAAGTTTTCACATCGAGAGGGCGTCCAGCGCTTATTCGTACATTCTACATTATTATATGTACCGAACATTACTAAATCTGGAATTACGTTTGCATTCATGCGTACGCGCATATTTTCTTTATTTTGCAAACGATGAGCGTAAGATTTTAAGCAGTTTCTATCAGTCCCTCCTACCATATTCAGTGAACTTGAATTTTTAATCGAACTGAAGACCAGACATGGCAACTCCGATCGTTCTGTGAAGCATTTTCAATAATGACTAACGACACAACAGCTTGACTTCATAATTAATGAATTAGATGTCAATTATTTGCCCGCAGAACCAAAAAGCTTTTGACATCAGCATTATAAATTGTACCTTAGCCAGACATCGATTAAGGAAGTATGCCTAGTGCTTCCTCGGGCCAATGTTTAAAAATTGTCATAGAATACTAGTGAAAATAAATATAATATGAAAATAAGTGTACTTGTATGTTTCGTATTAAAATAAAATTAGATGCATAGCCAATATGCCGTTTTCAGTTCAATATAATATTCTAAAAGCGACTCGATGCCGAGATATTTCGCGTTAAACCAACGACTGTTGCTGCCGATAGCACACCTACCGACTTTTATTGAAATCTAATAACCGGATTTGAGTTACCACGCAGTTTTTAGCAATTCTTCACATGAATAAAAATTGAAAATATTTATAACAATATTTACTTGTATTTTAATTATAAAATTGATTGCTTTAACCCTTTGAAATTTGTTTTCGACTTGTTCTAATGAAAGCAGAGCATACATGCTTCCATTTGAGCACAACTTAAAATATATTCAAATTATTGAGTCACTTCGAACTAAACTAAATATAAAATGAAGAAAGTTTAATTTACATCTAAGTTTCGTTTTTATATTTTCTCAATCGTAAATTATGATCTTCGGAATTGCGATTTTTAAAATTCTCTGGCGAATAAAATGAGAGTTCTGTTTTTTAAAGAACTTCAATCATTCGACATCTCATTGCGGCAGGCATGAGAATTACAAATAATAATATTATTTTCCCGGCAAAACGAATCGTTCTAAGTATATTTATGGATCGTTCTAAGTATATTCATTCGAGATTTTGTTAAGTATACGAATGTGATTTTAAATTAGCAATATTTCGACTTTCACTGAGACAAATATATGAGAGTGAAAAAGCAGTAGGAGACGAAGTGTTAACAACAGATGCGCAACCATACTTTATGAAAGGCTCTTAAGCAAATGAAATTTAGCAGCAGAAAGAAAAAAGTGTTGGAAACCAGAAATGGAAGACACAATTTGTAATACTAATGGATTTGAATGGAGAAGTATATTCTCGGTTCGTTTCAACTGGAACCCGCAAACGAATAAATGCGTTGTACGACAAAGACAATAATTTACCGTCTGAGAACTTGTGGTTGTCACTTTGAATTTTTGCATTTTCCAAACGCAGAGGCGAACAAAACGAACGCGTGGTGCGGCAGCGTCGCGTATATTACAAATTCTGTCTCGGAGCGCTTCACAATATACATGAAATTCACGAGCAAAATTAGTTATGAATCCTGTCATTGCATTCAAAAGGTTTCATGTTGGTTACAAAACGCGTTTCTTTTGTTCCTTTTATTTTACACAATTCAAGAAAATAAAATAGACCAGGCGTGCGGCTAGTGGTGGCGAATCAATATAAGGAACAAAAGAAATATTAATTGGCGTGATTAGATATCATATTGCATGCCACAAACGATTCTCCATGAACAACGCAGCGACACCACTTTTCAATAATAATGAGAGAAAATACACATTGTCAAACAATATTTCAATAGATCAGTGAGACAGAATAATAAAAATAGATCAATGTGTGAGAAATACCATTTCTAAATAGGTGAAATTAGCATAAACGCCAAGAATACAGGATAATTAGAAGGAATTTATAGTTATGACAGAGGTGGTAATTCAGGTAACACAAAATTACTTTAGACTTAAAACTTATAACAAAATACTTACATTTGATGAAGTGAAATTTACAGAACCGCTTTGGACGTGCAGTTCGAAACTAGAGGTGCTACAGAATGGCACAGACTTTCTCGTAGCAATTTTTCTAATTTCTTTGGTATGGATTGACTCTAAGATCTTACTCCATTCTCTGCCATCTGCCATCTATCGTCACCGAAAGTACATTTTCTTGACATTTTATCAACTTTTGTTTTTTTAATAGTAAAACCAAAATATGACTCCAAGAATATTAAAGAAAGAGTAAAAAACCTCGTAAAAAACAGAAATTTTAATTGAAAAAGTTTGTAGGTGTTGGTGAAGGATGAAAATGGCGATTGTAGCATTACTGTAAATGCGAAATTTGATGCTCTTTTTCACAGGAATCTATTGAGTATTCAAAAAACTTTATTTGAAGTCATTTGGAGCACTTCCACTCCCAAATGTAATAATGTATACAAATCGATGGAAATATGCTAATTAAGCGCGTGAGAAATATTTAAAGAAATACATTTGTGTAATTTTTGAAAAAACAAAAGAATACAACAAAATAAACTTTACAACTTATTAAACAGAGTAATTAGTACTATCCATTGGAAAAATTTGAAGAAAAAATTGGTGAGAAAATGTCCTGGAGGCTTCATGTAAAGTACCCCCAAATTTTAAAGAATGTTGTTCAAAATTTCATACCTTCAACTAGAGCCAGATGAACAGGATTCCATTTAGAAAAGATCGTACGTGTGGATTGGGCGCTAGTAGTATACACAGACGTACGGATGTTTTGAAAAACAAACACTTTTTTGGTATCTGGGAACCCCAAAACGTGTATTTGCGTTGAAATCTCTAAATCGATTTTCCGCAGCATTACATAACTTTCTCTATACTACGTATATTACTCCCGTATTTATATACGGGAGTAATATTGGAGTAAATTGCTATAGTACATTTACTATAGTAAATTACTATAAATTACATAATTACTATAAATGTATACGAGTAAATAACTAGAGGTGCTGCAGAATGGCACACACTTTTTGGTAGCAAATTTTTCTAATTTCTTTCGTGTGAACTGGCTTTAAGTTCTTGCTCAATTCTCTGGTCAGCAGCCATCTATCGTCACCCAAAGTACATATTTTGGACATTTTTTCTAATTTTCCGTTTCATAATGGTATTATTTCTTATGGTAAATAGGTCTTCAAGAATATTAAAGAAGAGTGAACCTGTCCAAAATAGAAATTGCCATTGAAAATTTAGAAGCCGTCTTTAAGAAAATGGTGATTAAGAATAACTGTAAATGCAAAATTGGAAGCCGTTTTTCACAGGAATCTATTGTGTTTTCGAAAAACTTCATTTATAGAAGTAAAAGCTTCATTAGAAGTCATTTGAAATACTTCTACTCACAAATGTAATAATGTATCAAAATTGATGGAAATGTGCATATTAACGGCTTGAGAGATATTGAAAAAAAAAATACATTTGGGTAATTTTTGAAAAAACAAAAAATACACCAAAATGTACGTCTTATTAAACAGTTCGATTAGCACTACCCATGGAAAATTTGACGAAACCTTTGGAACCGTTTTTGAGAAAATTGCGATTGAGCTTTTCTGAAAGTGCCAAATTTAGAGCTCATTTTTACAGAAAACTATTGAGTTTTCGAGAAGTTTCAATTAACTTTATTTAAAGCACATATTTTCATAAATCTAACAATGTGAAGAAATTGCCTATAATGTAAATATTACGTGAGAGACAAGTAAAAAAATACATTTTTGTGATTTTTGAAACAAAACAAATGAATAGAGCAATGTGATATTTATGTTATCGGATAGGGTGCATTTGGTATTACCCCTACCAAAAATTTAACGAAAAAAATTTGGAGACCTTTTTGAGAAAATCTTGTTTCTGTAATTTGTTAAAATTGCAAATATTGCTCCTTTATTGCACGAAAACAACTAAAAGTTTCAAAAAATATACATGACATTAATGGAAGAACATGTTAATGGTAATGTTAACTAACATTAAATGTTGTACCCAACATGTTAATGTTACTTATGGACAACATTTTTTTAAAGAAAAAATCCTTGTCTCCAATTTTATAGGTGTAGGAATGTGCTGAATAAAATTCAAACACTTGAAGTTTTCCAAACTTTAGAGTTAACCGTGGAAATAGGACCTATGCCACCTTTATAAGTGGAACAGGTGGACAGACGGACGGACGTTTTGTTTTCAATTGGTTTTTCGTCATCAAGGATCTACAAACAGGGATTCTGGCTACAGCACGCGTTAGAGGATTTTTGCTCTTAATTTAGAAACTGGATTTATTCAGTTTCTTGTTTTCAGGGCCAGGCAATGAATTTTTCTGTCGAAAAAACACCTTGTCGGGCACCTTAGTAACTGAGAGCTGGGAGATAAACCCGCAGGAGGCACCATTGCAACGCGAAACAACGAGTTCGTTTAGAATCAGGTTCAGGGTGCACTGTAGTGATCACGAGGTTGTGATTGGTTCTAAAATAGGGTAATAATGGTGACGTCAGCGAATGTATCGTGAGTTTGCCAAAACAATAGAGAGAAAAACACAGCGAGCTTTGAAGGGTTGACCAGATTGGGAATTAGGGCATTCCGTCTCGGTCGTGATGGTGACCGGATCGCTTGCGCGTTTTATTAAGTTCGAGTGATATTTGAGGAACTTAGAAAATTTCTTGAGGTTAATTATCAAATCGGGACTTGTGTTATTTTGGGAGAGTGAACATTTAACTTGAACTTAGAATATTACCGCATTAGGTTGTGACCGCTCTACCTTTTCACTATTCTCTAAAAAGCCTACAGCGAGTCACTCAAGTAACCTAGTAGTATTATTTGATCTGTGACTTGTTATGACAATATCACACCAAAAATTTGGAATGCTTTTATATGTCGTAACTGCCCTACAGGAGTGGGTTCGTCTTTTAACCTGCATTTTGTAATAAAAGAAACATCCTTTTAACTATGAACACAGTTCTAGATATATTCTGTTCAATATTTGAATACAATTCTAATCTAGCATTTACACATTGCATTGAAAAATTCTATCTCTTGCTCTGCCTTTAGAATTACGTGATTACCTAGAAACTGCAGTTGCGTTTTGCATAAACACTTTACATAAAATTATATTACCCTTCACTCACAAAAAAACACAATACAATACCTGTACACAAGACAACAATACATGGAAACAAAATACTGAAAAAGAATCACATACCAAAATACCCTTTACATACACTTTCAAAGAAATTGTCACTTGAATAGTGAATGAAATATATACAAGACGTTGTTTCACTTTCACGTAGAGTATTACTTTATACAATTTTACAAAAAAAATGTTAAAACTTTATAATTTTAAAATTAAAAAAATGGTTTTAAATTTTTTTACAGAAATTAGCTATCTGACTTCCTTTTATGACCGCAGTATATAAAAGATTACGTTTAAATGATTTTAATATAATTACTCGACTATCTACGTCTGTAAGTGAGGTGAATTCTATCTCTGTAGCATAATTCTCGCTTCTTTAAACAGTTCTTTTTTTTTTTTTTTTTTGAGAATTTCTAGTGACGTTTTCTGACTCACGACACGTACGCGTCGTCTCGAAGAAATATTTCCACAGCTTGTAGCGGCGACAGCGACCCAGATCCTTTCAAGGTCGTGACAACGCCTTTGCTTCGGTGAACACGTGTTCTGGTGAATCGTAACCATAGTCCTTCGAATTTTATACAATATGACTGCAATATCTCCGCGTAATGAATTTCTTATATGGTAAGCCAAGACGAAAGACAAAAACAAAAACCTTTTTCAAGCTTCTTATCGTCAAAATACGGCGAAATCTCTTCTCCGTCCAACAGGAACAATTGGGTTGCGTCCAGATCAGCGGTCGGTAGCAAAAAAGAGAGCTATTCGTAGCGGTGCTTTGCGCTTGTGCTGATATTTTCAAGGGTGGTTTTGATTGGTTGTCGTTTCATTCTACGCGAGTGCGTTCAGAAACTTTAATAAATTCTCGCAAGCGATACCATTTACTTTAAAATTGCATCTTGTCGTGTCTTGACGTTCTCGGGCGTTCTCAAAAATCGATGGAACCGACATATGGGGGTTACAAGGTGTGCAACTGGATCTTGTAAAATTACGTGTTGCACCATTCAAACTCGGACTTGTAATATTTTCATGAGGAACTGAAAGGGAACTTAGAATATTTTCGCGATGGAGTTACCAGACTTGATTTAGACATTTTAACAGTGAATTGTGAATTGCCAGGTTAGATGATAGAAAATAATATTAGAGAGATATTATTGCGCCTTCGAAAAAGTAATCAGTTTGAAATAGGTGCCCACCTGAGGCGCAAGACAAAGAGTATAGGCAGTGCTTGTGAAGTGGTTGGAGGAAGTTTCGACTTGGTCGCTGATCATCGTGGACTTCAACAAGAAGAAAAATCGGTCTAATCGAGCGATATCAAGCGACGTGCGCGCAAACAGTAGAAACTCCTGTTCGTGAGTTGCAAAGGATCTTTGAGTTAAAGAGTCGGGCCATTTTCTCTTCGATTCGGGATAAAGTTACAAAACATAATTAGTAAATCTTCTGTATCCTTCCGAACATTGCTTACTTGGTAAGTTACATTGACATAAAATGAATCTGTTATATTTGTATAAACTTGAAGATGGGAATAAGTAATTTCCTGCGCGTCATTTTGTACAAACTACGTAAATGATAATGTAAAAGGATGTAGTGTAAATCATTTTATTGTAACACATTTATGTATTTTTTAATGCATTAAATTGTCATGAAAGCAATAAAACTTTATCTCTTAGACAGGAACACCACACTAGAAGAGGAATATCCGTCTATGTGTCGGATAAATTATGTTTTGTTGTACAGTTATGTTCGGCAACTTCTACATTTCTACATTGAGATATTATTTCTAAACATCGTACGCGCTTTTCAGTAACATTTAATCGGGTAGCAATTGAATTTTTAATATTTAATATACTAGTAGTAAAACGTGATTAATCAGTCTCACGTATAAACCTCCTACTAGGGAATGTGAATCAGAATGCAAAAGTATTAAATCGGTGATCCTCATCTAGGTGTCGAGAATAGGAATGCAACATTGATGTTTGTTTATTTATTTATTTATTTATTTATTTATTTATTTTACGTCAAAAAAACAGTTGAAACTGCGTATGACGTGCTATGGGAAGAAGTGAATTCTGTGCACACTTTCAAAATTCTGTGATCCCTACACTAAGTCATATACTACGTGAATTTTGAAAATTAAAAGAAAAAATGGTATTTTATACAAATATACAAAAATATTCTATACAAAACAGCTTTGGTATAGACACGTGAACATATTTCGTAAAAAATGAAACATTTACGAAACCTATGTTTATTATTTATTTTATGTTAT
This sequence comes from Teleogryllus oceanicus, assembly GCA_964035755.1. NCBI lineage: Eukaryota > Metazoa > Arthropoda > Insecta > Orthoptera > Gryllidae > Teleogryllus > Teleogryllus oceanicus. The sequence goes on from CAXIVR010000002.1 coordinate 120,848,523, forward strand.
TTTAAGCTAGATGAGTTGTTTGTGAATGAACAGAATCGATAATCGCAATTTTATCAAATTTAAAATGCGAAATTTTATTGCATTATACCACTGTCAGTTCATGTGCTCGAATAAAGGGAACGCTGATTTTGACATCCTCGCCCAGTAGACTATCTTCGGCCTAAGAGATGATCCTATTTTTCTGGCATTTCCTACATATGTCCTCCCCTACGCGGAGAGGCGGTCAACACAAGCTCTCTAGGTGTAAGGCCTCTCGCCCACCTTCCTGTACCCATTTGAGGAAGTTTGTGACTCCTTGAGATGACCCTGAACGCTAGTTTTCAGGCTTAGTTTCGCTGTTATTCTTTTTACTATCTTCTGCCATTTTCTCTAAATCGTAATTGTAAATTAACAATCACGGCCACTGTCAAAACAAATTATCTTCCGCTCGAACTTGTAAATCAAGTTTTTGTGAGTTGTTTTAGTTTTGAACATTGGTGTTTGCATTTGAATTACTTGAGCATCATGCGTTCGCTTTTGTTGCTATCCGAATCTGGGAGGGGACGCGCCGATAATTCGACGAGTTCTTCCCTAATGACGGCAAGACTGCGGGTATTAAACATACTGTTCAGTGCGAAGATGTCTATTTGTCGGCTCCAGTTCCGGCCAAGCAGCGGTTGTGAGAATCTCTCCTTTCATCTGCAGGTCCCAATTCTTCGCGGCGTCTGGACGCGCAGAGAAATAGTACTAGAACATAGATTGCAAGCCATCCCTCGTTAACCTATCTGGATATACACAGCAATAGGATTCGAGCATTATTGTTCATTACTCACTTGGACTCGAACTGCCCTTTCCTTTTATTTGTGAAATTGTATATTGGTTTTCTGGACTTGTTTCTGTTTTGAACACACTTATGTCTGATCATGTGTGGTTGGTAGCCTTAATTATGTCATTGTGTCACCTACATCTTTTTCTTCCGCTCTTTCTCTTTTATATCTCTTCCTCCGCTCCAAGGTGAGGCGTTTATGAAATATTGCTGGTGATTTGTGAATATTTCTTTTTGAAATTCCCCGAGTTTCTTCCATGATCCATTTCAGGTTAGTATTTGATCTCTTGTTCATCTTCTTTTTCTAAACCCAGCCTGTTCTACTGTCAATTCTCTTTCGAGATACGGTATAGATATATTATATTTACGACTTCTCATAGTGCCCTTCCAATCTGTTGATCATCTTTTGTTAATTATTTTGAGGATTGTTTACTAAATGCGAGATGCAATTGTTCTGTTATTTGCACATTCTCGGCTGTCACCTTTCTTTGGTAATGTGCCTCACATAGTGCCTTTCCAATCTGTTGATCACTCTTTACTTCTCCAGACAACATTGCATAATTGTGTTGGTTTCGCCATGATTTCTTCCCCTGTTTCTTTGAGAAGTTCGATTAGGATATTATTTACACTCGGGAACTTCACATTTTTCAGTTTTTTTGTCGTCCAATGCATTTTTTCCACAAAAAATCTCTCGTTCACCTTCGTAATCATCAATGTTTATCGACTCCTCTACTTGAAAGTCCTTCTCATAGAACTACTTAGTGTATTATTCCCTTCATTTCGTGTCTTCTTTTGTTTTAAATATTTTGCCGTTCTCATCCTATTTCCAGGGACTGAAGAACGAAATAATAGCGGTCAAAGTATTTATACCGGTGTAGAAATACCTTTACCTCCGTTATACCTTTATTCAAAATACCTTTAAAAATACGACGTATAAGACGTTAAATACCGGTATTTTCATAAGAAAATGCCGGTATTTCAGTAGATTCACACAGGTATTTGGGGAAAATCCATTGTGGTTTTTTCGCTGAGGAACAACTATTGACACGGCAGAGTTTCTAAACGGGAGGTCCTAGGGTTCGAGTCCCCAGGGTGGCGGATTTTCGACAATAGGCATATTCTAGCTAGGTCGATTCTGCCGTTTACTGGGGAACAATTCTAGTGGTCGGGTTTCCTGAACGGTAGTTTTCTATGATTTCTCCCATCATTACCTTGACGTCGAGAGTAGTTTTTGGTAACTGGGTTCCTCATTCATATGGAAAGCTATCCGCCGCAGCATTAGAGCAGCTGCCCTGGCGGGCCCGCTACATGAAGCGAAACTCCCTTCGCCAAATACCCTGTTGAATGCGGTTGCATCCGTTCGGCCCCCGCGCCGAGGAGAGGAAGGGCCACGTCGTCACAGGGCGTTATCCCGCACGCGGAAAAGGTGCGTCATGACATCTCTAGATCCTATCGCTCAGTTAGAAGTTAAAAGTGCAATAAGTAATTCTTATTCCTTGTGAACGGCCAGTACTTAGTCGTGTGTTTAGTGATTTTTTTTTCACGTGGTGTTTCCAAAGAAAATATGGGGAGAAAAACTACAAATATTGTTTATAAATATTTTAAGTATGTTCCTTCCAGGAACATCTCGCAGTGCTTGCTGCTCAATTGTATTCATGTTGTGAAGGTATGCACAAACTGTTCTTTTGTATACGCAGACATGTGAAATTCCGTGTGAGATCAGCCAAAAATTTGCACTCTCGAATCTGACTCCCTCCCTCCATCCATAACTGTGGTGAAATTGTTTTATAGAATAATCTTTTGACTTATATAATGTTTATCAACTACACGTGACATGTCCACAATCCTTCTCTTTATGATTTTATTGTTATTTACCATGTTAGTAGCAAATGAGTCATTTACCGTTTATTTAGAGGGAAGGTCCATTCACTTGATTTCTATTATTAAAAAGGTTATATAAAAAGAAAGTCATTTCCAAACTTTAGTTTTTAGAATGCATTGGCTCAGACTTCCTGTTTTGGGCCCCGATGGGTTGGGATTCCTTGGGTCTGCGGATTTTCGCCGGCCGCTGGAGAGAAACAATGAGCAGCTTTTCCAGGTACTATTTCTCATCCTCACTTACAATGTTTAAAGCAGTAGCGGTTCAATTACCTGGAATTTTTACAACTTCATAATACAGAGAATCAGTCAGTTAGCTACTGACCACGAAATAGACATGAAATTGTTCTTTCTGTGTGAAACATATTTTGCTTTAATATCGTTATTTACTGTTCAGTTAGAGGAATATGTATCCTACATCGAATAATTCTGAGCTGTGCAAATGGAGGTGTCTGTTAGTGACATTACCGAGTGTTCGAAAAAACGAAAAGAAAGAAAAAAGAACAAAACGAACTGTTCACTAGCAGAATCAACGAAAAACAAACTATCCTTGTTATCTTCTCTTTCATTTGTATTTACAATATTTGTGGTATTTCTTTTTTTTAAAAAGATTTATTTTATGTATTTAAATATATCTTCAAAATACATGCTCAAGAATATCAAAAATAAAGTCTTAAATCCAAAAATAAAAATTTAAATACAAGTATTTAAATATTGCTCAACCCTCTCTATAAACTAGTATGTGCGATCAGCAATGTACTAATCTCAGTTCCCAGCTGGAGCGTAGTGCTAATACGTATGCCACGACTAACTCCGGAAAAATTTGTAGAATGAAATTGCAAAATATGGACATATGGTTTCTCCCATCATTACCTTGACGTCGAGAGTAGTTTTTGGTAACTGGGTTCCTCACTCATATGGAAAGCTATCCGCCGCAGCATCCTATATATTAATATAAGGAAAACGCTAAATAAACGAATATGTAAAATCAGATTTTCCTGCAATATGTAACATCAATTTAATTAGAAATAATTTAGTACAATTACACTGCGTAAGTATCCTTACAATACAATTTCAAATAAAAGATAGCGATGTTACAACATCACATACTTTCTGGCATTATTTCTAAATTTACAATTATCGAAAATTGATAGAGTTCAACGAAAATGGTAATTCTTTTAAGCGTCCCTTCTATCCGTTGAAAAAAATTGTTCTGATTTTTGAGATTTTTTTATAAATACATCAATTTCATTCTTAAATTACTCTAAAACTACGCGGTTTTGCAATAAACTTACATGACCTTTGCAATCTTCGAAAATACGGCGGGGTTGGCGAAAATGAGACCACCATCATATTTTGTATCGGCTTTAAACAAAAAAATTGGAGCTCTTTTTGAGAAAAAGTTACAATTGTTTTAATTGCCTATACTTCGCCCCAAATTGCACGAAAACTACTCAAATGTTTCAAAAATTAAACATGATCTTATTTTCAGATGTCAGAACAGATTTCAGTAAGGAAAAAATTATATCATCAATATTATAGTTGAAGGATGACGCCCCCAAAATTTGCACGTTAGCAATTTTCTAAAAATAAGTGATGTCAACAAACACCATAAATAACATTTCTCTTGCGTTCTGTACGTAACACGAGGACAAAATTTAATCAAATAATTTGGTGACGGTTTGAGAAATTTTTGAGAATGATTTTGAGATTTAATGAAAAGTACCCTCAAAAATCACAATATCCGTTTGAAACTCCCAAAGGATCGAGTTCTTTCAGGTAGATTCCGGAAGATCAATTTTGGAGAAAATTGGCAGAGCGGTTTGGCGTTAGCGTTGACATAAACGGACAGACATGTTTTGGTCAATTGATTTTTAGGTATCAAGGACACATGTATTGTATTTTCGGTAGACCACGAGTTAGAAGAAGTAATGTAATATTTAGTAAGAGGATTTATCCACTTTTACGTTACCAGGGCCCGACAATAAGAGTTTTCCGGTACCCGATTATATAATTTGTCGGAAAGTAGTTTTAAAATTAACAACAAAGAAAACAATTTTAAAATTTAGCTTCCGCGATTTTACTTGCGAAACAGATTCATCAGGTGAAATCTATCAAGGAGACAATCACCGTTTTGAGATCAAAAATCGAGTCGCAAGATAATCTCTCTCATAAGAGCTCGTACGTAATCTCGGCTCATACTTTCTGGTAGAGGAATAATAACGGAAGATCTTAGAAGTAAAATGTATGTAAAATGAGATGTTAGGGCATGGAATATTGGTGATATCTACACAATTAATTCAATTTTCTATTTGAAGTCAGTTTCCACATCGGAATCGATATTTTGAGTAATGCCTCAAATAATTGTTTGATGGTATTCGAAGGAAGACGGAAAAATGTGAACAAGATATATAGGTTTATACAACTATTACAGATGATACGACACCGTTTGGCTGTGTTATAGCATCACTAGTTTGACACGTGGAAAAAAATATATTGAGACTGAAAGGGACGAAAGCATAAACTGACTACCCAGCTTGCTTGTCTGAAAGTTCGGCCTCCCGCGCCGCAGGCCGCTGGGTTTGACCGTTCGGCCGCGTCGAGGGATGGCCCAGATGGGTCGGGTGACGCAAGAGGAAGCGGGAAGGGGGGGAGTGTTTTCCAAATTTCACTTTACGCCGCTCCTATTCATCCGATTTACGTGATTGACATGGCGTTGGATTCAGGAAGCACGTCGTCATCGCGCTATAAGCCCACATTTTTTAATTTCTTCCCGTAACTATGAGAAAAAAATTTAACTTTTTTTGGAAATATTTTTTGAAAAATCGGCTTCGTAGCGTAAATTCTATTTTAAGAAGGAGTCCAATGCCGTTTACAGATCGAAAGTCGGACAATTTGTTCAGACGTTATCGGGCAAGTAAATTTTGCTTATTTTGGTGCTGCCACGTGGTGGCGACAAATTGAACTAGTTTCGATACATTTAGCCTTTATAAATGAGTTTTAACCGGATGTACCTCAATCATATCTAAACATTACCATATTATCTTACATAGGCTGAAATTAATAGTGACATGTTAGATTCATCAATGTTTCTGTGATCCATATTCTATATGATTTTTAAAACTTACTCTTTATGCTTTATAAGCATCTCCTAATACAATGTATTCGAAATATCTAATCCCAAACAACAAGATTTTGAGTTTTTACTAAGGCCAAATGCAAAAAGCGCTATTCTCGAAACATAAACTAGAACGTAAAAGTACTGATGCTTCTGACCTTTGCAACTATGAACCCGAGACTCTGCCTCTCCCCAGATGTGTGCGCGTAGTGATGATTTCTACAACACAAACACAAACTCACGCAACTCTCTATTCGGAAATTTCTCTCTCATAAAATCATTCTAACTGGAAATCACCCCCCCCATGAAAAACAAAGCAAAACAAAACAAAAAGCACTCCACACAAATACGCAAACAAACACACACGCGAGTACATATACTACGCATACACGAGTACAAAGTCGAGTCTCGTCCTAGGAACACCCCAACAGGCGTATCGAGCCTCGCGAGGCAGAGAGCTCCGACAGCTGAAGCCGGGAGAGCGAGGCGGCGGCAGGCCGGCGCGGCTCGGCGCGGCGCGCGGATGGAAGGGTGCGACCGAGGGGGCGGGGGCGGGGTGCGGCGCCCCTCGTAGTGTTTTTTTGATGTATTGCGGCGCCGCGCCTCGGAAACTGCTCCCGCGGCCGCCACGGGCGGCTGCAGCGCCTATCGCGGCGCCGCTTTCAATAACGCGTGCGGCGAGGGGCGCGCTTAGCCCGGGCCCTCGCGCCCTCGCCTCGCTCTCTGCGCTGAGCTTGACCACTGCCGCCTGCACCGTACGTTTCTTGGAAATATTTATCTACCATTAAAGAAAACGAAATAATAAACTCCATCTTTAAACACAAATTCTTTTTAGATATAAAACTTTGTAAGCTAATTCGTTTCGGGGAGATTTTTTTCACTGCAATGTATCTCACGTAACGTGGACAAATACGGCAGACATCATCAGGTAGACCAGAAGAAACGAAATGTTGTAATCAATTGAGAATTTTTGGCTTTTTTAAACTAAAATTGCAATTAAAACAATCCAATTTTTTGTCGTGAAAGCTAATTGAGCTCGGAGAATCGAAGGCTTTTTTCATTTTCATGACAATGAATGGGTTTATCTCAGCTGACACAATCAAGTTAATTGAGTATCGTTTATTTACACTTACTATAAAAGACAACATATTATTTTATTATATTGGAAATTTATTATATAGGAAATTTAGTTTCCGGAACTCGTTTTGCTAGTGTAATGCAATCAAAATGCGAGATTACAAATAGAAATCTTGTGGTGGATTTTGTAACATTTTATCCATGAATGTGTTTTTATGCTCAGCTCATGAAAAGTATATTTTCAGCTAAGTCACTGTTGCAGAAAGTGCAATGATATTTCTTAGTTTTGTAAGTTGTTTTATTTAAACGGGGTAGAAATAAATATTAAATAAGTAGAATTTTTTCAGTTTTAAGGAAATAATATATTAACATCGATAATCTATTACGAAAATGACCTTTAAAAACTTTGAACATTACGATGAGCTAACCGGGAGCGGTAGCTCAGTGCATAACTGATGTCACTGCAGCGCCTCTGACCGGGAGGTCCTAGGTTCGAGTCCTGACGGTGGCAGGATTTTCGACACTAGCTTTTCAGCTAGGTCGAATTCAGTCGCTGTCTGGAGGAGAATTCTAGCGGCCGGCTGCTCTGATCGGTAGTTTTCCGTGGTTTCTCCGATCAACACCAGGCGAATGCCGGAGCAGTACCCTACCAAACGGGCCACGGACCGCGCACGATCTTTCCTTCGTCTTCCTTGTCCTATCCTCTCCCTTACACACACACACACACTTACACTAACATACACTACACTACCACATATTCCGGGAGACCGGTCGGGAGCTTAGAGCGTGTCCCGGCTGGGACGGTGCCCCGCTGGTAGGAGAGTCCTGGTTAGGGGAAACCCCACTAGTCGACGGTAGGTTGGCGCCGGATCTCGCCATTCCAGCGGAGGAAGATCACCGCCATCTCCCGCGAAAAAACATGCACTACACTAACGGGAATAATGACCAAAGCAGTTGACGCGCCCGGAAACACGAAAAAATCAATCAATCAATCAACGATGAGCTTACTGCAATTATTGAAGACACACTGTGCTAAGAAAATGTGTGCTGGGTGTACGATGACTTGTTGTCCATTTATGCTACACATAATACACTCTCTTAATTCGAAACTGTCGCTGAAACTAAGAATTCAGTATAAAGATTTATTGCTGTCTATTTTACTCCTATCCGCAAATCAGGCTTTTCTTCTTGAATTCGTCTTTGATTTGATTTTGTCTCTGTAATTGTTAGTCTAATTTAAAAGAATTTCGTGGAAGCTGTCCTCTGATGGTTCGAGAAGTCTTATGTTAAATAAAGCATAATTCACTGGCAAGTTTTCCATTATTATTTAAATTGTGATTTCTATTAAGCTTATAAACTCTCCAGGTAGATAAGGTAGAGATAAGATAATATAACTTGTAGTTCAAATTGATATATTTTTCTTTTATCATCTCTACGTACCTTTGCTTACTTCCATTGTTCTACCTCCCAGTTGTGACATATTTCCTCCCTTCGCACAACGAATCTCGCTTGTCAGATCCTCCCACAATGCAGCGCCTTTCCTTCAGCCACGGCCTCCACGCCGCTACACAACCCTCTTTGGGCCACGCTCTCTCCGGAGCGAACGACGAAATTGGGGTGCTTCCATCGATAAGACATCTCGAGGGTGAGAGAGTTCGAAAAATTTGGTCTCGTTTGCAGGCGCGCACTTGTAAATCAAGCACAGGCGAGATGAAATTGATCGAAAAAAGGAGAGAAAAGAGTACGATAAAGAACGTTTCCAAGCATCTTCAGGAGGTCGAGTTTTCAAAGAACAAGTGTGTTACCACTTGCTGCCCAAGATTCTCTGCTGTTCTTATAAAATTACAGTGGAACGACATATATCAAAAGTATGTTTTAGTATCAGTTTGTTTATGATCAGATATGCTGGAATTATTTCCTGCTTGGAACGCATGAGAGAATATATGCTCGTGTTTTCTACTTTCGTCGATGGCGATCTGAGGACTAGAGTGCATTTCACGGTCGACAGAACAATGCGAACCGCGCGGTACCGCTCTTGGCCTTCACTTTCTAATTGGCTGCCATGAGAAATAACTGTAGATATGAAGGGTCTGTTTATTGTTTTACAGTAGCACAGAGTTGTATTGTCGAGAAACGAAACTGTCGTTGAAAAATGGGAAACTGGTGTAACGTAAGTCATACATATCGTAGCCAAGGACGGAACGAACTTAGCTGCTATTGTGCTTGGTTTAGTTGCTTTAAATTTTCTAATACAAAAGGAAGATATGCTATAAATTATTATTATTATTATTATTATTATTATTATTATTATTATTATTATTATTATTATTATTATAATTACTGAAAATAGTTACAAAGTTACATAGTTATAATGAATTACGACACAATTAAAATTAATCTAGGAGTGCCAAACTAATTGTGCTGATATGTTTTATTTGGAGAACATGATTTTTTTTTAATTTGAGCATATAAATTGATTTGACGTAAATATTCGGCTATTTGGGTCATTTCTATATGTATGTTTCTTATAAAAGTATATTAGAACAGTTTTTGCTCATAAACGTTAACGCAATCCAATTATTTATACCTGTAAACGTATCTAAAAAGACTTTAACTGATAAAAACTACATAGATTTTGTTTTTAACTTACTACAAAGTATAGTAATACAAGGGTAAGGAGAAAGAGAAAATGTGAAAAATACATTGTGTATTTGATGTAGGTAAAGCATATTGTTCTTTTTGCTAAAGTTGTATATTCTGTTTTCAAAACCGTTAAAGGAATGACTTACAGTCATAAAATGCATATTAAATTTCTAAAATGAAACAACGAAACAGCGTCGTAGAATTTAAATTAAAATGAAGACTATGTTGCTAGGAAAATATTGCTCTAACTTAAAAAAGTGCATTGACTTCTTTGATTTTACACAGTTAAATTTAATATTGGATTAATCATGTTCATCAATATTCTCTCTAGATTTCCTCTTTAAATATCGAGCCACAGTTAGGGAATCTCCTGTGCAAGGCACACACAAGGGAAGAGAGTTCACCGCAATCGCTAGAGTTCCTCTGGCTGACTCACCAGTCGGAGCAGCTTTTGTGCAATAGCACGAATAACTTCACCTAGTATACGGCGCCGGTCCGGGCACCCGTAATCCAACGGGCGTGCGGCAAAACCGGCGTTGCCACAAGTGGTAGCGACGACGCAAGAACCAACAGATACAATGATGGCAGCAAGGGGGTAAGAGATGCTATCAGTACTGCTTGCAATATTAGAAAGTATGCAAGCGAGGGTGGCGTGATAGATAACGCTAGAGTTTGTGAGTGTTAGTGTGAAGTCACAATGTCTCTAGTGTTAGATTGTGAAGTGATTGAAGACCCTGCATGGTGTAAGAAAGTCCTAAGCATTACAATGTCGGAGAAGCTGGTTGAAATCTGTTAAATGTGCAATAAATTGTCTCTCGTGCGTAATAAGGTGAGTGCATTGAAGATCGATAGGTACGTAACACGAAAGAAAAGGTCACCGTTACATGGTGGATGATTTGAAGTGGTAATGGCATAAATTCCCGTTAAAGAGTAGGCTCTCGTGGCTCACACAAATGGCCTGGGCTGTATGGGTGATGCCGCGTCATAGCGTTGGATGATTTGCTAACGTTGCTGCCATCTTAACATGCCCTTCGTCAGGGCTATTTTTTCACTTAGACTCATTACATCGGTAAGAAACGTGACCACAATAGGAAGAGGGTGGCGGGAGCGGCAAATGAGCCTAAGAGATGTGGTATTGCCACGACGACCGAGAACATTTTTCACTAATGCCTCTTACGATAATGTCATGGAAAGGCTAAAGAGAGAACGATAAAATATGTTAGTAAAAGACGTTTGTAGTGCAGATAACTGAAAAAAAACCTACAGTGGCTTAGGTTAAAGTTCCACAGACGACGGTGGCGCAAATGACGGTGGTGCAGACGATGGTGGCGCAGGCGACGTCAGGCAGCGTTGCACAGACAACGGTAACACAGACGACGGAGACGAAGACGAGGTAGCACATTGATGATAGCACAGACGATGGTTGCGCGGACATCACTGGCGCAGACTTTGGTGGCGCAGAGGACGGTGACATAGACAACGACGACGGAGACGACAGCGGCGCAAAAGTCAGATAAAGAAAGTGTCGGAACCAGCAGTGACAATGGCCACAGGCACAGCAAATACAACGCAGCATCCAGGTGTAACGGTTAGCGTACCGGACTGATGTACTCAAGTTTGCGGGTTCAAATCCGATCGAAGCCGTGGATTTTTAAGGGCGAAAAATTCCTTCGTGCGCCTTTCCTTCGGAGCGGAAGTAAAGCCGGTTGTCCCACGCAGTAGATTTACTGCATGTAAAAGATACTCAAGCCTAAAAGAAGCCTCTGAGCTAAATTCAAATCGCCTGTGTCGTCGCCCAACAAAACATTCTTTCTTCGCTAGATGGTGAAGTTTGCGTGGTCAGACGGAAGAGTGGGCCTGATGGCCCGAGTCTCGCCACGTAAAATAAGGCATTAATTAAGTAAGTGAACTTAACGCAGCATCCAGCGCAGTGAGGCGCGCTTGGGAGGTGCAGTGGCGAGGTCGAGCGCAGGCCTGGGCGAGTGGGTGGGCGTCCGGCGCCGGGCCGCTGAGGCAACGCCCGCTTATTACCGTGACAAGCGGCGGCGCGGGTAACATACGGCGGCGGCAGGTGGAGGCGCACGCGGAGGCAATGGCGACGGCATTTGTCATGGTGATGGTGATAACAGCGGAGAGACGGTGGCGGTTATGGGTTAAGAGAATGAGAAGTAATAATATTGGAGAACGGTATGGGAGAAAATTAGTTTTCAGGGGTTATTATTTTTATCTCCTTGATTGGTAATAGATTAATATTAGTAATAAACTAGTTTCTGTATTGTGATGTATATTCCAGCAATTCTGAGAAATTTCTATTGCATAAATTTCGTTCGTTTTGTAACTATCTAATGAAGATCGTCTCACTTTTCCAATACAATTTTTTTTGTAAAAAAATGAAATAAATAAATAAATTGTGGTCCTAAATAGTAAACTTCTATGTTCTTTGAACTGATAGTTCAAATAAACTTTCTTTTATTTCTATCCCTTGGACATTTTACTTCAAGGTTCAATTGTGTTGTAAACATTGTACGGATAGCTTTAGATTCAGTGTGTTATGTTATTTAAGAGATTGTTTCTAGTAAGTGTTGCACGCTTAGTTCATAGTCACATTCCAATGGAAATAAAATAAATAGGCTGCCCTCCGACTGGATCCACCTGCAATCGGCGGGCCAGGCAGCGGAGGCAATTCACTCGGCGCAGGCGCGCCGCGGCACTCAGGCCGGTCAAGGGGCGGCGCTCCCGCCACGCGCACTCGGAATCTTGCCCCGAGATACAACCACGCTCACGGCTGCGTGCCTTATGACTCCGCGCTGTTACGACAGGCCCCGGGATCTCCGACCCGAATCGAACCGCTCTCACAGTACGTTTGAGACTGCGGGATCAGTTCAGATCGTTGATCCTGATTAAAAGTTTGGAGAGCTATGCGTGAGTGATGGTCCGTTGAGTACGGTCACGTTTAATGTGCTGTCTTGGTAATCGCTGGATGCGTATTGGATCTCGAAAGCTTAGCAGGGGGTTAGGTGTATGTTGATCACTCGAGGCGAATCAAAAGATTATACGGAAACCATGGACAATCTTTTATTGACGAAAGATCACAATGCAATGTTCCAGCGCTCTCAACTTGGTACTCAATATTTCCTTTGTGAGGCTGTCGGATACTGCAGTTATTCAAAGTAGTTTAAGAAGTGAAATTCTCAGGAGAATACGATGTGATTTTATTTTGATCAGGAATATACCGTAAGGAAACACGTTCTCAATGATTGCCTGGGAAGAAATCTCAATGTTTCTGGTAATTGAAAATGGTTTGATTTTTACCCATTATGTCTTTATTTTTACAGAAAAAATGTTATATCCTATATATATATATATATATATATATATATATATATATATATATATATATATAATATATATACATACATAGCATGTTTGAATACAAATAATTCGGAATTAAATATGGTTAAATATTTTATTTCATATCACAGCTAGTTTACGTTATTATACAGTATTATACCTTATATTATTTGCTATATTATTATGTGTCACATTTATTTTATATCATATATCTGGTGTCCATTGTTATATTTAATAATATACGTATTCATAATAAAGGACACAATGCAGATCATTAAAAGTACGTCACAAAATATCTATCGTTGACTCTTCAACATAATCAATTTCTGAAATGTTACACACTAGCTTTTGGAGGTGTGCAAAGTAGAAGAGCTCAAGTACGCGGTGCGCCTGCAGGCGAGCGGAACGCAACCCACCGCGCGCGCGGGCCGCCGCGGGGCGCACTGGAGCGGGTGCGGAGCGGCGCCAGGCTGGCGCTGGCGCGGGCGGGGCGCGCGCGGCGCGGCGCGGCGGGTCCCGACGCCGCGCCGCGCCGCGCCGGCCATTGTGCCCGCGAGGCGGCGCCGTGAATCACGCGCGTGCGGCGTTGACGGAAGTGCATCGCCGCTCCCGACTTCTCGCTTCGCAACGCGCCGCGCCGCCCCACAATGGTGGGCGCAGGGGGCGGGGAACGGCAGAAGAGGGGAGAAAGTAGACGAAGTTGAGAAAGATGTAGTTGACAAAAAAGGAGTCATGTAACATGGTTGCAGGAGATGAGTACAAATATTGACAAAAAATTAAAAAGGTTTTAAAAAACAAATAAAACACGGAAGGGAACAATTAGATGTAAATATCTAAAGTTACGACGAACTTGGGACACAACAAAACCCCGGAATACAATTGCAAGAAACGAATATTTGAAGTCTGTGATGACAGCGCCAACAAGCCGCACAATTATAACTGCCGGAAGGTAGCGATGATATTTTAACTAAACTACGAATTTCAGAACCTCGTTCACTATTACACAAGTTATCCCAAGAAATGATAATGCAAATATTCATGATTCAAGACGTGAGAGCTAACGAAAATCAGAGAAGAAATGCGGAACAAAGAAGAAAAGCCATTAATTTATTCCTGAGGAACCAGAGAGAAGCAGAAAAGACGGGATATACAAGACTCTGATGACTAATGAATACATGGCCGTAACAATGGAGCGAAATTGGCAGCCCAGCTGGTGACTAGGGCGTTGGCGAGGGGGAATCAGTGGTGGAATCTGTGGCTGTGGCGGCAGCGGTGGGTAGAGCTGCAAGGGCGCCTGGATTCCATCGCAGCCAGGAGAATAGTGGTCTGGGTGGCGATGGCGTTGGGGTTGATGTCAACGGCAGTGAGCGGCAGCGGCGGTGGTGGTAGTGCGGTGACCGGGGGGTTGGCGAAGGTGGAGGGGTGGGGGCGGGGGACGATGATGGCGAAGGCGATGGCGAGGGCGGCGGCTCGTCAGGTGTCCGCGCCCAGACCTACTCCGCTCATTACGTAATTAAAACAAGAGAGCGGCGCGGCGCGGCGGGGGGCTGGGGTGGCGACGCGGGGCGCCGGCGCGTGCTGCACGCCTTCGCTGCGCCGCGGGGGGCACCGCGTGCGCTCCCCTCGACGCTTGCAGCTCCGCCTGTCCCCTTCCTCCTCCCCACTATCGCACGATGGTCCGAAGAAGCCAAAAGGCGCGGATTGCAAGACAAGTGCCTCCACGTGGAAGTGCCCTGCCCCCCCCCCCCGAGATTTACTCCTGAAGTTGCATGACTAACTACATTTTCACTAAAATTTCTTAGATTAAATGGTTAACTACAATATGACTTCTCAAATCTGCGGTATATTTAGGAGCTACGGTTACTGACAGATGGTTGTCAACCGACCCGAATTCTTTTTACAGTAAACCCAAAATTATCCTTGTGTCATACATTGTCTCAAATTACAATTTAATATTACTCGTAAGAACGGGTTAATTCTCAGGGACAATTCTTTACACATAAGCTCATGTGAAAATGAAAAACTACAACCATTGTCTTAAAATGTCAAAGTGTTCCGCAAAAGTGTAAATCACATACACGCAAAACACATAAATAAATAAATAAATAAATAAATAAATAAATAAATAAATAAATAAATAAATAAATAAATAAATAAATAAATAAATAAATAAATAAATAAATAAATAAATAAATAAATAAATAAATAAATAAATAAATAAATAAATAAATAAATAAATAAATAAATAAAATAAATAAATAAAAAATAAATAAATAAATAAATAAATAAATAAATAAATAAATAAATAAATAAATAAATAAATAAAAAATTACTCTTGTTGCGCATGTCATTTCGTCTCACTGTGCGGATCCGTCCTCGCACTTCAGCGTAGCGCTCCAACGAAGGTGCCTTTGCGATCTCTGAAATTACCCGCCTCTCCTTGATCCTATGAAATAGGGAGGCCCTGAGAACAACAACTCAGTATACAAGGGTGATTAGAAGTTACAAGACAGTGAAGTGACGCTCGAAGCACCCTTCGATATGGAATGAAATGCCAGAGATGAAGCCGCGGATAAGAATGTCTCGGATGTAAAATTAATAAGAAAATACGCATATACTTGTGATCAAATGAAAGACATTTGAGCTTTGTTTTCATTTCTGGGAAAATGTCGAATTGTGATTTCTCTGAGACGTTCAAGGAAGAAATATTGCTAAAACTACTTTCGTTTTTTAGCAAGAAGGGAAAAGTGAATAAAAAAGATCAAATAATCCAATGTGTTAGAACTCGCTACAGTTTCATCTAATTTATATTATCCATCGCATTTCTTAACACGTCCTATTTAAGCTTGGTACGCCTTATTTCATTTTAAACAAAATATGTATTCTCTCTGATATTCTACCTTTTAAACGTGGATACGCGGCAACACTGCAACTGCCATGTATGGCAGTTGAGGCAGTCTTCACTTCTCTTTGTGTTGCGAGCAAGTTATGAGCATGAGCGGATCTGTGATCTTACCTTCCGCAGAAATGGCGCAATTCGTATCATTTCAAATTTTTAAGGTGCACTAACTATAGTGCACTGTAGTTTATTTCATTGTGATGCGTCGCACAAGTACAGTTACACACCATGATGTACAGTACAGTACACATCATGATGCTCGCATTACGCAACGCATGTGTCTGGCTAATAACTACATTTTCATGCCATGAAGTTTCAACCTAACGACAGTAAGTTCATTTCACTGTGACATATTGTATACGCAGTCACATGAGGCTACCTGCAGAGGCAATTTCTAAAACTTGTGCCATTTGTGTTAAACTGTGCTGATGTTAATATTATTAATCGTACGGTACAATGTACAACTGTAACATTTACGCGTGTATGTGTGTGTGTGTCTGTTGTCTCACACGAGTGAAGTGCTGTTAAGTACAGTGCCAGTAATGTTCGTGTTGATTTCATCTGCTAACGTGGTTCCAGTTCCGTGAAAATGGTATCGCGCAACCGTCTTCAGGTGCATCATATGATCTTATCGCCGGCACTCGGTTCCTTTACACAGAAAAAGTGTTTGTTTTTTTTCAAAACGTCCGTCCGTCCGTCCGTCCGTCAGTTCGTCCGTCCGTCCGTCCGTCCGTTCGTCCGTCCGTCCGTCCGTCCGTCTGTCTGTCCGTCTGTCCGTCTGTCGTCTGTCCGTCTGTCCGTCCGTCTGTGAACACTCCTACCGCCTAAATCACACGTACCATCTTTTCCAAATTGCAGAAACCTCGGTCGGTCCGGCTATAGCTGAATCTTTGAGGTTTTGATAAACATTATTTAAAATTTGGGTTTTACATGAAGCTCCCCGGATATTTTAACAATTTTCTCAAAAATTCAATTTTTTTCTTTAAATTCTTGTAAAAATGAGTAAAATACACTTATAATGGTGGCATATTTTCACAGTTAACTCTGAATTTTCGAAAATTACAAACGTTTGATTTTTTTTCGTCGTCTTTCTAAAACTACTTAATTAAAGATATAGATTTTTTATTCCAATGAATTTTTTTGCTCATAATTAGGTCTTTTAATAAGGTTATGTAAATATTTTTGAAAATTGTAGTACTTTTCGCGGAATATGGCTCTGAACTTTTTCTTTAACTTTTTGTGTGGATACTGCCAAATGGACTCCGTGCCATATTGTTCTATACTTTTGTTTCCTCAAAAAATACAAAAATGTACTTTTTTTGAGTTGTCTCTCACGTCGGTAATATTTACTGTAATGATATATAATCATAAACCAAATAAGTATTTCCTTTAAATGAAACAAAATCCTTACAAATGAAATAAATTATACCCAAAGAGGCAAATGACGGCAGCGTCGCGCACGAACATTTTTTCTAAATTAAATGAATGCGCGGAGGAATGGCAAGCATAACGTGATCATTTGGTAAGCACAATTTTAGGAACAATTTGAAACAACAATCAACAAAATCGGACCAGGGGTTTGCTTAATTCGAGGATTTTAGTAATCGTGCATCTCAGTTTAATAAAAAAGAGCATGTAGACGCCATTGTTGCCGAGAAGAAGCAAATTACGAATAGTGTTTTTCATAAATAGAAAGAGAATGCCTCAAGGGATCGGGTTAAGATTACCAGAACAAAACAGCAAAAATTATAGAAAATTTGAGAGTAGTCACAATTTTGGAGGACACCTAGGAGGCGAAATCAAAATTAAGTGTTAAAATTGTTATTTAGAAAATACATGAAACAAGAGACACATTGTCGTGACGTCATGATAAGACGACGAGCGGCGAATTGTGATATTTTATTTAAATAAGGCGCTGAGAGGTGAAGAAGACAATATGACAATTATCAGAAAAATTTCGGACATAATATAGAGGCAATATTAAGGCAGGTAAACGTTAATATATGAAAAGAAGATTAAATACTTTTCGTTATGATGTTCGGCGCATTAAGCGGGTGATTTGCTTTTGTTGGCGGAAAAACCATATAAGGAGGACAACAATGCTCAAGGGGAGAAAGTTTCGAGCAGTGTGGGAACGGGAGGTTTGTGTTAGCCACTGCATTTTTATGATTGTTCGGAATTTATAGTTAAAGAACAGTTTATTTTTATCTTAATGGCGCACGAACTTTATAAAAAAAAGACGTGCACATGTATTGGCAAATAGTGGCACATAATTAGTAAATAGTGGCAATGCGGGATAATAGTTTTTTTTGTGATCGCGGCCTGAAACTAGTAGGCGGACATTATGTATCGTGTTTAATAACACGAATTTTACGCGATCCCGTCTGAATATGTAAGGGAAGTGCAAGCGAAGTTTTGTTTTGTAAAAGGACATGGTGCATCTACGCGCCGTGATTATAAACATTCAGCGGAAACTTTGATTGAGAGCCCAACGAGAGGAATAAATGGAATTTGTCACATTAGCAACACAACGCGAGGTGTGAATAGGCTTGATAATTAATTCGTCGCAGTGGCGCACGACCGGGAGGCTGCAATAGGCTATTAACTCACCACATAGGCGCACCAACGTAAGTTTGGAAGAAGGTAATAAACTGCATCCGCCACATTATATTAGAGGCAATTTCTTCACGTTATTGTAGCTATGAGTATATGTGCTTTCAAAAATAATGTCAAATTTAATTTGAAGTCAGTTCTCGAAAACTCAAGTTTTTTGTTAAAACGAGCTCCAAATTCCGCATTTTCAGATATGCTCAATCATCATTTTCTGAAAAATGGTCCAAATTTTTTTCTTCAAATTTTTTCAATTGATAGTGGTAACAGCACTGTTTAATATGACGTAAAGTTTATATTGGTGCATTCATTTATTTTTTCAAAAAATACACAAATGTATTTTTATCAATATCTCTTACGCTGTTACATTACAATGGATTTGTATACACTATTGCATTTGTGAATGGAAGTGCTACAAATGACTTCAAATGAAGCTTTTTGAAAACTCAATAGATTCTTGTGAAAAAGAGCTCCAAATTTCGCAAATTACTCTTAACACCATTTTCTTAAAGACTGCTCCAAATTTTTCAATGAAAATTGCTATTTAGATCAAGATTTTAGCCTTCTTAATATTCTTAAAATAATATTTAGTTTCTACTATTTGGAAACCGAAAAGTTGAGAAAATGTCAAGAAAATGGGAAAATACTTTAGGCGGCGATAGATGGCAGCAGACCAGAAGGAAAGGCAAGACTGTACAGTACCAGTTCAAAGCAAGGAAATTAGAAAACTTTAGTACGAGAAAGTCTGTGCCATTTTGTAGCACCTTAATTTCATTTCTAACTATATTAGCTTTGCGGACGGTAAGAGGGAATGTATGGAGGATTATAATTATTTCCGTAACCAACTTGGTCAGCATGACACATCACTTGTTCGCAAAGTATGTTGATGATTTTGTGAACATTTCAGATTCATTTTGAACTTAACTCAATTCTCTTGATCCAATACGTTTGCATGTTCTCTTTAACTCCATAGAGGGGCAGAGATTTACTACGAAAGGGGCAGTCGAATTACTGGGCATGCCTCCGTCGAAAAAGTCCTCCTACCGCGCACATGTTCATTTCAAACAAAAGAACCGAAAATACACTCCCCAAGCGACTTCTAGGTAGGTGCTGCGACAGAGCTAGATGGTTCATTTAACGGAGGCCGTGCACCTCGTCCATGGAAGTGCCGACCCGCACCTGGGACTGGGCTGTGATGAAGAGCGGGTGTGATGGAGGGGAGCGCGGGCCGTGCGGCGCTAACTGATTCTGGGCATTCGTCTTCGCAGCCCGTAGTCTGGGCAAACACTGCGCCTCGGAGCAGACGACCAGGACGACTAGTGCTACTTTGGCTTACCAAATTGCTTAAACTAATGGCATTTTATCAATAGGCTTCGTGACATGAGCTTCGCAAAAAATAAAAACATTTTTAAAATAATACAAATAATATTAATAATTGGAAGAACAATAATAATAATTATTATTATATATTTATTATTATATATAATAATAATATTATTATATAGGAAGAAGAATGTAATAAGAATAAATGTAATAAGAATATGATGGCAATGAGAGCAACATTAATATTTATGTAAGTGTTTATGTGTCTGTAATTTTTATATTCATAAACGTTCAGTTTTGGTCTATATTTATTTTATTTTAATTTTATTAATTTTACGTCAAAAAACAGTTAAAAACTGCGTATGACGTGCTATGGGGAAAAGTGAATTGTGTGCACATTTTCAAAATTCTGTGATCCCTACACTAAGTCATATACTACTTAAATTTTGAATTTTGAAAGGGAGAAAAACAAAACTCCCATGTAGTAAAATCTATTTTCAAGGATAAATAAGCAATAAAATTTTGAATTTTGAAAGGGAGAAAAAAACAACAAAAAAACTCCCATGTAATAAAATCTATTTTCAATGATAAATAAGCAATAAATTTTGGCTCTTATTACTTCCTGCCGCGACAACATGGAAACGATAATTTGAATAATTGTATTTCCCACTGAATTCTAGAAGACGTGCACAGAAAATGAAGTTACATTTATGTCCAGAAGAAACAAGGGGCCATCTCAGCATTTGCTCAATGGATCAGGAAACTGGACGGAAAACCTGATCGAGATGGGGGTCATTGACCCGGAAGCTGTAGTACAATAGTTGTTACAGGTTGTTTATACTCATTTATACAGTCCAAATGTTACATAATGCAGTATGTATTATTGTTAAAATTAATGTTACTTTTCTTGTGATGCTCAGTATAGTCTCTAATTGTATAGAAACAGTTATGCAGCAGAAACGATTTCACTTGGGATTTAAACTTTTCTATTGTATTTAATCGTTTAATGTCATCTGGCAAAGTGTTGTAAAATAATGTACATGTATTGTATGTGAATTTTTGTAATGAGCTGTTGATACTGTCACCTGATGAATATGATTTCACGTCGAGTGTTATAGTAATAGACTTGGCATTTTCTGAAAATATATTCCCGCCCTTGAGCAAGTCATTTTTTACAAAACCACTGATTCGTAAATAAGAAGACACGGTAATGGTAGAATTCTAGATTAATGAAGAGAGGCTTACATGAATCACGTGGGTGGATTTGGTTATTATTCGTACAATTCGTTTTTGTAATCTAAAGTCTGGGAGCTATAAGATGTATTTCCCCAGAATATTATGCCATATCTCAGGCGGGAATGAACATTCGCAAAGTATACACAACGAGCAGTATGACGGCTGACTGAATTTGCAAGAATTCTGAACGCGTAGCATAATGAACTTAATTTTGTGTTCAATTCATTTAAATGGACGTTCCATTTAAGGTTTGACTGAATTGAGAGACCTAAAAAGTTTGTTGCCTTAACATCAGTCAATGGTACACTGTTCATTTTCAATGGGGCACAGAATTGTTTATTTGAAATGGAAAACTGCATTAAAACCGTTTTCTTTCGTTTACTATTAATTTGTTATTTCGGAACCAATTTGAAACATCTGATATTGTACTATTTACTGTTTCTTTATTGCAAAGGATGTTCGTATCATCCGCAAAGAGAATCGTTCTTCCGTTTCGAATCGTCGAGGGCATATCGTTTACGTAAAGTAGGAACAGAATAGGGCCTAAAATCGATCCTTGAGGAACTCCACATGCAACGGGCAAAGAGACGGAAAGGTGCGTACGTAATGTTCCATCATTCCAGTAAGGTATTTCAACTCTCTGAGATCGTTGTTTAAGGTAGGAACATAACCAATCTAGAGCAATACCACGAATTCCATATGAAGGTAATTTGGAAAGTAAAATGTCATGATCAATGACGTCAAAAGCTTTCGAGAGATCTAAAATTAATCCAATAGGTGCCTCGTTTTGATCTAATGATGAGGCGACATCTTTAAGAAAAGTAAATATAGCTGTTTCCGTTGATTTTGATTTTCTAAATCCATGTTGGCAATCTGAAAGTGCGTCGTGTTTAGTGAGAAAGGTTTCCATTCGTATGTAAAAAAGTCTCTCTAATATTTTTGAAAAGACTGATAGAAGAGAAATGGGCCGAACATACCTCATTAAACTAATAGAAGTAAACATATTTAAATAATTCTACACATTTTTTTGTATTTGTCTATGTCGCTACAATTTCAAGGACTTTCTTTTCCTCATCAGGCTAGAAAATTATTTAAAATTACAATGCGCAAATTGTTAAATAATGAAATTACTGATAAAAGCAGTTACACGTCCTCATTACAAACAATATAGGATCTAAATAGGAACAACATAAGATTACAAAATATATTCATACGAAGCTTACCTTGTAATTAAATTCATGACATTTTAAAACACTCGGTCATGAGTTATTTTATATAATTAGAAAAGGTTTAATATGTGCTAAATCACCGCAATATAGTAGTTAAAATTATTATATTTAATGTATTGACAAGTATTGGCAATCTTTTTTCTGTGAAAAGTTTGTTATATAACCTACAGTACTCATGCCCTTGGTATTGTTATCACTGATCATTAAACATTATTTTATTCTCATACAAAATCTTTTTTTATCGCTCATTACTCAAATTTTAAACTCCGTTAATTTACGTCAATATACACTCTTGGCCAAGGGAGTTCAAGAGGGGAAAAATATGATTTTTGAAAACATGAATTAACTAGTGGTGCTGCAGAATGGCACAGACATTGTCGTAGTAAAGTGTTTTAAATTCCTTGGTGTGAACTGACTTTACGATCTTGCCCCTTTTCTTTTGCCAGCAACCATCAATTGCCACTCTAATTTTTTCGGTTTTCTAATAGTAGAACTGAAATATTACTTTAAAAATATTAAAGACGAGTGAAATGGCAATTTACATTGAAAAAGTTAGAGCCGTTTTTAAGAAAAAAATGAATGTCAAAGAAAGACCGCCTCCAGCGCTGAGTAATATATTAATCACGCAACTTTTCTTGACCGACGGCTTGGAGAAATGCGGGTAATGTGGGGGTATTAGTTATGACATCGACCACTAGATTTTATGAAGCAATGCCAATCTCTGGAATATCAGTCATCGCTTCTCAACTTCTCAATAAATTAAGTTCTAATTTTATCAGGAGTTCGAGTATCTTCTGCGATGGATCTAGATATGCTTTGGCCATTTTTTTATATTGCTTAGAAAAATACGACCAGGAGTTCTCGGTTTCAATATATTTTCTTACGCGCCAATGAAGAAGTGTTTGGAAAGTTGTCGTCAGTGTTCGCTGCGAGTTTTGGTCTTCAACTGTTTATTGCTCTAGGGAGGGGGAAGCAAGCTCATTGTTCAAGAAAAGTTGCGCGGATAATAGTTGGTATTGGATAATATTGATAAACGCCAGACCAGCAAAAATGTAATAGAATGGCCAAAAGTATCTTATCATATAGATTACGGTGTGAGAAACGTTGAAGCCTTTGATCTCAACGTTTTAAGGTCCTAGAACTCTTTGTTTAGGAGTTATTTAACTATTTAGATTTTTGTAATGCTATCTAGGGTTGCAATTGGCATTGATATTTAGAAGCGTTTTTTCAACAAATTCTTCACATTTTCAAAGTCAAAATGAAATTCGTCGCGTCTCTGTGAAATTCTCTTCTTTAGAGACCTCTTTTATAATGATTGGTTGCCTGTGAGAGCCGCAAAACGTATGTATACTAGTGAAATAATATAGAACACGATTGTTTACTAGTGAGTCAAGGGCCACTTCCCCTGGTGGTCGACTATATTCAACATGTGAAAAAAATAACATCCGTAGTATAAGGAAGTTGCTTGTCTTTAATATAATTGAAAAACTTATCCTAATAGAAACATCCTAGAGCAATGAAGAGAAGAAAAAATTCCTACGCATCTCGCAACAGAATATTCTCTTTACATCTGTTAGAGAACATTTACACATAAATTAGGGCCTGAAGCCACGGCATTACAAGTAGGATCCATCCAGTTCTTCTTCGGACGAAGGAAATGGACATTGGTGAAGGTCCCCGCGGGCGAACACAAGAGGGACAAGTGGGCGCGGGGCGGAGAATGGTAGTGGTGGAGAAGTAAGAAATGTGAAATCAGCAGGAGCAAAACAGGGAGGTGCTCAGAATGTGCGTAGAGCGAGTTAGGTGAGGCGAACTGGTGATGATGGAGCTTGTAAAGAGATGGAGTGGTGCGGGCAGAAATAGAGTGGGGAAGAGGCGGACCGGAGCAGGACGAAGAGTGCAGAGAGGATGAAGGGGAGTGAGATGACGACGAATGCCGAAGCGTGAAGGAGAACGAAAGGATAAGAGTGGATTAAGGATGAAAGATTCATTGATGGATTGATTGATGTTTCCGGGCATATTCAGCTGCTGTGGCTATTAGTCCCGTTAGAGTTGTATATCGCAGGAGGAGGCAGTGTTCCTCCCCAATTGGATGGTGAAATCCGGCACCGACGTGCTCTCGGCCAACGGGGAATTTCCTTCTCCAGCAATCTCTCCACATGGAATAAGGTCTAAGCTCCTGCCTGTACTCCCGCCATGTGAGGGAGTGTAGTGTATGTACGTGTGTGGGTGTGTAAGTAACGGGAGATGACGGGAAGAGATAGGACGCGGAAGAGGAAGGATAGATCGCGCGTGATCCATGGGCCGTTTTTTAGCGTACTGCTCCAGCAATCGTGTGGCATTGATTGAAGAAACCATGGAAAACGACTAATCAGCCCGCTATGATTCTCCCTCACCTAGCGGATGGATTTGACCTAGCTATTTAACGAGCGTCGAAAATCCTCCACCGTCGGGACTCGAACCTTAGGACCTCCCGGTCAGAGTCGCTGCAGAATCAGCAGAAATGCTGGAATAGGAAAGCAAGGATATTGATATTCGGAGAAGTACGAGTCGAATGTGTGGCGGGGTGGAGAGGAGAGGAGAGCATAGCATCTGTAAAGGCGTAGCGAACTGCAGAAACACAGAGCGTAGCGCAACAGGACGGGTTGGAGTACAGTAGAACTGAACGGCGAGGAACGGATAGGGGCGGGGCGAGCCAGAGCGAAGCGGAGGGGAGGGCTCGAGGCGGGGAGGGGCGTGCAGGGGCGGAGTCCTGTCGGAATGCCCAGATGGAGGGCGGAGGCGGCTCCAGAAAGCCACAACTCGAGTGGTGGCCGCCGCCTACCCTCGGGATTAGCCCCTCTATTTACAAACTATCACCACAATGCGTAATTCTAATTGAAACGGCTCCTAATCTCGTGGAGATCGGATCTGCGCGCCCCGGCGTGGACGCGTGTTGAAAGTAGCGCGCGGCGCCGCGGGGGCGCTGAAAGCAATGGGTGTTTCGCGCTCGACAGAGGGGAGGGGCAGGCGGCGGTGGGCGGTGGGCGGAGGCGGTGAGGGTAGACGTGATTACGATAGACGGTCGGATTACTGATCATTGCGACCAGTGGATCAACTTTTTAATGGCATTTTGTCGACACACCATACTGTTATTTTACTAATGGAAGTCACATTGTGAATTTCTGTTCAAGAATAGTGTTTGTATCAGAGTCAAGCGGGAATGTGTTTCACCCATAAATGCATGACTCGTATAAAATAAGGTAAATAAGCTCAGTGTATAGGCTGAATGAACAGATTTTCATGTGATGTAGTAGATTTAACATTTAAAATAATAGTTAAGACATTTTCATTCGGGTTGAATTTTTATTCAAGTTATTTAGTAACTCAAATCACTGTCATGTTGTAAGATAAAGCCGTGAAGCAGTATAATAGAACGAAAATCATAAATTATTGTCAAAGACCGAACTTGGGCACGAAGAAATAGCAGCACAAAAACTGTGAAAACTTTGTCTCTTATGAGGATTAACTCTCGTTAATATGCTAGGAGCAACACAAGTAACAAGTAATGGGATATATTACATTAGTTCTTGTTATAATTAACGAGATAATTATAGTTACAGCAAAATCCTCCAATCACTTGAACTTGAAAGTGTATGAAAATCTAATACTAATCAATGAAGATTGGTAGAAATAGAACTAAAAATCGGATCTCAGAAATTCGTAAGCTATTAAATGGTAAGATTACGAAGAAATTACGACGGAAATGCAGCCTTAAACAATATACAGTGGGCAATAGAGACAGAGAGTGGAAATGGCAGCAGCGCTGTGAAGTTGGCAGTGATGATGCGAGCGGCCGATTTCGAGCAGCAGCCAGCGTAACTCGTGAGTTGTGCGCCTCAGGCGCCTCTGGGCGGCACTCAGTTCGCCAATTCCCACCTACTCGCTCCTTCCCTTTTTGGAGCTCACAAGTTACGAGTTAGAAATTGCATTGCTTAGTATCGAAATAAGTATTGGAAACTGATGTAAAGTAGCATATGGCTACAGAATTTATATCTCAATGTCTCTATCTTTATCTCTTGGTCTCTAAACGTTATAAATTATAAAATCGTTATAATTACCATAATTTCATAATAATAATAATAATAATAATAATAATAATAATAATGATGATGATGATGATGATGATGATGATAATCTATATATTTAAAAAAGAAGGTATTCTGCTATGGCTTCGTTTAGAGATTCTACCGAACCGATTGTAGTATTTTTTCCTTTAAATGAAAGAATGTGATCCCTAGATGTGTTATCAGATATTGTTTGTGTTGATTCACCAACATTTACGGTGTAAATTAATTAATTAAATCATTCTTTAATAGTACGCTTACCAGTAGTCCATTGTTTTTTTCCAAAGGGTGGCTGTTTTATTTATTTATTTATTTATTTATTTATTTATTTATTTTACGAAAAAAAAAAAGAAAAATGAATTCGATGGAAATAAGCAATAAATTTTGAATTTTGAAAGGGAGAAAAAAAACAAAAAACTCCCATGTAATAAAATTATTTTCAAGGATAAATAAGCAATAAATTTTGTTTTGAAAGGGAAAAAAAACAAAAAACTCCCATGTAATAAATATATTTTCAAGGATAAATAAGCAATAAAATTTTGAATTTTGAAAGGGAGAAAAAAAACAAAAAACTCCCATGTAATAAAATCTATTTTCAAGGATAAATAAGCAATAAATTTTGGCTCTTATTACTTCCTGCCGCGACAACATGGAAACGATAATTTGAATAATTGTATTTCCCACTGAATTCTAAAAGACGTGCACAGGAAATGAAGTTACATTTATGTGTGTTTCAAAATCGATTATATGAAGCGCTAGAAGTCAGTCCATAGTGGCGCTGCTTGATGTTTTGTTTTGATTGTTGAGATTTGTTTACAATTCGTCACGGTTTTGTTTCAGTGTAATAATTGCATTGTGGCGTTGACAGTTTGCATGTATTTGCTTTTGTGATGTATTTTATAGAGGACATTCGGACAGTGAGTTTTGCTCAGTTGTACTGAAGTAGTGAAGTTGTTCACAGATTATGTAGAATTCCGAATCGTTGCCCACGCGCCCTAAAAGACGCAAACGTACATTAACTGTACGCAGAGAATGTGAAAGTCAGCGCAGAAAATGGCAGTTTTGTTCTGCTTTGTACTTCCCATGCGAGAGAAATTCTGCAAACGTGTTTACTCTGTGTTGCTTAAATGGGAAAGTTAAGTTTACCTTCGAGCAATATGCCAGAACTAATCAAATTTGTTTATAGATAATGACACATCAAAAAACTTTAGAAATAGTATCCGTCAGTATAATAGTGCTCTTTCTTTTGTGTCATTTCGTGTATTATTGGAATATGTGGGACATTTTTCATTGCCACCTGGTCATGGACCATACGTGTTCAAAATTTTGGGAACTACACATCAGAGAATATCTTCGTTATAACCTGAAGATCCAAACAATGCAACATATTGAGAACATTAGTCTGGGCACAGTATTTTACATTTATCTCAAATCTCACCGTCAAATTGTGGCGGGTTCTCACTATAATAATAATAATAATAATAATAATAATAATAATAATAATAATAATAATAATAATAAACATCACAGTTCTAAATAAAACCAGGAAGGAAGTCACCATTATTGAAAATACAGTATCACTGGCACATAATATTTACTCGGCTTATACTGACAAAAATACATAGAGGCAGCGGACGAAATAAAGAAAATATGGAAAGTTAAAATAATATATTCTGAATCGGTGAGGTAATGATGGGTATTAATACACGTGTGATATTACGATACGAGTGAGGTTCGAGCGAGTATCGTAAACTTCACACGAGTGTATTAATACATTGGTTTTCATACGGTACTTTTTCCACGACTTTTATAAGTTAAACTTTTACATTGTATCGTTTCGTGGCAGTTGACATGCAGGATTCAGTCAAGGCTCACCTAGCGGATTAGATACCCTACCTACCGCAGGGGGCTTTGGTTACCAGCCCGCCTGCAAAGAATACAAGTTGGGCTAACGAGTCACCATTTTAGCTTTCTCTTATTTCTGAGAGTGCAAGTCCTCTAATCACTAAACATTTCAAATTAAATATTAGACCGGTTTTAAAGGACAAACACACTGCAACAACATATAACACACAATAACTTGAGTTCTGATCTTAACGTCAGTCAAATGTTTCCTCTACTACTACCACTGCGCTAGTCAAATAGGATCAAAGTGAAATTACAATCCAATTTATTTTAAATAATATTCCACATAAAATTACTGATAATAAAAGAAATTAAAACTGATAAACATAATATAACATTAGATGCAATTTTAATGTACACAATCGAACAAAACATTTACTAGAACGATTCTCAATGATGAATGAAGTGTCAATACTTGGTGTGTAAACTTTTCTGCGATTGGTTACGAACATGTACCTATCGTAATGAAATCTGTATCGTAATGAGTATCATTATGTAACGGGTTGCAGCCATCAAATGTCAGCCTTATACAATGGGAGTAGAAAAAAGTAAATATCCGTCCCTTGATTATCCGGAAGGGTAGCAAAATTCCTCTCTTAACATAAACAAGAATTAAATATAAAGATTTACTGACAATACAAAAAATCTTTTCCAGGCACCTCTAAAAACAATCTATTTCGGAAAATTTGGTTAGGAATGCCTGGTATGGATATCTATTTTTTAATCTGGTTTATGGGTTTTCCGGAATTAGGTGTGGAATTTGAAGTATGGAGTGATAGACTGGGTTGAGAATATGTAATATGGTTTGTATGGAGTCAATTTGAAATTCTTTGTGGAGCTGTGAGTTTGAGACAAACCAAGGAGCATTTGTGTTAGTTCTAAGAAACTGGTTTTGGACTATTTGGAGCTTGTTTAGGTTTGTTCTTGCAGTGGAGATCCAAACTGGGCAGGCGTAAAGGAGGAGTGGTCTAATGATACTTTTATAGATGGATATGGTGGTTGGGAGTGGGAGGTGTGAAGATCGATTAGTGATGGGTTTTAGTTGGTGTATCTTATTTTTTGCTTGCTGTATTTTACTATTGATATGGTGGTTCCAGTTCAGTTTAGTATCCATGTTTTAGTATCCATAGTTTAGACCGAGATATTTGACGGTACTATTTGGGAGCAGTTAATGGCTATTATTATTGTGACGGTGCTGGAGTGTATAGGGTCTTAAAGTGAATATTTTAATAGCTGTTTTGGCAGGATTCACTTTTATTTTTAAATATGCTGCCCAAATGTCTATGAGATTAAGATACAACTGAAGAGAATTTTGATATTTACTAATGAATTACCGGCTAGGAAATTTGCAGTGTCATCCGCGAATTGAGCTGTTTGTATGTTGTCTAATTTCGGGAGGTCGGATACATATAAATTAAAAAGTGTAGGTCGGATACATATAAATTAAAAAAACATATTCTATATGTTCTGGTGAAGTCACTTGCATTGCTAGCAGCCCCAATTCTGGCTGCGTATCACCTTGTAGGTGTGAAGTCTGCTGTTGCACTTCCATTACTTCAGGGGTGTAACCATTGAGGGAGAGGAAAGATACACCATCGGAGCTCGTTGCAATGGTGTCCGTGTCTTGTAGGGTTTGCAGGGCTGCGCACAATACTTCGCGCGTGTTTGGATTGATGGCGGAGGCCATTGATTCACTGAGCGACGCTGCACTTTACAGCACAGAGATCCAGATTGTATGTGACAAAGCACTTTACTGTTTCTAATTCCTCAACTACTCAGTACGTTCTATTAAAATACAGTTTAGTGAGAAAGAAAATTGCGGCAGTATGCCGCGATGCAGCGAGTGGCCGAAGCCACTTGCTGAGCACTGTGTTATTCTACCACTTAGCCGGATTCCGACGCGGTATGCGATAACACTTGTTTGAGTCACTGTTGCGCTAGAACTGACTGGGCTAGCAGAGCTGCGGAGCACGTCCGAACTCGACTGTACCACAACACCTGTGGCAAGTTAATGCCCCCCCCCCCGAATAATAATAATAATAATAATAATAATAATAATAATAATAATAATACAATATAAATGTCTATCACCCAAATCTCGTATCTAACTAGTATGAGTACATCATTCGGCAGACTCTTTGCCATTTAATGGTGGCTGTTTATACATTCATTTGTATTTCAGAGATTATTCAAAGTATTCGTAATGAGTACGGTTCCTAGGAAGTATTAAGAAAATTTGGACGAACGTTTTAAAACAGAAAATGCAAATCCACTGAAATGAATAAAATAATAAACAAATCGTTATCTAAATTATACATCTTATAAAATCCTTTTTCCTCTTTCCAAGCCAAGACAAAATAGTTATAAGGATGACTAAATTTGAATCAATCTAGACCAAAGAAACATGATATACCAGTATCCGACAGGTTGGTAACTAATCTGCCACAATCGTCAATAACCCACGTGGGTGAATGTCACAACGGCTTTGATTTGAATCGAATAACGAAGATGTAAAAATTGTTCTCGCGGAATTTCGCAGAATTAGTTGTCAAAAAACTGTTAGAATAAAAGGGGCAGACCTTACTTATAAAGTTTCGGAGCAAAAAACAAAAGATCGGAGCAAAATTCGTGTGGTATTGTAAGGTGCTTTACAAATTTTGAATCATTTTCAATCAGGAAATAAGAGATGAAATTAGTCACTTAAATTAATGTAAAGTAGTTGGAAGTAAAGTAAGGACTAATAGAGCATTAAATTTTTTTATCAGTAATAAAATCTGAAAAAAGTACATCACTCTAATGACATTCTAGCGGCTAGTCATTAGATGGGATCTACCAATCGCATCCACTTATGTGCTCTATGGATCCTTCCTCGTTCGAAATACATTGTGCATTCAAGAAAAAAGGCCACTAAAAGGACCAATCCACTTCTTTACGACACTTGCGCCAGGAAGAAACACATGGTGCAGTTGATCTCACAGCGCTAGCATCTTCGTCTGAGCTTCATTCCCGCCCCTGCACTCGGCCGTTAAACCCCGAAATTAGGGCGTTCACCAGGGATTCCCTGGAAAAGTCTTGGCATCGTTTCGGCCTCACCTATAGAGTGTTTCAAAATTCCACTGCCCACTGTGGGATTTCCTCATCGGAATCGTTTAGCTAGTGATT
Source organism: Teleogryllus oceanicus (assembly GCA_964035755.1). Classification (NCBI taxonomy): domain Eukaryota; kingdom Metazoa; phylum Arthropoda; class Insecta; order Orthoptera; family Gryllidae; genus Teleogryllus; species Teleogryllus oceanicus. The sequence goes on from CAXIVR010000002.1 coordinate 120,879,865, forward strand.
GTTACAAGAATTTGTTACACGCCCGGTTGTTGCCCTGAAATTAGGTGCGATGTCCTGTCACGTTTCGTGACTCGCCGTGCTATTTAGTAGGTTGTTTGTTCGCTTGATGGTACTGTGTCTTATCACATCCAGATCAGATTTTGTGGAGAAGTAATCATTGTCAAAGGTATTGCCATTTAAACTCTCTTCTATTGCTTCTTTTAACCTACATCTCAGAAAAGCAGATGGTATCAATGTTCTGGATTTGTCTCTCCATTATTTGCTTCTTACTTTCTCGCTACGAAGTAAACAAAAGTTACGTAATGCTGCGCGAATAAATGGCAAACTTTCAGCAGAAAATTATTATTACAGGGTCCTGGGAACGAAAAAAGTGAACAAAACCAGTTGCTACAAATTAGAAAAAATCTTTTAAGACGTGGTGTAGCTAGAAACCGGTTTGTGGGTCCTTCATACTGAAAAATCGAATGACGACAAAACGTCTGTCCCACTGTGAACGTTAGCGGCTAAACCGTTCAGCTGATTTTCTCCAAAATTGATATCCTCGAAACGATCTGGCTGATGTCGCGGCGCCTTAATTTGTAATCGATATTTTAATTTTAGGGGTACTTTACATGAAGCTCCTGCAACATTTTCCAAATTTTCAAAAAAATAGCTCCATTGTTTTTGATTTTTTTTTGTTGGATAATGTTAAGGACGTTTAAGCGAATGGTGCAGGTCTCATGTTCGTTGAAAACCTTGATTTTTCGAAAATTGCAAAGTTCAAATTTTTTTCCAAGTCTTTCTACAACAAAAATATTAAAGATTTTTTTCCATTAATGAAATCTGTTCCTTAAAGATATATTATTTTGAAATAAGATCACGTACAATTTTTCGAAACTTTGTACTTTTGCATTATTTCTGCGAGAAAATAGGGGCAAGAAAGTACATGCTGTTTAAGTTGTAATCTAATACGTTGAAGTACAATTGAGATTTTCGTAATATGAGAGATGTATATATTCTTTTACAGGGATCTCTAGAAGGAATCAAAGTAAGAACTAGTTATTTGATATTGATTTATTGAAATATTCCGTTTGTGATAAATGTTTATGAGAAAAAAATTGTGGTGGTACTGGCGGTAGTGGTGATAGTGGTGGTAGTGGTAGTAGTGGTGGTGTTAGTAGTGCTAGTGGTGGTGGTAGTGGTAGAAGTGGAGATGTTTGTAGTGCTAGTGGTGGTAGTGGTAGTGGTGGCGGTAGTGGTGAGAGTGGAGGTAGTGTGGTGGTGATAGTGTGTGGGTGTTTGTAGGTGCTAGTGGTGGTGGTAGTGGTGGCGGTAGTGGTGATGGTGGAAGTAGAGGTAGTGGTAGTGGTAACATGACTTGTGACACGAATATTGAAATTAGATTATATTGGTCTATTTAAATAATGATGAATATGACCTCGGTTGATTATTAAGATTTTGGCTATGATGAAAAGTAGGATTTGATGGTATTTGTCTATCGGGTACATTGTCAGCGTGAGTATTGGTTTGGTGAGACATATAAAAGTGCGGTTTTATTTATTTTTTTGGTCATATTCGTTCGATCGCTCGTTTTGCACAAACTACAGCCTTTGTAGTTAGGAGTAAGTTCATCACAATTTATGGTTGTTGCTTGATCTGGGGTTGTTTGCACTAATATGTTGTTGAATGACTTTTCACCATCATGTACGATATAACCGGCGTCCATTGCGCTTTTAATTAGTTGCACCGTAGTGAAACAACCATCTGTGACCATTAGCTAATGAAATTTGATTAGTTGGATCTCTTATAAGTAAAATATTACACATTATTTTTCAAAGCGTGGCACTGTTCACACTGCTCACACAAACGGCACTAGCACATAGCGATATTGCACTGATTGACTACTGTCAGATAGCCATAAGAGCTGTCTCGGACGCAAGCGTTCGCCCGGACTGTTCGAAACAGACGGTGATTTGCTTGTGAAATGAAGTGAGCGCTAGAAAATAGAATGCTAGAAGTGTAAAACATGTTATATGTTTATAATCTGTTGTCAAATACATTACGGAAAATATGTGACAGAATCTCAATAAAATTTGTTAAAATAATATTTTAATGATCTAAGGCAACAATATGTTATTTTTTTCAAAAGCTAATATTAATGATTAAATATCATTTACTTTCGAGGTATAAATTATTTCAGAGGAACATCGGTATCTCAAAAACAAAAGACACAAACAAAATTCGAAATTCGAACACATTTTTTAATGTCGTGACCATAGTGAACAATATGTGAAATAAACATTAAAAATACCAAGTAATTCTAGTGGCTGGAATTAGAGCTATCAAAGTCCTCCTAGTGTAAGTATAAAGTCCTCCGAAGTTTAAATAACGTAAATATCTTATTTTAAAGAAATTTAATAATTAAGTGTGAAGGGCTTCATTTCTTAACTGCTCCTTAAACTCATTTTCCTGAACCCTCTGAGTATATCAATTCATATAATGTAGTATGTGAATGGTGAACATAACTCCTCTACGAACCTGTTCCGATCAGAATCGAAACAAATGCATGCTCGCAACCCCAGTCAGGCACGAGTGATGACACGACAACGCTTCCCTCGGCCCCCTGAGTTGTAGGACACGGCGTCCGCCCACAAATTTATGTCCACCCGCTACGCAGACAAGGGCAGACGAGGAGACGCTGTTATGTATGGCAGGAAAATGGACCCTGTCCTTTCTAACAAGCCCTTCGTGTACCTTGGACCGCATATACATCGTCAACACACCTGCCTTACAATAAGAAGTTTAGGGTATGAGCACTTATAATGGTGTAATACTGTAATGTTCGTAAGTTATTAGAATATACTTATATTGAACTGCCATTGCATATGTTATTTCAACATGTTTTATTTTACCTTTGATATGTAGATTGCAAATGTAAAATTGATAAAACATTCAGAAACAATATTCCATGTTCGAAGATTTAGTATTAGAAGCTACTCATCCTATTTGAGAGTTTCCTAAAAAGCGATGTTCCTGAACAATCCAAACCAATCAGCTGGGTTTGGATCTGCCCCTTGGGGAAGACCACCGCCACCTCCCGAGCAAAGACACGCACTACACTTACGGGACTAATGACCATAGTAGGAATCACAAACAATCAATCAATTCTAGAGTATCACCAACACATCTCAGTGAACACAGATTTTCAAAACTTTCAACATTGTTTTATTCAAAATAGTTTCAAAAATAAGAACGAAAGAACTATTTGAAACAAAAGTATCGAAATTCTTAAAAGAATGAAAGAAGTATCTATCCAACGTTAGGATAGGACGAATATGCAAAAGATACCCAGTGTAACGGTGTTCAGAGTACAAATAGTATGCTTGTGAATGTCCAATTTCTTGCGCGAGGCTTCTTCGCTCAAATAAACCGTAAAATACCTTTTAAATATTCTTTACGATCGTGACCGTTAACCCCGCACGCACCCGGCGTTCGATTGTTCCCACTTCAAAGACGGCGCCGCTTTCCCAGGGCAGATGCGGCGGGTGGGCGGGGCGGGGAGGGCGGAGGTGGGGCGGCAAAGGGCGCGACCGCCGGGGGCAAGACCGCCCGCGCGCCGCGCCGGGAAAAATAAGAACTACCGAGGGGCGGGCCGAGCGCCGCAGCCATGAGACTAACCATATGGCCCCGCGTGGCGCGCGGTGCAGTAAGGGGCGGTGCGATGGCACTCGGGGCCGTATGTTAATATCCCGCCCAGACAACGCCTCTATATCACGTTTATTTTTTAATATTCAAGATTAACAACTCATTCCCCCAAAATTAAAGTTACAAGATGGATCCGAGCGCCGCGGTCCTGCGTATTGGGAGGATCGAGGAGCGATAAACTCTGGTTTACGACCTCGGGGCGGCGGCGACGGCGGCGGCGGTCGCGTAGGCGGAGGCGGCGGCAGTGCTGTATGGCCCGCTACGCGGCGCCTCCCTCGACGGAGAAGCTTCTCCAACATTCCTCTTTAGGGATCTGCTCTCAGGCTTCCACGTCACCTCCACCCCAACTTTCTTCTCGGCGTCTCCGTACGTCGAAACGTTTTATATACGAGTGCGAGAGTGGTGTTTCTTGAAATAGGACCCGTAAAAACACAGGATAGGGTTCCAAGGAGGGGGAAGGAAACAGGCTCGAAAAGGTCAACTCTTATTTGCCATCGAAGGGCCCGAACTATGATTTAGTGAGTTTCGTTTAAAAGATATTCCACGAAATTCTACTAGTGGTCAAACCTGTTGGTTTGCCAAATTGCTTTAGGGGTCCGAGGAAAACAGTATATTTCACTGTGAGGATTCTGTGACCTTTAGAGAGCCGAAGAAGGGGTTCCCGGCTGATCGCCTCGTTTGCTTGCGAAGTCTTAGGAGAGCTGGGAGCCGACAGGAGCTGTTGGATCTGATGCAGAGGAGGAGGAGGGGGAGCGCACGCCATGCTGCAGAGATTGATGTGAGAAGTAAGCGGGTCTTGCCTTATGCGGCTCCCCTGTACTCGCGCGGGATGGCTCCTGTGTTGCTGGTGTGTTGTTACTCACTACCCATCATCCATGTTAAAAGAACACGAAACCTAACAATCCTCTATATTGAACATTTTAAGTTACTGTATTTCTGAAGAAATTTCAATTTCAAAAAGCAAGAACATATATATTTGCGAATAAATATTTTTACATTATTGGAATTTCAATGACGAGCTGACTTCTACAATGTTATACGTATTATTACTTTTATTATTTTATTTTATTATTATTATTTTATTTTTCACAGCTTTCTGGTACATGTTTGATGAGTCATACAAATATTTCTATCAAAGCATGATTTCCGTAGTACATTACTTTTAACAAAAATATATTTATTTTAAGAACTAATTAGAAGGTAAACATTTCTACAAATATAAATTTAAACACTTAGTTTATAAATTAAAAAGTAAAATAATTCTTTAACACAAATTTATTTAGGAACCCATAAATCTTCTGACTAAAGAACACGTGCTCAGGATCACAGCTTTCTGTAGATTGATGATAATGTTCGTCTCGATCCCCAGTTTTTTCAGAGAGTGCTTCAGGACGGTAAGTATCACACCTGTTGCTGAGAGGACGATCGGCACAATGTCCACCTCCAATACATGCCACTGCTCCTTTATAACTTGTGTAAGTTCCCTGTACTTTTGAGTTTTCTTTTTGTGTGTTGTGTGGAGGTTGCTGGTATCTACAACTGCTATGTCTATCAGCCATACTTTTCTTTTAGATTTATCCCAAAGTATTACATCCGGCCTGATATGACGAACTGTTTTGTCGGTCAATACGCTTCGATCCCAGTATAATTTATAGATGTTATTCTCGATGACATTTTTTGGATGGTACTTGTAGTAGGGTGTATCAAATTCACTAGCAGTTCCACATTTCCTTGCAAGTTTGGCGTGGATGATTCTTGCTACCATATCGTGTCTCTGTTTTTAATCCGTTGGGGCCAGCATACTGCAACCCGTAGTAATGTGCTGGATCGTTTCTTGGACTACACCACAAACCCGGCAGATATCAGAAGGCACTTCGGGGTCTTTAATAATGTGCTTGAGATAATTTCTTGTTGCAATTACCTGGTCCTGGATTGCTATCAAGAATCCTTCAGTCTCGGGGTAGAGATATCCTATTTTAAGCCACTTATACGACAAGCAGGCGTCGACATTTGATTTGGCTATTTCTGTAGGATATCTACCATGGAGAGCTTTTTGTTTCCATTGTTCTAAGAGCTCGGCTTGTGTTGGTTGTTCGTGTAATACATTTTTTTGTTTAAGGTTGAGTGGTGTATAGTTCTCGTCTACTTGCTGAATCGCTCTGTATAGCTGAGATGACAAGGCTTTCTCATTGAAATACTCTCATGTCCGTTATCAGTTTTGCATGGAGATTACCAATATTTAAGATGCTCCTACCCTCTAATTTCCTTGGTAGTGTTATTCTTTGGATAGAGCTTTTTGGATGGTGATATTTGAAACGAGTCATTTGGACCCTGATAATCCTTCCAGTGAGTCCAAATCAGTTCTGGTCCATTTTATAATGCCTAATGAGCAAGTAATCACAGGAATGCATATGTATTAATTGCTGTTGTAAGATTACGAGAGTATGAGGGATGTTTTTTATTATTATTATTATTATTATTATTATTGATATTCATGATTATCGTTTCCGAATTAATATTATAATTATTAATAGATCATTTATTGTTAAAAATGCCAGAAGTAACAAAAGACCTATAATGTATTTTCATGATATTATCTTCGTTTAGGAAGGGCGAGAATATCATTTCCTAGCCACCAATATTTTTCAAAATCGCATGAAAATATTTGTGTGTAATGAGAAAATGTTCGTTAATAACGATAAAGTTTTGTTCACTAATTACGGTCATTATGTTATTTTCACTCTAGCAGAAGGATTTATGTGCTACTGAAAAAACAAGCACATAATGATATTTTCAGAACACTACATTTTAGGAAGGACCTATTTTACAAGAGTAGATGTTTTAAATATATCGCTTACACTAGAAATCATATCATTTTCCGATTACTACTTTTATAGTAAAGCATCAAGCCGGTTCAGAATCAGTGATTCAGTCAGCATCTTCTTTCATTACTTTTAAAGACATACTACTTCGTTTATATATTTAACGTGCGTTTACTAAAGTAGGGCACCCTATACAAGCAAGGACGGTAACCGTTTATATTGAACGATCAGAATCAGAATCCAAGATCTGAGCTAGACCATGATTTCGTGCTCCCGGTAGGCAACACGTTATTCGTTGCTATTGGTACTGGCTACATTAACACTCGAATGTCCAGAATTATGTACCTATCCAATCCGTGCACTGATGTCGTTTCGACACCTCCATACTTTCAGTTGGTTGTGGCACGATAAAATAAGTATTTTTGGTTTGAATGTTTTTATTACTTTCTTAACTTTCTTGAAAAGTTCCTTCAGGTCCTTTCAAAACATCATTTCAAATATCTTGCAAGAGCCAACAGAGAATATTAAGTTGAACTAAGACTGATGCTACACATACTTTAAAAACTTAGAGTAACCGGAAGTGTAAGAATATCATAATGACATGGATAAAGGAATGAAATGTTAAAAAATAAAGTTTTTTTTATTAAAAAAGTCTTATAAAATGAAGTTCATCCAAATGTGATGGAGATTTGTAAAAGGTTGTGGTTCAATTACAAAAATCTATTATAAAATAAAATGCAGCCTGAGGTGAAATATTACTCTTGGGCGTCCTAGTCGTAAATCGTCTTCGAAATGTCTTCTCATGCCTATCAATATGTCGTCTTTAGAGCACAGAAACAATAGTATGATTAGAAACATTTTACCCATGCCTTATACCAGTAATGCCATTTGAAACATGGTTAAATAATAAATTTGCCAAGGTATATTTAGAATTATTAACAAATATTATACACTTGTGGGATTTCTAGATGGCCACTAACTTTTCCGTTCTTATTATATCGTATGAAATATGCATAGATGCGTAATCCTGATAAGAAAAATACTTTTTTCATTCCACTTCTGTACTTGTAGCTCGCAATAATTATTAAGTGTCATAATTACTTCCGTCGTCTTAAACCTTTCCCGTTGCCATCTTCATCAGTTCTACAGATATTCTGACAGTCATCACAGTCTCCATCATGATCACCCCTTCTATCTCCATCCCGCTACGTCTCCCTCACTACCACGTCCAACATCCCCAATCGGCCCCCCACCCCCGGACCCGCACCGCCGCCGCTTCCGGCCCATCCTTCGCCCCGCCATCGCCCCGCCAGGACCATCATCGTTCCCGCCCCCACCCAAATGTCGCACCCGGCACCGCTCCCTCCCTCCCCGCCCCCGACATCGCCGGGGCGTCCATAACGGGCGCGACAGAGAATGGCGCGGAGATAGAGCCGTTTGTCGGGATGCCTCGCGCTGGCCTTCGCCGCCTCCGACGCCGCACGTGCAGCGAGCGCCTCATTAGGAGAAGGCAGGCGGAGGCACGCTCCGTGCAGGCGCCCGCTCTGCGCCGCCACAACCCCTCTAAACAGCGCGCTTCTCAATGGACAGTGGCGCATTCTACGAGGGGGTGGGACTTTGTGTCGGGGCTGGAAGGTAGAACTGAATCATATATTTGTTTGAAAAAATACTTTGAGGAGTGGTGGTTCAGTTTGTCAAATTCGTGAATGAGAAAAAAAAAAAATTTTAATCTTGAACTCTCAAACTCGAGCAACAAATTTGTTCTTTGTTTTCTGGATCACATCAATCAGAAGGTATCGCTGGATTCGAAATCATTATTTGCCGTGTGAAATGGTGACTGGACGCTGTTTTATTACATCAACTGATCCTCTTGCGTAACAAAAAACTCGCGCGGCACAAGCAATGTATCCCAGATTTTCAATTGCGAATCGAGAAATATACATGCGTGAATCCGTTTCTCATGCTCAGCAGTCGATTTCATTTCTATTTCGTACGTACTTTGCGAAAATTGAAAACTGTTACCTTATCTAATAGTAGGATGACAAAAGTATACGTTAAGCTAATAGTAAGAAGAGGATATCAGAGATTACGAGACAATAAAACATTAATTATTTTAGATTAATGACCGGTAAAAAATAAAAATACAATCATTCATTTTCTTGTTGAATTTATTCTACAAATATAAAGAAAAACAAGAAAATATGTATTTACCATACTGGAAGTCAAATTTAAATTTCCTATTTACGCTGCTTTTGTTTTAGCTTCTTTTATATATAAATTGTTCATTTGACCTCATTATTCCAATGACTTTATATACCAAATGGCTACAAAGCCGAGTCCATTGGAAAGGCGTCGTGTATTAATATTATGACTTCCACAAAGACGTACCGTTTGTACTGTTCACGTTAGAGGTCGCCGTTGACAAATCATTTTACTTAGTAGATATGCCCTCAGGTGCAAAGAAGTCAGGTGCTTGTATATTCAATTCAGACAAGCCATTTAAACATTTCGTGAAGCATCGTTAGTATTTCAGTGAAAAATAAGGAAGCCTAGATGACGTTTTCCTTACTGTTTTTCGTTTACCTTGTAATATAATCAACTGGAAACAACAAGTACAACTAAATATGTAAATTGCTTTATAGGTACAGAGTTATAGAAAAATGTCAATATTTTTAACGGTTTTGGAGAAAGAACAGCAAATGTTTCAGATTAATCGTTATATAAAGTATATGTATCCCAATCTGACTCTCATTTGATTATGAGATTCGTACGTACTCCTTTGTTCTTTCATTTGAATATCATCCCCTGCCCTGCACTTTCAGCAGTCCCCTTTTACGATTTGCTGGCTTGAGAAGGGAGGTCTCTATTGGCTGCTGATGGCAACTGTCATTCTCTTCAGCTGCTGTCACTGGGGTCCCGCACTCCTCGCTTCAGAGTGGACATCACGGGAGCCCTTCCCATTCAGACCGAATCTCTTGCATGAACCTTCTGGCTCCTCATCTCGTTCTTTGACGGCTTCGAGACGCCAGTTACGACGTGTAGACTGCTGACTAAGGATGAAAGAACCGTGCGTTTCTCATATTTCCGTCTAGAAAACGCGTATATTGAAGGACGCTTGGGACGCATATATAATTTAACGATTTTTTGCGGAAAGATATGTGAAGGGGAGCCTTAAATGGAAAAGGGAGAGGAAATGGAAAAATGGAGGTGGGTAGTGAATAAAATGCAATAATAAGAGTTAGGGTAGAAGACAAAGTGTCACTTGTGTACACAAAATCTTTGATAACAGAGGTACAGCGTACTTAATTATTCAAATTTCCCGTGTTGATAAAATACATTGCTAGAGAAAGAAATGCTATCAAAATCGTAATGAAACTTGAAAATATTTAATTTGTAAATATGAACAAACTTTTTTAGAAATTAGAAACTCCAAATGTTTGTGTTACTCACAATATATAAATAGAAATGTGGAATTAAATGCCTTCACCTTTTCTTTATAAATAAGGTAAAATATTTCCAATCAGAAACACTTTATATCAACATTATACTGTAATAATTCCTTTGGTTGACATAATATCATAATAAATATTTTAGATGTTTTCGTATCATGTACGCATTTTGCTAGTTTAGTTTCTAACAAACGGTCTGCATTTGTTATGCTAAATAACTCTCAGAGAGTAAGTATGAGGTAAATATTTCCTAGCACGTTAAAAAACTTATTTATTCCTTCATGACTTTCAAATGAAGGATACCTTCCATCCAGTTAATTTCATAACTTGCATGTACGTGGTCGTTTCTCTGTACATCTGAATGGGACGTCAAGCATCTTTCTTGAATAATGTACATCAAAGTAAACCTTTTAATAACAAATTCCAAAGAAACACATCATCATACTGTGAAAATAAATCTTTATTAGCCCTACGTTTGACAGTTAAGCTGAACAGAAAAGCCGTAATAGTATGTACCGTAGAATAAGTATCTAAGTTCGCCGCTTAACGTATCGTTAAAGTTTCCATAATAGATGAACACGATGACCTATTTTGCGTTGAAGAACTGCTCTTAGATCACATTCTCAATAAACTGTGACTAGTACTGTAACTTAGAAGCGACCTTAGTTAAGGAGTGTTTCATTTTATTACCACTTCCTTCTGGCTGAAACTTGTGAAATATCTGACAATTTGTTTGAGGAATGTGAATAAACATTTTCCAGAAGTTTTCTTTCTGTTGGACATACATTATCTTTCAGAGGCGATTACAAAAGACATTATTACATTTTTCACAACATTTTAAGATCAAGAATTCTTTGGGCGCACAATGCGCCAAACTTTTTAAAGCATAATCTTCATTATTCAGACTTCCATTAAACATGAATCTCCTCGATATGGATGGATTTGTCTCGTATTATTTCAAAGCCCGTTAAATCCATAAGAGATTTTGTAGTTCTACAAAACCAAAACTCTGCTGAATTCATGTTGCCTAATATATTTTCTCATAATTAATTTTCAAGCAGTTCACTTTATTGGGTAGAACTTTAGAAAATAATCCAACGATTCTGATATTCAAGTTATCGAAACAATTTTCGATTCAAGTTAATCATTATAACGGGAAATCAACTGTGTAGTGTTCTGGGATCGTTCTGGGCAGAACATAGGGTGGTTTGCGCAACTATCCTACCGTGATCTTTTTCAAAGTGTATTATACTCTAAACTATGTGTCTAGATTTATATACCGCCATGTGTATGATGAACCGAGAACACTCGCATTACTTCAACCAGTGAAGTCTATAATGTCTCTTTGGGTAGTATATTTTTTTTATAGTACAAGTGGGATACAAATAAGGATAAGAAAAATCGAGAATAGATACAGTTAAGAGGGGAGGTGTTGGTAAAAGAGTAGTTGGATCCGTGTAAATATTACGTACGTTGGAGATCAGTTTTAGGGGATACGGAATACCCTATCCTGGCTGTATTAAATGTTTGAGTCTATTCTCAGAATCTATTAAAGTTGGGTTTATAAAATGTTTACATGTTACAGATATGTCACTCATAATAACACTAAAGCAACGGTTTTGATAAATATTTACTATTTTTGCAGATAAAAATATTCCCTCACAATGCAATTTTTAATCATGTTTTGTAGTACATAAAGTTCTGCAGAATGGATAATACTAAGGTGGTCAGAAAAGAAAGACCTGAAAATTTCAATTTCCTGTTACAAATGTTGTTGAAAAAAAGTACACTTAGTACTGAAAATATCAACTTTCGGGAAATGGGTTTTAAAGATGCAATCCTGAGGGCACGCCAGCTATATAACTTGTCCCATCAGAATAATAATTTCCCCAAAACTACGTCCTTTTGGCATTTTTTATGTTGGTAAGTTTCTCAATAAAAAGTTTTCAATTTACTTTCTTCATGTCTAAGTCTTTCAGTATTTATGTATCATAGGCAGCTCCTAAGCCCAAGGAACGGATGACATCATATACTATTTTTTAAAAAAAAACATGTAAGAGTGATATCAATGTAATTCAAACGCCAATTTAAAGAGAAAATTATGGAGATTTTATGAAAAATAAAATACCAAAAAACTATTTTTGACCGCACAATCGCTCCATTTCCCCTTAAAAGTGAAAATAGCTTCATCCTTCACCATCGTAACTTCGAACAGCCAGCCCCTGAACTGTGTGTCATAAAATTATACACTCGATATTGGGCAAGAGCCAACATTTCTATAATTCTAAACTTTGGGATTAAATTTTACATACATTCAAATAGCCACTTAAGATTTACCGAGAAAATTGTATTTCTGTCTGTGTTCCTTCAATTTAATTTTACATAGATTTGGAGTTTCTGTTCGTTTCTGACCACATATGATATGGAGTAGGGGTTTTTCCAAAGAGCTAAACCTCCAAAAATGTAATAGGAGCTTTAAAAAGATTTCATTTTGTAGAATAATGTTTAAGAAACATAACTCGAGACCCACCTAACCTTAAAAACTCTTTCCCCACAAAATTTATATGTCCCCTCCAAATTCGTGAACTTTCGCGTCACAAAAATCGAATGTTAAGGACCTAAAACATATAGTTTCCTATGATGTGCAATTTGAAATAATGTATAAATAATGTAGTAATCCGTTCCATACATTATAACCTGATAATTTCTACATTTTTCGTCTTTCGTTTGTTTGATGCAAGACTGGGGAGTAATTCCCTGTTCAATATTAGCGTACTTACAGGATTTTGGGTACATATATTTTGTTATCAATTATAAACTTTCATCTATTCTTAGCGTATTGCAAAGAGAGAACATATGTCGATAAATCCTCCGAAGAACGTAGAAGCGTCGACATTGTCGTTGGCCGACACGAGGCAAGCTCTGTGACGACTCCGACCGCTAAAGCGTAATTAACTTTGCATAGAGTATTTTCATTTATAGAATAATAGGATTTCAGACAAAGTTAAGAAAAGACATCGTTTTAAAACAAGATTCTGGTTGAAATTGGTGTGGTGTTTACGACATTGGCATAATTATAGAAATGAACATGAGTCGTTGTTATGTCGTAAGTATTTATTGCTGCATAAAACTTTTTCGGTCGCATGGAGGCCATATTCAGTGCGGTTCTGAGACGGCTGTGAGCCCCGTTAAGACAAAACGGCCTATTCTGCTGCGGAAGATGACTGCAATGCGACCGAAAAAGCTTATATGCAGCATTAAATTCTTACCACACCACAACGCCTCCTATTTATTTCTATAATAAAAGAAGAAGGTGCCGATTCGTGCAGCGACGTTGGCAACACGAGCGGAGCGCGGTGCAGCCGGGGCTACGCAACACCTCCGCGGCGGCCTTCGCAACCGGAGGCACGCGCCCGCCCCGCCCACCGGCCGCCGCGCCCCCGCGGCGAATCAAAGAACGGGCGACGCGCTGGCGGAGAATGCTTGCAGGCGGTGAAATTACGGTGTGATTCGGTGTGACCGGCTGAAGATCTAGTAATAAATCGATATTTGGAAACTGATGATGCTACATACTCAGTCATTAACTAACCTTAAACTCAAGAACGGGTGACCATATGTACAAAAATTTAAATTAGCATTAAATATTGTCAACACAATAACAATATATCTGGCGATCTAAAGATTACAATGTTAATTTTTGTTTCACTTCCCCTAGTAGTAAATACATTCTGCTAACGACGCATAAGCTGTAGTGAAGGCATTAGAATCTTGAAATACTCTCATCTTACACAACGCACCTGCATTTGGAAAGCAGCATAAAAAATATAATTCCACGACGATGATGTGATCAAACTGCAGAGGTACATAGAAATTTCATTAAGATGTATACAACGTATTCCAACAATTATTTGAACAAAGAACATGTACTGTATGTCGAAATATTTCGGTAAATAAGGTTTTTACAACAAAGCAAATAAATGCGAAATTACCAATTATATTTATACTATTTTTCCTGTTCTATATTTTTTTCATATATAGCATTTTATCAAAAAAGCGTGGTGGAACACGTCCAAAAGCCAAATGTGAGTCCTGGTGTTGATTCGTATACTTCCCCTCTAGGAAGTAGTACTCCGCACGTCCTTTTCGACAAACGAAATACGGCCGGCGCCAGAGCGCCAGCGGTAGCAGCAGTCCAGAGCCGACGGAGCGGCGTGGCGCGGCGTGGCGGGGCGCGGGCAGCTTTCGAGGGCGGGCGGGCGCGAGTGGGCGGCGCCGCGCCGGGCACTTGCTCTGCCCACGCCGCACCGCCTGGCCTGCCGCCCCGCCCGCCCCGCGCCGCGCCGCGCCGTCTTCGAGGCCGCGGCCACCGCCGCCGCCCCTGTCCCCGCCCGGCGCACACACACTGGCCCGAAAGAAAGCGAGAGATGTGCAGAACAGACAAAATAAATACGCGTAGAAATAATAAGTCAATATTTGCATGAGAATACTCTATGAGTGGTGGTTGCTAGTCGTCTGGAAAGTGAAGACGGCTTCGGCGGCAGCCGTCATGTTTGTGGGTTTCAAATCTGCGTAAGGCATGAGTGCAATCACCTTGAAGGTGTCATGTGGTAGATAAGAGGAAAACATGTTGTATCTCATATATGTATTATTCATCAATTCATCGTTACCAAGGAAATCAAGGGGCAGAGTACTGCATTTGATCGTTAATATTTCGTTAGACGTATGGCACTGGATTGAGAAAAAGAATAAGGTGATGAAATATAAGAAGAAAACTAAGGAGAACTCATTACATCGAAATTAGCAACATTTTCGGGGTAAAATATAAAATAAGTAATTTATGGAAACAGTTCAGATATTAAAATGGTAAAAAAAGATATTTTTCTCTTAATGTTTTGATCATGAAATGACATAAGCTTCAAAGTTCTAAAATGTTTCCTAATGTCCTAAAACTCATAAAAGAGATCATTTAAAAAAGTGATAGTTTCGTAACACGGTTTTTTACTATGAAATCTATCAATATTTTATGTAGTGGTATCGTAAATCTTCATTTTCTTGCACCAAAATCACCAAGACTGGAATTGAAGTGGAATCTTCCAGAAATCTAATAGTTAATAAGAGATTTTCAAGTATAATTTTTTGTCGATACCTTCCTTTTTCAAAATTTCAAATGAGTGCATGGAAAGCGCAAACAAAAATTGTCCTCTCGAGGTATGATTACGCCCCACTGTGCACCGCCGCTGCTGCGTGGCTCACTCACGACCCGCCGCTGACGAGCGAGCGCGGGAGGACGGACGTGGAGGCTAAGACGGTTATTAGGCGGCGGGCCGGAGTGATGGAACGAAACATGTAGGTGATGAATGAAAGAAAGTAGACCGTTGCCCTGTTCAACATGCCTGCTATTTGTAAACAGATCCACGAAATTATTTTTGGGATATTTTGAATCAATTTGTCGGAACTGGTCATGAAGTTTCGTCACGAACGAGGCTCTACTCGAAAGCCAGGAATTCATGAATGCAGATTGAAATGAATTATGGAGTTTTGAGTGTGAATAGTGAACTCAAGCAATTTGATAATACTCCTGTTATTAAGAATCTCCTTAGAAGTGGTTAATATTTATGAATTTCTGAGCTTGCTTAGAAACTCATTCACTTTTCTTAGATTTAACAGAAGCATTACATGCGTCATTAATACCGATATACAATTATTCAAAAATTATTGTTTTATTTGTTTCTGCTGATTCACAGTGTCTTAGAGGAACTTCTGCTTTCTACGAGTGCACAGGAGTTAAAATGTTAAAATCTCACCACAATGTGGAATGTATTTAGTGAAAAATGGGTTGGTTACATGCATTTTCACTTCTCTTGTAAACCAGATATCCTTTCTTTACTATCATCATGTTCTTTCATCCGTGAATTTATTGCTTAGTCCCTTGCAAAAGTCTTGTTGATGTAAGAATGGGAAGAAGCAGGTATTCTAGGAGAATTTCTGAAGGTTGTGTCGTTTCTGAATTTGTGTAGGAAGAAGAATAAGTTGTTTACTTGCCCCTTGCATGAAAAAGGAAACCTCCGCTCCTCTATTGTCGGATTACATTCGCGCTTACAAGAGGCAAAAGGAACGAAAGGATTTCTTGCAGATCTCACTCTTGAAAAGCTTAGCGCACGTCTGCAGACAAAATGCTAATATTCTATGTTAATAGAAAGTGTCACGTACAAACAATCTTAAGATGAAATTAGTGTCCTAAATACGGACACTAAGAAAATTTACGGCGGTCACTATGCAAAATAATTTCGCCTCCTTTCCCACCACGCTCTGCCATCTGGTTTATATGCGCTTTACAACTTAGAGCACGGCTATATGAACCCACGTACTGCAACAAGCCATGAGCAATACGTAATCGATAAAATTACAACGCAAAGCACTCCTTTCTCGAAGAACCAGTTCTGAATCTGTCATTTTCCCGGTCGGTGGCGGCGACCTGTAATCTGCCTGCGTCCGTCACGCAGATCTCGAGGCTGAGCTGATGCCCGCCCGGCCTGCCGCCCTCCACCCTCGCCTTCGCCGGCCCGGCTCTCGCCGGAGCCCACGCCGCCCGCGCCCGGCGCTGCACGAGGCACTAATGGACTCCCAGGGGCAAGGCCATACACGGGGCGGAAATTGTTTTGTGAATCGACAAAAGGTGCTAGAAATTCACGAATTGCCTGTGGCGAAATGAATGAGATAATCTTCAATACTAGTTAATTTTTTCTTGGGTATTTGTCCAGTCGACAGCCGGTTACCCTTTACCTTCCGATGGGACATATATTCAACCATACACTAGAGACCAACATCCTTGCGGGCTTCGCTCATCTGGGGTCAGCAGAACGTGAGGTGCTCAGCGACGACACATACATGATAGGCAATGGACAAACAACCGTACCCAAAGTGAGACTCGAACCTGCTACCCTTTGGATCGAATCTCTGAGTCGGTACACACTCTTAACCATCTCGGCCATACAGGTCGGTTGAATCCTAGTGTATTGCTATTTATTCTCTTAATGCATTCTATCAATGACCATTATAGGCAAGATAGTCCTAATTTTAATGTAACAATCAACCTGTTTGTTTTACGAGTTTTGCAGACACAGATCGATATTTTTTATTTTCCCAATCATTCAGAAGCATTAACATTTCATATTTTTACACAATCCCATTGTTGCTTAAACATTTTATTGACTAAAATAGAGAAGTAAAATAACTAATATTTGTGCTAACACTATGAGTTACGATACAAAAGCCATTATGTGGTGTGATAAATGAAAAGTAATATTCGAAAACGATCAACATGTAATGAATTAGGATTATTCAGTATTGAAAATATGTGCGTCAACTCAAAATTCAATGTTTGCATTATAAGAAATAATACGAATCTTGTGAATATTATGTAATTAATAAAGTGAACAAAAAGTTCATAGTTTTAGAGAAAGAAGTACACTGGTTGTATTGACTACGTAACCATATTGTCATGAAAACTTATTTACAAAAGTGGTGCTCCAGCACTTTCTCACATTATTTGTGAATTCACAAGTTTGGAAATTCTGTGGAAGCAAGAACTGTGAAGTAGGATAGTGGCTAGAGCTGTGGAACTGAATGGTAAATTAATAGTGACAGAGGCACTGGATGTGTTGGTGGTAAAACGCTGGTTGCGATTCTGTGTGACTGTCGCTCCGACTGGTTAGGAGTGTAATAACAAAATCCACACTGGCACTCGTTACGACCGTGGTTACAACCATAACAGAAAGCAGTTCGCGTTTCTGATTTACCAGTGGTTGTGAGGCGGTTAGGACAGTGAAGTCGCAATGTGGCGCAGTAAGGTTGCAAGGAAGGCGCTGGTGGCGGGGCGGAGGAGAAGAGAAAAGGGCGAGGAGGCGGAGTGAAGAAGGAGAAGAAGTGGCGATGAGGAGGAGAAAAGAAGAGGTAGAGAGGATGAATGAGAAGTAAAAGAGAGGAAGAGAAGATGAAGAGGGGAATATGAGGTAGAGAAAAGGCGGGGAAGGGGGACAGAGGAGGCGGAGAAATCGGGATTGTCGTTGATGGTGGAGATGTTGAAGGTAACCGAGGAGTTCCCAGTGGAGGCCGCGTAGCGATGCTACACAGAGGATACGGCAGAGAGGAACAGTGGCGGCCGCAATACTGGTCACGGCAGTGAGTGCGGCGGGAGGCCGCGGAGGGCAGCGGCGATTTGCGGGCGCTCGCATTACGGTAATGGCGGCGCCGCGCCCAGGGCCGATCAGATAGCGGTGCGGCGCGGCGTGGCGTGGTGCGTCCGCGGCCCTCCGCCCCGCGCCCCCGGCGGCGGCGGCGGCCGAAGCCGAGGCCGCAGCCATCAATCAAAGCCCGGCGCAACGGGCGCGCCCGCGAACGCCGACCACCGACCGCCGACCGCCACCGCCGCGCGCACGCCGCGTCGCGGAGCACTCGGGAGGCGATGCTTCTCGTCGTAATCAGCGGCCTACGGGCTGGTTTCGTCGCTAAAAGTTGCAATGTTTAGGCACATAACCAAAATTGAGATTACAAGGTACGACGAGTTCGTTTCATCTCTTTCAGAAAAAAAAATGTATATCGTTCGTGTACAAACGCGACATTTGTAAATTGTTCAATGCATAAGTGCTACCGACTGGGATCAATAATAAAAATAAAAAGTGAAATAACAAAAAAAATATTTTGGAAGGGAACTGATGTATCAGGAACTGAGTTGTTTATTTCATGGCTGAATACAAGCAAATATTCTCTATATGACGGCTGTTTTGTGCAATTTCTGTTGAAAATTGTTACTAGAAAATATTAATTATTTTCTCATTAAAATAAAGAATGGCTTCATTTTGATGTGGATTTTTTCCCTACCGACGATACGTCGGCACTTGACACATCAAAATACAATCTTATTATTCGGTAGACATATGAATTGAAATATCCACCAATGTAAGTTGTTCAATTTCCTACTTTATTAGTTCATTGAATCGCTTCAATTTCATTACTTTGAACAAAGTTAGTAAGATGATGAAAAGTTAGAGAAGCACAACACACATTAGGCTAGCGATAATAGTCTATGACGTTCTAGGGTGAACGCGTAAGGTCACTGTAGGGATGTTTCCTAAATAAATAATGCGCATAATTGCTACTGCATTTCAAATTGCGATTGTTTTTTAAATAAAACGTTCAAATGATGAAGCGAATGCAGACATTCTCTCAATCAGAGATTACGAACTTCGCCGTAATACCAACATTTCGGAGAATAAACGAAGTGATTCCAAAATTTTAAAAATATTTATATCAAAATTGTTTAAACTTTTCTAATTGAAAATTTCAATGAAAAATTGCTAAATAAAGTCAACATTCTTGTTGACTATACCTTTGGACAAGAATACGTTAAGTTTTATTATTATTGCATTTTCTACAATTAAACGTTTTATAATATTAGTAATAGGTTTAAAATAAAATATAATATAATACATATTTTATTTTATAATATTATTTTTAATATTTTATAATATTAAAAAATATAACCTTTTTTATATAGTAGCTTGTGGTGTGTCTGTACTTGGCGCGACAGCCCGCGTACGAGCTATGGCCTACCAGAAGCGCCGGTCCTCTCGGCCATGGGTTGAAGGGGGGCGTGTGGTTAGCACGAAGACATCCCACGCCATATTCTCGTCTTCTCAGCCTGAGAAGTGAGTTTTCTCATCGTCACATTGTAACATATACTGGGACATTGGAAGGAAAACGCACATTATAATTTTGCCCCAAATGGGATTCGAAACCGGGGCCGCGACATGAAGAGCGAGCACGCTGATCGATGAGCTAAACCGCGATACTAAGATCCTGGTTATATGAAATGCAAATAAAGGCAAAACTAATCAGATTAAATTGTATCGCATGTAAAAATAATTATACCACACATATGTGTGATATTGTATGTGTGATATTTATTTTGTTTGTGATTATATATTTTATGTGTGATGCATATTATTGTATCATACATAAAAATAATTATACACTTTACAAAGGAAAGTTACTATAACTTATAATTTCTTTATTCATACTAAATTTGAATGTAAATAGAAAATTCGTTTATCAGATACTGTCTAAGAAACACAAACGAAAAGAAAAAAATTCCATTTTCATAGACAATCTTCAGATTATCTTCATGAAAAATGGAAACAATATTCCTGCGTTGAAAATGTGATATTTTTGAACGGAGAAATAGAGGAAATTTCCATTCCATATTATAAATCAATATTTGATAAAGAACTATTCCAAATTTTCTTACTTCCAGAATATTAAAATTCGGGCGAATCAAAATAAAACATTTGACACATCTCGAAAATAATTCAATAGAGCAGTAATTGCTTTTTAATCTTAATTGTTTGGGAGTGTTTTCTTGTAATGTCTTGAAGTCCGCGCTCAAAAAAATAGTGAAGTAAATCTAGAACTGAATTTCACTGTATCATCAGTATATATTTTGGAAAAGTTGAACAAAATTATTGTGTGTTCTAACATATCAATGAATACCAGCACCCAATCATATAAGTTTATCATTTCAAAGATATTGAATAAAGTTTAATTAATATAATTGATCTTTAGATTATTTACCAATTACTTTAGAAATTCCTTAGTAATGTCAACATTTGGTAAGAAATCTTGGAAGCAGTAAAAGGATCATTAATCTGAATTTCGACGCATGTTTTGTATGATATTATATATTTTATGTGTGATGCATATTATTGTATCACACATAAAAATTATTAAACACTTTACAAAGAAAGTACTATAAGCTAAGCTACCAAAAGAAATGATATATTATTTTACAAGAATCAACAAACTTTTTCTAAGTGTTTCTTCAGCAATTTTTATACACAATTCTTAAACACTGGATACTTAAGTTATACTATACCAAAAATTAATTTTTTGTTTGAACGGTGTTTTGTTTTGAAGGAAAAACTTGTCTGACATTGAACAAATGTTATTTTGTCAACACATTTTACAACGAACATTGTTTTGGGCCATCTGATTTTATCAATTGAGTTTATAACATTGTTCCTAATAACTGCTCCATTAAACATTATTCAAGTTTTCTCTCGACGTTTCGTGGGCAAAGGAGGAAGTGGTGGTATGTGGAGCTACATGTCGAAATTGATACGAAATAGTAGGAAGTTGAATAGTTGATTAGCGTTCTGATACGCTTTTGTTGGAGTCGATTTACAGCAACCACAGACCTCTTGTTATTATATTCAGAGACCGAATGCCCCATTTTGTATGTTTGCATATGTCATACAATGTCCGTGTGTATATTACTGTGCGCACAACAGTTAGATTCCATCGCCAAATGAAAAATAAAAATAGATTTCCTCGAGAATAAATTAAGGTGTAAAATGGGCACCCTGCCAAGTGGCTCTGCTCCTTACACCAAACATGTTTCAGCTTGTCCATTATTATCGGTCGTGTTTTTGTTATTTATGTTGGCGGGTTGTCCAGCTTAAGGACAGTTCGCTGTGTTGCTGACGGCGACCTACGGAGCGTCGCACCTCGCCAAGACAAGCGCCGGTCCCGAAAAGGCCAGTCACTATGGTCATTTTCTTGAACAGCTCAGCATCACATGGATGTTCGATAAGAAGATAAGCTGGGCTTGTCAAGGGGATTGAACATCTCCGAAGCTAATGATTTGCTGAGGGACTTAATCGATGGATCTGCCTATCATTGTACGATGCAAACCCCTAAAGAAAAAAGGAGTATGTTTAAATTAAGTTGGCTGGTTTCTAAGAGTTGACAGGTGAAAGTAGATAGATTGTCATCATGGTTGTTGCTGTCTAAGAAAGTTGAAGTTTTTCTTATACTTATTGGTTGCCTTCTTCAACATGAGTGTAATGTCTCCTGACAGAATATATTGATGAATTTATAACGACATCGATATATGTCTGAGATCTAACAACGATCTTACGTATAATATAATGCAACCTAATACAATTTTTCAGACGAGTCAATTTGCGAAAAGAAACTTCCCATTGATTATTATTATTTCCTCAGATTATTTACACGAACTATTTTACGGTGTCGACGCTGAGAAGTTATAGAAACGATTAGACGAAATGCACGTTACGATGTAACTCCTTTGATTTTATCAGATCGTGCGTCGCCAAGGCGGCCGAAGGCGTAGAAAAATTGCCAATAAATATTCTAAAACGTATTTTCGTTCCTTAATACAAAGTGTGCAATCGTGATCCTCATTAAAACAGCATTTTTGGTTTGATTACGACTGGCTGGAGAACTACACTTTCCACTTACATCATAATCGATTTCTTATCCCTACAATTTACTTCATCAGAGCGATTTATATCTTTAGACAACCATGCTTAAATAAACGATATGGAGTGTCGTGCTGATACAATGCTGATACATATGGAGCGTTGTGCTTAAACAATTCTCACTGAAAGAGAGCAATAAGAAGAGAAAGGTAAACTCAAGATAATGGACTAAGGTATATACTTATTTTTGCATGCCGTGCAGATTACTTTTGTATTGAATGCGTACTAGAATTATTGAACTTCTATCAGCGTCGTGAAGGAGAATTTTTAATTAAAGGAAGCAGTTGTTCTTTCCAATGGAGATGAAATAAGCTGTTAATAAAAATATAAACCTAATTTGTTTAAACATCATTGTAACATTTAGTCAAGAAGAGTAGATTTGAAGAAGTCTTCTGAATTAATTATATTTTATCTTAATTTTCTAATATTTTATGATACTACTAATAAATTAATAGTATATGATTAGTAGATTTTATTGGCGGGAGTGACTAAGTATAAAGAGTGGGTGTGACTAGAACCTGAATCCTAATAAATAAAACACGGGATTTCTGATACAGAACATACATCCATTAGTATGCCCAAATATTTCTCTTGAACTTTCAGAACCAAGGTTTTGATTGCAAACCAATGATTTGGAAGATCGATGTGATCAAGATGGGAAATAATGCAGCTCAATGTAGCAGGTTAGCCCCTATTACAGACTCAGACGGACAGCGAACTCAGGCTGAGTACTTATAATTGCGTGCATTTTTGTCATCCTTATCAGTCCTAAACTTTGTGAAACCCACAAAACAACTTTCCGAAGGCGCGGGCGCCTGGAGCGGCCGCGGCGTCGGGTCTTGGGCGGTGAGTTATCGCCCACAACTGCCGGGCGCCCGCCCGCGCCACCGCCATCTCCACCTCCACCTTGAACTCCGGCACCGCCTCAACCACTGCCCCGCCACATCTTCCGCACCACTCCGTCCACCGCGCACCATCCGTCGCTACAAGGGCACACGTTTCATGGATCTGTGAACTAGTGAATTGTTTATTTATTTATTTAGTCAAAAAACAGTCAAAAACTGTATGTGACGTATGGGGGAGACAATCAACTGCGCACGCTTTCTTGAGTTTCAGAGTCCCTTCACAACAATTTAACTATTAATAGTTGAAAGATAAAAAAGTAATAATATTAATAATAATAACAAATTTAAAAAAGCGAGGGATTAACATTTCAAAAATTAGATATTTTCGTTGACAAATTATAGAAAACTTATTTTTAACGGTAAAGGAACAAACAGATTTGACTTTTCTGTATTGTTAACAAAATAGAAACTCACCCTAAGCTCTACTACCAGTACAAACAAAAGGAAAGTTCAACAAAACGTGCGCATAGTGAAGCTACATTTACGTCCAGAAGCAAATCAAGGGGCCATCTCAGCATTTGCCCAATGGATCAGGGAAACTGGACAAAAACCCGATCGAGATGGGGGTCATTGACCCGGAAGTACATTATTTGCTACAGGCATATTGAGTCTTTTTTTAAAATTATACAATGCAAATATAAACTAATTCATTATACTCGTACTATATCTTGATTTTGTTAAAGTAAACATTATTTTTCTTTTTGACGATCAGAATAGTCTCTAATTGTATAGAAACAGTTTTGCAGCAGAAAAGATTTTACCTTTAACTTAAATTTGTGTACCAATTTTAAATGTTTAATTTCATCTGGCAATGCGTTGTAAAGTGACGTACATATATTGTATGTGGATTTCTTGTAGTGAGCTGTCGATACTGACACTTGATGAACATGATTTCTACGCCGAGTGTTGTAACTATAAATATCAGTATTACATGAAAATAAGTTCCCACCGTTAAGTAAGTCAGTTTTGACAAATATTACAGACTCATAAATAAATAGGCAAGGCAATGGTAAGATGCCAAGCTCAATGAAAAGAGGCTTGCACGTGGATGGGATTTTTTCATTATTCGGATAATTTTCTTTTGCAATCTAAATGTCTGGGAACTAAAAGATGAGCTTCCCCAGAATATTATGCCATATCTCAGGCGGGAATGTACATTTGCAAAATACACGCAACGAGCTGCATGAAGGCAGACAGAATTAGAAAGAATTCTGAATGCATAACATAATGAGCTTAATTTAGTGTTTAATTCTGTTATATGTACATTCCATTTGAGGTTTGATTGAATTGAGAGACCTAGAAATTTTGTTACCTTAACATCAGCTAATTGCATATTGTCCATTTTCAATGGAGCAGTTTTTCCTTCGTTAACTATTAATTTGTTATTACAAAACCAATTTGAAACTTCTGAAATTGTACTATTTATTGTTTCTTTTTTGCAAAGAACATTCGTGTCATTGGCAAACATTCCATTTTTAGTAGATGAGGGCATATCGTTTACGTACAACAGAAAGAGGATAGGACCTAAGATCGAACCTTATGGGACCCAATGTTCAATTGGCAAAGAATTGGAGAGATAAGTAAATAAAGTCCTTTCGTGCCAGTACTTTATTTCTACTCTTTGAGATCGATGTTTAAGGTACGAGGTTATCCAATCTAGGGCAATACCACGAATTCCATAAGAAGGTAATTTTGAGAGCAAGATGTTATGGTTAATAACGTCAAAAGCTTTCAAAAGATCTAAAAATATCCAATGGGTTCTTCATTTTTGTCCATTGATGAAGCAACATCTTTAAGGAAAGAAAAAATGGCAGTTTCCGTAGATTTTGATTGAATAAAATAAAGCTGAAGACAGATTGGAGCGCAGTTGAAATAGACTAGAACTGGGATAATGGTCTTTGAAAAAGAAAACAAATATATTTTGCTTTAAACAGTGATGCCAGAAGTAAATAAGGATATTATTTTCCGCTTTGTATTTATTTACTCAAGCGCTTGGTATTACATCATAAGTGGTCTTTTATTCTATTAATCAATAAACATTGTTTGATATAATGAACTTCACGACATGAAATTCATGCGGGAAAATATCAAGAAACAATCCGATATTGCGCTTGAAATGATTGAATTAGAACTTAGAATGAAGAGAATGTCCCTAGTAGAAACGAGAGATGCAAACAAGGGCAGATAGAGGCAGACACGTAGGTGAAGGAGTTAGAGCCTGGAGAGGGGCTCGATTTCCCGAAATATTACGTAAGAAAAAAATCGGTCAGTTGTACATGGAATGATCTTGTGTCAAATTATCACGGGCCAAGTTCTCTCCAAAAGAAATTTCCGACGGCAGTGCTGGACTCAGTGCAGACGAGTAGACAGGCAGAGAGTGTTTCAGGCAGGCAGGTGAGCGAGAAGGCAGGCAGCGAGCGGATAGGTTTATGAGCATGCCGCAGGCAGGCAGACAGGTAGTCGAACTGGCAGACTTGCGAGCGGGCAGACGGGGGAGGAGGTGAGTGTGTGTGGGTGGTGTCTGCGAACAGCCAGGACCTCCTGACACATATTAAGACCTTCACAAGGTGCACTAACGATCTTCGGTTTCGGGAGACTTCAAATGGATTTTTAAAATTGGGTATGAATACGAAACGAGGCAGCGCGGCCGGCAAGGGCCAAAGGTCGCGAGGCTTCACACATAAGTCTCTTTTTGAAAATGGAATTGACGATTGTTAGCGCGCAGGGAAAAAGCGATTTTCGGTGCTTTCTTCAATGATTCTTTGGAATGCGAGTTTTCCTGCCTTCGCTACCATCATCACTACCTACACCACTTTGTGATACTTCATGGGATAAGTGGCAGGAGAAGTAACGTATTTACGTTTGTATTGTCTCGTTAAAAATACGAGAGAAATGCAACGTACGTAAGTGGGGTTCCTATACACAACTGGGAAAGAAACAATTCATACTATTCTGTTATTTATTGACACTTAAAATTAACACTAACAAAAGTCCAAAGACCTTTCACTAAAGTTAATGTATAATTGCAATGACCTGCAATGGATTGTCTTGTAAGTGAGATAATAATGAACATAATTCCGCAAAGTATTTGCACTTTATCTGACTTTTATCGTACTTATTGATCTAAAATGTATTTATATTTTATTTAAATTTCCAGAATTTTCGTCTAACGAATTCATCTGTATTGAATCACTGTTAACACATTGTTCCAAAAAATAAACACTCATATAACAATCAAACAAAAAGTTTAAAATAAAATTTATTTATGTAGCCGGTATAACAGTTTCTTTGTAACAAATGGATTAATACATTACTTCGTATGCATGATAATATGTTTAAATTCAATGCTGGACATTTACTGTTTCCTGACCTCACTCTAAATCGACTACATTTGCCTAGATAAGGATCACTGGCCAACCAGCCCATACGTACAGTTGCTTTAGAGGCTGTAGGACTGATGTGTTCTTCAGACCGAATAAGAAATAACCTACTAAATCCCATCTCTACAACTGAATTGTTTTTAAAACGGCTTCATTCATTACTTCGAACGATTATCTTTTACCGATTAGTGAATGAAGAAGTGTGATTTTGGTCTTTAGGATTAAAAGTCTTCAGAAGGGGGACATAAAATTAGCTAATTGAGTGGACCATTCCATGGTATATTTTACCTAATAGGTGCCAAGAAATAAAACACGAAATTGCTTACGATAGTGAAAAATATATGAGTAGTACTCTCTTAATAGAAAATTTAATCCAGGGCAAGTCTGCACAGACAGGGACATGTTTGCGGGCATCTGCGCGAGAGGTTGAGTTACTGCGAGGTGCGTAGAGTGGTAAGGTAACAGATCAAGCCAGTATTGCTTGTAAATAAGAGTTTACACTCGTCCTTTTTCTTTCCTATGGTCTCTTCTAATATTTCCGGTGCGTACGTCATTTTGTATTTTGTCAATAGAATCATATAGTTCTATTTACTGAATGGAAAACATATACCATAAACAATATAGTTCTATCGTTCATTAAAATATTGTATAATGTTTGTATAATTTTTTGCTAATTTTTGCTACGTTGTAGATGTACCTAGATCTAGTTATTTATTAGGTATTCACTGCTGATGCTTCACCACGGACCATCGTCACCA
The DNA here is from genome assembly GCA_964035755.1 of Teleogryllus oceanicus. Taxonomy (NCBI): domain Eukaryota; kingdom Metazoa; phylum Arthropoda; class Insecta; order Orthoptera; family Gryllidae; genus Teleogryllus; species Teleogryllus oceanicus. Next base: position 120,907,201 of record CAXIVR010000002.1, read on the forward strand.
TCACCAAACTGTCATAACCACCGCCGCCGAGGCACCATCAATGAAGAAATGGCGCAAGTTGTGTTGACTTTGAATCGGTCTTTGGTAAAATTTGGCTTGCTTTTATTTACACATTTTATTTGTTTCCATAAAGTCACAATAAAAATAGAAACATCGCATGTATTAACAGATGATGTCATTGCAGCCTCTGATCAGGGGGCCTTAGGGTTCGAGTCCCGATACTAGCGAGTAGGTCGAATTCAGCCGCTGTCTGGAGGGGCATTCTAGCGGCCGGCTACTTTGTACGGTATTTTTTCTTGGTTTTTCGATTAACACTAGGTGAACGCTGGAGCAGTGCCCTAACAAACGGGCCTTGTATCGCATGCGTGCTTTTCTTCCTCTTCCTTGTCATTTACGCTCACTTACTCTCACATACACTACAGTACCACACATACCAGGAGACCTGGAAGAGGCTTACAGCTTGCCTGGACTGCCGAGGTGCCATGCTGGTGGGAAATACCTGGATAGAAATGATCCAAGCAGGCGTGTAGGTCATTGGCGGATCTCACTCTCTACCGGATGAAGAACACCGTTACCGTCCGTGATAAGAACACTCACTACACTAATGGGACTAATGACCATATTTTACGTGCTCGGAAACACGAAATAACACAGGCACACAAAACAAAGTTGTCAGACCCAGAAACTGGAAATCCCTTTCTTTATGTACTTCAACATGCTGAATCCGAATCTGTAACCATTAAAGTCCTATTTTTCTAATCGAAAAAAAAAATCGTGAAAATGTATTTTTTGTTTTCGGGGGCTGTTGTCACACTCAAAGACGTGACACATGTTTCTCTATGTATGTCGATGAGCTGAATCAGAATATAAAGCCAGAATTGCACCCCCCAATTTTTTTTATCGAAAAAACGAGAAACACCGAGAGTCACCGGGTGCGATACTTCAGCGGCAACTATCGCTGCCTCTGAGGCATCACTGACCGCCGTGAAGTTAGCCGGAAAAAATCTGCGATTTCAACCAAACTTGGTATATCGTTTGCCCAGGTTTGCCCATCAAAAATTTTCGTTTGCCCACCCCAGAAAAAAGTTACACGCAAAACAAATTTTCGGGCCAAGTTCACGCTCACCGGAAAAAATCTAGATTTCTACCAAACTTTGTATATCGTTTGCCCAGGTTTACCCACCAAAATTTTCGTTTGCCTACCCACACAAAAAAGCTTACACGCAAAAACATTTTCGTGGCAAATCCAAGTTGACAAAAAAAATTCAAGTATTTTAAATATTTTAGTAAATCGTTTGCCCAGGTTACTATTTCCTAATAGAGTATTTGCGTTTGCCCACGGACAATTTTCGTTTTCCCAGGCACAGAAATGGAGTTAAAGGCAGAAGCGTTTATTTAACGGGGCTCCGGCTTACGCTTATATTCATATAATCGGCCTGGCTACCACTTACCCAGAAGCAACAGTAAAAACAATTATAATAGTCAGTATACTTTTTCTTAATAGTGTATTTTCGTTTGCCCAGTGACAATTTTCGATTGTCCAAAAACAGAAATGGAATTAAAGACAGAAGCGTTTATTTAACGGTGTCTCCGGGTTACGCGTTTGTTAATACAATCGGCCAGGCTACCACTAACACTGAAGGAACAATTATGATATTCAGTATGCTGTTTGTTAATAGTGTATTTTCGTTTGCAGAGGCACAGAACTGGAATTAAATGGAGAAGCGTTTATTTAACGGTGTCTCCGGGTTCCACTTTTGTTTATATAATCGGGATGGCTACTACTTACATTGAAGAAACAATTATCATATTCAGTATACTATTTTTTAATAGTTTATTTTCGTTTTCCCAGTGATAATTTTCGTATGTCCAGGCCCACAAATGGAATTAAAGGTAGAAGCGTTAATTTAACGTAACTGTTGCTTTCGCCCATATGATCGGTCTTTCTAATACTTACGCTTATGCAAGAATTATAATATTCAGCATACTATTTTCTAATAGTGTATTTTCGTCTGCTAAGATATAATTTTCGTTTGCCCAGGCATAGAAATTGACATACAGGCAGAAGCGCGAATTTTTACGGGGATTTTTATCGTTGAAGTATATAACTTCCAGTTAACATTCTATTCGTTACACAGGGTACATCATAGTGGACAAAAAATGTTGAGAAATTTCATAACTTGGTCAAATCGGGGAATACTAACATGCCATTACTTTTATATTTCCACACTTTAGGGAAATGTCGTAATCAATAATTTCAGAATATATTTAATAATATAAAGGATCAGTTCTCTTTGCACTCATATTCACATTTTTAATACTAAACTTGTCATACAACACCAACATTTTTTCACATTTCCTTATTGTGTATCATTCATACCGAGCAAAATGAAATGGCATAATCATAATATATTGTGATATTGTGCTGGTTAAAATCCCAGATTTTTTCCGGCCAACTTTAGGGAGGTGCATCACTGTCCTAGGGGGAATCCCGGCGATGGTGGATTTTTGCCCCTAATTACACAGCTGGGTCGAATTCAACCACTGTGAGCAGGAGAACTTCGGCGGTCGGCTGTTCTGGTCGGTACTTTTTCAAGATTTCTATTCCTCAAATACCAGGCGTATTTGCGGTACTTGGAGCAACTATTCAACTCTAATACGCCACGCGCCGCGTCAATTTATCATCTTTCATCTCTTCTCTCTCTCTCTCTCTCTCTCTCTCTCTCTCTCTCCACACACACACACACACACACACACACACACACACTTCACGAATGCCAATAGAGAAGTCGGAAGCCAAGAGCATATTCCGCCATAGGCGGTGCACGGCTGGATAAGATAGCTGCAGGTAAAAGACCCACAAGCCACCGTACAGGAGGGTGCCGGATTTCACATTCACTAGTAGGAGGAAATCCATTATCTTCCCGGAAGTAACATTCACTACACGTAAAGAATTCTGAACTACTTACTCTGAATACCCTAAGTAGTTGGCGCTCTGATAATGAATACGTACGAATACTAGTACTTAGATCAATAAGTACTCACACAGCGCAACTCTCACGCGAGATATTTTTTACATAAAAAGTTTTCTCCATGTTTGAAGGGATGCGCGCAATGAGTTGCGACACCTGGATCGTTAATTCGTACTCCCATCATTTATAATCTCTGACTTTTGAGGTTGCAATGAATTTTGAAATGTAATGCAGTAAATACACAATTATTATTCACGAGAAGATTTGTTATATTCATGTGAAGTGCGCAGGGTAGAATTGAGGAAATACTCTGTAAACCTCTCATGCAATCTCTCTTTTTATTCTCATAAAATCCACTTATGATGATGGGGAACATATCTGAAGTATATTGTGGTGCGTCAAACGATTTACTTAAATATATTCTCTAGACAACAGCTTTCTTGATAAAAGACAAAACAGTGAAAATTAATTCCGAGAGATTCTAGTGTTAGGTCTTCCAAAACCGGAATCCCACTTGTGAGGAAAACGAGCCACTCATCCATCTATACAGAGCCTTTGTCCGCTCTCTTATTCTTAAGACTCCCCATAAGATAATCGTAAAATAAAAATGTCACTGTCGCAATTTGGCAAAAACAAAATACAAGAATACGAGCACCCACAGACTTTTTAGCACGCTCACGCAGGGGGGCCTTAAATTACCCTTGAACGGTGACTGTCAACATCATCGCCCGAAATTACCGACGTAATAGCCCCCTAACGGCCAATTCCTGACTCACACGTCGCCCGCGTCCCGCGACGACGCGCGGTCGTAAACAGTGACGCAGCGCAGGCGATTGTCTTGTCCACCTCGCGTCTCCGGCTGCGGCATTGTTTTGATATTTCGGGATTTAGCGCCTATTCGCGAGGACAGTTGGTTGGAGGCTCGCAGCGAACGTCGGAAACGATGTATCTGTCGCCGTATCTATTCGCTCAGTTCACACGTCCACTGTTGCTTTTGGGCTCTTGACGTTTCTGCACGAAACATATTTCCATTTCCTTTCACCTTATGTCTCTTACAATTGCTATTCGAGCACGGTTTTGTCATTAATATACATAGCACACTAATGTCCTTGCTTTTGTACCTAAAGACACTACACAACTTCAACAACCTCCTTAGCTTCCTCCTTGTTATGCGTGTCACAGATATAGTCGCTTTTGTAGTCTGCTTCAACTTTGGTCCAGAAGCCCCTTCACACTTAATGCCACCCTCTCCCCCATTCTTTTTCTCACTCTCGTCCTCTCTTCCTCGATCTGTCGTTCTCGTCCTTTCTTGCTCCCTTTCCTACCTTTCTCGTTTTATCTCTTTTCCTTTTTTTTTTCGTTCACTCCTCTTTCACCCTTTCGCCTTCACTATCAGGGCCTTTCACCCTCTTTCTTTCTGAAACTCCCCTCTCTCCATATTTGCCTCTCACGCCCCTCTTTTCTTGAACCCTTCTTTCCTTCTCTCTTGTCCTCTTTATTTTCCAAACTTTATCTTTCCTCTTTATTTTCATCTCTTTCTTTCCTCCCTTTTTTTGTTTGTTTGTTTGTTTGTCTGTTATTTAAGGTCACATCAACCTCTAGACCATTAGCGATCACTATTGGAGTTAACGCTATGGTTACAGTGAAGATGAAACGATATGGTGCTGAGAAGGGACGAACACAAAGACAACCATGCCCGAGGCGGGACTCGAACCTGCGATCTTGCGGTCCGAGATCGCTACGACGCAACTGCCTTAGCGATCTCAGACACCGGATTGGCTTTTCTTCTCTGTGTCTTTCTTTCCCCACACCTTTCTTTTGCGTTGCGTTGTCTCTTTTTTCTCACTCTCGCACCCTCTCTTTGGATCGTTCACCCTCCCTGTCTCTCCCATCCTCTCTCTACAAACCCCACTTTATAATGTTACAGGTGTGCGCATAGGTCCCGCATCAGTAGCAGACATTGCTCAAATTTTCACATTCAGAATATAAGAATTAAAAATATATCCACATCCTTTGCAACAAGTGAGAACTCTGTTTAATTCCCTCTAAATGCATGCTTTCAAGAAAGTGCCAGCGACTTCCATTCAGTCTGTTAATACAGATCCACGGAACCATCCATCACACGTATTCAAGCTACGAGTACCTTACCTTTCTGAAGCTACCATTCGACCTACACCTTACTAAAGGCTACCATTAGAACCAGAAAGTTTCAGCCTTGACTTTTTTTGACTCATCATTTTTTTACCTGACTTATCCTGTGTGTGTTCTGAAAAGTTCTCTGCATCACAAGTGAAAATTTGTGCAAGTTTTAATTCTACGAGTAAAAAATCTATTTAGGTTTAGTATACTAGTGGACTATTGCAAATAATTTCACAAGATTTAAATAGCACATTGTACACAATGTATGTGTTATTATTGTTACACATTGCATGTGTTATTATTGTTATACAATGTACTTTTCTCTTATGTTCTTGTAAATGGCGTAGACTTCAAACTCACTCATTCTTTACGAGATTATATGAAATTTTCATCCGAAAAGAGTAATAGATGTTCGTCAGGTTACCAATCCATCGTTTCCTACCTTGACTGGATAATTCATAAATTTAACAATTGGCGTTTGATAGTTTTGGAACGAAAATTGTACGTACAGTTTCCATAATCTACTCACACCCTCAACAACCTCGCCCAAGCCGAATTAAATGGAAATGTAACTTGCCCTTCCGCCACACGACCCGTTCATGTTCACCCAGCCCACTCCGTCATCGTTCCGCTCCCCCGGATGCGCGCGACCCTCCGCCACCGGCGCGGGCGACCCGCGTCCCCGCCCCGCCGCTTAGCGCGCGCCCACGCGCCGCTGTAAATCGCGGGCCAGCGGCGGCGGCGGCCCGCGCGATAAGTTCCGCGCGCCTGCTGCTGCACTAAAGCTATCGCGCGCGACTGGTTTACGGCGGCGGACGCGCCAGCCGGCCGGTCGCGGAGGCGCGCGCCGCCGCCAGCGCCCGCCAGCACACGCCAGCGCGCTGACTCAGCCGCCACACAGTGGTCTAAAACACGCTCTTTTGAAAACGATCGCCTTTAACATTTTTTCTGAAAACTTTAAATAGTAATCTATACTTTTGAAATATTATTGTACACTTTAAAGAAATTTTAATGAATGTTAAAAATTTGGAAAATGAAACTTCTGTTTGCCTAAGTGTCATTTTTTGTCTTATGAAATTTAAATTTTTGTCAATTTCATATGTTTTTGTTAATTATCTGTGTATTTAAAAATACATTTCAACGTTTATACGTGTATTTCATACTGTCACTGAATTAATTAAGCACAACTGTAGTCAGCAAAACTGTTATTATTTTAAGAAAATAAGATTGTCGGGGACTTTAAAGAACACCGGAAGTACAGTAAGAAACTTAGTATAATAAGTTTAAAGTGAACAAGAATTAATATTTAATCTTAATGAAAATAAATAAAGCATATTAAGTTTACTAACCAGACTTCGATTTCGACACTTCGAATTCAGCCATTGTTTTCTGGCCAAAAATTCAGGTGCTGTTCTATGACCTAATTATACTTCACATATTTCTACTACCCGCATTATTAAATGTCCGTAAACTCTTTTAGACATAATATTGAAATTAATAACTATGCATTGTATTGATGTTCCCATCAAATTATATTAACATTATTCACTTGCTAAAAGAATTAAACTAGTGGACAAATTAATGCAAAAACTACCGTCCGCCCCTAAGTCTCTTCACCCATCAGACCATCTATCGGTCATCCGTCCGTTCACCCCTTCATGCGTCCTTCGGTCTCCCAGCCAAACAGTTCCTCCGAGGCCAGTTCCTCCATCCGCCCGCCCCGTCCTCCGCGCGGCCTTGTGCCGGAGTGTGCTTGCGAGGGCAGCAGCGGAGGCCGCGTGCGCTCCCAGGAAGCACCGACGGCGCGCGCCACTGAATCACGCGCGCGGCAGCGGGCGCAGCCCCCTGCTAACTAATGGAGCGGCGCGCGACGCGGACGAAGTCGAGGCGCACCGGGCGATGCTCTGGCGTAGCAGCGCACGCTGTTCTGGAGAAGTGTGCGGGATGTGTGTGAGTCTCTCTCTCCTCTCTCTCTCTCTCTCTCTCTCTCTCTAATAAATGTTGCTTTCATTTTCATCCGCGTAATGTGCATTTCGTAACCTACTTAACAAACTGCAATAGTTATACACAATGTTTGTAATCTTGACACAATGAACACGAAATCATATTACTAAAACCAAAATACTAATATAAAAACGTATAACAACCAAATGTAGTAATTTTTAGTAAATTGAGTATCGATTAAGCAATTCAAGAGATTATTTCCAAAGTGGTTTATATTTTTGGGGAAGGAAAATTATTCACGTTCAGTCTTAAAGTTCAAGCAGAATTCAAGGGGTATTGGATATATCTTTTAGCATAGGAGTAACGCTTTTTTTAACCTATTTTTTGGAGCAACATTAGGACGGGTCTTAAAAAATATTGATACATAAACTATAAAACAGACGGAAATCATGATTCATTAATTTGGAACTAAGTTCAACTGCTACGAAACTGGACTTGTGTATTATGCAATGTGAGTGGTAAGAATTACAACTAAAATAAAGACAATAATGTATTTACTTTTTACTGATACTTTATAGGATGTTATTTTTCGATACGGAGCTCGATATACACTGCTAACTTACCTAGACGAAAGGATCATGGTTACGAGGGAAATATGAAAACAAATAACTGATGCTCATGCTCTCCTATGGAGGGAATAATGAAAGGGAATTATGGGAGGGAAATATGAAAAGACAAACCCAGTCAAGTTAACGTCTAGTTAATTTATAAATATGTAAATCTGAATCAATAAAATTAGGTAAAAAATAAAATTACGTATGTACCATAGGCGTTAACTGATTCTAATCAACGAACGGCGACAAAGTGCCCGAGGCCCTTCGGCCAGAGGGCATTTTGCCGCCGCTCGATCATTAGAACGCCCTTGCTGCCCTTGGTAACTATTATTAACCCTAACTTAAAAGTGATTGTAATACATACCTATTAAATCAACAGACGGTATTGTTTCCTTAATAAATTTATTATCATTGTTGATTTGTTTGTTTTGTAAATGACGGTCCGAGAACTTATCTCTGAGAGAATGATACGACGGTCAACTGCATCATGTCGAGGCATCACGTGGCGGCATACCACAGATTTCTTCCGGGAAAGACTTAATAGCAGCCGTTGTTAGTGAAACTTGCCAAATAGCGGGTGGTAGAATGCCGTAGAAATTTATGATGTAGAAACGCTATCAAAACGACGGAGGAAAACTGATTTAACAGTCCGATGGGTTATCTCTAGAAGCCTGGAATGGGTTAATACATCGGCACCCGCAGGGATACTCGTGAAAGAATACACACGCCATAAATTTTGTCAGAATAAAAATAAAACAAAGTTACGTCGTCACCTTCTAGTTTAAACGCTTACACTAGACCTTTCTGCCTCCTTCCGTTTTTTCTTCATTTTTCAAAGCAATAAAATAACGGAGTAATCTGTGAAAATACACAGATCCTTTTCCATCTGAGAAGAGAAAATCAAAAATTTTACATCAGGAAAGATTTTATTGTAATAATGTTGATACACATTATGTAGTCGAACACATATTGTTTAAGTTGCGAATTTAGATTATGATTAGTTTTTTCTTTAGATATAACATCGTGATAAATGACTATTACAGATATAAAATGTTTAGGTAGATTTTATTCAATGAAGCAATTTGTGGTCACTGCAATCCTAATATATAGCCATTCCTAATATATAACAAAATATGCAACCATTCCGAGAAGCTAATTGAAAATCACAAATAGTTGCGTAAATTACCCTTTTTATTTGAACAAATGAATTATGCAATAATTGTTACTTTTTTAAAGACAAATACACCGAAATAAACTGATCTTATAGATGAAATGTATTATTCGTCCAATAAAAAGGATGAGAGATCCAGTATATTGAGAAACAAAACATACGCGAAGACAATTCGAAGTGCCGTTAAGAAAAAAGAGTGGTCAATAAAAAACAAACAATCTCAAACAATCTCTGGATAAACTCTAGCTATTTACGACAATGCAGAGGTGTAAGAGTGAGTAAGCTTATTGACTCGCTTCTGAGCATGTTATTTATGTAAATTACATTTCTGTTGATAATGAGCATTATTTTCTAATAAAATACATCAATTATTGAATCATAATTTTTTTATTTACATGACTAACGCGATGTTTAAATTTTGGGAAGATGTTCGACAATTTGACTTGTACGTCTAAATACGAATGTCATAGAACGTAATTTCTTAGGTGCTCTCATAAATTGTCACTGATGTTTTAGTTATTCATTCATATTTTTTTATGTTAATATTTTTTCTAGATCGTATTTTTTATATTCGTTTGATCTGTCAATCAATTACTTTAGTTTTTGCAACATTGAAAGAATATCTTTTTTTTGATCACTAATAGAAACTTTTTCTTTGCCGGTTTTTGCTAATAGTTGTATTTGGAGATTTGTATAATCAATAGCGTTCTGAACGCATAAGATTTTAAAGATAATTTGATTTCTTTGACTAAACCCATAAAATTTCAGAAATGGAAGCTTGTTTTTGTCGGAAGGAAGCATACTGAAATTGAAACAATATTAAACGCACCTGTGAAAGTCACAGAAGCAAACCTTTCTCGGGATCGTTTCATTTCATAAACGTTCAGTGACATTACAATACATTCGATTGTCTTCAAACCTCAAGAACCTCTGCTCTGCGGTGTAGAAACACCCGGTACGCAAAATTACACCTTTTGTCATCTTCATCACCAGTCAACATCATTATCTTGATTTACCCTTCGCAGAACCTTCTCAGCGCTCTTTCGGTTTACAAACCACTGTCACTTCGCACAGCTAGTTTAACCCATCATTAGAGCCTGTGTCTTTCCCACACGCACAATAGGAGTGCGTGCCCGTGTGCGTAGGCCGCGGTCGCCCCGCCTCACTCTGAACGACAGAACATACATACACAGTTTACGACACTTTTCACAATGGGATTTATACCCGAGGGCCCCACGGCCACCGCCCCTCGGGGACCTGTGGCGCCCCTGGACGGCGATTTGGGACGCGGCAATTAGTCCGGGGTTTTATGGTCGGGAGGACCTGTCCGCTGACGCTCAGTCGACCTGTGCTCTGGGCGGGCGGAGCCCCATGGAGACACAGAGCGCCTTTAAAAATGTACTTGGGACGCAACACCGGATGCTATTGCTGTGTAATAATGGTAGAGTTCTTAAGTTTAGAGGAGTTCGAAGAAGTGTCAAATGGAGAGGAAGGTGAACCATGATATGTTTATCAGAGACAACAGTAATTATCAGAGGTTTCAATAAACTTCTGATGTATCTCATAAAAAATTACACGCTTTACATTTGTTGAATATTGATTGCAATGGTGGAAATGTATAAAATATGAATACAATACTTCAAAGTAGAATAATTAAGGTAAGTGAAGAGAGGAACGAATACGAATTCGTATCTATAATATTGATTTGAATGCGAAAAGACAAATATGGTAAAGCGACATAAAACTTCAGAAGAGGTCTATGGTAACGAAGAATGATTAGTTGCAAAAAAAGTCGTGAACATGATAGCTGAACAAGAAGTAAACAATCTTGACCAGTCTAACATTGACAGTCAAAGCACTCCGCGATTCTAAATTATGTTCTCTGCGAGCTGCAGAATTTTCTAACTCAGCAGGACAGAAAATTAGTAATGCAAATATAAAACATAAGTAACTATCATGGTATCATCTTACATCCATTATAAATATTTTTTTGTTAATATATTACTTTCTGGCATTATACAGAATGCGCAGTATACAGAATGTTATGTAATGCTGCAGCAAAAACCGGCGATCTTCGGAAAAAACTCTTAATGTAGATTCCTCATAACGACAAAGTGGATAATTCATATTTCTAAACGTAGTCATTACATCCCCTAACACGTTGTACAGTCAGAATCCACGTTTTGTGGGTCCTTGATATCAAAAATTGGTTTATGGTAAAAACCATGTCTATCCGTCTGTCTAGCGGCTAAACCATATGCAGGAGTTTCATCAAAATTGATATTTTCCAATGGATATAATTGATGTTGCGGACCCTTGAATTTAAAACAGATTTTTTTAAAAATTTGGGGGGTATTTTACATGAAGCCTCAAGGCCATTTTGAATTTTTTGTTCAAAATTGGCTCCCAATTTTTTGATAAAATTTTGTTCTTATATAGCGTTAAAAACGTTTCAAACATGGTGCAGATCTGTTTCGCTAAAATATCTGAATTCTCGAAAATAGCAAACGCCAAACTTGTTGGGCGTTTTCTAACCCCTACATTATTAATGATGATAGCTACTTTTTCTCTCAAGAAAGTATGATCTTCAAAATCTTTAAATTATGACGCATATACATGTTTTTGAAAATATGAATAGTTTGATAACTTTACATTAAATAAACAGTTTTAAAAACAAGGTTTTTTATTTTAAAAAAAAATGTATTCTAATGATTGAATAAGAAGATTAAAATTGTGAGAATAATGAATTAACAAAATGTGTAAATTACGTAAATTCAACGGCGAAAGATTTAACTTTGATTATTAACTCAAAAACAAGATTTATTCATTGTCTGAAACAGACTGCACTTTAATATTGTTGCTGAAAGTAATATCTATAATCTTTTTCCGATAATTGGCCATTTACAAAGCAGTGGTTTACAAAACACAGCTCTTTTACATTAAATAAATGTAAAACTGCCGTTGCAATCTGAACATTATTTTGTACTATCTAAAATGCCGTCCAGACTCAGATGTAGTAATGGAGTCCATCTTGAACTTTACAATACTCGTACATTATGGAGTTATAGTAAGATCTACTTATAGACTTGATTTACCATCTTAAATTGCACTAAAAGTTGAAAGTAATTTTCCAATAATTTAAAACAGCACAATATGGAACATATTGCTAGTAAAATGATGAAATATGTGTGTTTCCTTAAATATGAAATAATTTAAACAATATATGACAAAGAAATAAGAGAGTATTTACTAACTTTGCAATCGCGGATTTAAATTGTTCTCGTAACTAGTGAGTATTTACTTGAGTAAATGCCCGTAGTCTTTAGGAAATTAAAAATCACATTGATATATCTGTGAAAATTCGTTGATCGATATTCTTCTACTTAATTATTATTTCATGAAAATGGATTCACACTTTTAGATTATACTTTAAATTTCTGCCATGATTTAATAATGTAGCTATTTTGATATCATAATTTAATATTTGCTTCTCTATTACCCATAGTAAATATTACATGGAATCATTAATTGCAATAAATGACTGCAAATTGCAGGATTGCTCAGATAATCTTTTTTCGAACTGAAATAATTGAAGTACCCCCAAACATGTCTCTTTTCCTCTTTCTCTCAAGTTATTCGAACATTTTATTATATTTTCTAATTCTTTCTCTGTGCATATTCAAATCACAATCTCAAAAGTGTTAGCCAGTTCGATCTGAAATGTAAATCAACATAATAAAGAAGAAACAGTCAACACCAAACGTGAAGAAATACACGGAATCATATTATGCAGCGACTCATCACGAACTCTTCCTTCCCAGCATCATTCCCTGAAACGAGCCGTGTCCTGTGCTCCTCGCCTATCAGCGGCCACAACGCCACGGCCTCCCCCCCCCGCCTGGCCAGGCGCCCGCATCCTTCATCAGCCGTATAATTGCTTGCTTCACACCCGGAGCTGTCGGGCCGACAGGTGCCGATAATGTATCGCTCCGGTGCACCCGTCGTACCCGGAGCAGAGGGCGGGCCGCTCCGGCCGTCCGGCCCGCCCAGCCCAACCCAGTCCCCAGCGCCCGCGCCCAGGCGCAGGCGCAGGTGCAGACCCAAGCCCACTCGGGGACTGCGTGGGAGAGGCGGCTTTCGCTGAGAAAGCGCGATCTATTTGGCGACAGGATACGCGGCGGCGAATGAAAGCCGAGAGGTTTCACTCGGGCGGACGGATTTTATATTGCGGCTTGAATGTGAAATTGTCTGTTGACCTCGTGTCATGGTGAAGTAGGGGTGTGGGCCCGGTCTGAAGGGTTTCCTCGATTTCATTCCTAAGCAGGGCGTGAATGTTTGTGTCCGAGTCTTCCATCCTTCATTGTCACTATTTATCTCCACAATTAGTCCTTAGACGCTTGAGGTCGTTTCTCGAGATCTCTCGACATGAATTTCGAGATCTTTTGTAACGGTTGAACTTATTTCATGCCATACGAAATTTATTTTATACACGAATAAAACTTTCGTAATTGTATGGCTTCGTTTCTGTTTTGTTACTCAATAAATGTATTCCACTGCCAGTTAAAAAATGTAAATTCATTTTTGCTTCGAAATATGTCCAAAATCTACTTTCACCCACGTTTTTGTGTCTTAGACTGCTGTTAAGATTATACGATTATAATAATATTAATGAAATGTCTATCATTTTAGCTACCCCATTACTCGTAAGAATTTAATTTAAAATTAAAAAGAAATCGTATTTGGAAATAATATTCAATTGCGTGCGACATTTTACTTATTTTTGAGAAAATTAAATTTGGTTATAATATTTTATTCTTAACTGCTCCTTTAGTTTGTAACTTGTGACCTGTGACAACAAAGCTGTTTAGCTTTTGATCGATACATTAAAATGCTAATCGAAATATTATCTTCTTTCTTTGCGATGGCGCCTACAACCCACCTCCTTGCAATTTGCAGATTGCATCTCCACCACTTGCAGTTTGTTCGGTAGCTTTCTTTAGTTCCAAGATGGTGATGTCTTGCGGCTCCCAAAGTTGAGAAGCACGCGACTTTTTCAAATATTTCCTTTTCTGTGGAACATATTTACATTTTTTATTTTTATTTTTTTTTACTCTTGAAACAGTCTCTGGTCTATTAGCTGTTTTTTCGCCCAGTCGGTTGCTTGGTTGTTGACAAAATCTTGAAGCTCTTGAAATTGTTCCATCGTTAGAGAATTTCTTAAATGCTTTTATAAATATAAACAAATACACAATTATAACTTAGACAACAATAAAAACGATTCTTTCATACGCTTCTCATTTATTGCCAGTATCTAGGTTTGATAAGAAAATGCATTCTGAATTCTGGGCTGTCGCGAAAATTACACCCCCTTCTTGAACGTTCATATGAAAGTGTCATGTGAACGTTCATTATGAAAAACCCAATTCAAAAGGTACAATAACTTCATCACTTTTACAACTTGTTTCAACGCGATTACACAAAATAAAAAAAATAATTCCCTTCCAGCTCTATAATCATATGCGTGCGCAGAGGTGAGAGCCAGGGGTACGTAGTACTCTGAACATTTCAAAAGGTGCCCGTAACCGTAGGTTTAAAAAAAACATTTCACCCTTAATACCATATAATCAATTCCCAATTTTTCTCCTTTTTAAGTTAAGAATTTTGGAATTTTATACCCGACTTTGAGAAAGAGTCAATCCCGTGAATGGATGAACATTAAATTAATTGAATTTATTAATTGTATCATTAAAGTTAAAATTCAATTGTCCTTATTTGTTTTATTTACATTCTAGAAAAATAAATCAGGGGCAAATAAAAACGTTTGATGGTAGAAAGGGGTAGAAATTGTTTCTCCCTTCCCTGTTTTAAGATACGCGTGTCTGTCTGTAACACAACCGTTATCGCGTTTCCTTTCACTTACTGGTTCATCGACAACGAAACCGAATCATAGTAAATGAAATTCTTCTGTCGTTCATGTTTTGGCTGTTCACTGACACGCAAAAACTAATAATAAAAACAATCATACTAGTACATCATAAGATTGTCTTTTTTAAAATATAATTTATTTATAAAGATCGCATAAACAACTAGGTCTTGAGCGACCACAAGGTTGTAATACAGAGTCACATATATTTACAAAGTATTTCTGTATGTTAAGTCTTTACAAAGTATGTTTCAATAAGTTACAATATGATAAAAAAGTAGGTTATTTTACATAATATTATACATTATAGGGATAGTTCAGACCCTTGACCTGGAGGAAGGCATCAAATAGATATTATTTTATTGTTATAAAAGTAGTTGAGTCTTTGAACATTCATGGACATATTGGTTTACAGATTTTTGTGGAGGTAGAGTTCCACAATAGCACAAGTAATATATATATATATATATATATATATATATATATATATATATATATAATATATTATTGTGTCTTGTAATATATATATATATATATATATATATTATTTTTATTTTTATTTAATAGGTAATTATTACAGCCAAATTAGAAACTTGATCCAATGTGGCTAGGCGAAGGCCTTTAAGCCATACAATACCTACATTCTACGAGTTCTAACCTTTCGCCTTCTGGTATTCACCCCAATGGTCTCTCCATCGCCTCAAAGCCGCGGAAACGAGACCATAAGGTACGGCTGAGGGAAAAACCCTGAAGGGGAAAACCTGCTCGAAGCCGAGTACATGCTACTCTATCCGGTTTTAGACTATTTATTTATTTGGCGCGGGCGTCAGGCATTCTCCTTCCAGTGTTTGGCCTCCACTGCACCTGAAAACAAACAGCACCACAGAAAATCGTCCCCACCAACGCCTCTGCCCTAACATTTCGATTCCCACTTCCTTCGCCCCTAATGTGCTTTATTTTAGCCGTTCCTTTTATTTTATTTTAATTTAATTTATTTTTAATTTATTTAACTTATTTTAATTAATTTAATTATAATTTATTTAACTTATTTTGATTAATTTAATTTTAATTTATTTAACTTATTTTAATTAATTTAATTTTAATTTATATAACTTATTTTAATTTATTTAACTTGTTTTAAATTAATTTAATTTTAATTTATTTAACTTATTTAATTATTTTAAGTTAATATATATATATATATTTTATTGACTTATTTATCTATTATACTTAACAATTGACTACAATTTATAACTTTATTTTATTTTATTTTTTTAAATTTATTTTTGTACTGTTTACTAACCTAACATAACTTACTGACTAACTTAATTATTGTTAGTTTATTGATTTACTACATATTTCTCCAGTCTAGGCTCTGCTCGTACTAACCACTGCTGTTTTCCACTCCTTAATTTCCGTTTCTCTAGTGGTCCGAACCTTCGAGAAATGTTCCTAATTCTTTCATGAAGTTAGCTCTTTATCCCTAGAATGTTTTGGGCGAGCGTTACGTTCCTATGTTGGAAGTAGTAATTTCCCATTCCATCCATTTTCCTCTCCAAGTTTCGGTCACTGCAAATTAAAAGGATATGGATCCAGTCTTCCCTATCACCTCAAAGCACACAGATGCCATTACCATTCGAGTCCTTTAATCTACGCTTGCATCCACCCCGACCCTGAACCAAGCGTATCCCCTCTTGCGTCCTTTTGCAGTGTGTTTACGTAACGTTGCAACCCCATAACGGACTCGCGTGAATTTGCGCAACTAGCGAACGTTTTCGGCCTTGCTGCCAGGATCTCTTGCCTTTAATATCCGCAAGTCTATCCGAAATTAACCGTTCTATGTCACGTGTTCCTCTCTCCCACCATTTCCGGAGAAACGTCTCCCAGACCTGAACGTTCCAGTAGCAGTTTAATTTTATACGACCAGTAGCGTTGGTTGCTTCCCTGTAACTGCACCTGAAAACATCTATTTATAAGTGAGTCAGTCTGTTCACCTGCTAATTTAATCCAAAGTTTAATGGGTTTCATTTTAAAATATTTCAAATTCCTACACTACTGACCTCTCTTAGACTCCGGCATTTGCTGCGAATCTAGAGACTCCAGAATTAATTTGAAATAATCTGTTTCGACGCTTTCTAGTCGATCTATCCTATCCACTCCCCAAATTTCTGCCCCATAATTCATTGCTGGGAGAACTAGCGATTTAAACATCGTCTCGCACACCTTTAAAGGCAATTCGAACCTCTGCGCACTGCGCAAACGATTTCTTTGAGCGCAATTCTTCTTTACTGTGCGCGCCACTATGTGATTACTCCATCCACCATTCATGGAAAATTTTGCCCAAGATATGTAAATGTTTTTACCTGGTCAATCTCCTCCTGAGCGTAAAACCATTTCTCCTTGTTACCCCAGATAAATCCATTCTTGAAGACAACTACTTTGGTTTTGAATATTTACTTTAATCCCATGTTTCACTATACGTTTCTAGGATATTTAAACTTTTTGTAAGCCGTCAATAGTCTCCGAGCATAAAACTAAATCATCAGCATATAGTAGTCCGGGAATGTTCAGGCCCTCAATTTCCAGCGCAGATGTATCCGCATCCTGTAACCACGTCAATAAATCGTTTATAAACAAGATAAACAATAGCGGTGAGAGAGGACAGCCCTGTCTTACTCCTACTGTCGATTTTATTTTTCGCGTTGTACTTCCATCACCGCACCTGACACAGAAATTTACGTCTTCGTATATGCTCTGCAACACTTTTAAAACTTTACGTGAGACGCCTAGCTCATTAAGTTTTTGCCATAAAGCTTTCCTATTGATAGAGTCAAAATGTTTATGCCAACGTCACGCGGGGTTCCCAGGCGGTCACCCATCCAAGTACTAACGCGCCCGACGCTAACTTCGGTGATCGGACGAGAACCGGTGCTTTCAACGTGGTATGGACGTTGAGTAATATATATATATATATATATATATATATATATATATATATATATATATATATATATATATATATATATATATATATATATATATATATATATATATATATATATATATATATATATATTACTTTTATCAAAAGTGATGGTATATTGTTTGGAAGATTATATTTTTTCCTTAATTTATTAAGATTTGGGCAATGCATTAATATATGTATGATAGTGATAGGTAGATTATATGTTTCACAGAGATTTGAAGATTCCTTTGTTGTTTTGGGTCAGAGATTAGTTGTTTGTGGGTCAGAGCTGCATGGCCAATTCTCAAACGCGTTAGTAGCACTTGATCACTTCTTTTTTGGAGGTAGGGAGCATGGTCTTTAAGAATTGATTTCCTGATCTTGTGTAATTTACTAGGTGGTGAGCGTTTCCATTCGGTATCCACAATATCTTGGTTTTGTGAAGGAGTTCTTTTTTTATATCATTATGGGAAACATTGTTGATGGTAAGGGGTAAGAAGGTAGCTAGTTTAGCTGCCCTGTCAACTGATGCGTTGCCAGTAATACCGATATGTGAGGGAATCCAGATAAGCATTATTTCTTTGTTCATGTTTAACAGTTCATTATACGAAAAATTAATAGTTTTTATGATTATTGGGTCAAGTGTGGAAGTGCTATTAAAGCTTTCTAGTACACTTCTTGAATCAGTGTAGATTACAAATTTTGAATTTGACATTTCTTTGATGTACTTTAGAGCTCTGTAAATGGCATAAGCCTCACAATAATGTACAGAACACAGATCACAAAGCTTGAAATATTTTGTTTGACCATCAACTGAGCACATCCAGAGACGTTAGTGGTTCGGGAACCATCAGTAAATATGTTGGTGTATTGACTGTATTTGGATGACAATTCTCTGAAGAGAGCTAGATATATTTGTGGACATGTGTTAGCTTTCTTGAATGCTTTAAGATTTGTATTAATAGCAATTTTGGAAGGAAGCCATGGAGATGTTTTTATATTAATATCAGAATTTACCAGGGGAAACTTAAAGTCGATCTCATCGAGGTTTTGTTTTAATATTTGATATACTGGTTTAGGGGAATTGATTTTTGTTT
Source organism: Teleogryllus oceanicus (assembly GCA_964035755.1). Taxonomy (NCBI): domain Eukaryota; kingdom Metazoa; phylum Arthropoda; class Insecta; order Orthoptera; family Gryllidae; genus Teleogryllus; species Teleogryllus oceanicus. The sequence goes on from CAXIVR010000002.1 coordinate 120,926,026, forward strand.
GGTATTGTACAGCAAATCTTGAGGAGAAAACATTCCTATGTACTGGGTTACAGGAGAAGCACGAGATTTTGCGGGCATATGAGAATGTTATTTTTCGTCTGTGAAGGGGCTCTTCTTCAGCTTCGGCATAGATACTTGAGACCGGACTTGTCCTGTAGGCTCCATTTGTCATTTGCAGACCATTAATATGGATTGGGTTTAGTCTGTTTAATACATAGTTTTTTGCTGATTGATAAATAATTAATCCATAATCTATTTTGGGACGGATGAGGTTTCTATAAGTGGACAAAATAATATTGTTATCTGCATCCCATGAGGTTGAGAAAATAGATTTGATGATATTCATTCTGAGGAGGCATTCACTTTTTAGTGCATTGATGTGTGGTTGCCAGGTGACATTGTTATCCAAATCATGCCAAGAATCTTGATTTTCTTTCACAATTAATTGCTTGAGAATTTATATTGAGTTTTAGTTGAACGTTGGTGTTCTTGTTCTTCCCAAAGATGATGCATTTTGTCTTCGTTTGTGAAATTTGAAACCAATTTTGTTGGACCAATTTTGTATTGAGTCAAGAGAGCTTTGTAATTGTTGTTGAATAGTTTTAGGTTTTTTCCACTAACAAATATGGTTATATCATCAGCGAACATATATATTTTTTACTGGTTTCTGAATAAGTTCGGTTATATTGTTTAGCAATAAGGAACAAAGGTAATACTAAGGACGGAGCCTTGGGGTAAACCATTACATAGTTTGAGTTTGTCGGAAAGGATGTTATTGAATTTTACTTGGAGAAATCTTTCACGAAGAAAGTTGGCAATGAAGATTAGATGTCCGTCTATTCCCTTATCATACAGTAGTTGTAGGGTTCTGTCCTTCCACACCATGTCGTAGGCTATTTCTACATTGAGGCTGATAATTGCTAGGTGTTGGTTTCTTATGAATGCGTCGCATATGTTGCTGTGGATGTTGATGAGATGGTCAATTGTTGATCTATATCTTCTAAATCCACTTTGGCAGGGTGATATTAAGTCATTGTGTTCAAAGTGCCATATTAATCTTCTGTTGATTACCTTTTCCATTAGTTTACAAAGGGTGGAAGTTAATGAGACTGGTCTGTAGTTGATAGGATTGGTTATGTCTTTATTTGGTTTAGGTATTGGTATAACTATTGCTACTTTACACTTGTTAGGAAATGACCCAGAGATTAAGAGTTCGTTGACTAGAGTAGTAATATATTCTATGGCACTGATTGGTAATTCTTTCAAAAAATATTTAAAATGCCATCTGGGCCTGGGCTGGATTTTCTCAGATTGGAGAGGACAGAAGTAATTTCTTGAACTTGGAGAAGATAGTTCAGTGTTGGATGGCAAGAGGTATTTAGTTGGAGTATTTTATCTATTGCGACACCAGAATTTAATTTTGTGGGATTGAAATTCATCAATGAAATTTTTGTCGATGGAGTTATTAGTAAAGGTCTGAGCCAACATGTTTGCAATTAAGAAGAAATAAAGAAGTCATCTTCGTCAACATATCAGCTTTATTAAGATAGCCGGCTTTCGACGGCTTTGCCGTCATCGTCAGTCTCGCTGCTGTCGGCAAAGTCGCTCGACTTTGCCGACAGCAGCGAGACGACGATGAAGCAAAGCCGTTGGAAAGCCGGCTATCTTAATAAAGCTGATATGTTGACGAAGATGATCTTTTATTCTTCTTATAAGAACGTCACAACATCCAATCAGAATTCACAATGTTTCAATTTCTTTTGGAGGCTGTAACTACTCTATTATTCACTGTTAACAGTTTAGTATGAATGGAAGGTTTGTATATTCCATTTATTGCTTTAATTTTTTCCATTGTTGGATATGCTTGTAGAATTGTTTATAGATGAGATAAAGGTTTCCCATGATTTTCTTTTGTTTTCTTTGTAAGTTCTCTACGCTAGGGCTCTCGTTCTTTTATATTCTAATTGATTTTCGATTGTTGGGTGTCTCTTGTATCTGATAAACGCTTGTTTGTGAATTCTTCTGACATTTTGGCATTCCTGATTCCACCATGGAAGTCGCCGCTTCGGAGTTTTGTTTAAAGATTTAGGAATTGTTGTTTCTGCAGTTGAAGTATGAGTTCAGTTAGGCCTCAATCTTCTTAGTTGTGGAAGTATTGTTCTTGTGTAGTTGCTTTATTGCATTGATTTTAGTTGAGATAATTAATTTGTATTTGTTAAAGTCAGCTTCAGAAAGTTTCCATTTGGGAGAACACTTTGTTTCATTTGATGAAGTACATTCTTGTTTGGAGATTATAATAAGAAAACGATCACTACCAAATAGTTCATCAGAAGTTTTCCAGTCCCAAAGATGAGCAATTGACGTAGAACAGATGGTTAGATCAATGATACTGAATGTTTTATAAGTATTATTCAGGTGGGTTGGTGAACTATCATTGAGTATATTAATATTAGTATGATCCAATACTTGTTCTAGCATCTTTCCTCTTGCACCTTCTTTGTGAGATCCCCACATGAAACTGTGACTCTTAAAGTCACCTAATAGAATAAATGGCACCGGCATTTGATTTATTAAGTGAGTTAGTTCACTAGCAGTAAAGGGATGGCTGCGGGGGAGATAAACATTACATATAGTTATGGGCTTATTTATGAGGTTGATTGTGACAGCACAGCATTCAAGGGTAGAATTTAGGTGAATTTCATCCGCTTTATGAGATGATGATGTGTAGATGGCTACCCCACCACGAGCTATGTTACATCTGTTCTGTTTTTTAAACACAACTTGTAATTTTTTATTGGTGGTTTTTGTTTGATTTTATTATTTGTTTCTTGTAAGCATATAATATCGGGGTTGTACTTATTAATTAGCAGCAGCAAATTCTCTTTTTGTGGATTAAAGCCATTTATATTCCATTGGAGAATTGTATATGCCATTTCAAGAGCAAAATTTGGAGAGTGTTAGTTTGAATCTTCATCACTGATTTCACTAAAGTTTGCCAGTTCTCTGCATATGTCAATTCTTTTTCATTTCTTTTTTAAATTTGTGAAACGTCTTTTTATGCTTTTATCCGTAAGGAGGTGGTAGGTATCTTCTAACATTTGTAGTAACAGTTTGATATCTGGAGTAAATTCCAGAACAGCTTCCTCACCATTTATGCAATTTTTTGTTCTTTCAAAAAGACTTTTTAGTTGTAACCAATTTAAAACATATTTGTTACTTGGTTCAGATAATGTTCTTTTGAGTGGGGCAAGTTGATTTTCTAGTCTATCAGATTCCTCTGCAAGAGAAATTTCAAGTTTTGACTTTTATTGTTTTGGGGGTTTGATTTAATCACTGTAGAATTTTTGGATTGGTGGACTTTAAAATCCATTATCACTGATGTAATCGGTTGTATGTTGTTGGTATCGGAGACACTTTCTTTAAGAAAGGTTAGGTTTTCTTCACCTACAACTGAATGTAACGTTTCTGATGTCTCAGATTTACAAGATAGACTAGATAAGGGACGTTTGGCATTTTTTGTAGGTCGGTTGTCATTAGGAGGATGAACAGTGGAAGAGGGTTTAAGAGTTCGGAAGGAGGAGGGGGACAGCTCATTTTTTTCATTGGAATTAACTTCACAGTACCCAGAGGGGTTATCTTTTTGTTCATTCATTGGGCAGTTGTTAGCAAAATGACCGTGATCCTTGCATAGAAAACATTATATAGAATCTGATGTTGGATATATCCAGAAAACTGTGTCATCATAGTTAATTTTCATGGTTTCTGGTACTTTGTCCATATCATCTGGATGAATATAAATTTGTCTCCGGAAACTCAAAATGTGACTAAACCCTGGTTCGTACATGCCGGCTATCAAGGTCATTGTAGAGCCGATTCGTATTTTGAGTTTCGTTAGCTCGTCAATAATTACTGAGTGTGGGATAATAGGACACACATTAGAGAGAATGAGTCTTATATACTGCGTAATTAGCGGTATAATGGATAACGTTGAGTTATTAATTGAAATGGTTGATTTTATTTGTTTTTTTTAACCAGATAACACATATGGTGTTTTGAATCTTTAGACCCGGAAGTTCCTGGATGTACGTTTTAACTGAAATAAACCTCTACTGAGTCCATCACAATCGCGTGTTCTTTTGTGGGAAACATACCTTTCTGAGCAGCAGTTAAATATCGGTTGGCATAATCTTGATTTTCATTCCTTACTTCCATCCTTGATTGATGGGTTTCACTGTTTGGGAAGACTCCTTGATCAGAAGCCACCTTAGGATGGACGCTGAATGTACTGTGTACACCTACTAAGATTTATATGCGTTTTACTCACTCACTGGATTTGATTCAATTGATAGTTAACACGGAAGTCGATACAACACAACACTCGGCACTGTGCGGCCTTCAACGGCGCTCTCCGAAAACTCGCCAACGGTCGGAGCGACACTGATAAGAGTCTTTCTTTTTGCTCTTTTCTTAGGTTAATAGCCCAGACGAATGAAACTTCTGTGGTAGTTTGTATAGTGTAGCGAAAATTTTGCTTAAGTCGGAAGTATAAATATACAATTGAACCACAGAAGTTTTATTTAACTAAAGTATTATCAACCGCAGATATGTAGAAAATAGTAATGTAGAGCCATAGATGAATACAATATGATTAAGTGACTAGATATATCCAGATAAACAACTTTCTGGCGTCTTTTGAAGAAGAAAGAAAACATAATCCGTAAATATGGTGGCCATCATTCTTTTTCGAATCGAAAATGTTTGTTTTCTTATTTTGTTGAATTATTTCGAATTCCCCACCACATTTTCGCATCTTTCCCTCACGACAATGCCTCTGCGCTCGGCTCACATTAGAGACCTTCACATAAAGACGCGGGTTTCTCGGGACAGCGTCAAGTCGAGTTTTGAATAAATGGCTGTCTCAACGCCCGGCTATGGAAGTTGCTTGCATGACAAAGCCGCAATTACTGTGTGTGACATTAGCGAATACGAAAAGCCTTCCACAACGAGGAGGATTCAAAGTGGCTTCATTAGGAAACTGTCAAGATCCTTTCTTCCCGAAGACGGTAAATAGCCGCCACCTACGGCAACTGAAAAATCTCGGTTCTTCTCTCCAACTCAACCGTAAATGATTGTGTAAGTTCTTTGGTTCCATTATGAGAATAACTAGCTTGACCACATGTTAGAAATGTGACTAAATATCATCACAAGTGATTACTCAATCGGTTTCAAGAATATCATTGGAAATAGAATAATCACATACGCAACGAAATAACTAAGAATATCTGAATGTAACTCATTCCTTCTAATGTGCTATTTGTAAACTACGATCCCCATCTGTAAGACTAAAAAATGTTAAATTGCACTAATTTTTTTTAATAAAATTGTTCATTAAATTTTCTTTATTACATTTCAGATGTAATTTTGCAATAATTTCGTTTGAAATCTTTTTAATTTTTTATATATTAGGTCTAAGAGTTATTAGTTTATTATGTACTTCTTTTGTGAAGGAGTTAGTCAATTTTATTTAAATTATGTCGTACAACGATGGGACTTGTGGTGTACATGAATAATGAATGTACTTTTCTAGAGTATCTCCTGTGTCGAGTTTAACTATAAAATTTTTATCTGTTGGAATATTAACACAAAATTTTGTTACATAGTGTTAGTTTTCTGCGTTACAAAAGAGTCTTATTCATTTACATTTACTAGCTTAAACAAAGCTAATATTTCAACAAATCATGAAAAGGACTTCACTCCATTTCTTTCCAAAATTGGGAAATGACGTTTGTTAAAGAGTTTAGAACCGAGACAAGCACCAAGCTCCCGACCGGTCTCCCGGAATATGTGGTAGTGTAGTTCATATAAGTGTGTGTGTAAGTAATGGAGGAGGATAGGACAAGCAAGAGGAAGGAAATATCGCGCACGGTTTGTGGCCCGTTTGTTAGGGTACTGCTCCGGCATCTGCCTGGTGTTGATTGGAGAAACCACGGAAAACTACCGATCAGAGCAGAACTCAACTTAAGCATCTAGTTAGTGTAAAAAATCCTTTCACCGACGGGATTCTAAACCTTTCGGACACCTTTCGGACCTACGCAAAAAGTGTCGGAAAGAAGTGAAAAACGGACATAACAAGATTGGTTACCAGTGTTTTGAGCGTAGATTCGAAGGCGCGGTTTAAAGGTTCTCTGAATGTACGCGCGAAGCGTTTTACGTCTTCTGCTTGTCGCGGATGGGCCCCTCGACGCCCTCGGAGGGACGTCGCCCGTGGGACGAGACGGACAGAGACGAGACGCGCGCAGCGTTCTCGTTACGACCAACTTTACGACCCAAGCAAAGACTAACGAGGCGGAAGAGGCCGCGAAGCGCCCTCTCGCTGCCTCAGGGCACAGTGCGCCCAAACGGCGTCGAAGTGCCCCAAGGGGCAGATCCTTTGCATTCACTTAGAATGTCCACAAACAATTTTTTGTTAATGTGTGTCATGTACACATAAAATAATCTACAGAACGTGATGGGAAGTGCACCGGCTCAGCTCGTCAGCAGAAATGTCGTTTTCTGTCATAAACACGTATGTTTCCTCCAAGACTATTTATACTCGTAAATTACATTCATTTATAATTAAAATTTCGTTCCCGAGAAGCATTCATTAGTCCTAAATGTGGCATATATACCTTAAAGATTTGTTGTTTATATTAAATGTGGCAGGTACTAGAAAATTGTTTTTACTTTCTTACCCATACGCTAAAAATATTTGAATCATAGTACCCAAAGATAGAAGGTAGAGCTTTGCCGCATACAACTAGAACGTGGTGTTTCCAAGACTCCCGCTTATGCACCGCAACATACGCTACCATACTAAGTACGCGCTTTCATGGCCAGCGCTGTCCTTTTCTCCGAGGGCGCGCTTCCGAGCAGTGCGCTGCGTGCGGAGGCGGCGGCGGCGGCGCGCGGGCGCCTTGGCATGCCACGCGCGCGCGGTAACGCGGGTAAAAGGCGCCGATTACCAGAGCTGCGCTGCGGTAACCGGTTTCGTGCGGCGCATGCAGAGGAGCCACGTGCGGCGCGGGCGCAGGCGGGCGATGGGCGGGCGCGGAATGAGGACGGAACGAACGGACTGACGAAAGGAGGGTGAGACAGTGGGTAATTGCGGGAATAGAGACGGTAATAGAATAAAGAGGGCAAGAGGGAAGGAATGGAGAAAAACATCGGAGAAAATGGGAACGTAACGAGGCGAACGGGCGGAATGAAGATGAGAAGGGTGTATGCGAAAATAAAGAATGGGGAAGTAAGGATGAATGAACATGCAGAGAATTTAGGGTTGAGCTACACAGAAACAGAGGTTCCGAGATGGGTTTGCAAATGCATTTACTCGAACACATTTCGTGGTAGGAGTATGGATTGCGAGTACGAGATGATAGTGGGGATTGCACGTACGATTACGAGTATCAGTTGGGAGAACATGTTGCAAGTACTATTATGAGTATGAATTGGAAGTACTTATTGGGAATACTCGTAGAAAGTATATTCTTACCACGGTTTGCAAGTACATTTTCCGAAAACGAGTTGCGGGTACAGATAGCGAGTAAGAGTGGCGAGTACAGAAAGGGTAAATTTAAAAGTCGATTGAGCAAACGAATGTTATCGAAGCTAGTAGTGCCACTCGACGCCTACATATACCTCTTTATCCTGATGAGATAACACGATGATTTCAGTAGATAATGGAGCAATTCCGTACTGATTCTATGTTAAAACATTACTGTGATTTGATAAACATCTGTGGTATGTGTAATGTATTGTTAGCATATGTTAATGTATGCTGGATAACTTTCTCAGTGTCACGTAATGTTGTGCAACATTGTGATTGTTTTTTCTATTTATTTAAAACATAATGTAAACAAAAGGAAACGAAAATTACATTTCCTCTAATTCCACAATCAAAAAATTAGAGAATTCCCAGAAATATACACTTTTTTTGTTATTTACGGTCGCATCAACATCTAGGTCATTAGCAACCACTATTGAAATTACCGGTATGGTAACTATGAAGATGAAACGATATGGTGATGATAAGGGGTGAAAGGACGAACACAAATACAACCATGCCCGAGGCGGGACTCGAACCCGCGACCCTTCGGTTCGAGATCGCTACGACACTACTGCCTTTGCGATCTCCGCCACCGGATCGCCGAATATACACGTTATTTCACTATCAATAACATTTTTAAGGTCGGCATATAGATCCAAAATTATTGCTATTACGTTTAATTTGTTAGTAAAGCAACAAACATAATTTTGAGATATTACCGAAGTGAAAGTTGAAGCCGTTTTCAAAATTTTTCAAGTTAACTTAGCTCTTTATATGCTTTCTGAGTGTTTGGAAATACGGTTTGTGGCATGCAATGTTATAGTCAAGTTATACTGATATGTGTGTGTGTATATATATATATATATATATATATATATATATATATATATATATAGTGACGCAACGCTCTGGCGGCGGTGTGGGACGCGCCGTCCGTGGTTAGTCAACAAGATGCAATTTGTTTTTGGAGATGAGATTTCCTCAATAGGAAATCGGGAACTAAAGGAACGAGATTCTTGCCTAAGTTGTTCCATACGCTCCCAACAAAGAAGAAAAGAAAGTGCAATGTTTCTAGAAACAAACAATCACATTTAATAAAGCACAATGGTACACAGACATCTGCATGTCCCTCAAAAAATTTTAAAAAAGCATAAAAATAACAATACAGAAATGTTTCTACAATGCACAATTGTTGGGCTTCCTATACCACCAAAACAACAAAAGGAAAACGACAACAAAACACGTACCTTTTTTTAAAAAAAATGTGAAAATAAATTATTTACTTTGAACAAATAACTCAGTCCTTTGGAATGAACATTATCCTTCCAGATAATCTGTACAACAATAATGTCCTTTTTACAACAAAACAATTTAAAATTGTACATTCCTTATAACAATTCCCTTATTTTCAATAAAAAATTTACATCCAAAATTGATTAACACACAGCAAAAAAAAATTAATTTAAATTGTATACAATGAAACATTCTGTATCATTTCTTCAAAAATTGTAAGGAAAAATAAGATTCCAAACTAACGAAGCTTTTCATTGCTTTTGTTAAATACTCAAGACAGTATGGACTATCATTCCCCAAACTCTTAAATGATAATACTAGTTCATTGCCCTCTTCACCCTGCAGAGTCACATAGCAATCCTATCAAATGCTAATTCTACATGTATGCAATCACATCACACAAATTTAAATCAGAAGAGATTCAGGGATAAACATTTTGCTGAAACGTTATGCCGTAGAAATAGATGTGTAATGTCCTCCTTCCACTCAGCAATTTATTTCACAATCTGTGATATTGGACAATCTCCAATAAAATATTGCACTAACACAGAGAAACTGCAGGATCTCATACCCAACTTAACAGAAATTAGCAACTCTTAACACATTCCTTATAGTAAGAAAATTGCAAAATAAGCTCCGACATCCGTCTAGAATTGGTAAGAGAAATTCACGGCCAATTAGAGCAACCGGCCTGGAGAATTCTCATCAAGACAGAGTTATCCATTGACAAGAAGAAATCACCTTGGAGTACCCTCTCCGTCTCAACATGGCCTAAAACTTTATAACACTTATTTTGATAAACGGCTAGATATATACCCAAAATAGCCCCCTCGTTTCGTTTTACACCAGAGACTCCTAACGGGATAAGCAACGACTCTTTGGGGAGTCGATGAAATTCTAGAGAGGGACAATGATGACAAAGGGATCGTTTGGGGGTCAATAGCTGAGTTTGAACAGGTGCCTTATCAGGAAAATCACGATTCCACTAATTACAAAAATATTAATGAATTTAATTAACTGTTTTCTAATATAAAACAAATCGTGTAATAACAAATTACGAGTTTGCTTATCTTCTTTCATCCTTAGGAATCAGGCTGTTTCGAAAACTCAAGAAATTGTAACTATGCATCGAAAACGATATTCTATCGCCCAGAGAAAGTACTCTCCGCAATACGCGCTGAGGAAATGTTGTGGCCAATCAACATATTGTAGACTTTGTATTTTAGTGAAGATTAGAAACTCAGCTACTCTAAAGCGGAAGCATCTTCAATCATTGAAAAATCGAAATATTTACGAGAATATTGGGGTTCAAAATTGTTATTCTTAAATCATTTATATGCAGTTCTTTATGGGTGCTGTTTATTGTAGAGAAAACGTAAAGGGGTTGATGAAGAAAACATTGTATGAAAGACGGTCAATGAAATAAAAATGTTGGGAACGCCTACTTTGCAACGTTGTCGAATACGTCACAAAACATTCCAAGTCTGTGTTCACTTGTTAAGGTCGTCTGCGAGAAGAGCAAGTGAGGTTCGGTGCTCCGGGGCTCGCGGCCAGAGGATGCAGGGGCCGGTGGGGCTGAAGACGCTGACAGTAGGCGGACAGTCAGCGGGCGGCGAGAAAGATAAGCAAATGCGCACAACCACGCGAGCCAGCGATTACGCTGGAAACAAATGGAGCAGATTACCGATGTGCCGAACAACTTGACCTGCATCCTAGGCAATGAATAGCTTCAGAACGGTAAAGATCTGATTTCAAAAATCGAGATGAACCTAATGTTGTTACAAAACCACACGCGTTCTTGTATTGTTCATAGGTTACGTGTACGTTTAACCCCAAAAGTTTCCCCAACCCATAAATGTTTCGCCAAGCTGGGATTTAAACTTAAACGCAAAGACTGACGATTAATGCTCGTATTCATTTGGCACATATTCGTTTTTCTGCTGCGGTTGTTCTGTTGTTCGCTGCGTAAAACATATGAAATTTCGAAAACTGCAAACGTTTAACATTCTGAGGACACATATTACTGAAAAATATGTTTTCTTAATAAAATTTGTTCTTAAAATTTGGACCTACAATTGGTGAAAAACGGTTTTTGAAAATATCCACAGTATTTGCATGATTTTCTTTGAACTCGTGACAACTAACAAAATAGTAAACAATTTTTTCTCAAAGAAAACGGCATCACATTTTTCCTTTAATTTGTTGCTGGAACAAAGCAAGATTGCAGTTTAAAATTACATGTAGCCAATTTTCGATAAAATCTCTGTAATTTTGAAAATTGCAGAAGTTTAACTTTTCTCATGCATCGAGAGAATAGTTATGTTGATGTAATTGATAGGATTGCTCACGGATCCTGAGAAAATATTTTATGAGAATATACGTGCTCTTGTAAATCCAGTTTTAGATCAAACCATCCTATAACCATAGGAGGTGGACCTCCAATCCAATGATTGGAATAAACGAAGGAATGAAGTGAATGAAGAAGGTACTTCTTTAGATTTGCTATTATCGACGAACAAATGATTACTGAATAAAATATCAGATTTCAGAGCAGTAATCTAAAGTAAGTTAATGCAATTTCGGACAATGCTCAAACCACCTCTTCAACTTATAAAACATCTGTTATGGGAGTACTAGGGGAATGTCGGTTCCAGATGATGGGACATCCCTGTCTCAAGTGACCATACATAGCAGATTCAATTGGAATGGGGCATAGTAATGAAAATGTACAGAATTTAAAAAAACTTTTAAAAATAGGTGATATTACAAACAACAAATACTTTCTCACATTATTTGTAGCTTTCGCAATTTAAGATAATTCAGAGAGTTCAACGAAAATAGTACCTGTGCCATTTTTAATATTCTCTGTATGAGAAAAAATTGCAGCATTTTGAGAAAATTATTAAATTGACCTCTAGAGTCTAAAGTCTAAAAATGAAAATTTCCGTTTTAAATTCAAGAGGCTCAACGTCAGTCAGATCGATCATGGAATATAAATTTGGATGAAAAGCTTGCCGACGATTTAGGCTCTAGGATTGTTCACAGACAGGCGGACGAAAAGATAGACAGACAGACAGACGGCGTTTTGCAGTCAACAAATTTTATTGGTATCAAGAACCCACAAAACACAATTTTCATATAATAAATATTTTATATAAACAAGTTTTACATGTTATATATAATTAAAACACGATTGAAATTACATAGTGAAAATACAGTTTAAACAAGAATGAACAGTAATTTACAATTGACAGCAGACTTATAAATCGTCATACACTTTAAATATTTAAATCAATTTTGACTTCCGAACATGCTAATATTTACTACATACACAAGTAGAAATAAGATTTATCAATTTTTTAATGTTAGTGCTGCACAATAAGAGTTTTCTCTCGAAAAATGCTGGTTTTTGCTGCAGCATAACAATACTTTCTGTATCTAAGTACTATGCGAGTAAGTAACATCGTAAATATGCTTCAATATGATACATTATTTGTGAATTTATTATATTACCATTATCAATCTATATTTTTTTGGAAATTAATGTTGCAATCGCGTTTACATTCATCTACATCTCGAACAAAAAGAAACTTTTAACGACTTGCAATAATTAATAAAAATGTCGAGGTGTTTTATTTTTAAGTTTATATAAAATTGAAATATGCAATTTGAAAGACACATTTAAATTAATTATTAACATCATATAAAAAAATCCTTATTTTCAAAAATACCCCCCCGTAATTTTTTGAAGCCGTCCTCGTTGAAACAGAAGAGCTCAACTCCGCCACGTGCCTCGGGCGCCTCGCCCCATCCCGCCGCCGCGCCACGCCACGCCAGCCACGCGTCGCTCCGCAGTGTCTGTGCGCGGCGTCCAGCTCCCGAGGACGAGCCGCCGCGCCCGCCCACGCACATAGCGGCGCCTCCTCACGAGCAGTGGGCCAGCGGGTCGCCTCGCCCGCCTGCCCGCAGCGCCCTCACCACACCGCGGAGAAAGCTGGAAGCTCGCCTCGCGGTCCTAAATCAACAGCGAGCGCCGGCCGCCGACCAGTGCCTTCGCAAACAGGTTTTCCGGATTTGAATACCGTTGGTCACGACGTCGAGGAAGTGCGAATGTAATTACTTGTGGGAAGGAAGTGCGAACGAGAGATTTATGCGTTTGTACAACGAGTGTTGGCGGTGTAATTCGTTTCACTTTCGCTGATGCGGTGTGAGGTGCTTCCGAAAGCTTCTAAAACCAACTGAAGAATGTTGATAAAGAACATTATATGGTCTAATTCGGATATTGATTTAAGACATACAGTTTACACAGAAAACCCCTCGAATCCCGTATACAAAGATGGAGGCTGCTACCATAATCGGATTTTTCTTAATTTCATGTCATCTATAATTAGTAGCAGATTCCACGATTTCACAGCCTCAGAATTACATTGGAAAGCAAGAAAAATTGCAGCCACTACTATAGACATTATACGTATTACAACATGATGTTTTAAACATTAGATTTCCGAAGGATACTTTACGATTGTACATGAAACGTTCATTGAGCAATGTAATATTCTTTCGAAATCCTGGTAATATTTTACACCCCCCCACCTCGCTCATCTCTCGTCAATTTCGTAGCGTCGCCGGCGCGAAGGCGTTGAATGGCCGTCGAAAACGCACTAAGGAGCGCCTCGCCTCCAAATGCCCCGTGGCGGCTGGCGGGGTGGGCGGGGCGGAGGCGGAAACATGGTCCGGGGAAGAGGCGGAAGTAGCGGGTGAAGGGGGAGGGGCGTCGGCGATCGCAGCGAGACGTGACCCGAATGCAGAGGACGCGTGGGCAGCGAAGGGAGGACACCGGCCCTTGTCACCCGCCAGTTGTTGATACCTTACTTCCAGGACGGCGTTCCACTCGGCTCCGTGTGACCGAAGGCCACCCGGATCATAGAAAAAATTATTCGTAAATGATGTAATATTGATCTTTTCTCCGTATCATGAATCGTACATACATTTTCGTTAACAATATTAACAAGATATACTTTAAGAAGAGCATTATTGAATACATTCTATAAATAACACACACACACACACACACACACACACACACACACACACTTGCGGAACCCGGCAAACGTTGTTCTGCCCTTCATCGCCCACTTTCTCCATCCCTCTCCCTTTCTCTGTGTTCACCATCTCTCTCTCCGTCTCTCCCTCCCTATCTCTCTTTCCCCGTCCTTCTATCTCTGCCTCTTTCTGTCCCTCTCATTCACATTTAGTTGCAGATTCTGCACGTCTCTGAGGTGGATTAGTATCGAGAAGCGCCGGGCCAGCAAAAATACCTTAGAACACTTCGTTTTAGGAGTTATTTAACGATATATTCAAAAGCCGAGTGTTGTGGGTGTCATTTGACATAAATATTTAGTTTTGTTTTCCGGAACCATAATTTGTTTCGTGAATTTTTCCGATATTTGAATAGTTATTCTGCTATTCGGGACGGAGATGAATTCAACAAATTAGAGATAATGAAAATTGGTCCAGCCTTTCTTGAATTATAAATGCTGTAACTAACACGACTTTTTTCTATTTATTAAGATTACAGCTTCGATCATACATAAATCCTGAAATTCGCTTATCAGCATCCACATTTTGTTTTGACTAAAGCTAAAATGCTACCATACTGTCTGTTGACAATGTACTATCCCTTCATTTTAATTCCGGTCACAAACAAAATGGATGTTATCTAGACTTCAAAATTTCAAAATATCCTTGAGATACCTGTTGTCTCTCAATACGAATATCATAAACTGAGTACAATCGTACGTAAGATTTTCACTTTTATCTTAGACTAATACCTAAAACTAACACACAGACAAATAGCCTTCTCTCTTTTTCACAGATATATGTGAGGTCGACCTCACATTATATTTAGATTTTATAAAATTTTAATATTATGTGACTAAATTTAAATTGCCTTGTATCATATATCAAATATATCATTTTATCATGTATTTTACCGTCAGTATCGTATTATAGTAGTACGTATTTTCTCCTGAAGAAAGCCATAAATTTGCTGCTGACCGGAAAGTTGAATGAATTGCAACGCAATGCTGACGTACTGAGGTTATGGTTTTTGTCTGTTTCTGGCCTTTAACCTTTACAATATTAATGTATCTTTATATATTTTTTGAATTTGATTGAATTACTAACGAACTTTTCAACAATATGAAGATATGTTTCTTCTCAATATTTTCAAATCACCCACAGAACTTCGACATAACACCCAACACCCACTCAGACAACTCCACCCTCTCGTCAGTCAACAATTTGCATGGCGAACTTCTCTATGTACAACACATAACCTCTACGTACGATTTCGCAAAGGGTGCAGCTCAATCACGACACGATCACATAAAAGTACTACAAGTAAGGAGAATATTTATTTCAGATTGTAAGATGCAAGAATATACTTTTTTTAATAAACAATGTAATTGAGAACAGGTAATGTTTCACATGTGACTGCGGTTGTCGTAAGCTAGTGTGGCGAGTGTTCCCCTCGCTTCCGGCAAATGCCGCGGTTGTTGGTGCACAGCTGACCGTTAAAAACGTTTTCTCGCGGTCGCGGTTATGTTACTGACGCGAAAAATATAGAAACACAATCTTTCATTCGGGTTGTACATCATGTCAAAATTTGAGCTCAATCGGTACAGAACGTTTTGAGTTTATATATACACCCACACTCACCCCCATATATATATATATATAATTTAAAATATTGTATGGCTTTTTAAAACTCTCATACTCATATTCGATTTCTGTCAATGCACTAACTTATTTTTTTAATTTTCATGGCATAATATTGTCATGAGCATTAATACTTGATAGTATTTTGATTTATTAGACGTCTGTTGACTAATTAAAAATATTCTAGCTGAATGTGGCGTCGCCGACGCAGGAAACTGTTTTAATAGTATTTTCATGTGTTGAAAATTTCTTAATTTGATGCTTATCTTTATTGCTCTTATGGTCCTTTTTTTTACTAATATGCAGAAAATGGCACATAAACGATCTAGTCGTAACAAGCTCGTCAGCAGTATTCTCTTAGGCGCGAAATGAGCGAAATTCTCCATTCCCTAATAATAATAATAATAATAATAATAATAATAATAATAATAATAATAATAATATCATTCTCAATTAGCCGCGAAAATTCTATAGCAAAATCTTGTACAACTACATTTGATTCTTCCCCAAATTTGCTTAACATTTCAATATTTTGTACAATAATTTTTGAAGAGTTTAAAATCCTACAAACTCAATCTGATTTGTGTCCCCGTCTAGTTTTGCAGATGCTCTATATATCGTTTTGTAGGCGAATATTTAGATTCGCCACATTAAAAGGTGACTGTTTTGTATGTTTATGCAAATAAGGTGTTACTTAAGTTTAATAAGTATAAGTTGTTTATCACATTCATTTGAAAATCTATATTTGCTCGCTTGAGAACCTAAATGTGCAAAGTCGAATATAGATGTGCTTTCATTCTCTTGCGTTACTTACAGTTCTAGGTTTCTCCGTATTCTCTTGAGATACATTAAATATAATTAGATCCAAGACAATACTGTTCGTAGGGTTTTGCAAATTTAATTTTAAAAATACAACAGAATGAATAAAAATGAAATTAAATCTGCGGCGCGATTCTTTTGTTTAACTTAGAGATGGCAACAATCAGTGTTGTCATCTTCGTGAAAGAAAACTATGTCGTCGTGGAGCGAAAATTGCCTCTGGGTACAGGTGTTTAATCAACGCCATCTATATAGATCTAGTATGTAGGTGACGTTGGTTTAATTTGCGATCCATCCACTAAGATCGCAGTGCCAAAACACACAAAAACCAGTTTGGAATTTTCTTAGAATCTTTTGGTCGGTTTGGAAAACGGTTCCCCACGAGGAGACCGGGACGCGTCGAATGATACCCCTGATTGGCCATATGTCTCGATTGGTGCCCGGGAAGTGGTCTAACGGTGAGTGATGGATGTACAAATGAACGGACGAACGGAGGCAGGAACACTCGCAGTTACTCAAATCCTATGTAGGAGATGGAAGCAATGTATAGCACATTCAACAACATTACAACACTTTTACGGTCAAGATTAGCGAGTTTTGTCGATATTTTTGGAATATTCTCCTCAAAATAATTTCCTTCATCAAATGTGCATTCACGAAAAAATTAAACAGAAACTTTGAATACTAGTATATACCGGGTGGTCGTCAAATACCCCGTACGTTATGGCTTATTCCATACTTATGTTGAAATGAAGAACGGTGCTTACAATTGAAAAAAAAAATAAAATGATTTGTTTTTGTTACAACGCCATCAATCACGAATTCAAACCAGTAATTTGACAAAATTTATCTACATTTTGCCGCAAAACTTGAATCTGGAATAAAAACGCTTGGGCTTCGCAACTTAATCCAGTAGTTACGTATATTCCTCTGTACAGTAGTTTGTTGTGGTCTCACATTAGTATTTCATTATTACTGTTCTTGAAATTTTGATTGATAAGTGTGTTTTCTATTTCAGTGTCTTATTATTTACATATTGTGTTGAACGAATTCCCATGCTATGCATTTGGGAGAAAATTTTGCGAAAGATGTTTGTAGGCTTAGCGCCGTTTTAAGAGCCGTGTTTGTATATTTATTTTGTATTTACTGATTCATTCTAACACATAAATTAATCCTGAGGTTACCATTCTAAGTCATTTCAAAGTAACCCCCGCTCAAGCGATTAGGAGGGATTGCGAACTAGAACTAGGACGACCTGTAGTAACACAGGTTATTTCTTTTCTGAAAACTTTAATTTGTTTTCAAGCAATTTTCTTTTTATACAATGCGAATTTTCCGATAAATTTTGATTTTCTATTTATAATTGGATCACCTCGTTCATTTTTAGATCCCAGAGCCATAATGCAGTCATGTTCTTCGCGAGGGCCTTCCAGCTCTCGCTCTCGCGATCTGGTTCGCGCCCCCGTTCTCGCACCGGCGCTCACGCATTTTAATAAACCTCCCTCACTTTTAAGGGATTTCATTTAATGGGAATAGAATTGGAGTACAGAATAGAATTGCACTTCCACTATCACACTCACTACAAAACTAAACTTGCATCATATGTCACCATGAAAAACTATTGCAAATACTAATAAGCGCCTTGTTGTAACTCATGTCTATATTAATTTTGCGTAGGTTTGACGCGCAGGTGAGATAGGAATTCCGAATGCGCAAAGAAGAATAAGTACAGAATTGACACCTTAACATTGTTAGGCAAAAATCCAATCACAGTGCTCAAATAAGCTGTATTGATTGTAACAGTACAATGCCGGAATATACATTAATTGGAGAATAAGTATGTGAAACATGCTTACAAACCCGTGTACTGAAGATAGTATGTATAAATAATTTCAAACAATCATTGCACATAATTCGTTGACACAAAAATGTCCGAACTATTGCACACACTATATTTCCACACTGGTGGGCGTGCTAATTTTTAGAATACTCCTGTATTCTCCATGTGTAGAGTGGTGACTTACGCTTTCGTACATTTCTCTAGAACGAACCACTAAGACTCTCAAGTATGGCCAAACGTTTCTGAAACTTGCTGATGAACATTAGATTGGGTGAATAGTAACGAAAAATAGTAGAAATCAACTATCGGAATAGAGACAAGAATTAAAAATATCCTACACAAACATTTTATTAACAAATATCATAATTACAAACAAGACGCCGTAAAATCGCTTACTATACCCTTATACTATTCGGAAATTATTTGTCTTGCCCGATTTCGAAACAAAATATTCCATTATTGTGTGAAGTATTTCCTTGGAGAAAATTATTTTTGTACAACAAAGACATCTTTACATCTGCACTCTCACAATATTTTGCTAAGCGTATTACATAACTCTCTGTTATTTCAATGGCGACCAAAGTGTGAATAGAGAACTCACAATTTGCTTCCAACAACTTCGTAGTTTCTTGTGATGCTAAAGCAACGAATGTCAAATGAGCTCACGACCTTATTGGGGTGGATTTTAACCGTGGTGTTTGTGCGAGTCACTATACCGTAACAACGCATCAATGCGAAGCTAACGAAGATGGAGGTTGACAGGAAAATAGAAGCAACCGAATGGGGCTCTCGGGTGTAGGATATTAGAATTATAACTGGGGCAGAACATTTTACTAAGGCCATTACTTAGAATTCTCTACGCGTCCACGTTTGTGTTATACCGCAGACATTTTTCACAGACCCTTAAATATCTACTGTTACAGCTTTGTGCGAGTACTTGTGTCCGTCAGTATATCACTGTAAAATAATGTCATCTCTTATATAACAATCACATGGAAATTGGGCAGTATTTATTTTGAACACTACTTTTTACCTGAAAGTAGGGTTCAGGACGTGTCTAGACAGACATCTCAATTTTCAAAACTACGCGAAAACTTTTTTTTCGTTTCAGTATATCAAAATATGAGAAAGTTTTCGTCGACCACAATTCATCAGAGACCTACAAATTTAAAGTTTTTGCGAGAAAGCTTTCAAGAAAGCTTTACAAAGTAAACTCTTAATATAAATAAGAAATTGAGAAATAGTAATATTCTAATTTTTGAACAGAAACTGTCAGTTTTTCTATTTCTGGTCGGTCTGTATTATTATTATTATATAATTATTACATTCCTGGCAATTTCTACCACCTTCATGTCCAATTTCTAATCCAATCGCCTTATTTTAAGTATTTCAACATTTTTTTAATTAATAAGAAAATAATAATTATTATGAATTACTTGTACCTCCCTTCCAAGGTTTTTAACGCCCTTAACCCCCTCGCCTTCTCCACCTCCATTTTCTCCCCCTCCACGGTCGCCTCCGCCTCCACAGCCACCTCCCGTCCGTGGTCACTTCCACCTCCACAGTCGTCTATCCCACGAGTCGCCTTCCTCATTTCCGCCCACGTTTTGGCCCCGATTCGCCCGGCCCCGTCTTCACCGTCTCGTCCCCCCGCCCGGGGGGGGGGTTCCGGCCGGTGACGCAGCGCGGCGCTGGTTCGACGCCCAGCGCACTCCGGGCGACGCCCCTTCGCCCCTTTTGGCAAAATGCGCTCGAGAACCCCCAATGGCGTGAACGGAGACACGTGCTTCAATGTCAGAATTTGTAATCTTCATTTAATTCGAACTTTTAAGGTATTCAGAGTGTACCCTTATTATCGGAAGTTGGTTTGTTAACCCCTCCAAGCATTCAATACTATATAAGCAATACACTGGCACGTGATCATTACTGTATGAAACTATAATACTTCACCGGATGACACTTTCATGTTTGAATGAAGGAAAATGAAACATTTTTAAAGCGATAAATAAAACATTCATAAAAGTATTCTACAATTTTTGCTTGCTGAAATTAACAATTCGATTCTAATACTTTTTAAAATGACATTCGAATTAATTTGGTGCTAAACAAAAATCAATGAGAGAACACGAAGCAACCCAGGCTTTAGAAGTTGTGAAAATAAACTTGAATAGCACTTGATAGTGTGTAAATTGCTTTTGACTTTATTATGATTACTTGATGAATTTCTGCATTTACTTAACAAAAGAAATGTAAATAGCAGATAGAAAATTGCGCTCCTTGTACTTTGAAGTTTTATGAGTTGTGTTTTGAAAACTTGTTGCTCGAGTTACAACAGCAACGTTGTAGTTGAAATTTCTCTTTATATTTTTGAAATGATAATATTTCGAACACATAAAATGTTTTTTAAAAGTAACTCAAATTTAGTTTGCTCTGTATTTTGCTCTTACATATATGTGACCTGAAATGACAAAAACGAGTTGAATCCATTTGTTCTTCTGTTGAGGTTATTTATTTCCTCTTAAAGTTACACGATTTCTTGAAAATGGATTACGTAAGCTGTTGATGTTCTAAAATCCAAACCCAGCGGAAGTAACACTATCGGCCATACTCCTTTGAAAAAGTACGAAAAACAGTGTTTTGTTCCATTTTCACGATTTGTCTCCAATATACGTATTTGGAATTTATTTTATTCTCACGAAAAATAATAAATAATAATAATAATAATAATAATAATAATAATAATAAAATTGATAATAATAATAATAATACGAAAAAGTTCATTTCGATCACATATGTCGTCAATGGTTTATCACAAAAGTCAAACAAAGTCATTACTTAAGATTTTTAGAGAATTTATTGAAGAATTTCTAACAGGAAATATTTTTTCTGACGCAGGACCTATCTAAAAATATTGAAAACGAGCCTAAGCGAACTCTTGAAATAAGTTGTGAAAGAAAGTTTTTTTGGTAAGAGATAAGTTAACTTCAGTGTTTCTCCATATCATTATCATCGATCGGAATCGATTCAATAAGTAGGATTATTTAATTCAAAATCAAAACGAGTAAGTTATGTAAATAATGTACTTATCAACATAAAGCAATAAAAATGTAGTACACTACTTCCATTTGTAGTAGATTTCCTTCATATTCTTCGCCTAAGTCAACGAAATTTCATTTTAAAATATTCGTGTATTTGCCTCTTGAATGCAGAATACTAGGGAATCTGTTCTTACATCATTTGATATGACTCTAATTTTAAACAGATTGTGGAATTTGTAGACTCTTTTTGAAACACCTGTTTATCAAGAGTTTGCCGTATTGCGCAACCCTACTTTCATCAGCATTAAGAGCATACGCAACTTAACACGAAGTGACGTGTCGTGTGGCCAGTCATTGCCCAGCTTTTGTAAAGTGGCAAGTGGTGCCTATTATCAGGGCATTTTCTCCCTGATCGTTTCCGAGGCAACCATCGAAGTATCCCAGAAAAGCGACACCCGAAGCTCTGCGGCGGTGTATCGGCAAGCGTAAGGTCATTATGGGGCTGATGGAGAGAGCGTACACGATTGCACATGGGAGATATGGCTACAGATAAGGCTGCGAGATGTTTGGGGAGGGTTCAGCCGCTGTGGAGACTAACCATTAGTTCTCTACAATCCGTTGGAGCTGGAGGAAGTGTCAGGATTCTTCATCTCAAGTTTATTTCGAACTGTAAGTACTAATTGCAACAATACTAACATGAGTATTTTTTTCTGAGTAATGATTTTGTAACCTATGACAATCGACGCATTAGATATTACTTATTTGCAGAAAATTGACTTAAAATGAAATTTCACTTAGCCTGTAAATTTACCTGAATCGTGCCTTTCCATATAATATCAAGAATCTGCAGCCAGAGAGGAAGTTTTCAAACAATCGGAGCTCGAAATTTTAACAATATATACAAGTATAATCGTGGAAAATATATTGTTCGTAACACAGTTTATTATTAAAGTTGACAGTTCCTAGTGTGGAATTTGTTTCAGATCTGAATATTCGAGTTCTAATTTATTTTGACTAAATAATTATATAATAAACATTATTTTCGTCATAACGAAACTTCTGATGTGAACGAGAGTATCGTTTCTTTCTTGTAGTATTCTATGATTATGAAGTGTCAATACTCGGTTTGTTAATTTCTCTGTGATTGACTTAGAACCTGTATCATAATGAAATCCGTATCGTAATGAGTATCATTATGCAACGGATTGCAGCCCTCAAACGACAGAATAATACAATGGGAGTAGAAACATATTTTTTTATGTACTTAAGGAATCTTTATTACATTGGTTAAAAAATTTCATTTACCAATTAAAATGTAATTATTAACTTAATTTTGCATGTACAATATTGCATGTAAATTTATATTTTAAAAATAAAAATAATCAGTGGTTTTGCAATTAAAAAAATAACTAGAGGTGCTACAGAATGGCACACACTTTCTTGGAGCAACGTTTTCTAATTTACTAGTTGTAGATTGGCTTTACTACTTGCCTCATCCTCTTGCTAGCTGCAATCTATCATCGCCTTAGTCCATTTTTTTGCCATTTTCTCAACTTTTCGGTTTCCTTATAGTGGAACCGAAATATTAATTTACGAATATTAAAGCAAAGAGTAATTCCCTTCCTAAATGGCTATTTTCATTTAAAAAAAATTGTAGCCGTTTTTAAGAAAATGATTAAGCATTACTGTAAATGCGAAATTTGAAGATTTTTTTTCACAGGTATTGAGTTTTCGAAAAAATTCATTTAAAGTAATTTAAAGCATTTCCACTCACAAATATATGTTCACAAATAGACGGAAATGTGCATATTAACGACATGAGATCATAAAAAAATTAGATTTTGTAATTTTTGAAAAAACAAAAAATATACCGAAATTAACATTACATCATATTAAACAGTGATATTACCAATAAATTTGAAGAAAAAATTTTGAGCCATTTTTGAGAAAATGGAGCTTGTGCGTTTCTGAAAATGCGAATTATTAGCTCATTTTTACAGAAAACGGTTTTGTTTTCGAGAAACTATATTTGACATTCCCTTAATTTGAAATCACATGTACTCATTAAACTAATAATGTGAAGAAATCGCCTCTAATGTAAATATTGCTGGCGTGATAGACAAGTCAAACAAATAAATTTTTTGTAATTTTTGAACAAACAAAAGAATATAGCAATATGACGTTTATGTCATTGGATAGGATGCATTTGGTACTAACTCTACCAAAAATTTAAAGAAAAAATTTGGAGCCGTTTTTGAGAAAATTTTGAAAACGTCCGGGCGGGGCTTTATCTAAATTATCCTCAAATTTTGAAGAACGTTTTTCTAAATTTCAAAGTTCAACTAGAGCCAGATGGACAGGGGTTTCTCCAATTTGGAAAATATCGTACACTTGGTTCAGGAGCTAGCAGTGTTCAAGAGACGAACGGGCGGACGGGTGTTTTGAAAATAACCACTTTTTCGGCATCAGGGGACCCCAAAACGTGTATTTCCGTTGAAATCTCGAAATCGATTTTCCGCAGTATGACATAACTTTCTCTATACTACGGATATTACTCCGTATATACGTATGTATACGAGAAAGTAAAAAAAAAAATTATGAACTCTTTCAAAATTGTATAAAACGTTATTGGAGACATCAAACATGATCCTAAGGCACATGCTCCCTACCTACGCATTCATCCATTCCCGCCTACGTCACATTGGGCTGGAACGGCTGTTTCTCAGGCATCGAGACAATCAGCGCAGCGGTAACGGCCCGCTGCCCCCGGCCGATGGCTTTCCAGAGGGCGTAATTGCTTTATCGCCCGCCGTCGCCCGCCGGCCGGGCTGCCCATTCGCATGCGAGCGCCGTGCGCCCGCGTGCCAACGCGTGCGCGTGCGTGACGGTGCGTGCTTGCGCGCGCGTGTCGCTCGCTCGACGATGACGGCGGCGCTGACGCCGCGTGATCCCACTGCGAGGGAGCGGGCGCGCTGACCTCGGGAGGGGGGAATTGTGGCCCACTGAAAGTACGCGGGGTGCCGCTGGGTTGTGCTGCTCTTTTGGCGAGTTGAGAATTGCAGAGCCTGTGGTTAAATAATGGAAAGGTACCTAATGAGATTTTTACAGAAGAGGCAAGTGAACGTTCAAAGAATTCCGTAAATCAACATAAAAACCAAATATGTTATATTAAAACATGTTGCATTCATTACTGAATTGTATTTACACAACTTCGCCAGTGGCTTGCCGAACTCAAGGAGAAACAAAGTTTTCATTTTTAAGGAGACACATAAAACATCTCCGTTTTGCGAGTTGATTGTCTAATCTATCATAGTCCAATTCCAAACGATTCAATTATTAACGTAGATTGACAAAGAAAATTAATAAAGTGATGGGAGAGCATTATAATCGATTTCTTTAGAATCCTATCGGTTCCCAACTGCTACTGAAACTTAAACTATTTATCTATTAAAATTATTATATAAATGCGTTCTCTAATAAAGTAATTAAAATTGATTGACATTTTACTAGAAACGCCCTAAATATATTTTTCTTGTCGTCGTCAACATCATTGTTACCGTCTTCCTGAGGGTAGTCCGGTTTCCCAAAGTGTATTTTCGAGGATGATAGCTTTTGTAGTTCCGGTACAAATCAGACGAAGATACTCTAAATTTGGTATTGATCAAGAATCGTCACTGTAGCTGGCAGTCCCTGAACTTATGGTAACAGAAGTGACACTCGGTTATGAATGACATGTGGTATGTTAAAATACATAATGCTGTTCGCTGGGGACGATTCACATAGGGTTGACGGCAACTCAATAACAATTGCAACGGTTTTAATGATTTTAATATAAAATTGATGCAATGTTTAATTTATGTGCATTTATCGTTTCATTTGCAATGGAATGCAATAGGAAAACAAACGAAAATTTTGTTTGCGAAACCGTATGGATATTGATAAAACAGGCAAGGGAAACAATCCATTATTGCAAAGACATTAATGTGCGTCGCCTTATTTAATTAATTTTGTAGGTATAAAAAATGTATGGACCACAAAGTTTCAGAAAATCGCCTGAAAATCTCATGAATATGGAACAAATTTAATAGTGACCTTTAATAATTTATATTATCACATATTGTTAAAGTTTTATGGACAAATTTAAGAAACCCATCTACAATTAAGAATCACAACTGCACTTAATCACGGGCACGAATACTAACGATCCAAATCCAAAATGATTTCCAATTCTCGATATAGGGGTCCAAATTTGAAACACTCCATGTAAAAAGCGAGTTCGCTGTATTTTTTTTCTTTCTTGCGATCATCTCGTCGTCCCTCCATCTTATTCAACCATCTCCTTCTTTAATCTCATTACTCAGCCTGATGACTCGTTCTCATTAGTCTTGCATCATCATCGTACACATCATTACATATTAATATACGCGCGATATTGGAGAAACTTCTCAATGAGATGAGATTCTGATTTTCGGATTAACGGCCATTGCTCAGTATTCCCGAAATTCATGCGATACGGTCTCAAAATATGACGAACAGGAACCCGGTTTATATTCACTATTAATCTATGAAATATATATGCACTTATACAGTAAAATTTTGAAAATATGCACTAAACTGCGACATAAAATACATGCATTTTCATAGATAATACCAGGAGTGCTTTGGAAATTGTTCAAAAATCGGATTTATCGACATAGTGATAGTCAATTTATTGTCGATATCGACATTTCGATCGTTCGTCGACGACTGTGTCGATTTTTGACGACTGTGTCGATTTATTGGATATCGACATACCGATCGATGAATATCGCCTCTTAAGATAGATGCGTTTATGATTGGCCAATAGGGAGAAGCGGTAAGAAAAATGGGATAGAAAAAGCGATAAACTTTTTGAGATACTCCGTTCTGATTGGGGCATTTAGTATGTAAAGTGAAACAATTTGTTTTAATTTCATGAGTGCAATGTCGATCATAAAACCCTTTGACATATTTTTTTAGCACAGTTCAATCAACAGGTACCATTACCAGACAATTTAGTTTCATTCGGTGGCATTTCGTGTTAATAGTATTAGTTTCCACAATGGAAGTCCTGCCGCTAAATAATTTAAAAATTAACATTAGAACCGCCAATGAAAACGGTTTCAGTTTCGAAATTCCTTAACTGTCACCTTTGTATACTGAGAAGGGAAGTTCCTTTCCCTTCTCAGTTTTCCCTCCTTTGGCAGCCTGTTTCATTCACATTTATTGCGCAAGCCTCTCCCTGTCACTTGTAGAAGTTCAATTCACGTGCGCTCAACAGCGTTACAAAAAATGGACTCGATGGCACGTAATACTGGACACGGCCGTAGTTTTTCTGTTAATAACATGTGTCATTTGAATACATGAAATTGATAATAGGTACAATAAACCACAGATATAAGTATACATAAAATAAGTAGTCTACATAAAAATTTATATATATATATATATATATATATATATATATATATAAATAGAAATGTGTGTGTGTGTGTGTGATGTAGATAATTTATTGTTTCTACGGTAAAATTCAGTAATTTTTACAGTATGTAAATGTTTATCCATCATTACAACTGCATTTATTAAGACTAGGAGGGCAACAATGTTGAATTACAGCACTGTAGCTCCTCCTCCAGTCAGCGTCTCAGACAGAAGCGACAATAAATCGAGGGCGATCGGCAAGGCGGATGTTCTTAGCATTCATTGTCGGTGGCCTCTCCAATGGAGCAGCTGTAAAGCGGGAATCAGGGCGACGCGTCGCGCAGCCGTGGGGCGTGGGCGAGGGCGAGGGCGAGGGCGTCATCCGGCCCAAGGAAATGAACACGTCCCGGCGACAGGGCGGAGCAGGCGCGTGGCGGTCCCGGGCGGGAGAAGATCCGAACGCGTGCTAGGTTTCCCGATGCAGCTACGAACCAAAGCATCTGCTCTCGGGGTTTCCTTTTCGGTGGGTATAACCTGTCACCTAAAGAGAGTGCATGAAGACATCTGAAAGGGTTGGTTATTTGAAAGTAAAAATTCCAGAAACGTTGGTAAAATTGTGATATCGTCATGAACTTTACATTTTAACATTCAATTCAATGAATAAACGGTTAACGTGGAGACATTAGATTTATTGATGAACATTCTTGGAATACTCTAAAATGTTCGCTTTGCATAATGTGACATAGTGAATAACACTTTGTCTTAAGAAGCTCAGCACTCTCGAGCAATTCTCTTCATAGAATAAAAAACCCAAAATGTTCTTAAGAAAACAGTCACTACTCTGGTTGTCATCAACGGAGAAACAAAGCTACTAGATATACCTACCATACTATCAACACTCACAAAAATTCGACATATTCTAGGAGAACTGGGACTTCATTTAGTATACCATTTATCAGAAAAAAGATTTCATAGCAAGTTCCGCAGCTTGACAGTTAATCAGTTCCAATTCACCCGATTTCTATTGAAAAGAACGTCGCAGAATTATTTCATTTCCAAGCAAGGATATCCGAGCGTCCGCTTTCGCCCGTTGCTGCGGAGGGAAGCGGAGCTACCCCGCGCCAGGGCTGGGCTGGGCCACTCGCCCTGCGCTCTGCACTGAATCTGGGCGCGCGACGTTTATGCCCTATTTACTACGGGTGGACCGGGCGCGCCTCCCACCCGCCCCCAGACACGTCACCCGCAGCCGCCGCTGCCACCACCCGCCCGCAGGCCCGCCCTCCATCTCGCCCTCTCCCGCCCTCCCTCTCGCGCGCTCGCCCCCTTTTTTCCCCCCCCCCGCCCACTATCCCCCGCCCTGCCCCCGCCTCGCCTCGCCCCCGTCCCGCCCGCCCGCCGCCGCCCGCCGGCCGGACCGGCCGACGCGACGTGGCGGGCCCCGCCCCACGTGAACTCGCAGCCCCTGCTCGCATTGCCATTGGTGATCTGGACGCGATTTCTGCTTTCTCTCTGACCGGTATTTTTCTACGTTTTGCGAAGCAGGTTTTATTAAGAATCCAGTTCACGAGTTTTGCATTTTCTCTATTAATGTTTTCTGTATCTGGGGCTTCCAGTATTTTTTTCTTTGTATGTTCGTATTATTGGTGCACGAGATTAGTGACACATTTTATTAAATATCATTTTCCTGAACAACGGTTTCATTATGCGCGGATATGTTTATTTTGCGATGACAATGTATCACTGAAAACAGCGACTGTCTCTTTACAAAATTATTAAAATATTACTCAAAAGCAGATTGTATTTCAAACACATTTCTGAGCTTAATGAATAAATGGCGATTTTTGAAATGTGTCACTTCTTTTGCACTGACGGTATTTTTTTTAATTTCTCAGTTACAAATTACTTTAAAAATTTAATTTAATTTTTATATTTTCTCCAAAATTGCTCTTTTTTTTTTTCTTTTCCAATAAATTTTACTGAACTTGCATGCTCTTATCCTTTTTCGTGAACCTTTTTCTATTTTACCTGCTGCTTACTTTCTTTTCCAGTTTCCTTTTAATCTAATTACCACACAAATTTTCTCTTCGTCTGTTTACTTTTCTCTCTGTATCTCCCACTTTTTCAGTTCTGTACCATTTTATTCGTTGATTTCAAAGCGATTTTTTGTTTTGTTGATTTTTTCTCTTTTCCTGCGTGACATTCGGAGATTTCTTTTTTTTCTTTGGCAGGTCTACCTCAGACAGATGACTACGTTGTCCTCTCCCACGTTTCCTGACTCCACCTTCGCAGCCAACATGAGCTTTATCTGAAAGTGACCTCACCTGTTGCTCAATTCCGTTTGACCTTATGGGCGCGTTCGCCAGGAAATTACTGCCCTTGAAATTCCTCCACTTGATTTATTCTAGCATCCAGCGACAAGTGACTTGATAGACTAAAAATAGATCTTTCGGAAAAGCTGTATTACAAACATCTGTTGGGCGAGGCAATTGAATGCCTCAGATTAATTATCTGTTTTTTCAGAATCCGATTTGTATTACGTTTGAGTTAAATTGCAACATTCGGTGGAATTTGTCAAAGTTATGGAAATATTTCGAATTTATTCAAGTGAGTAATATTCTTCTAATATTTTACCAGTCACATTGGTTGTTATACTGCCAGAAGGGAGTGGTGAGTCATGGCGGCATCTTGGTGTGGTACAAAGAGACATCAGATATTCTGATGTAGATAACAGTTCTCATTTGTCATTTGAAGGGTTACACCTAGTGTCTTTCGTAAACTATGAACACTTAGATTGAAGATTCACAACATTACTCCGACTCGTTCGCACTGGCTGAAATCTTCTGTCTGACTGACGTTTAAGAATTACCCGACACGTTACATGTAATGTGTGTCGTCTACTCGTTTCACCTTTATATGGGATCGTCAAACCATACATCAGCGCCAGATAAAGATCCTTATTTAAAGCTTTTGAAAATTTCGAAAAATCACACAACGTACGTTTAGTTTTTAATTCCGTTATAGATACTTAATATTATCTCTGAACATGTTTAATACACATTCTAATACTTCATTTTTTGTAGACGAGTTAATTATTGCTTTACGAAAAGGTAAATGTATTAATTAAGGATCATTTTACAAAATAGTAGGTGTAAAAGTTTCTCTAGTATTACTTACCTCTGGTTTAATCCACGAATTAATTAATCCAATCCTTAAAGATGCTCTCTGAGAGAGACAACCTACCTGCTCAATCCCTAGGTTTTCCGGCTCAACGCCATGCTCTGTTAGGTTCAGAGAAAGTAGAGAAGAGGGGAGTACAGATAGGGGAGAAATTAATGGAGTAACAAAGTGCATTACAGATAAAGTGAATTAATGAAACATTTACGACTCAAGCTGAAGAGATATGCAAAGCACCCGTGACGTTTCATGTAGGGTTCGATAACTCGGGTGCAGCGGAGACAAATTGGCCTCTAAGCCGGGAGGGTTATTCGCGAGATACGTTCCTCGCAAAACGACGCTCGCTTCGTATCAGCCTCGAGGAATCCCAAAGAGAACTAACTGCACGGCAATTAGTGAAAGCATCACAAGTTCTGCGCCAATTACATATGTACGTACCAAATGAACGAGAAATATGTGAGAAATTTCGTTAAATTTTCGGAAATTAGTTCTTTTGGAGTGACAAATGATGAAGGGTCTGTTATAAATAACCTAAAACTTTTTTGTTGGACATTTACAGGAGATATCAGATACTCTTTACCCACTAGGGTGTACATTATAGTGTCTGTACTCTTGCGTTCTCTTTGGGTCAGGGGTCAGCAGAACGAAAGTTTTCCTCGACGTTCACACGAAGGACAAACGACAAACATCCACAATTAAGGCGGCATTGAACGCGTAATCCTACGGAGGTTATGCATTTAGTCACCTCCGCCGTCCAGCTTCGGTTTATTTGCTTTTACATGTGGAAATTAAAATTTTACCTCCTTTGATCATTGGTAGAGAGAAAAATTATAATTGCAGTTTATTTATAATAATTTCTCCAGTTGCACATTTATAAACTATTCAAGAAATAATAACGAAGGAATTGATTATTCACGCCATGAAAACAAATAGTTGCTTCAGAAAAAAAAGTTGTTCCTTAGAAAACATGTATGTATGGGTGAAATTGAAATAAGTATTGATGCAATGAACAGAGATCCGTTCTATATGATTAGAAACTCTTATTGATGACAATATTTGAAGACACAATTTTTGAGTGAATTATATGAGGTTATGACTTCATACATTACTGAAATTGATGTCAATAAAGTATGAAACAAGTAGGCCTTGTGCACAAAATTTAATTTAACATTTTTGTTCAGAAATAACTTAATTAAATCATTCCTAGTATACAAGAAATTAAGTTAATCGAGAAGAAATTTCCTAAACCTTTCCTAATTTTGAACAGTAAAAATAAATTTAAAAAAGAAAACGTATTTTTAGAGTAAAGTGGTCTGTTATATGTGAATCTGCAACCGCATTATTTCAACAATCTTCAGTTTTTCATTTCAAATATCACATAATAAATTTCTGCCACACTTAGCTGTGAAATGTTTATCCACTTACTCAATTATTTGCCATGTGAACAAAGCTAAGTAATACGAAATAAACTGGGAACATACTCGGAAACTTAGCCCAGTTGAGATCTGTGTCTGCTCCACGCGGAAGACAGTATCCTGTAATTGCAGGGCACGCGCCGTTAACTTTCGCCTCATTCCGCGCATGAAATGAGACGTCGCGCCAGAGCTTTCTCGAGGCCCGCGTGGGCGACGACCGCCTCCTGCGCAGAGGCGAATTCAGAAACGATTTCAGGGGGGTGGGCCAACTTCAGTTTGCCCCTACAGAAGTGATTTTGAATGCACATTTAAGTTATTAGCTTGAAATTATTCATAATTGGAAAGCTACTTCAGAGGTGATGCGACCAATAATTATGTCTTATTGTGATAATAACATTAGAGGAATGAATAAATTGAACATTTCCTAGCACGAGAGTGTTAGTCCTGCGAAGTTGCTTTGTCCGCAAGGCGTCGCCTCCGGAGTACGACAGGGTGCGTTAGGGCGGGCATTACGGTACCCCAATTCGGATTGGGGAAATGATGGAACAATCATGATCAATGCTGCACACAGGAAGGGAGACCAATGGGGGTTCAGTCCACTCAGAAATCAACGATCCATACGTATAGATTTTATTAATTTTATTTCAACGCAAAGCTTTTATTAATTTTCTATATTAAGGAAAGTAATTCAATATATACATTATTTACGTTATAAATGTTTACTATAAGTCAGCAAATAAAGAAACATTTTTTACTGATGCGTTGTCAATGCTTGTTATTGACATTGATGCGGGGCTCGATGTAAACTGCTTAACTTCACTGGATCGAGTGGATCGTGGTTACGAGGGAAATATTGAAACCCTTGAATGATGCTACTTGCTCTCTGATAGAGGGAATTATGAAAGGCAATTATGGGAGAGAAATATGAAAAGTCAAACTGAGTCAGGTTAACATTTAGGTAATTAGTGAATAAGTAAATCTAAATAATTAAAATTACGTAAAACATAAATTCTTGTATGTTCCACGGGCGTCAACTGGTTCTAATGATATCAGGCGACAAAAGGACGCTCGATCATTAGAGCACTTACAATGCCCTTTGTACATAAATAATTACTATTATATTGAGCATAAACAAAAAATGAGTTACCAGAAAACATCAAGTCGTCTGTAATAAATGTAGCCGCTTTCCCCACAGAGAAAAATCGTGGGTGCGCTTCTGGCGACAATGAAAGACAAAGGGAAGAAAATATGTGACCCGCTGTATAAGATATAGTTCCCGAATTTACCTGGAAGTAGTCCTGGAAACCACGAAAACTACTGATCAGACCAGTCGGAATACGAATTTCATTCCCTGCAGGCGCCACAAACTTCCTAATGTTGTACTACACAAGTGAATTTCCGCCCTTCGGAATTGAATCCTGAATCTTTCATAGTTGAAATCGTGAAACGTCTTCACACCACCGCCACCGGCGTTGTTTTGTTGATTAAATTGTGTAAAAGTAGGAACAAAAATGAGGGAGACAGGGCGCTCCCGGTCCCCCTCCTAGTTCGGCCACAACTCCTTCGCGTCAAGGCCAGTGGCCGGCTCGGCTCGGCGCGGCGAGGAGCCCTGCGCTCCCTGGAACGTCGGCGCCAGACAAGTTTTCGACTTCAGGTTGCGCACGTCAATGCCATACAGCGATTAGACACGGGTTTGGCAGCATATTAAGGTCAACGTCGAGTGCTGAGGGCTAATGCTAAAGTGGAGCAGTCTTACTTTGAGTCACCGAAAGTTTAAGTAACATGTACGTCGACTACGTACACGTCTTGATATTTTGTGACGAAATGAATATGTGTATCCAAAATAATTCCATAGTAGAAAATATACAAAATAATTTAAACGCCTAGAATGTAAAAGGGCCCCACGGTATAAACAAAACTTCCGAGAGAACATGACTTTTCTGAAATGAATATACGATACGATACAAATATACATAAGAAATTTCGAAAATATTTTCATAATTAAAAAAATAAGTAAAATAACTACTTCACTACTTCGTGTTGAGAAGTTAGAAATATGCAAGACATTTCAAATTCAACATTCATATTTGAGGCTCTCGGAGTATCAAATATTCTACTTAAGAAATTTGTTGAAACTTCTCCTTTAAAATAATTGATAATGTCATGCATGTTTCTAAGATCAAAACACAAAGTAGCGAAGTTTACTGTAACGGCCTCGGGAAAGAATTTTCTCGTGAATTTTGGAAAATCGATATTCTTAACACTGTATTGGAAGATAATACCTTAGCGTAATCTTAACAAATACTCAGCGAAACGTTATTTTATTCATTTTTTCTTTCTAGCTCTTACGAAGGTACTTCGTAAGAAGAAGTTATGTAAACTTGCGCCGAAACACGGAAAATTTTCAGCGAAAAACAACAAAAAACTCTTATGGCCAGGCCCTGGTTACGAAAAAGTGGATAAATCCAGTTCTTATGTATGGAAAAAAGTTCTTCTAACACGTGGTGTAGCCAGAATCCACGTTTTGGGGTCCTTGATACCGAATAATTGATTGACAACAAAGTCTGTCAGTCAGTCAGTCAGTGGTCAACACTAGTCTAAACCGTTCCTCCGATTTTACCCAAAACTGATATTTCCTGTTCGATCTGAACGAATTCAAGACTTTGGGAGTTTCATACGGAAATTTTGATTTATGAGGGTACTTAACATGAATCCTCCAAAACATTTCAAAAATTAGAAAATGGCTCAACATTTTTTGATCAAACTTTATCCTCGCATAGAGTAAAGGTGGCGTAGGTCTCATGTTCGTTGAAATCCTAGATTTTCTGAATATCGCAGAAATGTAATTTTTTGGAAGGGAAGTCTTCCTGCAACTATAATATTGAAGAGTGAGAGATTTTTTCTTTAATGAAATCCATTCCCCAAAGGGATCTTCAAATAAATTCTTGTTCAATTTTTCCAAAATAACAGTTGTTTTTCGGCTAATTTTGCTCGAAATATTAGCAATTTAAAAAAGTTAACAATCTTTTTCTCAAAAAGCTCTCAAAAATTTTCTTTAAATTTTCTTCTCAAATGTAATAAGGAACGGTAAAAATATGGTGCTATTCCAATTCCGGGGATCTCTCTGTTTCTTCGAAAATTGCAAAAAGTTAACATTTCAAAATCACGAAGTTGAAGATAGAGATTGTTGCGTAAGACAAATCCTGCAGTAAAAACGCAGCTCTTTAAAAAAGGTCAGGTACAATTTTTTGAAAAAACGAGTATTTTTTTCTTAATTTGCGCTTGAAATTTATGCAATTTCTACTTTTTTTAGTCTTTAAATGCTCCAAATTTAGTCTTTAAATGTTTCCAGGAACAGAAAAAGGGACGCTTAAAAAAATGGTGCACGTCTCCTTTTGGTTGAGCTCTCTGAATTTTCGAAAATTGCAAATTTTGAAATAATGAGAGAAAGTATGTGCTGTTAAACAGCATTAGTTTTCATATTATTAGATTAATAGTATATTCCACTCAATCATTCTCAAAACATACGTAACATTCTTTTTACTTATTTACTAACCTTACCTTGCATGAATCTTTATCTGCAAACATTATCTGTAAAATCTAAGAGTAAATTAACAGGATTATTCCGACTAGGCATTTGCTTAAATCGGAGGAATACAAAACTCCATGAAAAATATGGTCGCGACCCGACATTGAGGAAACAATCATTCATGCCATATCTGACTTGTCTGTCTTTATGTAGGAAACTACAAAACCGAAATTGAAAACTGAGCTTAGTTCAGAAAGCTGTCGGTTTCGTATCTGGAAACATATCAACAAACTGGCAACACGAAAAGACTAAATTCACATTCCATTACAGTTTTTGTTACTTTTCAATGATAGAATGTTGGTAAGAAACCGAGTTCACGTGCCTTAAATAATATAAATGACTTGGGTAGTAAGTACATAATTCTCATATTGTTAAACTAAAGACATCTCGTTTTTCTAAATAACTAATAATTTTTTTGTATTTTGCAGCTAACTTTACCTATAATAATTATTTAATTTACTAAATTGCTATTCGTAACATATTGTATGTATTATACGTAATGTTCTTGTCATTTCTGCAAGTTTTCTTCAATTTTTTGCTTTCATGTTATTGCTCTTCTCTGATTACTTACATTAATTCCATGTACTCCATATTTATATTCTTTCTTCTATTGTTTCAAAAACAAGTTGCGAAAATAATTGTGAAATATCTCTTAACTTATAATCTAGGTGTGTATTAGTATTCTCTCAGGCTTGATTTCTCTAACTTCCGAAATAAAGAAATGGATAATGATAGTTGTCATTCAAAAATATCCATTCGTAGGAATCATTCGGAACATGGTAGTGAGAATATGGAAATACACCTGCGATCCTTTGAAGATAAAATATTCTGTCAACATATTTGAAATTGTCGAATGAACGATTTTCAAATAATATAAATTGTTCCTTCAACTAAACGCTAGAATGGATGTTATATTTCTTTTGACAATAATTTCCCTTATTTCTTCTTCAGCTGAGAAAGGGCGAAGTCTCGAGCCCAATATGCCCCTCTCAGGCTCTCCATGTTACACTTAATGAAAAGCACGTGGGTCGACAATCGCCGCTCTGTTCCATTCCAACCCAAATGTCCAGATAATACAACACTCCGCCCACGTTTCCGCGCCGATACCATTCTCGTCCCTCCTTATCCCTCAGCGTTGTCCTCGCGAGGCGCTATTTCTGGCGCAGCGCGATCTCGGCCCGCCTCACTCCGCCCGCCCATCTCTGTCCTGCTCCGCCCATCCCCGACCCGCCTCGCCCCCTCTTCTCTCCTCTTCGCTCGAACCTGTTCCGGCCCTCCATCGCCCCCGCTGGGACTCGCCCCGCTCCCACTCGACGCTCCCCCTCCGACTCCCCACCCCCCGCCCACTCACCAGCGCTCCACCCAGCCGCCGCCGAGGTCGCGCCGTAGGCCGGCCGGCGTTTCGACTTTTCCCTGCCACCTGCGCCTCCGCCGCCGCCCTCGCGGCGCCATGCTGCGCGTGCGGGGCGCGTGGGCGCTGAGACGTGTTCGCGCGCCTACGGCTCCAGGCACCGTAACTGGGTTCAGAGGCGCGGCCCGCGCGTGTGCTGACCGCATTGGGTTTCACTTATCTTCATATATATATATATATATATATATATATATATATATATATATATATATATATATGAATTATAACACTACATCACTGTAAATTGATGGCATTTTAAACATTTGCTAGAGTGCATCAATAGCCAGATGCACTTACGATGCATTCATTGAATTCATAATTTTATTTAAAAGTAAAACTTCAATGAGAGGAAAATTAAAAAGTTATTATTAATGCATTGAATCATATCACAAGACAACACGCAAACACTGAACCTTAATAAAAATGTGCAATCAGAAGTTGTCTTATCTCAGATACTTTTATCATTGAATATGTTATTAGAATTTTACAAAATTTTATTTCTATTGATATAAAGAACTAGATATTGATTGAGAAAATACGAATAATGGGAAAAAAGCATTTACATACGTATCTCCACAGTATAATTCATACTACTTATGGGCCTGTGCATAAGGGAGAAAACAGATGCAGAAGAAAGAGTGTGTAACTATTATTCCAATATATGTAGTGTTTGAAACTTGCTTCTCTTTCAAAGTGGTGAAACACACACACGCACACACACACACATTTCATGTCAGTAAGATGAAAGATATACTGGAGATGAAATCGTACATGAAGCATTTCAAAGTTCGACAATAATAGCCTAGAAAGACGAAAATACAATTTATGGACCAGAGAACTATATCAATTTTACTGTCAATTGTCCCAGTTAGCATGAAATGCATTGAATGCATAAATATAAGCAATGAATATCGTAACATTTTCATGTATTTTGTCCTGTAAATAATAACTGCACATTCTGTACGATAGTGCCAAACTTGCACTGATATTCCATTATGTTCATTCAATGAATGTAGTGAAGACATGTTAAGAATGGTGCTACATACA
This sequence comes from Teleogryllus oceanicus, assembly GCA_964035755.1. NCBI lineage: Eukaryota > Metazoa > Arthropoda > Insecta > Orthoptera > Gryllidae > Teleogryllus > Teleogryllus oceanicus. The sequence continues at coordinate 120,963,393 of CAXIVR010000002.1, forward strand.
TAAATTGCAAAAATATATTTGACAATATTTGTACACTATAATTGTTACTTTCATTATAAACTTACATATTTATGTATGTATTGTTTTATTTCAAAGATCAAACCAACACTAACTATATTTAAGGAACGAAAGCCGCACAACCATACAAAAAACAAGCCAATAAAGATGCATTCTACATATAATCGCTATTCTGGAATACTGTTGTAACTCCAACAAAAGAGCGAAAATTGGGATTTTAAGATCAAATAAAAAAACTTATGTGGAATAAATCTGTAACTTTGGAACTGTACCTCTTGCCACTACGAGTAAGTGGTAGATACAGTTATTTCATGAGCAGAGACCGGTATTTTCTTTTTGAATTAAATGTTGCAACAGAAACGTCATCAGTGAACAACGGAAGATATAAGTCGCCATTATTTCTGTTCTATTGTATTTGAATTTTTGGTTTACATTGTGAAAAAAATGTTTTAAGTATTTTGTATTGAGTTCTCCAAATGACTACCACTCTTGTACCCAGATTACTAGGATAGTTTGTAGAACAGCAATAGACTGATTGATTGATTTTTTCGTGTTTCCGGGCGCGTCAACGTCTTTGGTCATTAGTCCCGTTAGTGTAGTGCATGTTTTTCTCGGGAGATGGTGGTGATCTTCCTCCGCTGAATGGCGAGATCCGGCGCCGACCTACCGTCAGCTAGTGGGGTTTCCCCCTAACCAGGACTCTCCCACCAGCGGGGCACCGCCCCAGCCGGGACAAGCTCAAAGTTCCCGACCGATCTCCCGGAATATGTGGTAGTGAAGTACATGTTAATGTAAGTGTATGTAAGGGGAGAGGATAGGAGAGGGAAGAGGAAGGATAGATCGCGCGCGGTCCGTGACCCGTTTGTTAGGGTACTGTTCCGACATTCGCCTGGTGTTGATCGGAGAAACCACGGAAAACGACCGATCAGAGCAGTCGGCCGCTGGAATTCTCCTTCAGACAGCGACTGAATTAGACCTAGCTAGAAAGCTAGTGTCGAAAATTCTGCCGCCGTCAGGACTCGAACCTAGGACCTCCCGGTGACATCAGTTGATGCACTGAGCTACCGCTCCCGGTGTGAAGAACAGTGTTGCAATTCAAAAGGGTCTAATATATTCCAAAATAACTTCAAAATCCGGTGTTTAAGAATTCAATTTTAATAAATTAAAAACAACAAAGAGAAATATGTACTTTTTTGATGCAATCTGCTTGGCGATATTACTGGACTTCGATTAATGGGAAGCAAATGACGTTTAGGGAAAATTAACTTACGTTCCCTTCAACAAATGAAGTTTTTTGCAATGCGACAGTATTCCGGAATAACGAGAATATTATGACCACATCTTCAGCCGAATTACCACTTTGGGACGTCGTCGGTGGTTTAAAGCTGCCGTGGGCGGGGGCGTGGTGGCAGGGAGTCGCGCCCGCACCCCACGTGGCCCGGCCCGGTCAGGCCCCGTGCGAGCGGCGCGGCCCAGCGTGTCGGCCCTGATAACCGCCTCTTGTCCGCCTGACACCGGGCCGCGCTCGCCTGGCGCTCTCGCTCTCGCCTTCTCTCAGATAAAGCCCGCCGCGCCGCGCCACCATCGTGGGAGTCCCTTGCAACCCCGTATCGCCCGCACGGGAAAGCCACAGTTTAGTGCGAGAGATACGGAAACACGCGAAGATAACAGAAGAGGTCTAGCTTTCGGTCTCATTAGCACACGCTTTGCGCTATCACACGAGAAATTAGCGCGAGATTGCACCGAAATTTAACAGATTTTTTAGGGGGGGGGATTGGAAGAATAATATGTTGTTTGGTTCTGCGGGACGACTATAATGTTCTCCGATAGCGAATACAAACCTACGCCAACCGAACCGACGGACCGTATATAATGGATTCGACAGAATAAATACTGCCGCGAGACACCCCTACGCGCGTCGCAGCTGTTTATCGAACAGAAGAAGAACGACGAAGAATACGGAGACGCTTAGGCGTAACCTGCCGCGGCAAACTAACTATTGCGAAGGCCCGCAATACAAATCGACTGGAGTAACGGGATCTGGGCGAGAAATAAATTACGTTTAAGTGGTCCCTCATTAAATCTTTGAAGGCGTAAAACAAAAAACAGTCTTGACACTCCAACTTTCGAAATCGTCGAGCGAGATATAGATCACGCGATAGCGCAGTGGCCGCAGGGACCACAATTTTGCTGAGGTCGTTGGGAATGGGGCGATTCCTACTGGCGCATTCGGCTGTGGCGCGAAGCTCGCTCCTAAATCAAAAGCGAAATCTCTTATTTATCGTCATTTCAATATTCCGAATCTTTCATTTCGCCCAATTATTGCGACCAGCTCTTGCTGGTTTTGCCTGAAGCAGTCACCCCTGACGACCTCTCGGTATTGTGTGTTGGTGATTCCGATTGTTCCCAACTTTTCGTCCCAAGCGTCCCACTTTCAGAACTTCGTGAATACAGACGCGTAGCATTGTAAAGAAAATCTTAATATTCCCTTGAACAATAACGAAGAGTAAATTTGTCACGTAATGTAAGCTCCAAAGTTGCCGAGAAAGATAACGAGGTAAGGATTTGCAAATTAGACTGTCTGCGGTTGAAATAAGTGCCTTGGTCAGCACTATACTCCACCCGTCTTTGTTTCGGAATGGCCCGGCGCTCATTGGGCGTCGGATTACACTGGTTTGAGAGTTACAGCCAAGCGAGTTGCAGGCGAGCGAAGTCAGCGTTTCCTAAGAACTAAGAGCCTTGCAAGAATATTTTATCGTCTATAATGACTTGTCTTGCAAATTCACAGTACTGAGTTCACGCCTGTTGACCACTTGTCTTCCAAGAATGCAGTCTGAGAAACTTCGTGCATTATTTTAGACAATAATTGAAATAGTAAGCAAAAAAGTTTAAATTTAAATACGAAATTACCAATAATTGTAAGGGACATTTTAATTAGTCACCAGCAATAATTGTCTGCTCCACTACATACGAGTATTAAATTATATTTCAGTCATATCTCAAACATATTACTGTGAAGAGCAGAGCACGATTTGGTCGGTAAGTTATTATGTTTCGATATTTGATGATCTCATTTTGTAATTAGGTGTAGAAATAACTATTATAACAACACTATTAAGAAAATACTTTATACTTGTAAATACAAAATAAATGAAAATATTTTTCATTGAAAAAAGAAATAATTTAAGGGAGCACTTTTGCATTTGTGGACACCTACCCTATTCCTATTATAACGTACTTGAATTCAACTACGTGATATATTTCACTCAGATAACATAACCTGAATAGTCCATAAGTTTCTGTACTCAACGGTGAATCAAATGTTCAGTTTCTTCCTTTATCCAAGTGAGTAATGACTTCTACATATAATTTAAGTGAAATGATAGTGGTAACATCGGCAATGAATCTTGTCGTGCCTTTAAATCTAAGTGCATTTTTCTTGTCAGAAGTTTTATCCAAGAACACATATTTTTCTCTTTCCTTTCGCGGATTTCTATTCTATTTTTACGCACAATATTTCTTAGAAAATCGATTATGATGAAAAGTGACAGTATAATTAATTTTTCACCCGATGTATGATGCGTGTTTGAAGATAAATTTGCTTTTAATTTTTCCAACTTTTAAAGCCTCATTCTTTGTTAATTAGGCATTTTGAAAACAAATACGCATTAATTTTTTGTCAATCATTATGTACGAATCAAAAGGTTTGAATGAATCTTGTCTTTTCAGAATATTCGTGGACACATCTAAAGTAAATAAGAGTTATTGTCTCTTCAAAAGCCAGATTATTCTCCAAATAATGCAAACGTGCCGAGTGGCTTTAATATCCTAACAGTGTGATTTGCACGGTAGAGAAGAGTCACAAATGATATCGTAGACTTCCGCGGCGAGAGTCATGATCTGGGCTGTCCGGGTGACGCCGCGTCGAAGGCTGAGGTGCCGACGACGTTTCGACCGACATATCTTGGTCCTCTTCAGCCTGACATCCTGGACGCAGTACAGCCCTGAAGAGGACCGCGATATGTCGGTCGAAACGTCGGCACCTCAGTCTTAATAAATGAAATCAGATCATACCTTAATCAGATATACCGTAATAAGATCTTGCATTTAGAAGAAATTATTAAAATTAGTATAAAGTAAATTTAACGAACGCGAATTAATATAAAATCAGTCATTATGATTTAGTTAACGATAGTTAATTTTTAAATATTCTATGAAAGAAGAAACGAAAAAATAACAACTGATTGTAAATAAGGATATTCGATTCTAAGAATTTTTTGAAGAATTCTTTGTCAAGATTCCTATAACACGAATTATATCTGCTTGAAATTTATGCCCAATGTCCATCACAATATAATTTCATCACGTTTACATGTACTAATCAGTGTACTTTGAATAGCAATCCACGCTGCGAACTTTTGTCACGACTCAATTATTATTCAGGATCATGTGCTCCATGGATCGCTAATTAGAATGCTTTCAGAGTGAACATAGATTAGGTAATAATTCACTCAGAAAACTGGTAGGTCAGCACAACGCGGGACTCTCCTCAGAAGAGCGCGTGAAATCCCAAGGACAAAATAATATCTGCTCTCAAGGTAGAGATCTTCAGAGGCTTTAGACCGAGTCGGTACACACTCCAATAATATCAACCCTGCAGACGGGTCAGGAGGGTTAAACGATTTTAAAGGAACGATGTTATTAAATGTAAACGTATTAAATTTGAAATAGCACTAATATTCCTAAGAGCTCTGCGATGAAACCGTGTAAGCATGGAGTGGAGCAATAATCAAGAGTAAAAGCACAAACAATTTACGGATAAACATCGCCTGTAAGTGCTTATAACCTTCATCACTGAGCAACAACTGCATTTGGTAGATTTTTACAATACACAGCACCTCGCGTTCTGATACCACTAGTAGGTAGATCCTTCAGAAGACAAGAATCTCCTTCAGAAGAGAAGAACTCTCTTAGGCATAACGTGTTCATAGTCAACTACCGTGAAATTACGCTACAAAATTTGTAAATTTCAATCTTCTGAATCTGCATGTATTTGAGCAGTTTGCGACTTGTATACTTTGGAATCACACTTGAAATATCAAGTTAATCTTTTTCATTAGCCGTTTAGTATCTTACTTTGTAGAAAAAGGCCACAACAGTAAAACCTGACATTCGTTTGTCACTTCTGTTCTGATGAAACCACACAATACGACGTATTAGAATTCATTGTCTAAAGTACAGGCTCAGAACGATATTCCTCACCACCACCATCACAAACTTCCTAATGATAGACACCTTTACGGCATTCATAGCAGTTTACTCAGTGGTTCATAGACCTTCTTAAAAAGAACAACGCGTAGTGACAACGAGTGCTCTCACTCTTTAGGCACAGTCTGAATTCGTTGTCATCTCTTGCCACAGCGACTGTCCTCGCCGCCAGCATGAACTTCCTGGTGGTGGAGCCCGCGCCCTCGGCGGCGCCGCCGGAGGAGCCCGCGAGCGCCCTGGAGGCGGACGTGCTGGCGGCGATGCGCGCGGGCGACGCGCGGGCCTTCGCGTCGGCCCTGCGCCGGGCGTCCGCCGTGCCCGCGGCGGCGCAGGGCGGTGCGTCAACGCCGCCTGCACCTCCCGCGCCGCTGCCGCCCCTGCACGCCGCCTGCGCCAGCAGCAACCCCGCCGCCGTCGCCCTGCTGCTCACCGACCCGCGCACCAGGCCCGCGCAGCTCGACGAGGTCAGCCTCTGCGCGGCCACCGCAGAATAAACGGTACAAACTTCTAGGGCGTGTGGAGGGGTCAAAAGTGAACATCTAGTGGGAAAGTGCATATAGCAGGGTTATGTTGCATATAGCAGAGTTAGTAGATTTAGTTAAGGGGCATTTGCACCTCATTTTTACAAAAATCACTATGAACAGATGTTTGGCAGGTCCCATATTTAGCAGGCAAGGTTTCAACGTCTTGCAAAATATTTGTGCTTACATGATTGCTGAAGACCTTGAAATCTCCTTGACTGCAAAAGAACGAGACCTGCCGAACATCTATGAATAAAAATTTGCCTAAATATTTGGGACAAATGCCTCCTGTATAAATGCATATAACTCCGCTGTTTACAATTTCCTACTTCATGTCTATTAGCAAAAAGTGATCATTTTCCACCCCTCTGCATGTTGTAGAAGTTGTAAGTTTGGATTTGGCAGAAGTTTGTAACATTTATTCTGAGGCATTCTGTATAGCGTCTTGCGGTCCCTGACACCTTGCGAGGGAACTTTTAGTAATTATGGAGCAACGGATAAAATGTAACAACTCCACAATTAATTTAAATTTAGTTTGAAGCGAAATTTATTTTCTAATCAGTACTTACTCTAACTTTCTGAAAGAACTTCTAAAATTTGACGAGTCATAGAATATTAAGCTCATTTAAATAACGAAGTAACTATAATTATCATATAAAAAATGAATCTCACTATACAACTATTTCCAAAGAGTTATTTTGTCTTAGAGTTAACCGAGTTCAGCTGACCGCCAATGACCTTTGAGCGGTGATGAATGACCAATGACAGGTGAACGCCATCGTCTAGCCCCTTTCAGGGCGCAGTGCCTCATCAACTGTAATAACGATTAACGATAGTTGCAGGGACATGTCACCGGACACCCACGTGTCTTGTGGTATGTCTCCGCAAATCCGAGTTTTTTCATCGCAGAAACATGGGTTGCGTGCTTCGTCAACTTTAAGTTATTAGCTCTACGGTTGATCAAAGAAAATAGTAAATATTATAAAAAATAGAAAAATGTATCTGTCCTGCCGACCTGAGTGACAGAGGAGGCTAAGAGCGTGTACAGACTCAGCGCTTGTCTCTCGTGTATGTGTTGTCGCAGAAGGCCTCGTGTGTTGCTGACCCCACATCAGAGGTGCCCGCAAGTGTGTTAGTGTATAGTCAAATGTGCGTCCCATCGGGTTGCCGGCCGAATGAGTAACTGGCTGCCGGCTGGATAAGGAAAACAGGAAAAAATATCGTATCTTCGTATTTAACACACAGGGGTCTGTATTAATCCTCTATGCAGGCGACAGGTATGAGCAGTACTCGTTGTTGTATACGAACGTTCAAAGAGGAACATTTTGCTCTATACTTTACTCAAAAGAAGACACTTTGTGATGAGTTTCGGATAAATTTCTGTCTGTCACCTTTGACACCTCTTCAGTACACTCATTGGAAAAAAGGTGTGCACCAGAGAGTATCCAAGATCGGCGTGAAATAATATGTGATCACATGATTACCTGAAAATACAGGATTATTTGAATGGTCTATGAACTCTTAACGTAAAATAAGGCTCAGTCCTAGTGCATAGTAACTAGTGTTATCGATTACGAAAATATTGTTGCTCACTCGACACAATGGCATATCCCCACGCAAATCCTCAGTTTGAGATGAAGCACATTATTGGAATACGCGAGGTTGATGTCATCAAGAAATTGCTCTACGCAAAATGGCCAAGTAGTTTAGAATACGATTGAAAGATAAATAAAGCATAAATGAATTTTAGTTCAGTATGCTGTCAATTTTCAACAGGAGAGAGTTTTTGTTTATGCTACAACAAATATGAGCAAATTTAGCTGTTAAATTTTTTTGATTTTATGGCATTATCAACACGCCTCTTGGTGTTACTACGTAATATTTCCATACATTCTTGTAAGAGGCATTGCAATAATGTCGACGACTAATTGAGCTCACTTACGAATGTGAATAGCAATCGTAATTAAGTCATTTACTATCAATACTGAATTGCTAGTAGTGCTATAAACTGTGAAGAGTGTATTTAATATTACATGGTGACAACTTATATGTAATTCAAATTTATTCGGAACACCAAAAACTTGAGAAAATGGACCGTATAAATTTTCCACCAATGGTGGATTCAATTCAGTAGCAATGTCTCATCCAAACATTGCCCTACCTTCAGCTAATACGGATTGGTACAACAACAACAAATAATATCAATGCAATCCAATGCATCAAGAAAACAAAATCAAGGTATTTCTCCCTCAAATATGCAACACGGCTCATCAAATGTATTCAATTGTTTCAACTTCCTCCATTTCAACAAATAATTTCAATTTTAATCCAAAATTTCAAAGCTTCAAATACAATATGAATAATAGTTTACCAATACGTCAGACAGTTCTCAGCAACAATGTGATTCTCGAAAGAGAGAAAGGACTAATTACAGACAATCTTCAGGCAAAAAAGTTGCTAAAATAATCTTCCATCAACTTCTGAAATTCCATGAGCTAATAAATATTCAATACTCTCCGAAGTACAACCAACAGAAGAACAACCCCCACAAATCAAAATCCCACCCATCATTGTATCAAACGTCTTTAACTTTCATAATGTCATTGCCTTATATTGTAAATTTACAATAAATTGTTAAAAGTGACTTTTCTACAAAAATGCAGTGAAAATTACATTTAGTACAATAGATGACTTTCGTAACTACAGAATGTTTTGTGAATCAAACAGCAATTAAAGTTGTAAAAAACTAATGAAGAAATATTTATGGAATTAAAACGACTACAAATTCCAGTTCTAAAAGTTTATCGCTTGTTTAATGAAAAACGAAATTGTTAATAAAAAATTGAAATCTGTTCAATAGAAACTTCTTAAAAAATCAAGAAACTTCAAAAAATTTCAAATTAGAAAAACTTTTTCTAGTATAGTTAAAATTCAAACAAAATGTCTCATAAAATATCTATTCAATGTAAAAGATGTCAGCGGTTTGTCCATACGCAAGCAAATTGTCATATAGCCCCACGTTGTGTTCGCTTTTTACAAAATCATCACTTCACAACTTGTTCTCTCCCTAAAACAACTCCTCCTCAATGCGTCAATTATGGTAGTAATCTCTAGCAAATTATAAAAGTTGCAAATCGTATAAAAACTTACTTCTTTCTAATAAAAAGCGTCCCTTCAATACTCCAATTAAACTCACTTCAAACATTGATATTACACTCCTAATTTAAATGCTTAAAATATCCCTGCCACTACCTCTCATCCACCTCAACACAACTTTACTACTTCTAATACCAACACCCATACTACTCACTTCCCACAAAACTATTCTAATAATAACAATTTCACCTATATAATTATAATCTAATAATAACTCTATTAAATTGAAATTCAAATGGTCTAAAAATACAAAAAATATATTTCAGTATTCTTAAAGAATCATAACATTGACATAGCTTGCATTAGTGAAATACATTTCATACCAGGAGAAAAACTATCTATACAAGGATACAAAATTTACAGAAATGACCGTATTTCTGCACACGCTTCTGGTGGTGTAGCTATACTTGTTAAAACTATTATACCTCATCAACAAACATTTCCCCCTATTTCACTAAATTTAGAATGTATAGCATTAACTGTCAATATTAATAATATATATTTTAATATATATGCTGCATATAAACCACCTAATAAAAATTTCCGTACAAAATTTATAACAACATTTTTCAAACCTAAAATTGTTTATTACTTGGTGATTTCAATTCTAAACATACCTCATGGGGATGTAACAGTACCAACTCTCAAGGTATTTGTCTACTCCAATACATTAAACACAATAACATTGAAATACATGCTCACTCCGTACCCACATACTATTCTTCCCATGATAATATTGTTCCCGGCATTCTAGAGATCATAACAAAAAATTTCCACTTTCCAATTCTTCAATCACCTATCCCGGAATGAGATTCTGACTATCTTACGGTAATAATTCTTTTCAATTTCAATTACTGCAGACTCATTCAACACCAAATAATATTCCTGTCGATTGGGAAAGTTATAGAAAATGTATGAATGATAATTATAAATTCCCAAAAAATTAGGCACTATTAAAAAATGATATTGAAATAGAAATATTTACTAAGACTCTTACTCTTTACACTTATAAGACTCTTATAAAAAATACACTATCTTTCATAAACTACACATTTTAGGTCGACAACAATTACCTCTAAATATAATTAACTTGATCAAATCAAAACTGTAGTGTAGGGATCACAGAATTTTGAAAATGTGCACACAATTCACTTTTCCCCATAGCACGTCATACGCAGTTTTTACTGTTTTTTTGACGTAAAATAAATAAATAAATAAATAAAAACACAACTTACGGAAATTTTTGCAAGAAACAGAAGTATAAAAAAAATAACAAACGTAAAATAAATAAATTATCACGAACAATTAAATCTCGTATAGATAAATATGAATTAGAAAAGTATCAAAATTACTTAGAACCAATTCACCCAAATAGTAAATCATTGTGGTCTCTTATCAAAAATGTTACTAAATATATTACTCCTATCCCATCACTTAAATTTGGCACAGACTATTCATATTCAATCTCTGATAAATCTAATCTTATTGCTGATCAATAAGAAGACACATTCATTTATAATCCAATAATTAACCAAGATTTTAATGATAAGATCGAAAGGCATTTATCCTCACCTAATTTTACAAGTCTTTCAAAAAATATATTTATCATCCCCCTAGAAATCTATACTAATAAAAGTGAATTCAACGACATGTATCTACATCGATTGCACAAAAATGAGTGTATGAATAGATACGAAATATTTACAGGGACTTCTTGAGGATTTGACGCAGTGCCCTTGCAAACTTTTGTAAAGATTAATACAACACAAATGCAGAAAATAAATAATTTAAATAATATGCTGGTAGATGCACCACGGTCGTTATTTTTCGCCTGTCGCTAAGAAACGGGTTCCTAATATATTCCGCCAGAGGCCAGCAGCAGTGCGGTAGAATCACAAGTAAGCATAAGGGGATGGCCGTGTGACCGATCTCCATGAAAGTTGGTACATCTATGTGTTTTCATGGAGATTTTTATGTTGTTCATTTTTTGTAACTCCACTAGAAGGCGCTGCAGCACAAGACGGCGTTTCAGTTAAATGCAATTCCCAATCATGGGAACCCAGTTTCATTATTGCTGGGCGTTGCCGTGTGACGGCGGGCGAGACCAGGAGGAACCAGCAAGATGGAGAGAAAAAGGAGAGAAAGAGATAGAAGGAAAGAGAGAAAGAAGGGGAGAGAAATAGAGAAAAAGAAGGAAGGATGGAAAAGTAAGGAAAAAGAGAAGAGGAAGGAGGGGGAAAAATAATGTAAAAAACGGAAAAGATAGGGGAAAAGAGAGGGAGAAAGAGAGAAAGAGAAAGGAAAAGAGGAAAATATAGAGAGGGAAGAGAGAGGAGAGAGGAATTTAAAAAGTAAAAGGAAAAAGACGAAAACAGAGAGGAGGGGAAACAGAAAGAAGGGCGAAGAGTGAAGGGGAAACGAAAAAGAGGGAAATAGAAAGGGAAAGAGAGAGATGGAAAATGAGAGAGGGAAAAAGAGAGGTCAGGATAAGAGATGGAGAGAATGAGGGAAAGAGAATGAAGGAAGAGAGAGCAGGACAATACCTGCCGGGTTCTGCTAGTCCTAAATATAAGAAAGAATCTAAAAATACATAAACCCTTAGGATATGCTAATATTTCAAATGAAATGCTTAAAGAATTGAATCTACTAATTTTAGCAAAATTAACTAACATCTTTAATTCCATGCTCCGAATATCGTATTTCCCCAAAGCATGGAAATTAGCATATATACTTCCCATATGCAAACCTGGAGAGCACCGCCTTTCCCCCAAAATTATCAGCCAATTAGTTTATTATCTTCACTATCCAAAATATTCTAAAAATTGTTATTAAAACGATTAAATAAGTATATTCATTCAATACAAGCTCTTCCACATTATCAATTTGGCTTTAGAACTCAGTACTCAACAACTCATCAGATATTAGGGTTACGGAACTAATTGCAAATGGTATTCATATTAAAGAACGCACTATTAGAATATTTCTAGACATTTCTAAAGCATTTCATCAAGTATGGCATCAAGGTCTTCTCTACAAACTACAAGATATTGGCACCCCGTTATATCTATTTAACATATTAAAAAACTTTCTTACTGGCCGTCTTTTGTCTTTACTTTCTTCTTCTCTTTCTTTAATTTTAACTTAAAATTCATGCATCTCTTTCTTCACAACGACCAATAGCATCCGGGATACCTCAAGGATCCACACTCTCTCTTTTGCTTTGTAACATATATACATCTCACATTCCTTCTTCGCCTTTTACTACACTTGCCCTTTATGCTGAAGATACTGCTTTATTCTCAGCTCAAAAAAACATCCTAATTGCTAGAAATATTTTACAAACTGCAATACAAAAATACGTGAAATGGACACAAAATTGGAGAATTGTAGTAAATCCTTCTAAAACTCAAGCCAACATCTTTACATTAAATAACATATACATGCCCCGTTTGGTGCAATACTTCTACAACACACATAAATAAAATACCAACAATACAAAACAAATTTTTACGAAAATTACTAAAAGCTAATGGTTTATTTCCAACAAACAAATACACCCTGAACTTCAAATAGACAATATTGAAAATTATATCTATCTTCAAACCGATAAATATTTTAATACTTTACCTTCTGATCCCGCTTCTCGACACTACGAACTGGGTTTAAATTATAATTCTTCTCGCATTAAATCACGTTTTCCGAAAGATATTTTCCACCCCCTTAAATTCAAACAGTAACACACACACATACACATACATATATTCCAAATCTTTTCAAATACATCTAATTATTTTTTAAATTTATTATTATAATTATTATATATATATATATATATATATATATATATATATATATATATATATGTGTGTGTGTGTGTGTGTGTGTGAATAATTATACAACTCTAGGTAAAAAAAATGTCATATTTAGTATGTAAAACGTTGGCATCTTGCCAAACATTTATGTAATATACATTTCATTCAAAACCCTGAAAAATTGTAAAAATTGAACAGGTAGAAATAAAATTTAAAAAAAGACTAATTGGAAAGTCGTAGTTAATGCTTTTAAAGTGCATCGTCAATTCACAAAGTGCCGGGCGAATTCTGCAATTGAAAATAATTTTCCAATTAACCTGATATTTTCCAGGCATTACAATCTGAGCTGACCCCTGTACTCTAATTAAACAATGTGAACTGGATTGCTCAAAAAGCCAAGATTTATTCAACAAAATGTTTAAACAACAACAAATAATGCAACAAAATAAAATAAACAACAACAAAGTATTGTACAATAAATAATGTCAAGTAGATGAGCTAAACTGTTTCCTGATTACATGTATCTAAAAAAAAAAAAAGCTTAGTACAAATCCAAAAAAAACCTACCCCTCTTCTTAAAAACCAAATTAAATTGGCCTTTTTGTGTTTCCTATTACATTTATCTCTGCATGTAGTTATTATCCCGATTACCCACACTATATTGCGCTTTAATTCGGGATAATCAATTTAATATATGGAAGTATTGAATTCCTTAAACTTTTGGGGAAAGCTCCAGTAAGAAATGGAGATAGCCCGAAACCTTAAAGAACTTATAAGTTGTTTTATTAGAGAACGTTATGAGTTTGCGAAATAAAATAAATCTAACCTAATGTCCTGAAGAAGGTACAATGTAAAAAGAGAATCGTACTATTGCTACGAGGCAAGCTTACATTCAGACTAACATTACCTGGTCTTAATTACGTTTCCAGAACGATGACCGTATGATCCAATTTACAAATACAAATACATTGTTTGAGAGTAGTAGAAGTTTGCTAATTAAGTAACAGTATGGCTCCAAAGGCTGAATTGTGCAGACACCACACGCAGTACGTGTAGAGTTTACTCAGTTTAACACTTATTTTCCTAATTAAAATTCATGAAATATTTTCTCTTATTCACAATGAACATTCAGGATGAACTAGGTGAGTTAAGAAATCCTTCTAGTGGTAAGCACTTGCTAACTGTTTAAATAACAATATTGATCGCTATGTATTTTTTCTACAACTCAAGAACTTCCGGTACCATTATATTTCTCTCACAATGAAAGAAGAAACGAAGTGTAAAAAAATAGACGAAAACAAATATTTCGGACAAAATGGCCATGTCATGTGGAAAGACGGAACGACCACAGAATTTCAAATATTCGCACAGAGCCCCAGGAAAGCGAAATTGAGGACAGCCAAAGAAATGATAAGGATATTTTTAAACTTGCGGAGCGAACAGCCTACAGAAGCTTACTACTTGCCGAAGAGAGTGAACCCATTCACTTTAAATATTAATGTAATATGAAATTACAAACTATAATTATTCCTATACTAATTGGGCCTATGCGACACTAAAATCTATGTTAATCATTGTGACTGATTAACATAGATTGTGTTGTTACAAACACACATTGATGTATGTTTGGAAGGAGTGAGAATAATGCAAGGAAGAGGAAAGGAAGAATGTGCGCGGTCCGTGACCCGTTTTTTACGATTTTGTTGTGGCATTCGCATGGTGTTGACCGGAGAAACCATGGAAAACTATGGATCGGAGCAGCTGGCCGCTAGAATTCTCCTTCCGACAGAGACTGCATTTGACCAAGCTATGTAGCTAGTGGCAAAAAGTTTGCCACCGTCAGGTCTCGAACCCTAAGGCCTCCTGGTTAGAGGCACTGCAGGAACATCAGTAAGTGCTCTGAGCCATCTAAGCCAGAGTCGACCATTGTGAAAGTCGCTTCCACGTGGAACGCAAATCCGAACGTTTCTGACAATTCGTGTTACAAAGCGGAGGTAAAAATTAATAGAAAGTCCAGAAAGCCTCGTTTTGCAGATTACGGCAAAAGAAGGTCGAATGAACACGAAAATATAATTTTCAGCGTGTAAGACCCATAATTTCCAAGTTATGCACGATGTTACGGTATATTGCAGCGTAATGTGTGTTGCGAATTGCATGTTCACCTCTTTTTCCCTATCAGCAAACATGTATTTTCACGACTTCGATCTTTCTGATGCAGGGCTGGTTAGTTTCCTCTCAATTACTGTCGATTCCGGTTACAGTGAACTCGGATATAGTGAACCCTCGGTTATAGTGAACTTAATCACTGGTCCCGTTTCACTTACATTACAAATAAGCATAAGAACACTCGGTAATAATGAACCTGAACCTCGGCTATAGTGAACGTAGGTAATACAACGTCCTGGAAAATAATTTATTGCCTCAGTTTAACAAATTCTAACAACTGCAAACAATTGAAAAGATATTGATTTGTAACGACAAATAAAGATATTGAAATTTTCAGCTTGTGCTGTCAATGTATTTTGCAGCATTTCCATATTAATAAAATCAATCGTTATGAAGAAATTCGGTTTAATTTTGACATCATCGGATAAAGTGAACCTCGGATATAGTGAACCAAAAATGTTAGTCCCCAGAAGTTCACTATAACCGGAGTCGACTGGATATGTTCTGCAAAGTTACATGTTTATGAAAGGCAATGTAAGGTAATTTCAAACTAAAAATGTTAAAGAGATGCCTCCTCCTATACTTGGGTTTCTGTTACCTGGCTGATGACAGCTGATCAGCTCTTATGGTTTCGTCCAATCGGGAGTTTAAACATCACTACAATGATGTCACCGTGATGACATTTTCGCTCTCGATTCGATGACACCTAATGAAGCGTCATCGACCACGTTAGAAAAATCCAAGTGTAGGTGTGCTTGCCATGTTGCAGGCGCGGCGCACAGCCCTGCACCACGCGGTGGTGCCGCGCCGCGAGGACTGCCTGGAGCGCGCCGCGCCTGCGTGCTGATGCTGCTGGGGCAGGCGCGCCCGAGGAGTGGGCTTCGGCGGGGCGCGACGCCGACGGCGGCTGGGGCAGCTGCGTCCACGGCCACGGCGGGGGGGCGGGGGCGGGGCGGCGCTGGTGGACGTGGACGCCGCAGACACCTACCAGTGCACGGCGCTCAAGGACATCAGCGCCAGCACGCTCGAGACGCACCTCGACGAGTGCCTCAGGTGAGATGTTTCTCCCTCTTAAAGCGAACACCACACGGCGCTCAAGGAATCAGCGCCAGCACGCTCGAGACGCACCTCGACCAGTGTCTCAGGAGGGACGATTCCATAGGTAACTTCATGAACCCCTGCGGTTACTTCCTACAAAAGGAAGAACTGTAGAAAACGCACAACCGAAAGACTATATTTATAGCACTATAAGAAAAAAATATATAATTTTTTGTTTATACTCTCTGCAAGCAATAAAATTAGGAAAATTTACATATTCTAGAACCACACATTCTCTATTCTTTGTAAACACACAGTTGAACAGATTTCTAAAACTGTAATGGAAATTTATCTTTCCCTAGATCTGTACACGTATATTGTAATGGAATATTGTACAAAATCCTGCTAACTAATTTAACTAAAAACGTACAACATCACTTATAATAATAATCACTGAAAATTGTTTTCAAGGGACACATGAGTAATACGATTGCTCAGATTACGTTTACTTAGAAACCCTAACGTTTGAATTTTAAAATAGTCAATTTGTGTTCTTAAAATACTCGTGATCTTCGCTTCGCCAACTGTATCCTAATGATGCTAGAATCCTACTATTGAATGTCAGTAGTATCTGACGACAACATATCTGATGACGTCAGATAAGAGTTAATTCTACGAATTTGAATACAATAATAAAATGTAGAGTATTAATTATAAAACAAGTTGATTAATAAAAGCAAGCGATAACTCATAAAGGGACTACTTCTGTTCATTAAAAAACACGTAATTTGGTTGAGAAGAAATTAAATTTCTATCTAAATGAAACTCCATAGTGTTTTAAATGTGATCATATCACGAGTGGATTGGAAATTTCCGATAAGTTTACAATTCGCAAAGCGACAAGGAAATTTATCTGCCCAATATTGTTCAGAATACAACAAATATTAATTATATTAATTTTAATTATATGAATGCCAGTCGTTATACTTTAATATTTCGTTAGTTCAATCACAGCTGTCTTCTATACCACCTCCCATGACTGATATATTTAGCTCGGTACATATGATTGAACATAACAGAGAACTGGGAAGAAATTCAGAAAGAAAATGCAATATTGTTTAGATCATCCTGGCTGAAGCATATATAATAGATATATTATTAAAATATATTGATTTTAATGTCAATAATGGAATTGTCAAAACTCTCTCCTTTGAAGTAATTTGTCCCAATCTTTATCATTTTTCCTCATTCTCCCATACTATATCTCTCTCATCCCCTCTATTCCTTATCCTTTCTGTTTTTTTCCATTTTCCTTTCTCTTTGCTGCATTTTTTCTTTTGCTGTTTGTCTGCCTCTCATTCTCCTACTTTTTCTCACGTCTGCATAAATTGTAATTTTTCCTTAAAATATTCCTTACAGCATTTCACTTATTTCCCAATGAAATGGAAAATAGACTTTTTGATTGATTGATTTTTTCGTATTTCCGGGCGCGTCAACTGATTTAATCATTAGTCCCGTTAATGTAGTGCATGTTTTTCTCGGAAGGTGGCCGTGATCTTCCCCCACTGGGTGGTGAGATCCGGCGCCGGCCTACCGTCGGCTAGAGGGGTTTCCCCCTAACCAGGACTCTCCCACCAGCGGGGCACTGCCCCAGCCGGGACAAGCTCAAAGTTCCCGACCGATCTCCCGGAATATGTGGTAGTGTAGTGCATGTTAGTGTAAGTGTGTGTGTGTAAGGGGAGAGGATAGGACAAGGAAGAGACAAGACAGATCGCGCGCGGTCCGTGGCCCGTTTGTTAGGGTACTCCTCCGGCATTCGCCTGGTGTTGATCGGAGAAACCACGGAAAACTACCGATCAGAGCAGCCGGCCGCTCGAATTTTCCTCCAGACAGCGACTGAATTCGACCTAGCTAGAAAGCTAGTGTCGAAAATCCTGCTGCTGTCAGGACTCGAACCTAGGACCTCCCGGTCAGAGGCGCTGCAGTGGAAAGTAGAGTTGCAGTTATTAGATATCAATGATTTTCAGACTCAGTGATTTTCATGTGGAAAGATTGAATGCTAACATAATCATTTCTTCCAAACATCTTTCTTCTGACTTTGACTTTCTATCTCTTTAGTCAATCTGTTCAATCTTTCAGCCTTCCTCTCGTGCTCTTTTCCCCCTCTGTTTTGAAACGTTTTTTTCGTATATTGAACATAGTATGTTGCTTCCCTACTGTTAAAGTAAAGTATGGTAATGATTGTACTGGAAGTCACGTGAAGGATACATATGTTTTCATATCCTGTCCAAGAACATGTCTCGGTGTTGGAAGTAAATGCAGAGAACTGAATCACCTAATCGGAATTCAGAGTTTTGCAATTTATTATTACACGTTTTCTAAGATAGAAAAATAATTCCATTTTAATGGTATTCACACCGATATTTTACTTGAATTTAATTATTTTTTTAATTTAATTAAATTTTTACTAACGGAATTCCTTAATTGTGTTTCAGGTCGAAGAATGCTAAATCCCCACAAGAGTACATGTACAGCATGATCTTCACGTACACCTTTCTCCCAACCTCTCCTTCTCATATATCGGAGCAATGCAGAAAGGCCGGGATAGGAGACCCTGAGGCTTGTACATCGTCGCTGAAGACTTGCGTGTACACGTCGGAGATGCATGTACTCGAGGAACTCAGTCACATGAGATGCACAAGGCATCTCTTAAAGCATCCGGTGGTCACACTCTTCCTCAATATGAAGTGGCACAAGATCAAGTACATATTTTACTGCAACATCCTCACTTACACGATATTTCTAATTTCTCTCAACTACTACATTATCATGAGGCCCAGTGTTGGATGCAGTAAGTTCAATAAAACCAGTAATGTTTTCTCAAAGCCTCCAGAACCAACGATTTCTCCAATTCCACCCGAGTGCGATGAGAATAGATACTTGGTCCTGGAAATTATATTAATTGTATGTTTGATTGTTTTTTTGAGCAGAGAATGCCTACACATGTTGATGTCCTGTCGCAAGCACATCTTCTGTTTTGAATTCTGCGTTAAATTTCTTCTAGTAATCGCAGTGGTTGCAGTTCTTCTATTGCCAAACAATGTTGCAAGACAACATATTTCTGCCTTAGCAGTTCTGCTGTCTTGGCTAGGTTTATTTTTCCTTACGGGAAATATGCCCATGTTGTCCATCCAGTTAGAGATGCTGAAAAGAGTATGTATAACATTCATTAAGTTTATGACCTGGTATTCCATCCTCGTGATAGGTTTCTCTTTTACTTTCTGCATTTTGCTAAATAACGGACAAACTTATTCAGCAGGAAGTGTGCACAGTTTCTTTCTAGATCCTTGGAGAGCAATTTTTAAAACGGTAATCATGATGGCTGGAGAATTTGATGCGGTTGACCTTCCTTTGTCCACATTTCCCGTGACAAGTCATATTATCTTCATCGTCTTCGTGTTTCTCATTTCCATCGTACTTCTGAACCTTCTCAATGGTCTTGCAGTTAGCGACACCCAAGCAATTAAAGAAGAAGCGGAGGTTTTCAGTCTGGTCGCTCGGGTGCGCACGATCTCTCAAATTGAAAACTCTCTTCTGCACCTTCGCAACTCAACTTTGCTGAAAACTTTCCTTAAACTGAAATGCATTAGGCATGTTTACCACCGAATTTTCATTTTCCCTTTCTTCTACAACAGCAAGGAGATTCGCGTTTACCCCAACTGGAAGGAGAACAACGTGGTGATCAGCCGCCCGGACGACAGCAACGAGTACTTCCACATGTGCAACTGGAGCTTCAAGCGGTCCGTGGACGGGGCCGTCAAGGTGGTGATCAACCGGCGGAAGGGCGCGGGGGCGCTGTGCGTCAAGATGACGCGCCTGCGCAACGAGCTCAGGGCCAGCATGGAGGCCATGGAGCGCCGCCTGCTGGGCGCCATGGACGGCAGGGCGCGCCGCGGGGCGCGGCTGGCGCGGAGGAGCGGCGCTTCCTACAAGTCTTGTTGACTTCACTAATCGTATAGCGCCACCTTTTTTACAAAGAAACTCAAGCTCCTCCTCCTTCAGTTTCTGCTCTTTATAAAGAATTTAATTCAAACATTTAAAGGAATTTGGCATTAAAGACCTTGCAAAGTCTGTCCACTACCTCTGTGCCTCTGAAGCGCCTTCTATATTCGTGTTCAAGGTTGAGAGTTATGTGCATTAGGAAACTTGCGTGTTCGAAAAAGTTATTTAAGATGAAATTAGAAAATACGTATGTTCAATTTTATTAAACATCTCACAATAATATTGTAACATATAAAACTGCACTAATAATAACAATGTCCCATTAAGACTGATGATTTAATCTTGAGTTCTTCTAAATTGTTTCCGTTAGAATTAGTCTTCTTTATCTTCTGTAAAAAGTGATTTTTAGATTTGCTTTCTTGCATGTTTTCTTTTTTTAAAAAAAAGGTGTCGATATTTATAATCATAATATAATAATAATAATTTTAAAATTCATAATTTTATAATAAATAATAATTTATTCTTTTAAATCATTATTTAAAAAAATATCTTAATTGTACATTTCATGTACTTTCTTTAGAAGAATTACGTACTGTACTTCCAACATCTTAAGATGATTATAATGTATAAAAATACAATTGCTTGTCCAAATTATCCTGTTTTTTTTGTTGTTTTTTGTATCTATAGAATGAAGCAAACAAAATTAAAGAAATTATATCAAATAAAAATGCAAATTATTCAGTATTAAACCATTTGGTTATTTCTTTTTCTAAGAGTATATTTTTAGTTATAAAATTCCTTTAATTTATATATTAGCCTATATTTCAATACCAACTATTTTTCAGTTCATAAAATTATTAATACTGTAAAATGAATGAACTTTAAATTATGGAAACTTAAAATTTGTTTTAATAAAAAATGCAAAACAACTGTGACTCCGGGCAATTCTTATATGAGCCTTAGAGAAAAGAAATGTGCATTATATATTTTGCAACGAGTATCTTGTCAATGCTATTTCAACTCACATTCCAGGACTTCCGGTGATTATGTTTTTCGATTTTTGTCGAGTAAACATATAATTAGAGGCCCGAGGCTTCAATACACAGCTCTAAATCAGTTATTTCTTCTGCTTCATTTTTCATTTCTTTTTCACTTACGAGTTTCAGACCACCCACACGCTGTAAGTGTTTCACATGCAATACCTTGTTGCATGATTGATTAATGAGATACAACTGCCTATCGGCTTACCCCGTTGAGATCACAAGACTTACACGATCAAATTAGTATTTCTCTTGTCATAATGATATATGTTACGCTTGTATTCATTATTCATGTTCCTCATATGCCAAGCTGATACTGATTGTTCAATACCAGTTAATATTATTCACCAATATTAGATTTCTTTATATTTATTTTCGCTTAGGTATGTGTATAAATGAATATTCTCAAATTCGACATGCATGTAATGAAAGAATTAATAAAATTACCAACATATTTCATCTTTTGACCAACCATCCAACTTTTCCTCAGAGATTCATTAAGCGAACGCAGAGGAGAAATCATGGTTTCTAAGAAAAAGGAGAACTGATTTCTATCATCCATATCGTTAAGCTGAGTACCCATTCTCAAAATACTGTATACCTTTCATTTAAATTAAAATTCAATAAAATATACTTCAAGTCGAAAAACTTCAAAATATTAACACTTCAGTACCAATGAGTTTTTCTTCACAATCTGTATTCTTTTGTACAATATCTTAAGGGGTGTAAACTCGGTATTCGGCGAAACATACATGTGACAAAATCCACGATCAGGATGGGATCCAAATCCGTGACCCTTGAGGTTACAGCATTGAGTTGGTACATAGTCCACCTCGTCAATGAAGGTCGACAGTCATACGTAAAATATTAAAAATTAATGCGTGTAAAACCGCCATCGTCTGGCATATGACGATCCCGAAACAACGAGGGGAACCAAGGCTGAAAGGCGTCAACTAAAAAGCGTCAATCGAGAATTGAGGTGAATAAGGGCGCCAACCCACAGTTTAGAAGTGAGATCTGTTCCTAATAAAAATGTTTGCATATTAGTACTACAAATCGCGAAAAGTGTACGTTGGATTAGACATCCAAGTTTTTGAATCAGATATCGAGGTTCTCTACCATTTGGAAAGCGAGTTCCAGCGATAATCGAGTCGCCGCTCAGCTTCACGCATCCCTTGCGCGTAAGTAGATAGACCGCGCGTTTAGCCCCGAGGTCCCAGCAGCATCCCGGGCGCGGGGCCTCCGAAGCGGCATCTGGGGGCGGGCGGGCGCCGGCGGCGGCTGCGGCGGCGCGGGGCCCGGGCGGATGTTTAAGTTATGGCGGTTAAGTACGTCCGTCTGTCCGGCTCAATAGTTAATCGCGGCGGACCGCGCCGGAGGGGCCGGGCCGGGGGGCGCGCGGGCGAGCGTACGCCCGCCAGAGCCCCGCGGGCGATAAGGGGGCCGCGCCGCGCCGCCCGCGCCGCGCCGCGCAGCAGCTGACGTGGCGGCGGAGCTGCGGACGTGCTTTTGTTTACTCTCTGCCTCCGCTGTAACGACACAAAGGATTACGGTGGACTCCAGTCGCTGGACGCGGTCGCCCGCCCGTCTTTCTCCTACCCCGGCATGTGTGGCTGTGTGGCTTCGCCCGTGGGATGGGGAAGAGAGCAGGCTCGGGAGTTCTCGGAAACGACGAGAGTGCTTTATGCGGTGATGTTCCCGATAAAGTTGATGGACAGTTCTCTGGGTACATGAGGACTGGATAAGCATCGCCGTGAATCATGATCAATGAGCCTACGATATCTTCAAATATTTAATAAGCAATACAATTTCAAAGGTGATTAGAATTAATAAAATTATCTAATATTTTAAGTTATATTCATATAAAAAATATTACACGATCATTTTGATAACAATGCTTACTTCTTTGTAGATTGGATTTGCTTTTTCTGTTATTTACGTGTGCGGTAAAGAACCAACGCCCGACGCACTGGGTCAGGGCTTATCAATAGACCCACGCGCTTCATTCAATCCACGCACGTATTTTTTGGGGTCGCCATAAAACAATCAAATATGACAAATTAATAATATTGCTGAAGACTTGAGAACACGTACTTTTCTTTGAATTTCTTGCTTTACGAGGTTTGGAATAGAATAGTTCGTGTTAGTTGATGTCCCAGTTAATTAGGGTAATCGATGTTCGGTAGTTTCAAACCTTGGGCCATCAAACTTTATATATGTTTATCAATTTATTTATATTATGTATATATGTTATATCAATATTTGTGTCACTTCCGAAAATTTAAATTGCGTTAAGGTTCACTATGTCTTGCATTCCCTGCATACGAGCGTATAAAAAACTTCGATAATATATTACAACTGAAATAAAAATTCCCCTCTCAATAAACATGGGAAATAAACTGCGGGGTGTGGATGTTACAAGGCAAGATTCAGTTTTCAACAACTCGGTATTAAATTTCAAAAAGTAGAAATGAGTCATTATTCCTTCTCCTGTAATGACCTTCTTCCTCTCCCTGTGCAATTTATTGACTACTATGTCTGCAGAAGTGGTTTCTAATGCGAGAGGTCTACATAGCTTGTACAAAAGTATCTGCCATTAACATCACAGAGAGTCGTCAAATCTTGCAAAAATTATTTCTTTGATTTACTAGTAAACAATATAATTAGCTAATTAATGGGCAATAATTTATATAGACCACTAAACACGACTCATAAAATTAAGTTCATTCCGAAGTCAGGATTAATTTATAGCAGACCATCACGCACAGGATTACAGAACGTGTTTTATACTCATATCTCATAATAGAACACCTGTTCTTTCGGAAGTGGATTTGCGTATTAGTCATTTTGATTTTATGAAATGTTTGTTCATTTTTTTAACTGAGCAATATCTGGGCAGACGATCCAAGAGCTCGTTAAATGCTGCTTGAAAAAGTTTGATTTTCTACTACATGTAATTGACACTGTAATTCTACTTACAAAACCTGTACTTAGCCCATAATTAGGTATTTCATTTATTATCTGAATATAATTAATTAAAAATTCGCTACAAAAAACGAAAGGTAACTGCAATAAAAAAGGAAGAAGTACAAGCATAGTCCAGAAACGAAACGTGAACAAACAAAATGAAATGTAAAAAAAAAGGGTGCCAGAACGACAATCTGGGTATCACAGGAATAAAACTTTACTTGAGACACAAAAACATTACACTTACATTTTACTACCAATATTTATCTGAACATCCGCTGATATAAAATACATGATATGCTAGGTTGCATGGTAAGAAAAAATGTCTCAGTTCAAATTCACATCTAAGTGCTACATTGAAGTATCAGAGGCAGTCGCCTGCTGCAAACTCCTGAGAATTTTGCACAATCCCGAGTGCATGAGAAACGATGCGGACAGTGTGGCGACTTCGGCAGCTATGAAGTCAATATTCTTCTTTTTTCCCCGACTTCTCATCCCCTCTTCCGAAGCCATCAGAGGTAACTCTTCGCAAATACAATCGACAAGGTTCAGGGGTGAAAAGGGGTCATCGCAATTGGAAAGGTGCACCTTGTGCACATTCGCATTTCGTAATACATTAAATACAGTCTTAGTATCACAGGTCAAGAGAGATGAGACAGGAGGTTTTAGGTGTCGTCACATCAACGATCGAAAAATTACTGATGTTGATATGAAATTTCGTGATGAAGACGTCAATCGCGGAGATCAATCCCATGTCCCAAAGCAATCACACTTTCACCTTTTGTTAGTTTCAGTCTCATAAAAGGGAAGTATATTATATTGCAATTCAACGAGGTGCTTTCGAGGCGATGGAGGCAGAGGCAATAGCTGGGGGCGGCGGGGCGGTCTCGAGCCTCAACTGATGCAGGCTTTCGACCCTAGCTACATCACTGACTTGATTTGAACCTCTGTGTAGGGGATAATTCTATCAGCCGGATGCTCGATGGATAGTTTCCTGGGCATTTTTCGACTAATAACACGCAAGTACGCCGCAGCAATACCCTTGCAAACTAGCGACGGACCGCGGGCATCCTTGTTCCCTCCTCTCCCTGGCTTGAATCCTGCCCCCACTGGGAGGGGAACTGGAAGGAGTAAGAACCCGCAACCTGGCTTTGTAGGTCGTTGCAGTCCGTGACGTTTCAGTGAGGGAGGATCACCATAATCTCCCGGGGTACATCATGCACTACTCTGTCTGGCCAAATGACCATAGGCGTTGTCGCCCCTGGAATCAATACTCAGTGGCTGACGCGTCGGCGCAGGCGGTGAGAGGATGGCGGGTGCGGGAGCGCCTGTGTTGACGCAGACGAGGAGCGCTGGCCCGTTGGCCGCCGCGGGCGCTCGCTCGCTTGCTCGCTCGCTCGGTCAACAGCGCGCGGTCGCCGCTCCCGCCAGACGGCCCCGCCCACGCAGGCGCCCGCCCCCGCCCCCACCCCGCGCACCTCCGCTCACACAGCGCGCGGAGCACTGCACTGCACTCAGCCCCAGAATGCGCTCTGTGGAGGAGTGTTCTCCGGAGGACCTCTCAGGATGTTTGCGAGTGCGAGGCGGTGAGGGAGAAGAAATACTGACAATTCAGCTTCAATACAGTAATACTTTAAATGAAGAGGTGAGTCTTTACGGTGATTTTTTGGGGGGTATGCTTTCTTTGTTGACATTTTTTATCGTACGTGCGTTCTTTTAATTAATTGTTTGGTTTTAAATCTGATCTTTCTTTGAGAGAGAGAGAGAGAAGAAAGCAAAGACAAAGAGAGGGAGGGAGAGAGAGAAAGAGAGAGAGAGAGGGAGAAAGAATAAGTGAATTAATGATGATATTGGGGAATCATTGCGCAATAATATAGTGAAAAGCTATAGGACGAGAGAATTTCATGCCGTGATGCCATGTTGTTCTCCAAAAATTCAGAATAAAATCAATGATAATGAATTATTCAATTGAGATCAAAGCAGCAGACTTTATTACAAATATTATATAATGAATGTAAGTTAAGAGCGTTAAATAACTTTTAATATACTCGTATTTTGGTTATATCCTGGATCGTTTTTGTAGACACAGAAGCACAAAAAATAATGGTAGTCCCAGTGCACATTATTATGCATTGGAAGAAATAATTTTAAAATTATATTGCAATCCCGCATCTTCATTAAATCTATAAGTACGACTCCGCGGAGTGTTTCTAAATGTCCACTACCACTAACACTAACATATTCCGTCCGTGCTGTGATGTTCTGGGCTTGATCCTAATCTGTCTCTCAGTGCCTGTTGCGTTGAGGAACGGCCGTGGAGGCTCCTGCAAGAAAAGTAGGTAGGCCGTGTCGCGACCGGATGTCCCGTACGTGCCGAGAACAGCCCAGATGCAGCGGTAGGGGATTGGGTGAGGAGCGCGATGATGAATGCCGCTGGACGTACCCTAGTGTTAGTGGCAGCAACAGGTGCAGAGGAAGTAAAGGAAAGAAGGCTGAGAGGATTGGACGGGTGTGTAGGTAAACATATTCTATATTACTAATTTCCGATGCAGAAATTGATATTAAATTATGATGCCTCCGGCCATGTGAGAAGAGTCTACGGTTTTCGTGGATAATTAAGACCTCGGGAAGAATCTAAACATCATGAAACAGTTTCGATTTTAAATCGACCGCAAATATTTGTTTGTGTTCTCCTACCTATTCTCATACTCATATTCAAAACGAACTGCTATCCTGTGAATCCATACTATGCTATCGGAATATTCGTGGAAACGTTTTGTTTAAATATTGAATTTGTGGCTCTTGATCAGTGTGCGTTTTGGAAACCTTTTTGGAAACCTTTTTGTTTGGTTTTGTTTAGCAGCATATATTCTGATGTAGGCCACTAGTATGTAACAGATTCGATACATCGAAGTTGATATTGTCATTTCTAACATAGAGTTTATCAGAGTTAACCTCTTATTGGAAAGCTAAAATCTCGGAAATCACAATGTACGTTACATTTTCAATAACCGATATTTCAAAGAAAACTAACACACTTTCAATAAATATCTCCGCTCTCCTTGTGGTGATGATTTGAACATTATATGCAGTCTGATAAAATCACAAAATATTTATTACATTCATTAACTAAATTGAAACCGATAAGCTAAAAGAAAATGTTGTTAAATAGTTAACGACGGTGATGATTGAATAAAAAGGGTAGGAATAATGTATTAGAAGTAGGAACGTAAGTGCAATGGAAAACATGACATTTCATGACATAAATGTCAGTTTTGCGTGATATCAGAGATGACACATTTCGTTGATATAC
The DNA here is from genome assembly GCA_964035755.1 of Teleogryllus oceanicus. Classification (NCBI taxonomy): domain Eukaryota; kingdom Metazoa; phylum Arthropoda; class Insecta; order Orthoptera; family Gryllidae; genus Teleogryllus; species Teleogryllus oceanicus. The sequence goes on from CAXIVR010000002.1 coordinate 120,990,694, forward strand.
ATTCAAGCTCAAAATTAAAAAAAGAATCGATGATGTCAGAAGCACCTAACAGTATTGCGAGTCACAAGTTGAAGAACACCAGTGTAGGTAGAGGCTCATTGGCTAGTTACTGTGATTAATATCGACGTATTTCGTAATTCGAAAGCGCAATCAGTTAACATTGAGACAATAATCATTAATAAAATGCAACATTTCTTATAATTTCATAACAAAATTATATTGATAAACCAAATACTGTCTCTGATAATGATAACAACAGTTTCATTTTTTATGGAATGGCGCCCTTTTTAGTTCATGCTTCAGTTTTTGTGTTTATTAATAGAAAGATACAAAATATAGACAAAAAGATTGTTGTTGATTCTTTCTTGGAGATCTCTTAAAAACGCTGAATTACCTACTGAGTTTTTTCCTCAAAAGCAGGCCCGTATATGAAAAAAAATAGGTATCCACAAACTAGACCGTGGAAACAGCGGATTTACCCCAATTCTTTTCTTCGGTCCGCACATCTGCCGCCGCTTGACCCTGCGACTGCCATCGTACAGTTTGGCATATTAAATTGGCAAACATATTAATTTGACGGATATGACTTCTTTTATTTCTTCACATATTTACGTCAACAACACCGCATCAGAATTCCCACAATCGCACAGCTTCCCACCTCCCGAGGAAGTCTTTATCCGCTGCTCGTTACTGCTCAGCCCAAACGCGAGATCAGACTGCGAGACAGACAAGTCATTCGCTTTGCAAATAGTCGCCCCGACTTCCTTCGGAATGTGAAATGCTAGACAGCATTTAAAAAGTTATCTGCTACACGTTCTTGTACGTAAGAGATTGTTCCGCTGAATTAAAGAGAAGTATGATTGTTTTCTGACAATCATTCATTCTGACGTGGAAGGAATGTCGTTAATATAATGAAAAGTGTTTCAAATAAATATAAGCTAATAATGAAATACTGACATTTTTCAGTCGGTTTATGGTCAGAAACGTGTCATGCGGTCTTTGAATTGCTATCGTTCAACACATCGGATCTTCACTATGACGAGATAACTTCATAAACATCAATCACAGAACGTAGATTGAATGTAAAATAAAATCCCAGCTAAAAAGATAAAACCGCATACTTCAGAGCGAAAGTGTGTTTTTCTAATGTTAATTGAGAGTCAACGTAAAAGAAAATATTACTGCTGATGAAACATCCTCCAGAGAACTCATAATCAAAGGAAGAAAATAAAAGTTATAGTTCGTTGTTATTATTACAATTTAATTGAAAATCAGGTAAAATTTAATTGAAACTCATGAAACAAATGGAGCGGAATATTTTCATAATATCAAGCCACTTGCGGATCTCAAGCGGATCTGCAAGGTTGAGGGAAGTAAATACTTTCTTTCATATCTATTGCCAAACTGTTGCCTTGTTAAGCCAATACTACCATGAGAATTCTAACGATTGATCGAGTTCGACAGGAATATGTAACACTCTCACATCAAGGAAATGAATGTAAGAACTATATATGATATCAAAATCAGAAAGAAATTTGTACTTGGTTCATTTCTCAAACATCCTACTTTTACTTCATTGCCTACTACGTAGTTTCGTAGCAAAGGGAAAGTATTGCAATGGTGCACCCGAAAGTGGGATTTTTTGGGGGAGAAAAACTCATATTAAGTGTCCTAATATCGAAACTAGAGGTGCTACAAAATGGCACAGACTTTCTGGTAGTAAAGTTTTCTAATTACCTTGGTGCGGACGGGCATTGCGGTGCTGCCCAATCCTCTTGCCAGCTGCCATCTATCATCACCCAAAGTAAATTTTTTGACATTTTCTCAACTTTTCGGTTTCCTAATAGTAGAACCGAAATTTACCATCAATATTATTAAAGAAGAGTAAAACATCGTCCTAAATAGAAATTTCTATTGAAAAATTGAAGAAGTTCTTAAGAAAATAGTGATTAAGGATTATTTCAAATTCGAAACTTGAAGCTCTTTTTCATACGCCCAGGGCGGTGCGGAGCCGAGCTAGGCTCGTACGGCAACCCATGTGTTGGGACGCCGTTGTGGACACTATTTCCACGGGTGACCGAGGTCGCCGGAGCTGAATGCTGTGTGCATAAGGCTCGCTGAGGAGTGGCGCGGCCCACGAGTCAGACATTTCATTTTTAAGGATCGCTCCTGCGATCAGGGGAGTAAACGTCTACCAGAGCTAAGAGTAACTTTAATTATTTACTGTACATATTGTGAATAAACCTGTACATATTTATCATTGAAGCTCGTGTCTGTGATTACTGTGTATTCCCACGACGTCACAGTATACAGGGTGAGTCACGTAACTTTAGCACCTCCTATAACTTTTGAACGGTTGAAGATATTGAAATGTAGTTTTCACGGAAGTGCATGAGAAAATAGGGCTAACTGATACGTGTATTTATTTCTATTTTATCACTTGTATTTTACGAGATATTTGAGGTAACTTTGTTTTCAAATGGAACTATACATATTTTTCAGTCTATCATAAAGAGCGTAAAAAGACGAATCAATGATATACATAATGCCATATGTTAAATAAGGATTTTGAGAAATTTTTATTCTTTAGCGACCAGTTCTTAACGGATATTTTGAATGTAACCGACCGCCACAGAAGGTCACGCAGCGCTCCACCAGCCAGCGCGCGCTCGGGGAAGGGAAGGGATCTTAGTATTTCAAGACACAAAACATATTCAAGAATAAAAATTTCTCATCACCTCATCTCCTTGGAAGAATTTAAGTTACCATTAAAAACAATGAAAAACAGGAAGGCATGTGGCCCTGATGGTATTAACATGGAACTTTCAAAATACGCAGGACCTATCTGTGATTTTAGGTTGCTTCATCTGTACAATGAATGTTGGAAAAGTTATAAAACACCTAATAGCTGGAAAACGACGGAGGTTATATCTATCTTTAAAAGGATCAAAGAAATGAGTGCGGGAACTATAGAGATATTAGTCTCATGAATGTCGCTTATAAAATATTTGCAAAAATAATTAATGCTCGATTAAAAATCATTATAGATGTTAAATTACAAGAGGAACAATCGGGATTTCGGAAAGAACGCTCATGCAGTGACAACATTTTTAGTATCAAAAGGATTTTAGAAAAACGACGAGAAGTCAATATGGAGACCCTTTAGCCTTTATTGACTTCGAGAAAGCCTTCGACAGTGTGTGTCGAGTCAAATGGTGGAATGTAATGACTGGCTATCCTGAACACCTAATAAATACCATAAAAAGTTGGTACGGGCACAAAAATTATAATAAACACTGGTACGAAAAAACCTGAAGAAATTTTGACAAATGGAGGACTCAAACATGGATGTAGTTTATCTCCAACGCTATTTAATATATATGTAGATGATCTTATTAAAAAATGGAAATTTATAGTGGGCCCTGGAATCCAGTTAAAGAAGAACAAACATCTAAATGTTACTTTTATGCAGATGACATAACAATACTGCAAGAAAGTGAAGACGAATTACAAAAAGCCGTATAGAAACTACATCTACTGGGAGGGCTCGAATATAATCTCCGGATATCAAAAAGGAAAACAAAGGTTATGGCCCATTATGGTAAACACCCCGTTCGCTCAAAAATAGTAATTGACGATACAGTAATCGAACAGATTTCTAATTTAATTATCTTGGTTGCGAGATCAGTTATGACAGAGATAAAGACAGAGAATAAGACCAATAAATTTCAATCACTATATGGCATAATAAACCGAACACTTCAGAACAAAACAAGGAAAGACACCCAAATAAAATTTTATAAAACAATGGCTGCTCCAGTTCTTATGTATGGAAGTGAATCGTGGATAGCAAAAGAGAGAGATAAAAGTAAAATCCAAGCAGCGGAAATGAGATTTCTCAGGAAAGTTAATGGCTGAATAAAACAAGATCACGTAAGAAACGAAGATATCCGTAAAGAACTGGATATATATAATATAAATGAAAAGATGAGGAATACAGAGAATCATGGAGACATCACATTGGAAGAATGGTGAAGAAAGAATTCCACGCTTAGTGATGCAATACCGACCGAAGGGTAGGAGAGATGTCGGGAGACCAGGAAGAGAGATGGAGCTGAAGTGCAAGTGAAGACGGAACAGGCATTCATGCCCTCTGAAAGGAAGAAGAAGAAGAAGAAGAAGAAGAAGAAGAAGAAGAAGAAGAATTCACCTCACTTACAGACGTAGATAGTCGAGTAATTATATTAAAATCATTTAAACGTAATTTTTACAATATTGCAGTCGTAAAAGGAACCAGATAACTAATTCCTGTAAAGAATTGTAAAAACCTATTTTTTATTTTTCTATTAACGATAATATTTATTCTTTTAATGTGTTTTCAATTTATTGTTTAATCGTTTTAAAATTGTTCAAAACCAGTAATTAGTAAAAGAGTTATTATTAATCGTACGTTCATTGCATAACGACATTTTATTTCTTTGCTGCTAAATTGTGTAAAGTAATAATCTACGTGAATGTGAAACAACGTCTTGTATATATTTCATTTACTATTCAAGTGACAATTTCTTTGAAAGTGTATGTAAAGGGTGTTTTGGTATGTGATTCTTTTCCAGTATTTTGTGTTTCCATGTATTATTGTCTTGTGTACAGGTATTTTATTGCGTTTTTTTGTGAAGTGAAGGGTAATATAATTTTATGTAAAGTGTTTATGCAAGTATTAAACGCAACTGCAGTTGTTGGTAATCACGTAATGCTAAAGGTAGAGCAAGTGATAGAATTTTTCAATACAATGTTAAATGCAAAATAAATTTGTATTCAAGTTTTTAACAGAATATATCTAGACTCTGTTCATAGTTAAAAGATTAACTTATCTATGTTTCTTTTATTACAAAAAGCAGGTAAAAGACGAACCCACTCTTGTAGGGCAGTTAGGACATATAAAACCATTCCTAATTTTTGGTGTGATATTGCCATATACAAGTCACAGGTCAAGTAATACTACCAGATTACTTGAGTGACCCGCTGTAGGCTTTTTAGAGAATAGTGAAAGGGTAGAGCGGTCACAGTATTTATCTATTTTTTCGTTATCAGGGCTCGGCAATGATATTTTTCTGCTGAAAATCTGTCGTTTTTCGCGCAGCATTACATAACTTTCTCTGTACTGTGTATATTACTCCGTACGAATACAAGAGAGTAAAATTTGTAAAAAATTACAAAATCTCTAAACTTACCATTTTCAATCAATATTTTTGATTTTTGAGCAAACATAACTTTAATAGGGTTTGCCAAGTGACCAACAGTTGCGAACTGGCACTTTTGAACTTGCTCTGATTCTACCGAATCCGATCAGTCTTATATTGCAATGAGCGATGAACAGATAGCGCAACAGCCCATATTGCAAGAAGAAACTGCCTTTCATCCCAAGAGCACCCAGCCCGACACCCATTACGTCCGTGTAGCTTGGCGGACCATTGTCACCACACACGCTGAGCACAATGGCGGCTGCGAACGCGCACGGTGGAGTGAATGTGATGGAGTTGGAGGTTGAGGACGAAGAGGATTAGGAGGAGAAACAGGTGATGAGATTGGATGGATAGAGGGGGAGAAGATCGGGAAGGGGAAGGAGGAAGAAAAAGAGGAGAAGCAGGAAAACAAGGTAACGAAGGAGATAGAGATGAAGTGGGGTAATTGCTGGAGGATAAGGAAGATGAAGAGAAGGAGAATTAACGGGGCAGAAAAAGAAGAAAGGAGAAGAGGAGGAGAAGAAGAACTTCGACATGGAAAGGAGGAAGAGTAAAAGATAAAGCGGGAGAAGACAACTGGAGAGGAAATAGGATGAAGGAGTTGAAGTGGTGGGGAAGGAAGTAAAAAAAGGAGTTCAACTCGTAATTGGACGTGAGGAGAAGGGGGAGAGGATGAGACCAGGGTTAAGGGTTGGGATTGACGAATAGGAGTTGGAAATGAAAGTTGGAGTAGAGTTGGGGACGGAGATAGTAAAGTTGAGAAGGCAGAGATGTTGGAGATGGAGAGGAATAGAAATTGGAAGTGTATGAAGAGTGGGAGGGAAGGGGAGGAGAAGGAGATGAAGATGGTGGAGGTGAAGTTGGAGGAGAGTAAGAGGCGTTGCACAAAGAGGAAGGGAGGGGCGCTCCCGGGGGGCCACGCATTGTGGCGCTATAAATTAGGCAGGGCCAGGCGGGAGGGGAGGAGTGGGGCGCTGGGAGGGCGCGCGCGAGTGCAGGAGGCCTTTAATAGACCAGTGGAGGCTGCGGCAACTGCGGGGCGACTCGAGGTGGTGGAGATGACGACGGCGGTGAGGTTGGTGCTCTGCAGAGAAAATCCGAGGAAATTCTCCTGGAAATGGCTATGTAAATATATGTAGTGCCTTTATTTTCTTTATTCTGTGTACTAATTCATTGGCACATTTTGTCTCCCTTTGACAAATTTGTCATAAAGCATGCATTCACGTTATTTTTCTGAATTTTTATTTTTTAATTCATGTAAACCATTTTCACACCAGCTACGAATGATCCAATGGATCACTATTTCCAAACTGAAGAGTAAGTAAAAGTAAGCGAAGAGATATACATGTTGGATTTGGTTGTACTTATTGTGTTTGTAGAACTACGATTTCCAAGTTTTTAACATGTAGGGTGGGGAAGCAATTCGTAACATTGGCAGATGTCAGGTTAATTTAAATATATATGAGTGAGAATGGCGCTTGGCCACAATTATCAGTGCTAAAATATCATTCGCTATGCGAATAGAAAGTACAAAACAGAGGGTATCAAATTTTAATCTTCAGAGTTGAGGACCGACTACTGTACCATAGAAATCAGCAATTCTAATTCTATTTTAAAATACACTTTTCCCTTTCTTATATTTTTAAATGTTTGCTATAAAACGGACATATTTGGACCTTTCTGTCTGCAGCCCAATTATCTTAGCGCGTTAAGAACTGTCGTCTGCGGCCGATTCCTAGACCCAGGTGCCTGCGGCACGGGCGGCGGCGGCGGCGGAGACGGTGGCGCCGCGCGCAGATGCGCCGGAAACTCGACCCATCGGCGAGGGGGGCGGTGGCGCGCGGGAGGCTACGGCTCGGGGCCTAAATTTTCCGCCCCATGTCGCATGGTCGCCCGCCCGCAGGGCGCCCCGTCACGCCCCCGGCCCACGCGCCACTGCCTTCCCCCCCCCGTCGCCGCCGCCACCCTCGCCACTCGCGTCCGTCCGGCCGCTCCCCGCGGCGCGGCGCCCAAGGCCGTGGCTGCCTGCGCGGAGGTCGCCTGCCGACTGCATCCGGTCGCCTGTCCATCTGCTCCGGCCGCCTGTCGCTCTCGTAATAGGTTCGCTTTGAGTGCTGCCTGCCGCCCCCTCGTGTCGGATTTCAGAATCCCCAAATCGCCTGTTATGGCGGCTCTATTCTTATATGTCAGTGGATAAATGAAGATTTTACAACTTTTAGCGTTCGGGAGCGCTTGACTTCTCTAGGTTAAGGAAGAAATTTACAAAGGTAGGGTTTGTCAAATGACAATGGAAGAATGGAACTATCTTCTCGAGAGATCTCAAAATGAATGAAAAATGGAAGATATTTATTTCCAACTGCACGTGGTTGTATAAAGAAGAAAAAACTTTTTCGTGTTGATAATCTCCAAAAACATATCTCTAGCAAGAAAATGTAGTTAATGTGAATATGATACAATATGTCCAAAATGTGCCAACGCGGACGGCCGATGTAGCTAGGAATTAGGAGTGTACGCTTTGGTCGTGGCAGTGGCGGGTTCGAGTTCCGCCTTGGGCATGATTGTTTGCCCCTCATTATGTACTGTCGGGGAGGGCTTCGTGTTACACTCACCCCAGATCGGAGATCGCAAGTGTGCCGGTGTCCAGTGTATTGTCACACCGGCTGATAGCTTGACAAAATTATATACAATATGTGAATATAATACAATATAGATGTATTAAAGACAGAAGTCTCTAAACTAGTTTCTAAACGATTGTAAATTGAATTTAAGTGAATGAAATAGATAATAATCCCTTGAGGTCTCCCGTACTCCGTTCGAGAGTTCCCGAGAGGCGAACAGCGACTTACTTGAGTGCTATCTACGGAATGGGCCGAAGCACGTCGCCTTCGCCTTCTGCGCGCTTGCTTCTCCATGTGAGCAATCGGAGGTAACCAAAGGCGAAAGGGAAGACTCACCGCCTTGTGAATACGCGCCAAGCAACGCCCGGCTCTATCAGTCGCACCTCTGAATGGGTCTGATCGGCATGGACCCCGAGGTAAGTCTCTGCCGCGGCGACGAGAAGACACGTGCGAAATAAAGGCCAGGTCAAAGGGAATGGGTTCTTTGATTCATTGATTTTTTCGTGTTTCCGGGCACATCAACTGCTTTGGTCATTAGTCCCGTTAGTGTAGTGCGTGTTTTTTCTCGGGAAACGGCGGTGATCTTCCCCCGCTGGATGGCGAGATCCAGCGCCGACCTACCATCGGCTAGTGGGGTTTCCCCCTAACCAGGATTCTCCCACCAGAGGGGCACCGCCCCAGCCGGGACAAGCTCTAAGCTCCCGACCGGTCTCCCGGAATATGTGGTAGTGTAGTGCATGTTAGTGTAACAACATGTAACAGTTCAGCAACTGAATTCGACATAGCTGAAAAGCTAGTGTCGAAAATCCTGCCGCCGTCAGGACTCGAACCTAGGACGTCCCGGTCAGAGGTGCAGTGACATCAGTTGATGCACTGAGCTACCGCTCCCGGTAAGGCGATGGGTTGAATGAACAGTTAAGTACAGTATGAATGGTATGTGCCAACGCCCAAAACGCGGCGAAAACACCGGTTCTCAGCAGATTACCAAAGTTGAGCACCGCCGGGCCCCGCCAGTGCTGGCGACGAGATGGCGTTGGCGATGTTACTTATGTATACGGGTGCTAAACACATACCCGTACTCATGTCCACAAGGTCGGGGCGAAGCGCGTAGGCCTTGGCCGCGCAAGGAGCTATTGTACCAATGCAGACGGATCAATGGTACGTGAATGAGCAAAAAAAGTAAATAATAATAATAATAATAATAATAATAATAATAATAATAATAATAATAATAATAATCATCTCACCTCTGAAAAAACATGGATCACTTAGTAATATTCAAATTTCTGAAATTTAGCAGATGTGCTAAAGAGCACTCTTGGAATTTTACGATAACACCTAAACCACAATTATGTTAGTTTTAGAGAATTTATTCGAAGAAAGTCCTCCCTATACCTTCTCAAACCGCAGCGCAGAAGCTAAAGGCTGTTCGTCCACAAATGAATGAATAAAGTGGCCTTGGGGTGCTGTGCAGGGTGAGGGCAGGGAAGCGTTTGCAGTGTCCTCGCGGCGGCGCGGAGCGCGTTAGCCCACGTTAGAGCGGGTTAGGCCGCGTTAGCGACGGAAGCGCCACGCATTAGCGCTCCGCCGCAAAAACACGCGCCCACGGGGGCGGGGCGGGGAGGGGCAGAGGGAGGGGAGAGGAGACAGGGAGCGGAAAGACTGACAGCCGTGCTCACGGCGGGCGGCAGCTGCTGCAGGGACCTCACTGTGGGTCGCTTTCACTGGGAGAATGAGCCGAAATGATGCGGCGGTTTAGGGTCTCTTCTTTTCTCATTCAATATACGACATTCAGCTTTCGATATTTGATAGATGGAATTACGAGAATTTGCAGATACGTACGCGGCCATTCCTTCAATAAAAATAAAGTAAAAACACTTAAGACAACAAATATTATTGTAGAAAAGTCACCAAATTAACATAAGTAAATCAGTCGATTAACATGTATTACCTGTCACGAGGGGAAGAAGAAGTTCCAGTGGGAGGAACGTCCAATTCCTCCTCAACTTCCAATAGTACCAAATGGAGTTAATCGCACTTTTAAAGGTAATTTAACAAATATTCTGTTTAAATATTTGTACAGTTTTCTGCAAAAAAGATTACTTCATTTACCATTTACTGAGCTCGGCGGAACGCATCATAGAGTAGCTTTTCTTTTCGACTTACGAATATTCGACTTCCTGCTATGGAGTCAAGGTCTACCTGTCATGCATATCCGTCGATCCTTTTTCTTCAATAGGTTGAAGGGTATTGACAGGCATTGAAAATTTAATTTTGATTAAAAAAGCAGTAGGAAATACCAACCAGTAATTAACTGTTATTAAATTACTTCTCTGAACGAAATGTCCCTGATTGGCAGCTAGATGTCCTTAACAGTGTACTTCATCGAACTTGTTGTAGAGTCAAAACAAGAAAATTCAATTTCTTATTAGAGTGGAGTCATAAAAATAAGGGTGCATGCTCGACAACAATAACTCGAGAACAAAACACTAGTAATAATATTCCGGGATAATACTTACAGAACTCACTGTGTTGCAAACAATAATGTTCAAATTTGGAAGATATATTTTGTGTTTCATTTTTTGCAATGAGTTGAAGCAAATAAGATTTTTTTAAGTAAACAAATATGATTATTTTTTCAGTGAATTGAAGTAAATAAGATAATCTTTTGTGTAATTTATTTTTATCACGAAGCATGGACATAGAATATAAATTGTTTCAATAATTATTTTTTGAATATCCATTGATATTTACAAAATTGAGTTTTTCTAATATATTTTTTTCTGGAAAATTATTAATTTTGGAAGTAGACTTCTAACATAATACTTTCACATCTACGTTCCTTTTGTCTGACGAAACAGTTTGAAATTAGAAGTCAGAAAGGATGAAAGAAAAATAATGGAGGACCGTCTTCATTTTAAAATTCTAGAAATTTGCCAAATTTTCTAGTAGGAACAAATTGCAAATAAAAGTAATGGGAAAATATGGTCTACTCCGCCACCGTTGTAGCCCGGTACGCTACTTTGACATGTTCAGCAATGTCCAAACAGTGATTCTGATTAATTTTTGATCTCACTAATCGCACGATACACATTATGAATTCATCCATCCTTGTTAGTAAGGAATCCACAGAAAAACTTGGAAACTCCGTTCTGTTATTAAGCTCTATGAATTGTGGCTCAAGGCAATAACTGATGTCACTGCGGAGCCTCTCACCGGGAGGTCCCGTAGTTCGGGTCCCGATGGTAGCAGGATTTTTGGCACACCACATAGCTAAGTCGAGTTCTGCCGCTGTCTGGAGGAGAATTCTAGCAGCCGGATGCTCTAATCGGTAGTTTTCCGTGGTTTCTCCGATCAACGCCAGGATTACCCTAAGAAATGGGCCACAGCCCACGCGCAATCTTTCCTTCCCATTCCTTGTTCTATCCTACTCCTTACAAACACTTACATGTACTACACAACCACACATGCCGGGAGGTCGGTCGTGAGGTTAGAGATTGTCCCGGCTGGGGCGGTGCCCCGCTGATGGGAGATACATTGTTGGGAAATCCTCGCTAGCCGGTAGTAGGTTGGCACCGGATCTCGCCATCCAGCGGGGAAAGATCACCGCCAACTCCCAAGCAAAAACACTTTCGGGGCTAATGACTTTAGCCGGAATCGCTGGTAATCTTTGAGTTCATCCCGTGCGCTTGATGGGAAGCGGCCCACAGTGCGGGGTCGGCAGCGGCGAGGGGCGCCCGTCTGCACAATGCGACCCTCGCATGGCGACACCGCCCCTCGTCCCCACCGTGTCCCTGTAATTGGTTGTTGATGGACTTTTGATTTAACGGAGATGTATGCCAGGGATCTGCCGCCAGACGTGGAGTTATGCCTGCCTCTTCGCAACTCACGGAAGGGGCTTCTTACTGACGGAGCTTTGGCGGCCAGGCTTGCAGGAGTGGGCCGCCGGTGGCGCGACCTTTTGTTGGGCTAATGATTGAGGGCTCCGGATCCGCCCCTCAGCCGGGGCGGCGGGGAGGGAGACCGGAACAAAAAGGGCCCCTTGTAGCTGTTTCGGCTGCAAAATACGATAAAGCCCCTTAGTTCTTTGGCGCAGATAAAGGACAATGCAACGACTACATGGCTCGAAAAAAAGTAGCATGCCACGAGTGACGTGAAATATGGCTCTCTTTGGCTATAGCTCAATTACTCCCCATTGGGACTGTGGATCAGAACGGAAAGGAGTATAACGTTTGGAAGGTTATATATCAGATGCCGTAAATTCTGTCCCTAGTAAATTAGAATTACCCTCGAAAGAGAACATTAAAAAATAATCTATTGTTTCACTTTGTCGCATGAAGTGAAATTAAACAAAAGGTCCAGAAATCCTTAATTTCAATTTAACAACATACTGTTATCTGACGATATGTTACAGTTCCCTATATATTCTAAGTAAAATATCAATCGTAATAATTACAAAGTGATGCGGATGTGAACTTTATAATCATAGCACATCTATTTCAAACGAAAATAAATTACCTTAAATGTTACATAAAATTATTTACGTAGTCACCTTTCACCTCCAGATTATTTTTTTTCTCGGCATATTTTAATTCTTTCGTAAAATAGACATAAATTATTCTAGTTTGCGTTCTTTCTCTTTAATCCATTTTAATCAACTTATCCACTCGTTCACTACTCATACACTAAATTCAATAATATATCTTCCATAAGAATTTTGAGAAAGTTTCTTGTTCATTTTCTTTGTCGTGTTACATTGTTACTCTCTCCGCATATTATACATAAGTAATTACATTATAACAATGAATAATAAGAAATATAATTTAGTATAAGTATGAAATAAATGTTTTGTCTGGATTTTTAGATCTAATAATGGAGATTGAACATTTCAAGGTACGACTTGATTTAAATCAATAAAGAACTTGCATCAAAACTGACGTGATTGCTACCCTGATACGACAAATCTACATTTCAAGCCCAAAATAATATTAACTTATTGTTGACTTGTTCTCGCCTGTCTTGACAATTATTTGAGGTTTGCTTTTCTGAAAGCGACATTTTAGTGGAATTTACTATTGTGGCGTCATGCAGGATGTAATAAACACACAGACGAGAGTGGGTTGTACTCACAGCTGATTTATTACTAACTTCGACCGTGGTCACAAAACAATCAAAGCACTGTTGTACAATAAACAAACTAAATTGACCCCACTACAAGAAATGATACTTGAACGGCTACCACACCGCCACCCCTAACTAGCGTGCGCTGTGCGTAGCACCACCTGCCCTGAGACCGAATTACATGTCTCCTTCGTCACGACCTAACGGCCGGCTTCTTGCGCCGCGTGCCCAAAGCACCACCTGCAACTACCTAACACCTCGCAGCCAGGAACACAAAGAAGAAGGTCTATTGTTCGCTCGGCCCTTAAATAGCCCCCTAGCGACGCTACCCGCCGCCTCCATTGCCTTACCCAAGCGACGCGCACGCCGGGAAAAACCTGGTGCGTCATAGCTTGCTATTGTCCGAGCCTGGGGCATGCCGCGTGCCCAACTGTTGGTAGCGTCATGACGCTACACTATGAACCCAGATCTATAATAATGTGACCTAACCAGAGTGAGTAAAGAATTTGCTGGTCAAGGGATAATATTGTTTTCGATGCGAGTGATGTTGGAACAATTACGGAGAGACAAGGGGAACACGAGAATCTTGAGAAAACCTCCTGCAAAGCAGCTTTGTCCACCACAAATTCCACGTGAATTGACCGGGATTGGAGTCCTGGCACCCAGTCTACTCAGAGAGAGAAGGCGACCAGTGGTGTAGTGGTCAGCCCCTCACCTTCCATCTGTGGATTGCGGGGCTCCAAATCCTCCAAGCCCATCCGGGTGGAATTGGTGGCGCGCAAACGGATTCGCGACAGGTTTTCTCTGCGTTTCCCTCTACGTCTCCTTCCCTTACTGCCCCATCACTATACAAATCATATCATTCATACCGGGAGCGGTAGCTCAGTGCATCAACTGATGTCACTGCAGCACCTCTGACCGGGAGGTCCTAGGTTCGAGTCTTGACGGCGGCAGGATTTTCGACATTAGCTTTGCAGCTAGGTCGAATTCCGTCGCTGCCTGAAGGAGAATTCTAGCGACCGGCTGCTCTGATCGGTAGTTTTCCGTGGTTTCTCCGATCAACACCAGGTGAATGCCGGAGCAGTACCCTACCAAACGGGCCATGGACCGCGCGCGATCTTTCCTTCCTCTTCCTTGTCCTCCCTTTCCTCCCTTTACACACGCTTACACTAACATGCACTACACTACCACATATTCCGGGAGACCGGTCGGGAGCTTAGAGCTTGTCTCGGCTGGGGCGGTGCCCCGTTGGTGGGACAGTCTTGGTTAGGGGGAACCCACACTAGCCGAGGTCGGCGCCGAATCTCGCCAGCCAGCGGGGGAAGATCACCGCCATCTCCCGATAAAAAACATGCACTACACTAACGGGACTAATGACCAAAGCAGTTGACGGCCCGGAAACACGAAAAAATCAATCATATCAGTCATCAAAACCATTCCTCCAGGCATGACCTACAAGGCTAAGGCGTGAGCAGAGCATTACAATAGAGGAAGTGTGCGCAGAGGCGGGACGCGGACTGCCGTGTGAAAGGGGCGGCCATCAGCGTGCCCCCCCCCCCCAGCTGCCACCGGCGGCGCTGCGCCGCCTCCGCCTCCGCGGCTGTAGCGCGCATCGCGTCGCCTCGTTGATAACCACCGACGCAAACATTTACTCTCTCGCCGACAGAATGTGTTTGGGCGTTCCTCACGCGAGAATATTGCTGTTTGTGTTTCGCAAACGATATGTGCAAGTGCCATCGATTTTAGTGTTTGTCATTTGCGTTTGATACTCACACATGCGGTCAGCGACTTTAAGAAAGCAAAGTAGAAAAGACGAAGAGACGTTTTGTTTTAGCCTGACTTAGTATAACTCTCAATTACTCCCTGGCAAATTGTGTACTAGTACATTTTAACGTTAGATTGACGTTTTCTTTTAAGTACATTTAAATCCTTCTTCAAAAGCACGTGATAAAAATATTTCAATGTTACCGAATCATTTGTATTACCCTTCTAAGTAACAACGCAGACGTAAAATACTCTGCTTATAATTCTGGGCGCTATTTTTATTAACCTTTTCAATTCATTAAAATTTTAAAGCGTTCAGTTGATGACGAATATATTGTTTATTTATACCTTAGGCTCGCAAATCTTCTAAATCTTGATAACTCTGAACTAGGACAAATATATTTTTTTTAAAAAAATGTATTTGTTGTCTTGTCATACATTGGAGAAGCATATTATTGTGTGACAAAACATTATGTGACTGTATTAACTGTGCAATTATTAGAGCGCAAATAAATGCTGTGAATTAAAAAATGCATTCAAAATTTATCCAGCCGTGTCATTTAATCACTCGCAAGAAACTCTTTTAAGTAAGTAAATATCGTTAGCCTTTTGGGGAGAAAGAAATTAACAAGCAATTATTTCCTGTCAATGTTCACCGATTACCCGTGAAAGAGAGCCGTTCACTCGTGCTGTCTTTCGTTCAGTGTTATGTGCCCTCCAAGGAGTCATTGTGAGAGACCGGGAGGGGCGGTTGGCTCTTAGAGCCCGATGGCCCGGTGCTGCCCTGACGCGGGGCCGAGTTCTTTGGCGCACTTGCGGGGCGGTGCACGTGATGCAGGGGCGGCCGCTCAAGCAGCGGCAGCTGGGCAGAGGCAACGATGCAAGCCGAGCGATATACGCTAAGGATAAAATTAATTTACTTCCATCAATGGAGTCAGATGATTCTTTTCATTTCTGCATACGAATAAGGCAATGCAACGAACTATAAAATTAAATCAAACTGTTTTGGGAAAAAATAAAATATTCTTTCATGAATATTGTATTAAACTTTACTGTGTTTATTCTGAAAGTTGATAGTTTAGAGCGGAGAGTCCCGTTGGTTGAATGAAGGCCACGAAGAAAGGTGTTCGAAGAAGAACATAATAAGCAAGAATAGTTTGATGGATGACCTATTCCATATGTAGATGGCACAAGCTCTAATTACTTGTTGAGTATAATTCAGATTCACCCAAGGAGTTGAAATATAAAGAAACCTGGTAATTAATGGGTATAAATTCCGCATTAAGATAATTAATTATGTCTTAGTAGCCGCATTAGATTATTCAATAATTAATGGAGCTTCTTTATCACAATACTTGACTCTTTGAGAAATGTTTGTTAGTGATGTCCTACCGCTTGGAGTTCTGATTCATTGGCCCACCCCGAACATCATCCAAAATTGCTGGGAATTTTTTAGTTGGCATCATATACGCTTCCAGATTTGTCGAAAGACTGCAGGCGAGGAGTTAGACAACATGAGCTAGTGGTACTACAACAGCATATACTTTCTCCAATTATTTCGAATTATTGAAATTATTCTTGTTCTAACCGTAGAAAAAATGTTTAAAAAATGTTATAGGTATTTGAGAAAATTTGTCTTTATCAAATACATTAATTTTAAGCAGAAATTACCAAAAGACGACTTATTTTTTAAAAACAATTGTACATAAGATGTTTAACGATCTGATATTCAAAACAGAGTTTGTTTAAGACAAAAACCTCTATCTTCAATATTGTAGTTTTTGAATATTAACTTTTTTCCATTTTCGAAAATAGAGAGTGGTTGCTGAAAATGAGACTAACATCACTTTCTTTATCATCCTTTGATATATACGAGGAGAAATTTTAAAGAAAAAAATTGATTAGTTTTTGAGAAAATAATTGTTAAAAAAGCTTTTACATGAATTATTTGAAGAGCGGTTTTTGGGAAGCTGTCTTTTTATTAGATAAAGTCTATCTTCAATATTGAAGTTGTAGGAAGGCGCCGAATAAATGTTGAACTTTTGCAATTTTCAAAAAATCAGTGATTTCAACGAAAATGGAACTTGCACAAATCTCTTGCTACTTTAACATGAGATCAAAATTCACTTACACCTTTAGTCTATCAGAAAACGAAGTTTATTTAAAAAATTAAAGTCATTTTTGAGAAATATTGAAAATTTTGTCAAGGTTTCATGTAAAATACCCCCAAAATATCGGTTTCAAACTTACAGGACCTCGAATTCCTTTAAATCGACCGAGGAATATTAATTCTGGAGAAAATAACCTGAACGGTTCAGTCGCTAGCGTTGACCTCAAGACAGTCGTTTTGCCGTCAATTGATTTTTCGGTATCATGAACCCACAAAACCTGGACTCCGAGTACATAATATGTTAAATGAAGTAATGTGTTATGTATATGCTCAAGATTATTATTTATGAATAAGAGTTTTTCTGTCGAAAAATCGCCGATTTCGGTGCATGAGTACAATACTTTCTCGTCTATCGACGAATGTGGAGAAATAAAAACAGTGCAGTGATAACCAGCGCCAGACGGAGTATTGATAGGGCCAGCAGCGGTTGCACTGATTGCGCCGACAGAGACTTCAATAGCGGCGGCGCGCGGCGGCGCGTCCTGCAACCCGAGCGCGGCGCGTGCGCAGCTGTGGCGCAAGGGCACAATGCACGCGCGCGCACGCGCTCGTTGCCCCGCGGCCGCAGTGGGGCGCCCGGCCCGCGCGCGGTACAAATGTTGCGAGGCCGCGCGCCCGCCGCACAATGCCTTCTTTGCGGCCGGCGATGGATGGGGAGGAACCCCGGGAAGTGAGGGAGACCGGAGCGCGTGGATGACGGGCCTGGTGAACGCGCACAGGGAATAATGCTTTAAAAGCTATTGCCAACGATATGATTCATACCTGAAATTATATTATAACATGTTGACCTTGGCTGAGAAAATATCCTCTTGATTTTGTGGTGGCTGAGCAATATATATTTAGAATTCTTCAGTGCAAGTTGTTTAATTATATTTGACAAAATGCATGATTTTGTTTTAGTATGATTTTTGAATGATAGAGATTTAATCCTGTGTAATAATGAAGTATTTACGATCAATCTAGACCGACTGCTCTGATGCGATCAGTTGCCGACATTAACTAACCGCATTTGTTTTCTTCTGTTTCTTTTTATAACTTGTTTTAATCACATCACTAGTCAGACTTAAATAGCCAGTTTCTTTGAATATATCAATACATTTTTCCTAGTCATTTAAGAACTTTCCACTTGAATTTACTATATACTCTTCCTTTTTTACAGGCATCCTCAACTCACAGGTCGACAACATTGCTATTGTCAGGTAAACAAATGTTTAATTTTTTTCCCCTAAGGATTTTTCCAGCGGATAGCCGGTTACCCTTTACGCCCCGATGAGTCTCATATGCTACGATACACTACCAACATTCTCGGGAGATCCTTTGATCTGTTGTAAGCAGAACGCCAGGCCCTACGCGACAATACATGCGTGACAGGCAAGGGACAAACAACCACGCCCAAGGCGGGACTCGAAACCGCGGCCCCTCCATCCGAAGCGCTGAGTCGGTACACGCTCTTAACCACCTCGGCCATTCAGGTTCGTTTAAAGTTAAGGTTAATATACTTAATAATTTAAAATTTTTGCTTTTCTTGAGCAGTTTGTAATACATGATTATTGCATTGAAACTTTGATTGTACAATCAAATGAAAACGTTATAAAAGGGCATTACATAATGTCTTCATCCGACGTAATAATCATGTCCGTCACATGAAAACATTCGTCTTGCTTAAAAACAACTCGCGAATCCTCATTCCTTGCCATCCGCAGGCGGAGTATCGAATTATGAGGGTGGAAAGCCCGAAGACACGCGACAAGTGCAACAGTGACAGGTTTCTCCGCCGCTGCAACATTCAGAGCGCTGGTCTGTCGGCGGAGCGCCAGGGTGCAGCGCGGGCGGAACAATTCATGGCGACCGCTGCGGTGACGGATCCCTGTACGCGGCGACGGATGCGCTGTGTGGAAGGCTCCACACGAGAAAGTGATGAGGCTGCGGGACACAGCCACACACTGTGTGCCAGGGATCTTATGGTATCCAGCAAATGGAAGAGAAGTTCCAAATAAAGGGTTGGGGAAGCTTTAAAAAATAGATGGAATGAGAAAACTAGCAATACAGAGTTTTTGAGAAAAGGAAAACACAAAAAAGATAGCTCCTGGTGACAATCTGAAAAACATCACAATCACTTGGTCACATTGTAATGTTAATGTTTTTCTAATAATTTATGTAAAGGAAAAAAGGAAAAGTCAAACGAAAGTCAGAGGTGAAAGGAATTGACTTTTTTAAATTATCAGATTATCCAAATTTGTGCAGAAAATCGAAATTTATAACATGCAGAACAAGACGTCAACATTTAGACTATACACACATAAAGAAAGATGGCATTAGAAGACTCAAGAATATCTTGCAACGGAAGACCACCAACGTCATTAATATTTATCAACGTCAATTAATCATTTTATGATGAAGTTCCGATAACAGTGTGCGAATTTTGTGAATTGATGGTGGGTCGAGAAACTGATGAATAATATACTTGTAAGAAAGCAAATAATGTTGTGCGTGTCTTCCAGAATATTGTACAATAATAGCCAACACATAGTTAATTTTACAATGGAATCTGATAAACACCAAAAAGAAACCTGCCTAGTATTTTACATATATTTTCTAGGGATTTAGCTATGTCATTCGGATATTTCAAAAGAAAATTCATTTTAGAAGAACTATAGGAAAGTATTTTCCGAAAATGCGTGGCAATAAAATCAATTTTGTTTATAAAAATCTTCTTCAAATACCGTTCATAATCTAGACATGCACACCCACATTTGTTTCCATTATTCAAAAAATATTAATATAGAAAATATTAACCAAACGCAAATTGTTTTCCACTTTCTCCAGCTGTACGTCTGCAAAACCGAGTCAACTACTTAAAATTCCATTAAGTAATCCTTAGAGTGTATCCTCCATGCATAAAACTGTGATTTCCTACAAAGCCATTCACAGCAGTTTCAGCAGATCCCCGAACCGATTTCATGAGCATGGAAATTTAACCGTCGGCGTTCGTCCCCCGAGTTTCAGGCGAGCGCCCACTGGCCACCCGGCGCGGTGATCGGCGCGGCGCGGCGCGAGGCGGGCCGTCGGGCGCGCCCTTGCGATTTGTAGCTGGGTTGCTCGCTGCGCGCAGCCGGCCCCAGCGCCCGCGGCTGCAGCTCAGCCACGGCAGTTTATGGGCGCGCTGCGCTGCCCTGGCGCCCGATATCGCTTACAAGGCTGGCGACGGCCAAGGCGAGCGGCGCCGCCTGCTCCGACCCGCTCCCGACGTGGCTTTTCCCCGCGCTTCCCTTCCCGGCCCCCCCGCCAGGTTCGCCCCGTCTCGCTCCGTCTCCCACCGCTCCGTTCCTCCGCGCCACGCATTTCTTTGTCTCGGTCCGTCTCCCCCTGATCCAACTCGCCTCTCTGCTCTTCTCTCCGTATTGCCCTGCCGCACTCTGCTTCGTCCCGTCCCGCTTCTCTTTGACCCGCATCCATTCTCTCTATCTTGCACCACATCTTTCTGCCCCAGTCTGCCTTCACCATCCCGGCCTTTCGCGCTCGAACTTAACCTCTCCCGCTCTACCTCATTCTGCCCGCTCTCCTGCGTCCTACTCACTCATTGACGTGGCTTGTTCCACCTCGCCTATTTTTTAAACACATTTATTAATTTTGGAAGGTTTAGATCGTTTAGTACAATTACTTTACAGATGTATTTTCAGACTTATTCTAGTTAAAATATCTAAGCTAACTTAATCTATACATTGAAGAGGATACTCTAGGGGAGAACCTCGGTGTTAAGAATCGTGGTTGGCTAAAATTTTGAGGAAGGCTTCAAAAGGAAATCTATTTTTTATTCGAGTGTGGGTTGGATTTTTCGGTAGTTTGTAATGGGATGCTCCTGGTATGTTTGTTAGGTTTTGGTAGAAGTTGTGTGATATTTGTGCTATTTGGTTTATTATTGTATTGATGTTTAATTCTGAATGAAGTTGTTTATTACTTATGAACCAGGAGGCAATTGTGATTAAACTTAAAAATTGATTTTGCATTACTTGAATGTTATTGACATTTGAAGGGGGCTGAGTTTGCACATATGCATAAAGCAGTAGTGGTCTGATTATAGTTTTGTATAGTGTTTTACTGTTTGTGTATGACAGGGATTTGTGTTTGTTGATTAGTGGCCGGAGTTGGAATAATTTATTCCTTGCTTGTTTAATTTTGATATTTATGTGAGTTTTCCAAGTTCGTTTTGTGTCCAGATGAAGTCTTTTATGGGTTGTGATGAGGGAGTTTTTTATTACTAGAAAGTAAGTGAGTGAGTGAGAAGATTTTTGCTATTGTTTTGTCGGGATGGAGTTGAATTTTCCAGAGGTTTGCCCCGGTTTCAATGTGACTAGTGATCTAGCTGATCCGGCGATCAGCGACTAAGTGACTAGCTGATCCGGCGAACTCTGTTCCGCCTTAACAGCCGGTCCCATCTTTTTCTCGCGTCACACTCACTGTGAGAAACTGTACTATCCTTGTTGCACTCGTGATAATAAAGCAACTGCAGATTTGTGTTTTTCTCTCAAACAAAGAAGAATTTAAAACAAAACGCTCTGATATTAAATAGATAATTAAAAAATCTATTACGTAGCAGAGCTTTTTTTTTTGGGGAATTGATTTTTGTTTAAGAGAGAAATACAAAGCTGTAATCATAGGGACCGGCTGTTAAAGGCAATAAAAAAGCAGATTTTGGAATTTATTAAGTTAAATTGTTTATTAGAAAATACAAATAAAAAAATTAAGTAGATTAATTATTCATTATTGTTCCTGTATTTTGGTGCATAGGTTCGACACTTCAACTGAAGTACCTTGTGATACACGACATTTTTTGTTTTATTATCAGGCGCAAAAACAAACTACGCAAATGATCTTCCGACCCGTGAACACGCCACATATAATTGACCATGGGAAAAACATGGATATTCTAGATTCAAACCACAAACTTTCAAGGATTGGCCTTGCCGCTAACATGCGAAATCACGCGAAACCGTGCGTTCTCACACAGGAACGCTGTCGAACGGGATAAACAGTATCCTATGTCCGTCTCTTGGCTCTAAGCTCCCTGCTCACCAATTTTCAGCCGAATTGGTACAGCCCTTCTTGAGTTATAAATAGTGTAACTAACACGACTTTCTTTTATATATATATATATATATATATATATATATATATATATATATATATATATATATATATATATATATATATATAGATTGTGATCGGAGGTTACTTAGTGAAGGTCCTGAAGCGAATATGGCCGTATCGTCTGCAAATTGAGCTATAGTTTGTTGACGTGTACGTGTTGAACATAAAGAGGAGCCTTGCGGGGCGAGTGGTGATTGTTGACTATCACTGAGAATGTACGATCTGTTAGAAAACGTTTGATGATGTGAATAATGTAGGTTGGAATTTCAGCTTTTATGAGTTTGTAGATTCGACCGGGTCAGATTCTGTCAAATTCTTGAAAATTTTTTTCTAAATGCAGAGTCGATGTGTTCTGACAATCTAAGTAGTTGGTGGACAGTTGAGTGGTGAGCAATGAAACCGAATTGATGTTTTGGAATTATGTTAATGTTTTTGAGATGCTGGTTTAATCTGGCAAGGATTAGTTTTTCCAATATTTTGACAATAACGGGTAGTACATTGATGGGCCGGGAACTGTCTACTTTGGAATGATTTTTGTTGGGTTTCGGAATGGGCTAGATGATTGAATGTTTCCAAGTTTGGGAGAAGTATCCTGTTCTTAAAATTGAATTGTAAATATTGTTTAGGAAGGTTAAGGCTGACGGTAGGAGATTTTTTAACATTATAGAACTGATTTTATCGTGTCCGGAGCTTTTCTTATTTGGAAGTATCTAAATTAGTGTTTTTATTTCACGTGGGGAAATGTATTTTTATTCTGTAGGGTATGTTAAAGATGGAGAAAGAGGCTTTGAAGGATTTCGTGGTGATTAGTGAGAACAGGATAATTATTGGGCGTAAAAGTTTTTTAAATGTTCTGCTAATGATTCCGCTTTGGCGCAAGGAAAGTGTATTTTGCCTGTGTTTGTTGATAGAGGTGGAATTGAATTTTTTTTTTCAGATTTTTTTGAGTATTGCTGTAGTCTGTAAGTGTACAAGACGTTTTTGCAAGTGTTATTTAAATGATTGTTTTCTTTTTTGATAGATGGTATTCTTAATGAGTCCCAGAGTCTTCAGATTTTATTTTTTAATTTAATTACTTTAATTTTTTAAAATTTAATTGTGTTTCTTTGTACTTTGTTTATTTCATTAATTATTGTGTTATTGAATATTGATATTGCATCGTCAATGTCTGTTGGAGATTTTAATGTTTTAAATGAGGGGATTGAGAGGTTGATATTTCTGTTAAATGGTTTCCAGTTTATATTAAGTGTGTTTAGTGATATCGAAGAAGGGGGAATTAGTGGGGGAACAGCGAGACGGGTAGAGATAATGACTAGGATGTGATCAGAATCCAATTCATATTACGTAAGCGACTTTAATTGGGAACTGAAATTTGTGAGTGCTATGTCGAGGATCTCTGGATTTTTCTGGGAATGGAAAGGATAGTACGTGGGATCTGGAGGGGGAGAATAATAAAGAAGGGTATTTTATATTGTAAGTTGCATAAGAAGTTGCCTGACGAGTTGGTGACTCGGCATCCTCATGAGTGGTGCTTATTTATTTATTTTATTTATTTAGTCAAAAACAGTCAAAAACTGTATGTGAAGTATGGGGGAGAAAATCATCTGTGCACGCTTTCTTGAGTTTCAGAGTCTCTTCCCAACAATTTAACTATTAATAGTTGAAAGATGAAAAAATAATAGTAATAATAGTAATAAATTTAAAAAAGCGAAAGATTAACATTTCAAAAACTAGATATTTTCGTTACCAAATTGCAGAAAACTTATTTTTAACGATAAAGGAACAAACACATTTGATTTTTCTGTATTGTTAAGAAAATAGAAACTCACCCTAAGCTCTACTACCACTACAAGCAAAAGGAAAGTTGAACAAAACGTGCGCATAGTGAAGCTACATTTACGTCCAGAAGCAAATCAAGGGGCCATCTCAGCATTTGCTCAATGGATCAGGGAACTGGACAAAAACCCGATCGAGATGGGGGTCATTGACCCGGAAGCTGAAGTACATTACTTGTTACAGGTATATTGAGTCTTTTTTTTAATTATACAATGCAAATGTAAACTAATTCATTATACTCATACTATATCTTGGTTTTGTTAAAGTAAACATTATTTTTCATTTTGACGATCAGTATAGTCTCTAACTGTATAGAAACGGTTTTGCAGCAGAAAAAGATTTTACTTTTAACTTAAATTTGTGTACCAATTTCAATTGTTTAATTTCATCTGGTAATGCGTTGTAAAGTAAATATTGTAATGAAACAAACTGCCTAATTTAATTTTTAAATTAAATATCTCCTCTTCCCTTCTAATATTATTAAATATAAATTCAATGTAACCCGTTCCAAATTTGTATAAGAATATGGGCGCCAGGAAAAGATCACGTTAATTCTATTCTTAAAATTAATCTTCAACTGCTATTTCCAATAAATTAATATCCGGCTAACTGGATCGATGGGTCTTATAAGAAATAATCGCTATTGCCTATTATTAGTCGATTATTCGATCTACCATCTGTACAGAGTGGCCGAGGAATCTGAAAAGCAAATATACATTCCTCGCTACTCATTTGCTAGAATTGGCTAAATGAAAATCATATTTTCTATTCACAGAAACTCGTAAGTTTATTCAATGTCCATTGATAACAATACGAAACGTGCTTTCGGTCATGACCAGTCTCAAACCTTATATTGCAGTACCCGTCTTCGCGCGCTCTTGGCCGATGTCGCCGCGTAGAACCATTTTCAATTTTTACCGGTGACGATGGCTCCAGGTCCAAATACCATCTTCTTTTCTTCCGTTCTGGCACAAGTGTATTCAAGTCACTGATCCTCACCGCCTCATAAGTTGATAAGACTTAATTAATTTCCCTTTTAAAAGTTCCCAGTTCTTTCTCTGCGTATACTTAAAATACTAAAGTTCAGCAAACTATTATTTGCTTCAAATACTCCTAGTCCTGTTGCCGACAAATTCACCTAGCATGAGCATTCATAAGATGGAAGGTCTTCCTTATGTGCTCCATTAGAGAGTTTACATTTTAGATTATTATTATTATTATTATTATTATTATTATTATTATTATTATTATTATTATTATTATTATTATTATTATTGTTGTTGTTGTTGTTGTTGTTGTTGTTGTTGTTGGTGGTGGTGGTGGTGGTGGTGGGGCATTGCGCAGTGAAGTTCTTCGGCACAAATCGCGCACAAAATTATGTAATTATAGTGGTTACGGGTATGTCCAAAATCTAAGCATCTCATGAATTGAATTAGAACTTGATTTTTTTTCAGGTTTAACTATTTTGTTGCACACGTTATTGATTTGGGGAACTGATTCTATTTTGTCTTTACCATTAAAATCTATTGCTACCACTAGAATTGGTACATTGTTTTTCATTAATCTAGTTACTTTGATGACTGACTGAAACTGGAATTTTTTGTCTGCTATATATGTTCTTCTGTGATTGATGGGTGTATATTTTTTATCACAATAATTCACAACTCCCCTGGTTAAACAATTCCACACCCACAAAATATCTGGGAGTACTAATAGATAGACGTTTAACATGGAAGCAACACATTAAGGCAGTATTACAAAAAGCAACAGCAAAAGCAGTCAAACTATATCCACTTATTAATTCCTCATCCACTTTAAAAGTTGAAACAAAATTGCTCCTCTACAAAAGTATTATCAGACCCACCTTGACATATGCCTGTCCAGCCTGGATAAACGTTGCACCCAGTAATATAAACGCTTTACAAACTTTCCAAAACAAATTTCTCAGAAGACTCATTAACGCATCATGGTTTATACCCAATAAACAAATTCATTATGAACTCCAAATACCATCAATCACTGATCATCTGATCATCCTGCCCAAGTACAGCCCATTTTCAACTAGGACAACAAGCAAACTCCCAAACCGAATCAAATCTAGATTTCCTAAAGACATTTTCAAACCGCCTTAAAAACAAAATCAACAAAATCTTTCAAACCTTTATACCTATACCAATCCTTACTCAAAAATCTTTCCACAGCTAATAAAAAATAAAATCAAATTACAATATTATATATTACTTGCCGAGTAAGAACACTCGAAAAAACTTTAGGAAGTTTCCATAATGTTAATTAATAAATAATGTTCTCACTTCTGTAAGGCCATATGGTCGATCGGATAAAAATAAATTTAAAAAAAAAAAAAAAAATTTTATCACTATTGAAAATCTTTTACACGAGGGGTCACTGTAGGTATGAAATTGTGTGATAGTTTCAATAAAATACTTCACAGCACTACGGAAATCTTGTATGGTCCGGAATAAAATTTTAATTTTGTGGGTCTTGAATTCTGTTGTAAATTTATTAGATATTTTATTTTTAATTTCACAAATCGTTGAGAAAACTAAAATTTTCTATTGGAAACTGTATACCTACAGAAACGTTATACTGTTTCTGTAGGTCTGCGTTACTATTATGATATGTGTTACCTTGCGTTGCAGTGCGTTTACTGTCACCTTCATTCAGGTCTCTATCGATCTTTCACCGGATAGAGTCCCGGCGGCCGCTTGGTTGAAGGTTGGTGGGACGCCTGTGATGGAGCCGGGGGCTAATGTCCATCGGTGACGTTGTAGGGGCTGTAATCCCCCGTTTGGAAGTTGCTGGAATGACGCTGAGTAAGATTCAGTATTGTGCTGGCGATGATGGTGATTCACCGTTTAATGTGGTTAGGCCGCACTGATTAACTCCCTGTGATGGAATTGTTTTCGTTGCTCATAAATGAGAGTAACGAGTGGTTGATGGACGCACTGCACTCACTAGTTTAAAATAACTTCAGTGGGCAGATTGTGTAGCACTTTGAATAGTTTTGATACAATTTATACTTAACTGGACGGACAAAACAGTAGAAAAATACTGAAGTCCGACCGAGACTGGTCAGCCTTACTCGGCACGAAACGATAGTAGCTGCTGATAACGGAGCGACTACTCTGGCCCGCAGCTGAAACGAGAAATCCCGCCTCGTCCTATCCACTTCAAGTTGCTCTACCTTAGTCTGCTCTTCCTTACCGCTCTACCTTACCGTGCTCTTTCTAGTCTGCTTTAGCCTTGCTTTCACCTCTCTACCTTACCCTGCCCTGCAAAGCTTCTCCCTGTCCCGCCCTTGGAAGCACATATTTCTCCCTATTACTGAATGAGATTGTCGTAATTGCAAACCGGTCTTCCCTGTCGCAACAGATGCGGATTTAGCAATTTTTTCTTCTTCACAATACTTTAATGAAGGAAAATTATTTATGATGAGTGCATTCAAGGTTTGTGTCAGGAGGGAGGATTTTGCTAGGTGAGTGCTGGAAGTTGCAACATTTTTTGCATTCCTCTTTAAAATAAACGCATGTATGTTTTCAAGAAACATTAAAAATTATGTTAAACCGTTTTTCTTCAACGTATTTTGAAAGTGTATTTCAGTTTTTGTACTTTTTAATCAATTTGGGAATGAGCACGTGGTCATGCCAGCCTCTTGAAATTGATTAAAAATGTCGCTGGCTGCCGTGGGTTAAGTGTACAACACAAATCTTCAGTATAACCTGCTCTTTGCTAAGTGATTCCTATAGCTTTTCCAATGTTCTTTAAACGAATGGCTTGCCCCTTTTATAGGTGATATAGTATTATCTCAGCGATAGAAGGCTTTTTTTCTCTAAAACATCCATTTAATTTTCATAATACTTTTTCAGACAGCCACCAGTAAAATCGATTCGTTCAGAACATGCGTAGCATGCTAAAAGTTCAATTTTTAGGATTAATGCTAAAAGTATATTGTTCAGATGAATCTGTGAATGCAAACAAAGAATATAACTTCCTCTAACCGCATCAGGTACTTATTAGCTATACTAACCTTACGGTATCACTAAGTGTTTTGTATACTTCATTTAAAATAAAATGTCAGTAACGCTGTCCAAAAAATAGTGCATGATACACGTGGTAAATGTGATTTTATTTTTCTCGTAGGTTTGTGCCGCTCGGACTGCTGGCCTCGGGTCATGAATATCCTCATCAACATTTCCTACTCGCAAAATAAAATGACTCTTTCACCACTCGTATCATATATAACAATTACCGCTGTACCGGCTTGTTCATATGGATTTTATTTTAATTTGAAGAAAATGCCAATGTATTGTCTTATTTACATTTTATATGTAGTTACAGTTCCACTAGATTCCACCGAGAAATGGAACACCCATCACATTATTAGTTTTAAACTGAGAAAAACATGTAGACGAATGAATCCACTACCCAGTCTAAGCAGGCTGTCGTGATCTAACCACTGTTTCAAATGATTAAACTCACTTAGTGATAGTAGAACCTTTGTCAAGATGTTATCTCAATTATTTTTAATTAATATATGGAATTAAATACATGAATGAATTAGCTTCTTCACACTGTTCAACCTAAGGGTGGACAAAAGGGCATGAGTGATTTACACTCATTATATTAGTATTAGCGTCATGATCTGAAAACTTTGTTATGAAGGAAGTGTTTTTTTAATGTCATATATATGTTAAGAGTCAACGTTTCAGTAAATAGCAACTCTAATGCATAAATTTTAATCATAAAATTGTTATTGTGGTATTAAGCAAAGGTTGACTGAATTAAGAGATGGAATGTTTGCAAAATTAATGACGTTCTGTTTTGTTCTCAGCACTTGTACGGAACATCGAAATAGTATTTGCTTCAGAATTTACAAATTGTCGTAACTTAGTCGTATTGAAAAATTGTTTACAATCGTGAGGAAGAGTGGCTGAATTACGACACATTCTCTGGTCCGCAAACATTCCCCGTCTCGTAACCGTCTTTTTTCTGAATAAACCACTTTGCATATTCAGATATCAAGTGTCTCACCATCTCCCTGACCCCACCTAATTCCCATAAAATCTCAAACATCTCTGTTATCACTCCGTTCAATCCAACCGTCCAAGAATGCGCCGTAACAACCGTATTTTAATGAAATCCTGCCGGAGTCGTCTGGCCATTGGCAGCGCCATTCCTGGAGGCCGCCATGAATCGCGGCGGCCGGCGCCGGCTAGGCCGCCAGACACACGAGCGAACGCGCGGCCGTAAAGTGCGGAGCGAAGGGCTCGCGAGCGAGATTTGCGCGACGAACGACCTACAAATCGAAGCGCCTGTCGAGCGTCACCGCCTCAGGCCCCGCCCCCCTCGCCCACGCTGCACGCCACGCCACGAGAAGAATGGGGCTGCGATGAGAAAAGAGAATGTACAAGGAGATAGTTGCAAGTATTTAATTACGCTTAATAATAAAATAGTACTAGAATTGTGGAGAAAACGTTAGTTATGTTAATATAACATATCATTGACCTGGAGCTTGCAACTACTTTCAAGTACTTGGAGTCGAGGTCTGCGGATTCCGATACAGCGTAAGGTATGAGAATAATCAAAAAAAGGTTAACAAAAATGTGTTAACGAAAGAAAAAACTCGTGTCTCATCAATGACACAACTTTGCAAAGGAATTTTGGGAGAATGTACTTAAATGTCTAGAAAAAAACGCCAATGGCGGGAATAAAAGGAATTGTTTGTTGATTGTAGAAACATACGCACATAACGCACTATACACTCATCATGTGATTGTGACGTGACTGGCTCCTAATACAACCACGCATTACATATGAACAAACATCTCATTTTCAATTATTCATCTTTTACCGTCATTCAACCATGACTATCACTCCATCATTCATCCCGGGGAAGGCCATGACCAATCAAGATAGAGACGATCTGAAGTCTCAGAGCCCCTTTCTTCTCCTAAGCTTTGAAACTGACTGTAATTTTTACTTTCTCTTATACGTCGGTATATACGGAGTAATATACGTAGTACAGAGAAAGTCATGTAATGCTGAGCCAAAAAACGGCGGATTTTCGGCAGAAAAAATTCATTGCCGGTCCCCCATGACGAAAAAGTGGATAAATTAAGAAACAATATCCTCTAACACGTGGTGAAGCGAGAATCCCCGTTTTGTGGGTCCTTGATGCCGAAAAAGCAATTGAAAGCCAAACGTCCGTCCGTGTATCCGTCTGTCTGACTGGTATATGTGAACAAACCTAGAGCTAAATCGTGCGTTGTATTTTTTCCAAATTGAACAAACCCCTGTCGTTTTGCGTGAGCCAAAGCACTGCGATTTTGAATAACATTCATTAATTCTTGAGGGGGACTTTATATGAAGCCCTAGGGATATTTTCAAAATTTTCTCAAAATTGGCTCCAAATTTTTTCTTTAAATTTCATGTAAGAATAGAGTAAAATACACTTCTAAAGGTGGCATAGGTCCAATTTTCAGGATTAACTCTGAAATTTCGGAAATTGTAAAAGTAATAATTTTTTCAGCAAACTTCTTACTAGTACAATATTGAAGATAGAGACTTTTCCTTAAATGAAATTTGTTGTTCACAAATAGATCTTTCATTAAATCATGTTTTTTTAAATATAATTGCAAGATATAATAGTGCGTGAAATATTTGCATTTTAAAAAATTACAACAGCAAGATTTTCTCGAAAACGGCTGCAAATTGTTTCTTTAAATTTTTATTACGGTTAGTGCCAAACGAATCCTATACGATCACATAAACCCCATATTGCTCTAATCTTTTGTTTTTTCAAAAATTAAAAAAATGTATATTTTTTACTTGTTTTTCACGTTGGTAATACTTACTTTAGAGGCAATTTCTTCACAGTATTATAATTATAAGTACATGTGGTTTAAATAATGTTAAATAAATTTTCTCATAAATAGAACAGTTTTCTGTGAAAATAAGCTCAATATTCCGCATTTACAGAAACGCTCAAACGGCACTTTCTCAAAAATGGCTCCAAATTTTTCAATGAAAATTTCTATTTAGGACGAGGTTTTACTGCTCTTTAATATTCGTGAAATAATATTTCGGTTTTACTTTTATGATAGAGAAAAGTTGAGAAAATGTCAAAAAAATGTTCTTTGGACGACGATAGATGTCACATTGAACGAGGATGGTGCAAGACCCTAAACCTATTCAACACCAAGGAACTTTGAAAACTTTACTACGAGAATGTCTGTGCCATTCTGTAGCACCTCTAATTATCATTATCATTATGATTGCCATCGCCGTCAACATCATCCTGACCTGAACAGATTGGAGCGTTTAACTTCCTCATTAGTGTCGTGTGGTCAAATCAACTCGAGAAGAGGTGCTAGCCATTCATTTTTCATAACAATTCTTTCATACTCGTATGCCGTAATTAATTTATTTGGCTATAATACGTAGTTGGAATCATTGATACTGGACTTAAAATATTTCATTGCTCTGAGCAGCCTTAGGTGCCCATTCCAGAGAGATAGATACATGTGAGATAGATACATTACTGGAGTTGGACGATACAACTCATTATAGGTTTCTTCTCAACGATCAATTTTCATTATAGATTATTCGCCTCTGTCTGTCCTCTGTCTGCCTCTGTGTACTTGGAGCGACAGCCCGCGTATGGTCATGGCCTACCAGCAACGCCCAAGCCTCGCGGCCATGGGTGAAGGGGGTTGTGTGGTTTGCACGAAGGCACCCCACGTCGTATTCTGGTCTTCTCAACCTGGGATGTGTTTTTCTCATCGTCACACAGCAACATATACTGGGACATTGCATGGGAATCGGGAATCGAACCCAGGATCGCGACCACGATGACCAATGAGTAAACCGCGAGACTTTTCGCCACAGTAAAATCAATTTAATCCGACACGTGCTACGGACGGTGAAAATACTATAAACAAACAATAAAGCATACGAAAAGTGTGAACAGTGCATGTGCCTCGAGTGACCGTAAATGTATTTATTCGCAGACAGGAAATCGTTTCGTCAAAATACTTATTCTGCTCAATTTCACGTATAATGCTTTACAATCCTCGATTCATGTTTTGAACCATAATTATATTTAGCAATTTTGAGAGTATTGCAACATTCACCAAAACAATCGTGCATGACTTGCGAACTCAAAATCAAAAGTACAACAGAATCAAAGAGTGAGGTCCCCTAATTATACGAAAATCTTTAATTCATGTAATCATAATAAAAATAAATTATGTTTTATAATTTAGAAAGTTAGTACACAAATATTTTTGCTCATATTTATGTACTATTATATCAATTTGTTTAAAAAATATCGAAGCTCTAAGCATATGCCTAGGCCGCTTATACTTTAGTGCTTGCCTTTCAAAATGTAAAATCTACAAAAATATTTTCAAAGAACGAAGATCAAAGTGTTTGTTCGCGTTCGCGACAGAGCGTCTACGACGCCCTCCGCTCCCGAGGGCGCCCCACTACATGCGCTGCAACGAGTAGAAATCGCCTCGAAATTTATATTTCCCCGTTGACAACACGCTCTGCAATGTTGGTAATGGCGCTCGACGTCATCCTGTCTACTACGGTCGTCCTGCTTGCATTTCTGCGTTGCAGGCATTGTGAGACGCGTGCTTACATAAAGCAGCGCGGTTTGTTTGAAGGGCAGTGCGTTCATGTTTTTACCATTCGTGTACTTTCGTATACATAACCACTAGGTGATGGAAATGCGAATAAAATTTAAGGAAGCTATAAATATGCGTTCTACGCGGGGATTTGCAGGATTTGTGACCTTGAGAAAAAATTACATCTGTGAATTTCACAGTAATAGTTTGAAAGTATCTACACAAAATATGAAATAATAGGTCATAATAATAAAGGTCATAATTGATTATATTTTTCAATATTATGACAAATTCGCAATTAGCTTTACTGTGAGGTTTTTTTATTTAAATCTGCATTTCTTTGGGGTAAACTAGTTTTTGAGGCAGATTGCACAAGTTAACATCGCTATGAAGATTTAATATAAACAGAATATATCCAACAATTGACAGAACGTGCTTGGAAAGGTAAAACTGGAAAAATAGTACAGAAATTATTACAAGAAAAATAAATTATACGAGACTGCATTTCTCGTTAATCATTAAGAGTCAGGTTTCCCTTCTGAAGTACGTTGGCGTTCGGTGACCATTTTAATTCTTTATTTTCCATTTTTTCTTTCTGATTACTCATGTAACTCTCTTATACGCTTTGAATTAAAGCACGTGTTATTTCATCCAAAATATTCCTCTCTTTTTGCATTAATGTCTAAGTTTTTAGATAGTGTTATTGTTATTATTATTATTATTATTATTATTATTATTCAAAAGGAGACAATTGAATTCACCATTTTCGGAAAGAAAAACAAATCATTTTCTTTTCTTCTAACACGTGTAAGCCTGAAAACGAAACTATTCAATTTTTCAGAGCTTACATTACGTACCAAAAATCTGCTAGCATTTTCAAATAGTGTTTTTGAAAATAGTTTTTTTACTATTCGGGATCGAATATTTTCTTATCAATTTTCGCCAAAAATGCTCGTTTGTATCTACATTCATAATTCAACTAGTGTATGATTTAGGTTAGGGATCCCAGAAGTTAATCAAACGTCCACATATTGTGTCCATAGTACGTCACACGCACTTTTTAGCTGTTTTTAACGTCAAATGAATAAAAAATGAATTGTGTGAAAAACTGACCGAAATGGTGTCATTGACCCAGATCTTTTAACAAATATTGGCCCACGACGGTAGTTTTTACGCTTATGAAGCATATATAATAATTTAAAAAAATAATTTGTGTGACTGAAGTATTGTAACCGCTCATATGTCGGTTACATTGATTTTTAAGAAGCATCCGAGAACTCAAGACACGACAAGCAGCAATTATAGTGTTAACAAATTGCAAGAGATCGCGCCAGCAGTAAATGGTATCCTTTGCGAGAATTTACTAAAAGGGCGAATGAAATGGACCAATCAAAATCCCCTTGAAAATATCGGCCCTAGAGCAAAGCCTCGCTAGGACAAGCTCTCTCTTTTGCGGCCGCTCGCGGATCTGATCACGCCGCAATTGTTCGTGCTGGACGGAGAAGAGAATTCGCCGTATTTCGACGATTAGAAGGTTGAAAAAGGTCATTCGTCTCATCGTGTTAAAATAACTATACCATGTATGAGAAAATTTAGAACTTTAAATCATAAACATTCTGATAAATTCACGTGAACGCATGACACAGAAATATACTATTTTTCTATCTACGAGGAAATAATAATTTCAACGTTCAAGAACGTTTACTGAAATAGAAAGCATGTGCTATAGAAAATGTTTCTTTCTATTTCCAGCTTTTTTTTTTTGTTTTGTCTTTCAACTTGGCTTACCACGTAAGAAATTCATTACGCGAAGATATTGCAGTCAGATTATATAAAATTCGAAGGACTGTGGTAGAAATTCACCCGACAGGTTCACCGAAGCAAGGGGTTGCCACGACCTTAAAAGAATCTGGGTCGCCGTCGCCACTCCAAGCTGTGGAAATATTTCTTCGAGACGTTTTGTGAGTCACAAAATTCACTAGAAATTCTCATAAAAAGAACTGTTTAAAGAAGTGAGAATTATGCTACAGAGATAGATTTACCTCACAGACGTAGATAGTCGAGTTAAATTCATTAAAATTAATTAATATGTAAAAATTTTTTTTTTTTATTGTTTAATAGTTTTCAAATTGTTCAAAACCAATAATTAGTAAAAGAGTTACTATTATTGTACGTTCATTGCATAACAATATTCTTCTTGCTGGCTAAATTGTATAAAGTAATAATCTATGTGAAAGTGAAATTACGTCTTGTATATATTTCATTCACTATTCATGTGACAATTACTTTGAAAGTGTATGCAAAAGGTATTTTGGTATGTGATTCTTTTTCAGTATTATGTGTTTCCATGTTTCTTGTGTACAGTTATTTTATTGTGTTTTTTTGTGAAGTGAAGGGTAATATAATTTTATGTAAAGTGTTTATGCAAATATTAAAATGTAACTGCAGTTGCTAGGTAATCACGTAATTGCTAAAGATAGAGCAAGTGATGAATCTTTCAATGCAATGTGTAAATGCTAGAGTAGAATTGTATTCCAATATTTAAACAGAATATATTCAGAACGCTGTTCATAGTTAAAAGATTAACTTGCCTATGTTTCTTTTATTACAAAAGTAGGATAAAAGACGAACCCACTCCTATAGGACAGTTAGGACATATGAAACTATTCCTAATTTTTGGTGTGACATTGTCATAACAAGTCACAGATCAAGTAATAGTACAAGGTTACTTGAGTGACCCGCTGTAGGCTTTGTAGAGAATAGTGAAAAGGTAGAGCGGTCACAGTATATTAATAACAATTCAATAAACCGTATTTATAAATTAGTAATTGAGTTAATGAATATTGACTAATGATTCAATAAATATTTTCATTGGGGAGTGCAACTGAAACGTGCTCGTAAGCCCACTGGCGCTTTTAGAGACTTACTCTTAACACACATCCTCCGTCCCCACCAACAAACTTATTTGTGTTCGGAGAAAATAAAAGTCTTAACTTGAAAATCGCGCTGCCTCTCAGCAGAATTTGCGAGTTCGTCTGAAGGAGACGGAACTTGGAGGGAGCAGGCAACAGCGCCGTGTCATAAATTGCCTGAAAGATGCGCCAACAGCTGAAGCCCGTCCCGCGGAGTGGGGCGCTTCCGTCGATGACCGGGGACGCATCCGGTCGTGCGCGGCGCGTGACTCGAGTGTGGTGGGCACGGGGGTGGGGTCACCGGCGGAGGCTGAAGGGGCTGGGCTAGAGGAGGGGGAAACGAAGGACGAGGGTGGGGATGGGAGGAGATGGAAGGGGGGGGGGGGGCGAACGACGACGCTTCGGGGCGGAGGCCGCGGCGTGGCAGCGCACGTGTGGCGACACGTGTTCGGGCGGACGAGCCCCTGTTTGTGCAGGTGGAGACTCTCGCCGACGGCCGGCTTTGTCGCCCCCCAAGAAAACACGCGGGCCGAGGGGGAGAGCGGAGGTTGCGTGGGCGAGAGGGAGTCAAGGAGGAGTTGACGGCGGGGGAACGTGATATAGGCAATGGGTGGCAAGTAACGGCAGGATGGAGTAATGGGGGCGAATATGGAAGAACAGAAGGGGCCTGTAAAACATTAGAAACCTTCAAATCTGGAATTGGGCCGAGCACAAGATGAGACAGGATACTAACAGACAGTAGTAACACTTGACTTTGAGCGTGAAGTAATGCAGAAATTTCTGACACTGTACCAAAGTACACTGTCAGAAAGTTCTGAATTACTTTTAATGTAAAAGTACATGAAAGTAATTATGTACGTACATAAAACTTAATGTAGTGTACGTTAAATTTAATTTACACGTGAAAATTAAATTAAATTTACACATGTACATTAAATTTAATTTTTTTAATTTAATTTTTAAAAATTTCGTACTTGAAAGTTACTGTACGGGTACATTAAATTAATTTATGTACATGATAATTGCTTTCATGTACTTTTATAGTAAAGGTAATGCAGAAATTTCTGATAATGTGCTTTCTACTTCCCCTTCAAGTGCAAATTCTTCTACTCCTAAAACCACGTGGCAACACGTACAGATGAATTATGTTACATATTTACAAATTTCGTATCTTTCCTATGGAATAATGAAATGAATTGTAATTTAGAGGACAAATGGAGAGGACAAAAGGAATATGGAAGAATGAATAAATATTTTACTTTTATTAATAAACAAAAATTATTTTATTCAAAAATACAAAAAAAATTCACAACTTATTACAATATAATCTTCACTACATTTTATCCATATTTTTTTCCAATTTAAAAACTGCAGAATCAATTTTTTTTCACCTTTTGTATGGTCTTTTGTCTCCTTCTGTTGGATTTATATTCATAATTTCCCTGAAAGTAATAATTTTATTGTTAATAAATGATATTTATTCAGCGTTACCTTTTTACACAGTTAAACAAATAATAAAAATAACTGACAGAGGCAATGGATTTGCTTGTACATTGGCACTGAGTACAAAAAGGAGAAAGATACAGGCACAATAAAAGAACAAAATGAGAAGGAAATTGAATGTAAAATAAAACTATTAGTAATATTATTACTAGATTGTAATATAAATACATAATGTTACCTATCTTTCTTATTTGGTCTTTCTAGAAATTACTAAAACAGAAAAACTATTTTTCTGTAAGGATGCAATCCATTCCTAGTTAACAATATCCATTTTGACAATTTTTCTTCAATGCAATTTTTCTGTTTGTAAAACTGAGACGAATTCAGTTTATTAAAAATTCTCAAGGATGTACTATAACTATTTTTTCTCAATTGTTCTTCGTAATAATTTATTTAATGAAACATTTTAATTTAATGCACAATAATAATACTGTGATCTCTAGTTAGGCAGGGTGTGAAATGTTCATGGATTCGGGGCTCTCCCATTTGAAGATTTTGTAAAAAAATAACACAAAGTCGTAGTCACAGAACATTTATAATTGGACGTTTCCTTGAGCATTTACCAAGATACAGAATGTCATTCCATAAACGCCCATAACAGAAAGAACAAACCTTGTACAATATTAAAAAAAAAATAACCCAAGAAAAACAACAAGCTTTCTTGAAATATAAACAAAACTTTGTTTTGTTCTGGAGACAATCATTTTATCCATTTACTAGTTTTCTTATGACTAAAGCAAGGATTGAACATTAATGCACTAATGAGACTTCAAAAAGTAAAGAATGACATGACAGTGATGTAATGTTTAATAAATATTATCATATTCCTTATTGCACTATCAAACTGGTGCTTATGCATTAAAAACACAAACTGATTTATTAATTTTTTTTAAGTGCAGCATTCATTGCAGGTTATTTTTCTCTTAAATTTTCTCTTCAAGTACATCTCACCTTGAGGACAAAAAAATGAAGCAAGTGACTGTCTCTTCAGAACACTGTTCAGTCTCCGTGTCAACACCACAAAGACATTTAAACTAGGAAATAAACTACTAATGACAAACACATGTTATCACCTTAGAGATCAACATGAAGCTATTCTTAAAATTACAAGTGTTTAAATGTTGTGCTGAAATAAATGTAGAAATGTAACATTTGACCTTATTCATACTAAAGCTTCTACATGATCAGTACACAAATAAATGTACACTTCAAGAAAATGATAACGCAAAGATGAAGCATAAATATGAATGTCTCATAACATAACATTCTTAATTTTAATCAATGCATAATTTGCAATACATTAAAGAAACATAATAAATACAATAACATTCTGTAATAACCTTGTTTTGTTCGGAAGAAAATGGTATGCACCACGATTCGTCCAACAAGACTGCGCTACCCCGAGCTTTCAAATTGGGAAGGCTGCGCACACTTCGTTGCAGATCACCTGGTCTACGTGCCATTGCACAATCCAACAAGGTTTGTAAGTGCCAGCATCTGCTTATCAAAAATAAACAATAGCCTCTATTGTAGTGACTATTACATCAGCACTGACATAATCTTCTTGCACTGTGTTCTTTTAAACATCTCTATTGAATGATTATAGTTTCAATTTAACTGAAGCTGTGTCTTTCCAACACAGTACATTCT
Source organism: Teleogryllus oceanicus (assembly GCA_964035755.1). Classification (NCBI taxonomy): domain Eukaryota; kingdom Metazoa; phylum Arthropoda; class Insecta; order Orthoptera; family Gryllidae; genus Teleogryllus; species Teleogryllus oceanicus. Next base: position 121,029,310 of record CAXIVR010000002.1, read on the forward strand.
ATCAACAGAAGCACTGATCACTATCTATAATGTATAAACAAAATGTACAGTACAAATACCTCTTTTCTGAAGATAACCTCACACCACGACGTCTGACCAACGACAAAAATCTCTCGCCTCCCTCCTGCCCCCGTGACGTCACAACGGACAGTAAGGAGACCCCCCTACCTCCTCTACACCCCTCTTGCTGGAAAAGCTGGTGTCGTCAGCGGCGGCGGCGAATTCGTATGTCGAGTATTTGAATGGTCACAATACAACTCCAACTTACCTTCGTATGAATTCGACCGGTGATTGTAATTTTGCAGAATATGTATATCTAAAAACGTAATAGCTGGCAAATAATATTCTCATACCTTCAATATTGTCTTTACAAAATACTTAAATATTTTTGTTCCAGGATCACAGTTATTTACTTTGAACACTGATTGTAACACTGATGTAACACTTATTTCCTGAACTTCAGTTTTTAGTCTTAATTTGTTTAGTTCATTGTTATATTAAACAGGCACTTGCAATCTGCAGCACATATACATCAATAGGTAGAAATTAACCAATTTCACGTTTCATGAAAATAATATTATAGAATGTTAATAATGAAAGTAATATTAAATAAATAATACTAATTAATAATCAGACTACCTTCACCAATCCAATGTTCCTGAGTTGTTTCTGCTTCTCTCGATGTTAACCGCCATCACTCTAGGAAACTGCGGTGATGGGAACAAGAAGTGAGGAATAACATTTATACGTTTCACACGTTTTCATACAGGAAAGTTACGACTTTTTTTTTTTTTTGATTTTACACACGTTTTAAAAAAGACTACTATTGCTCTAGCAGGTAAGAACACGACTGCCACGCTTCAGAATACGAATGAATGCGAAACACTTTAAGTAGTACCTGAAGTAGGCAGGCTATCACCCGTCACATGTCTTGCCTGCAAGGCACAGGAAGCGTTCGGAATTCCCTAAGCGGTTTAGCCAATCCGACGAGACCCGAAAACTGGCAAACGTTGCAAAAACGCAGCACGACTGGGAATATTTTATGTTCAAATACAATATTGTGGTTGTGTGGAAAATTAAAAATTATAGTACATAATAAAATATGAAACTCAAACAAAAAGTATATTTTAAATTTATTATACTTAGTTTAAATAGAGGAAGAAAATATTTTTAAGTTTTTAAACTATCTATGTTCCATATGTTCCGTAATTATATATCAAATCTGGGTGAATTTTAATTTAAACATTAAATTTAATAGAATTATATTAATCTCTTTTTAACATAAAAGTACTAAGTTTCATGTACTGATGTACATTAAATCTACGTTGATTTTAATTTCAATTAAATTTAATGTACAGTACATTAATCACCCTTTAATGTGCAAGATACATTACTATTAATTTACACTCGTACATTAAATCTACATTAAATATAATGAAATTTCTGACAGTGTACCCCTCAAAACACGTCGCCATGTGCAAAAATACCATGTTAATAAAAATGTGATGTCTAAAGGAAGCAATAAAACAGTTGTTTTTTTTATTATTATTACGAATTGGAGAATGGGTATTTATGATGTTAATCATAAAATGTAAGAAAGGTCGATATAGAGAACGACAATTTTATACGAATGTGTGAACAGGAATTGAAAAGTTGACGAAATGCTAAAAAGAGATAATGAATTTATGAAGAGAATAATATTAAAATACGCTAATGAAAACCAATTGTCCCCAATTACCCTAATTATCCTTATTATCCCTGGAAAAATATTGTTTTAGATAAATTGATTGTCAAATTTCAGAAAAAAATTACATGACAGACATATTATTCTACTTTATATTATTATAATTTATCTCTATTATCAGTTTACTACTTTTACTTTTACTTTTAGCGTACCAGTACTTCTACTTTTAGCGATTTGACTGTGCCTAGTGTGTTTTAAGTGCTTTTATTACTTGTTGCAGGTTAGCTGGGAATATAATTTCAACTTTCAACTTTCAACAATTTTTGCTATAACCAAGACAAACAGATTACGAATTTTAAACGGACATTCAAACCTCAATGAACTTCAGATTTACGAGGTGGTGATAAGTGTCTAAATCTATTCACAGTTCAATTTATTTCCAATATTAAATCACCGGGCTAATTAATTTTCTGAAAGATTTATTCCATTTCTGTGACAAGTGACGATTCCGTTTTTTGAACGTTACGAGGACGAGGTTACGAGGACATGGATTCGGGGCTCTTTATCAATGAAGATTTTGAAAAAACAAACAAAGTCATAGTCACAGAACATTTATGATTGCATGTTTTCTTTAACATTTACAATACAGAATGTCAATCCACACACAATGATAAAAAAACACACAAACATTACACAATAAAAAAAACACATATCCCCAAAATACAAACAAGTTTCACTCAAATTTAAACAAAGCTTTGTTTGCTTCTGAAGACAATCATTTGTCCATTTGCTACTTTCTTTATGACTACAGCAAGAACTAAACACTAGCACTAATCAGATTTCAAAAGAAACTAACGAATGATATGATTGTAAAGTAATATTCCCTCAATATTATCACATTCCTAATAACTCTGATAAACTGGTTTATAAGTATAAAACACTAACTGAATTATTATTTTCTTTAGGTGCAGAATTAATTGCAGGTTATTTTCCTTAAAGGACTCTTAAAATACATCCCATCTTGAAGATCTAAATGGAACAAGTGAATGCCTTTTCACTGAAATACTGTTCTGTTTCAATGTTAACAACACAAAGACTTTTAAATTTATTTATTTATTTATTTATTTATTTATTTTACGTCAAAAAAATAGTTAAAAACTGCGTATGACGTGCTATGGGGAAAAGTGAATTGTGTGCACATTTTCAAAATTCTGTGATCCCTACACTAAGTCATATAATAAATTTTGAATTTTGAAAGGGAGAAAAAACAACAACAGAAAGTCCCATGTAATAAAATCTATTTTCAAGGATAAATAAGCAATAAATTTTGAATTTTGAAAGTGAAAAAAAGAAAAAAAATTCCATGTAATACAATCTATTTTCAAGGATAAATAAGCAATAAATTTTGGCTCTTATTACTTCCTGCCGCGACAACATGGAAACGATAATTTGAATAATTGTATTTCCCACTGAATTCTAGAAGACGTGCACAGAAAATGAAGTTACATTTATGTCCAGAAGCAAAACAAGGGGCCATCTCAGCATTTGCTCAATGAATCAGGGAAACTGGACGAAAAACCTGATCGAGATGGGGGTCATTGGCCCGGAAGCTGCAGTACAATAGTTCTTACAGGTTGTTTGTACTCATTTATACAGTTCAAATGGTAAATAATGCATTATGTATCATTGTTAAAATTAATGTTACTTTTCTTGTGATGCTCAGTATAGTCTCTAATTGTATAGAAACAGTTATGCAGCAGAAACGATTTCACTTGGGATTTAAACTTTTCTATTGAATTTAATTGTTTAATGTCATCTGGCAAAGTGTTGTTAAATAATGTACATGTATTGTAGGTGAATTTTTTGTAATGAGCTGTTGATACTGTCACCTGATGAATATGATTTCTACGTCGAGTGTTATAGTAATAGACTTCGGCATTTTCTGAAAAAATATTCCCGCCCTTGAGCAAGTCATTTTTTCAAAAACCACTGATTCGTAAATAAAAGACACGGTAATGGTAGAATTCCTAGATTAATGAAAGAGGCTTAATGAATCATGTGGTGGGATTTGGTTATTATTCGTACAATCTGTTTTTGTTATCTAAAAGTCTGGGAGCTATAAGATGTATTTCCCCAGAATATTATGCCATATCTCAGGCGGGAATGAACATTCGCGAAGTATACACAACGAGCAGTATGAAGGCTGACTGAATTTGCAAGAATTCTGAACGCGTAGCATAATGAACTCAAATTTTGTGTTCAATTCATTTAAATGGACGTTCCATTTAAGGTTTGACTGAATTGAGAGACCTAAAAAGTTTGTTGCCTTAACATCAGTCAATGGTACACTGTTCATTTTCAATGGAGCACAGAATTGTTTATTTGAAATGGAAAACCGTTTTCTTTTCGTTTACTATTTATTTGTTATTTCGGAACCAATTTGAAACATCTGATATTGTACTATTTACGGTTTCTTTATTGCAAAGGATGTTCGTATCATCCGCAAAGAGAACCGTTCTTCCGTTTCGAATCGTCGAGGGTATATCGTTTACGTAAAGTAGGAACAGAATAGGGCCTAAAATCGATCCTTGAGGAACTCCACATGCAACGGGCAAAGAGTCGGAAAGGTGCGTACGTAATGTTCCCTCATTCCAGTAAGGTATTTCCACTCTCTGAGATCGTTGTTTAAGGTAATAAATCAGAAAATTAACTCCACATGACAAACACATGTATTACCCTCAGAGATCAACATGAACCCATTCTTGAAATTTACAAGTGTTTAAATGTTATACGAAATACATATAGAAATGTAACCATTAGACTCTTCTGTCATATTTAACTTTTACATAATCAGTATAATAGGATAAATGATCTAGTCTTGCACTCTTTAAGAGAATTATACAAGCAAAGATGAAATATAAATATGAAGGTCTCCTTCCAAAATACACTAAATTTTACTCAATGCCTAATTTGCAAAACTTAATAGTCACATAGTAAATACATAACTTCTGTAATACTCTCGTTTTGTTCAGAAGGAACTGTGATTCGTACGACACTATTACAGACACATGTTCCACGTGCCATTGCCCAAGCGAAACAGTTTGTGTGTTAGCTTCAATTTACAAAACTTCTTGCAATCTGCCTTCTTTTAAAAGAGTCTATTGAATGTTTATGATACTAGTTCACAGAAACTGTATTTTCTAACACAATGTATTCTATCAACCGAAACAGATCACAATGTATACTGTATTAACAAAATGTAGAGTACTAATACCCTTTCTTCTTAAGACAACCTCATTCTACCTCGTCTAGAATCCAACAAGAACGTTTCACACCAACGATCCTGCCTCGTGACGTCTCAACGGGCGGTTGGGGAGACCCCCCTCCCTACCTCCGATACACCTCTCCTTCATGGAACAAACTGGTGTCGTCATAGCGGCAGCGGCGGCGCCAAATTCGTTTGTTGAACATTCGAATGGTCACAACTGGTTGAGTACGAATATTGTGCATGGGAATAATTGAGTGGATCAATACCAGAGTTGCCTAACACACTAGGTTGTGAAGGCACTTTTCCTCTACAGCATGGCTCTGAACTATATTGTATAAGTACCAAACTTTTAATCCTTTTGAATGAATAGATGGTTAATTTGCTCAATCTGTCCGTTTGATCCAATTCATTCATGCTCAGGACATCATTCACCAGGATAAAGAATTATGGCACTAATAGAGCATCATTCAGAGCCATACTTCATAGGAATAAGGGATATGACGACTTCGTGGGCTAGGCAAGTCTGGTCTGGTACTCAGCTACTCATTTTTGGCCTTCCTAGATTCGAAACCGAGCAGATAAAATTCGAGAAATATTAAGATACATAAAGAAAGACAGAAATGACGCCCAACTTTTTGTTAAAGATAAAGAATCCTTTGCACTTGTACGCGGTGATATGTGCATGGATCCAGCACAGCAATCTCCGGATGACCTAAGGTGGAAGAGGGGAATTTGCGAGATGTCTCGCATTACATAAATTGCGAGTAAAACCTCATAATTAATCAAGTCGAAATTCACTACCTTCTAGAATATGCTAAGATTGGAATCATGTTCGAAACAACCAGTGAAACAGAATACGAATAATGAATCATTTTGCACGTTGTACTAATTACTAAATTGCAGAAGAAACCCTGATGATTCTTTATTGGTGAATAACATTATATATATATATATATATATATATATATATATATATATATATATATATATATTGTTCTATGAACACTCGACTTATTCTCACTTCCCAACCATTCGCGTTCTTCGGGGGACCTCTGCCCTTGGGGGAGCTAAGTAGCCGCCGGAGAAGCGGCGGCAGTGGAGGATCGCGAAGTGTCCCCAGCGACGGGGCGGGTGGGGCGTGGGGGATGTCCACGAGCGACTCCCGGCTGCGGAGGGCGGGCGCATGTAGGAGGAGCGCGCCGCCGCCCGCGACAGCCCCCGCGGGGCGGCCGCGACAACGCGCCCGAGAGCGCCTCCGTGTCCGTAAACACGCGCCGCCCTCGGCGCCCCCAAGTGGCAACGCGGCGGGCCAACCCGGGGGCGGCGCTGCGACGAGGACGAAGTGTGAAGGAGAAGGAGCGGTGCCGAGGACGCTATCAGACCACGCAGGCGGGGACAAAGCTAGGGACGGGGAGTAGCAGGAGCGGTAAAGCAAGGGACGAGGAGGCGGGGCGGAGACGGGGGGACGTCGGGGGAAGCGGTACGGGACGGAGCGGTGCGGACGGAGGACGGAGGATGCGGACGGGACGGAGCGGTAGCGGGACGGAGCGGTAGCGAGGACGGAGCGGTAGCGAGGGACGGAGCGGTAGCGGGGACGGAGCGGTAGCGGGGACGGCGCGGTAGCGGGGACGGAGCGGTAGCGGGGAAGAGCTGTGATGGGAATGGGGCGATGGCGAGGTGAAGTGATGGCAGAGATGGAGTGGTGGCAGGGGTGAAGGGACAGAGAAGCAGCGGGGACGGAGGGCGTATAATGCGTGGCGACGGTGGGTGGGAGCAGCGGCGGGGGCGATTAGGTGGGAAAGGAGGGGATGATGCGGATGGGGGGGAGGTGGCGACCGAGCACCAAGCGGCGCGATAGTGGACGTCGTGGGGTTGGCGCAGTGAGCACCATTACGCTACACGTTCATTGGTGAAGACAATATCTCAATTGCAACAGAATTGAGGCCTGACCCATTTTTTTAAGGATCTTTTTACACCAACAGAGGACAAACTTTGATCAAAAAATGTAGAGCCATTTTAAAAAGAAATGAAAATATTGAAATAAACATCAAAAAACAGAAATAAAAACGCAACTGAATTGTGTAAATTGGATGCTTTTTCATTTCAGTGTTAATTTTTTTGTGAACAAATATATTCATTTCTTTTGTAAATAATAATCAATTTTAGATGTTTCTGGAGTGTATAAATGTTTCTAAATTGCAAATTTTTGCAAAGAAATTATTTTTTCAAACCAACTTTTGAGTGCTTATTGCGGCCCAGCCGTTCGAAATTCCAAAGGAGTTTATTAGACGAAGTATGATTAAAATTTGCTTAAGAGCTAATTTTCAGTTTCGATATGTGATGAAGTGATGAATGGCAATGTTTGTCTTTCCAAAAATATTTCATTTTTATTACTCTACGATGCGAATGAACTTCTTTGAGACGGACATTTTTAACTTTTTACTACATTGTTGAAAATATCTACAGAAGAATATCTACAGAAAAACCAAATCAAAGTTCCGACGACATTGTACCGCTCTCTATGAACAGCCAAACGGGTACCAACCAAGAGAAGAGAAATTCAAGAACAGAATATACAACTAATAGTTAAGTTTATTCTGTGGTGAGTCTTTTCTTTCCAATCTTAATGAAACTTAATCAATGATTAATACATATAACAACAACACAGAGAACTCCTCCCACCTTTACAATACTTTGTGCCGACATTGATGGCAGAGATGGCTACGATCGTGTGTAGACTCAGCGCTTCAGCCCAAAGGCTCGCGAGTCCCGCCTTGGACATGGTTGTGAATCTCTCATCTACGTTTGCCGCGGAGGGCCTCGCGTTCTGCTGATCCTAGATCAGAGGATTCCGCAAGTGTGTTCGAGTGTATGGTCGAATTCCATCGGGACTTGAAGGGCAATCGGCTCTCGGCTGAAAAAGCTCTAGAAAGACAAAGCAACAACAATACCTTGCGCTGCATAAATGTTACAGTTATACTCTCAAAAATACAGGAAAACAATGTCGTTCGCAGCCCTGTGTCAGAGTTTTCTTTTAAGTACAAAATATTCAAGCTATTAAATGATTCTCCCTCACTACTTGTACTGTTTGTAGTGCCAAATTATTTCATATTCCAATAATTATAAATGCTACATGAACACTAGTGGTAAAACATTCTCCCCTAGTTCTCTCGTCTAGCGAATTGGCACAGGTAATATCGGCGAAAATTTTCTTTAACTCCCATTTTACTAGATATGGAAAGTATTACCTTGAGCCTCTGAATGACACACCGTCTCGTTGACGCTGCTATCAAATAAAATTTCTGGCTCGTTTGCCATTGCAATTTTTTTCTTCTGAGCGAAAATATTTTTTAAAAAAAATCCATTTATTCTTGTTTGGCCTATGGTCCCGAGCAACGGTGTATGACTGACACATTTGTTAATTTATATAATAAATAGGATCACATGTGCGACATACCAAAAATGACGGACATTTTTGTTTAAGCAAATAAAGGTCAAAATATTGCAAACGACGTGGGTTTCTGTGGTGCAGATACGCAGAGGGTACACCATAGCAACGCAAAAAAAAGAGAGTGAAAAACACAGGAATGGAAATTAGGGCATTCCGACTCGTGTCGTGGTGGTGAGAGGATCGCTTGTGCGGTTTTTCCTGAGGTTAATTATCAAATCGGGACTTGTAATATTTCGTGAGAGTGAACATTAAACTTGAACTTAGAATATTTCCGCATTAGGTGTACAACTGGAACTTTACGTGTTGTACCATTTAAACTCGGACTTGTAATATTTTCATGAGTGAACTGGAAAGTGAACTTAGGATATTTTTGCGGTGAAGTTACAGACTCGACTTAGAAATTTTACCAGCAAATTGTGAATTGCCAGGTTAGGTGGCAGAAAATAATATTAGAGGATATTATTCCGACTTGAAAAAATAATCACTTTGAAATAGGTGCCCACCTGAGGCGCAAGATAAAGAGTATAGGCAGTGTTTGTGAAGTGGTTGGAGGAAGTTTCGACTTGGTCGCTGATCATCGTGGACTTCGACAAGAAGGAAGATTGGATTATTCTTCGTGACAACATCGAGCAACGTACGCGCGAAGAGGCAAGAAAGGATAAAAGGTTCTATAACGCTGTTGTTGCAATAGCGAGAAAATGGTCATGACCTAACAATAACTTGTAATAATTGATAATAGTTAACAGCTTTCGGCATGCATAATAAATTGTAATTCATAGTTTGGAAGAAAGCTGATTCTCATTTGCAATCCTAAAGTAGACATTATAGAATTATTTTCAGATTCCTCGCCACTTCGTATGGATGGCAGATTGAGTAATTGGTTGCGGAGTAAGTAGCAACAATTATTTGATAAGAACCCGACGACCGAGCTAGCGGGATTTGCATTTATTTGTAATATATCTGAAGACAGTAATCGATAATTAGGAATTCAAGTGTAACCTTTTCCTGGCGCCCAAATTGTTTATAAATTCGGAAATGGGTTACGATTGACATTTATTATGAGTAATTAAAATAATAAAAAAACGTTTCACTGATTATTATTGTTCTTATATTTCAGAAGGACGTTACATTATAAGAAAAGGCTAATCGTGCCGTCTGCTTAGGGTGGGCCAAAAATTCCCTGGGCAGCTTTCTTTTCAAACATTTCCGATGAAGGGGTAAGGCTTCTGTTTTCAAACTGTTGCCTACAACGTTCGTCGTTATATTTCATTCATGTTTCAAATTAGATAGTACAGTAACAGAGAGAGTTGTAGGGTTTCCAAAGCTCAATCAGGGCATCAACTGATGCCACTGAAGTGCATCTGACCGGGAAGTCCTAGTCGAGTTCCCGACGGTGGCAGGACTTTCGACCTACCTTGTTAGTTAAGAAGGACCGCATGAAGAATCCGAAGGACAACATGGATAAGAGCCATTTTTTTTTCAATTTTAAGTAGTATATGACTTAGTGTAGGGATCACAGAATTTTGAAAATGTGCACACAATTCACTTTTCCCCATAGCACGTCATACGCAGTTTTTAACTGCTTTTTTGACGTAAAATAAAAAAAATGTTAGGTCGAATTGATTCGCTGTCTGGGGGAGAATTCTAACGGCTGGCTGCTCTGATCGGTATTCTTCCCTTGTTTCTCCGATCGACACCAGGCGAATGCCGGAACAGTACCCGAACAAATGGGCCACTGACCGTGCACGATCTTTCTTTCCTCTTTCTTGACCTACCCTCACCACTTACACACACACACACACACACACACACACACACACACACACACAAACTTGCACTATATTACCACACATGCCGGGTGACCGGTTGGGAGCTTAGAACTTGTTCCGGCTGCGGCGGCGCCCCGCTGTTGGGAGATACCTGGTTGAAGAAAAACTCGCTAACCGCCGGTAGGTCGGCGCTGGCTTTTGCCATCCACCACAGCAAGATCACCATCACCTCCTGCGGGGAAAACATGCACTACACTCATGGGACTAATGACCTTAGCCGTTTACGAGCCTGGAATGTCAATCAATCATCCAAAGCTGAAGAAAAAGCGCAGGCATCACGCCCCGCTTCGGGTCGAAGGTGACGCCAACGGCCGGTGGTGCTGCGCGCCGGCGCCTGAGTGCGTTGCGTGTCGAGCGCACGGCGACAGCTGCAGCGCCTTCCCCCTGCGACCGCTCTCTGCGCCGCCCGCTGCCGCTGATGAATGGCGGCTCCTCCGCGAGGACACGGAAAATCGCTTAAAATATCTGAAATTTCGTGGGCCGGCTGACTACCTCCGCCGCCGCCGAGGACCGTTGGCATCACAGGCGCCGCGGCGGGCCCCCGCCTGGCTCCTTGCAATCCGTCCGTCGCGGCGCTCACACATTGCGACCAAATTACGAAATCGTGGCCAAAACCTTTGGTGGTGGTCGCATATCGCCCCCCTCAAAGCATTTTACTCAAATTACTCAGAACAATTATATTGTATGCATGATACGCTATAATTATAATAATGAGATTTTTGTTCTAGATTTTTGGTATGTGTTACAGAAAATTCCAATGTATTTATTTTTTTAATAATAAATATTATTATATTCGAGCTATTACCTGTATAATATTAGATTATTTTCTATTAATTTTGTATTATTTTACCAATATTATTATTATTATTATTAATGTTAATAAATCAATAATAATCATGTTAAGAAGAGTAGAGTTTCCGACATGAATATATTCATTTCAAGGTTTCAATTTGAACATCTAAAAGAAACGAAATGAAATTGCCATCTCTCCTGAAATACTTTCTGCGTCTAAACGTCGAAAATAAAAAGTTGTGGCGGATGTGGGACACCAAAGTTGGTAGAAGAATATTTAGCACAGCAGTTTGAAAGTACAGTTTAACCCATGTGCCAGCTGTAAGGTAAGGTAGTGAGTATTTGACATATGCTCTTGAAAAATCAATGTAGTCAAGAGAGTTTGTTCCAAGTGAAATACGATAATTTTCGAAAATGAGGTTCTGCGTGAAAATTGTCTCATTAATAGATCGGTTGAGATGTTCGAATAGCTAAGATGTTTCTAGTACTCTTTTATACAAACTAAGTAAGGGCCCATGGCTAGCGAGGTAATTTTCCACTCCGCGATCTCAGATTCGTTACTGGAAGGGGCAAAAATTGAACTGTGGCTTTTCACTGTCAGTCCCAATTCATAGAGCTGGTTGACAAACTAAAAGCTTCTTGAAAGTAAGTAATGAGAAATAGATATAGGTAGTTCCTATTCTGTGGCATGGTCACAGTCAAAGGCTATAGTGCCTAGTACTATTCACAAAAGATAAGTAAAATAATTTGAATAATCCGTAAATAAGAGTTGATAATTCAATTCAAATTCATTTGCGTTTTGGACATTTTTAATTTTCGACGTGAGATGGCAATGCGAGTGTGCGTCTCGCGTGACGGTGCGCGTCCGACGCATGGGAGGATGCGGTGGGCGCCCGACGCGCCACCCGCCCCCCCGTCGCGGACGCTTCTGGTGCCCTCCCAACTGGCTAACGCCCATTTTGGGCTCCAGGAGGAATGCTCGCGGAATTTTACACTTTTAAATATTTGCTAACTCAACACTTCGCCAACACCTGTTCTTAGTTATTAATTTTCGACGATTACGTGTTGAAATTTTTCTCAAAATCTTGGAATACCTGTATCCTATAACAGTTTTTTCAACTATAATTCACCGCTATTCAACTATAATTACTAGTGTTTCCTTTCATCACTGAAGTAAGGATGCATTCTTTGCAATCCGATAGTGTAGAAAGCAATCCAAGTCTTCGATTCTTAATCATTGACAAAAATGTTACTATCTCTCATTGACACGCGCGTCGAAAAGACTAAAAATATCGTAAAATATACAAAAACAACAAAAAGAATCAATTAATAAACGTGATATTATTTTTGAGAAAGTTCTTCTTTTACATACTAGCACTAATGTATATTAGTACCACTGGGTCCTCCGTCATTTCTCTCTCCTGAACTGTCTTTTAGATAAAATAGCTTTAGTAGTGACAGTTAATTTACTTTTAACACGTACTTGAAATTCCCAGAATGGTTTGGTGCTATTACAAAGCTTTTATGGTATATGTGGAATGTTAATTGTGTTTTTGTAGACGTAGAAAATGGTGAAACGCAGTATAACTAGTTAATACCATTTCAGAAATGCGTATAGTTGGTTTGTGAAAAAGAGTACGCTTGGTTCATTGCAATTTTCATTGGATAATCTTGAATAATAGTCATTAAAAATCGTTGTATTGTTAATACAGATTCATATATCGATTTCAAAAACATCGATTATATTGTGACATACCAGAATGTAACCAATATGAAATTCAGCGAATTTCAACAATGCCCATTATTTCAAAACAAGCGATAAGTAGCATCCGTGGTTTCGCCTACGAAGAAATATAAACTAAGGAGATGTCAAGTTACACGAATGAGAAAATTCCATTCTAATATACCGGAAGTGTCATGGGAACGTGAAAAAGTGAGTTAATGGTAAAAAAATAATTACGCAGATAACGCCGCGAGATAGATCGCATAATTTTGTTTTAAACAAGAGAGTAAAAGATCAAGAAAGTTGACATGTTGAAGTAGGATACAAAAATATTCATTTGAGCTCTCGACACGATAGCGATCGGATCAGGGTGCTAGATATATAGCAGTTTACTAGAACATAGAAAATTTGCGCGAGTTCGGACGTAGTGTAGCGTCGTTGCGCTAAAACAGCGTGGGCACGTGGCGCGTGGTGGGCACCGGATGCGTAGACAAAGGCAGAAGCTATGACGCACGGGGTTTTTCCGACAGGGTGTGCGGGCGTTAGGGCGGAGGCAATGGTGGCGGCGGGCAGCGTCGCGAGGGTCGTCCGTGAGAGGTGCGAACGTGCAGGCGGCGCAAGAAGCCGGCAGTTATTGTCGTGACTAGCGAGACATGTAGTCGGTCTCAGGGCAAGCGGTACTACGCACGGTGAAACATTACGTAGTATGTTGCGGTGTGGTAGCCATTGTAAATATCTCTCCTAGCAGTGGGGTCTATTTAGTTAGTCAATTGTATAGTGTGCATTGGTTATTTGTGACTACGGTCTAAATTGCGAATAAACCTGCTGTTATTACAACCCACACTCGTCTGTGTACTGATTACACCCGTATGACGCCACAGTAGTGATTTTCGTTGTTAGATTCAAAAGATAGAACTCAGAAATTTTTTATACGAAGTGAACGTGAATGCCAAAAGTAAGACTTAATAAATACATTTTATTAAGCGGACAATGATAATCGAACTTAGTCTCCGGTGATAAGAACCCGATGATAACTTGGTGAACTTATATGCTAATATTTTAACAGCACTTAAGATTTTCTTAGGTAATGAACAATAAGGAGTATTAGAACTTGTAGCAATTCAAGCAGATGAATGGGGATGGAAAGCCAATGGATAAACAATGTACATAATGGTTATGAGAAGAAAGATACGGATTTGGTCGGTAGCAAGAAAGAAGATTGGGGAGCCCCATTGCTGAAGTCTACGGGGAGACATCCTTTACCACGACAGCGCCCAAGATTGCATAAGATGGCATAATATTCTGGGGATACATTTGGATTACAAAAGAAAATTATCCGAAGAATGAAAAAATTCCAGTCGTAGTTCGACAGCGTTAGATGCAACAACTACTGCTGCGCTCTATCAGCTTACCGATACACTGTATCTCCGAACCAAACCACTTCAGTATTAATATTACCTAACAGTGTTATTTAAAGTGCTATCAGTGTTCCAAGCAGTATACAGCGTTTCTCTGGCTGGCCTGCCGGCTGGCTCAACGTATCCACATGAATAAAGCAGTACCAGCCAAACTCAAGATGAATCCGTCACTTAACCTCCAAGAGCAACCCACGAAGGCGTACGCCGGAGCTGCAAATACTGTGAGTTTTCCGTCAAAAGAACAATCTATACTACTGGACGCATGCGAAAATCTAACTGTCAAAGACTATATAAGTAAACTAACTGAAATTGTTCCCCCCAGTGCCATTACTTTCATATCAAGAATATCCAATAACAGAATATGTGTGTTTCTGAACTCGAAAGTCAATGCTGATCTTATAACTAACAAATACCCTACTCTAATCATTAAAAATACTACTGTTAATGTGAGACCCCTAATTAACAAACTCAAGAGAAGCATAATATCAAATGTATACCCTTTTATTCCAAACAGGAAATCACAAATATTTTCAAGAATCATGACATCAAAACTACCTCAGTATATCTTTCATCAGAGCTGGTCTGTCTGACCCTAACTTCAGTCACATTATGAGCTTCAGAAGGCAAACATTTATCCAACCTGAGGAACTTCACAAACTCCTCAGTCATCAGTGATTGTACATGAAGGTACACCATATAGAATCTTTTTCTCTGCTGAAAACATTACTTGTTTCAATTGCAAAATGGAAGGCCATACTGCTAGTAACTGCCCACAAAATATCCCCAAAGAGAATTGCCTTCTGGACACTCCCAGTACAAATATACCAACTATCCCTTCTAATAATATGGAAGTACAGCCTACCATAACTGAAGCACCCACTGCCCCCTCCACCAGTGACCCTATGAACTTTCCTCCCCTTCTTAAAAAAAGCCTCCCCAATGAACCCTCTTCCCTATCTGAAGCAACAATAATGTTAAAGATAATAATCAAGATATAATGCTAAAAACTAAAAAAGAAACAGAAAAGAATTCTTCAAAACATGAAGAACTGGACCAAGATAGCAATCCTGATAAAACACTTGAAGACATGCTCAGCCCAATTAAAGATCTGCTTGAAAGGAACCAAAACTCCTTCCCTCTGTCAGTGAATCAATTACACTTACTACTAGAAAATACTCTGGGCTCTGCTGATCCTCTAACCATAGTAAAGGACTATTCCAATGATATTCCAGCTGTTATAAAAATGCTCAGTGACATTTACCCTGTATTAAAGGATAGAATTATCAAAGGCAGAGTTACCAGAGTAAGAAAAAAACTGCAGAAACACCTACTGGAATGAGACACAGTTGACTCTGAATCCAGTATGGAAACTATCTGACACTAAATCTTTTAATTCAGGTCTCTTAAAGAAACACCATTCCCCCCTTGCTAAATAAATTTCAAGCAAACAAATGAAGATACCCAATGGAATATTAATGGATACTATTGTCATCTTGAGTATCTGCAACTATTACCCAGATATCATTTGTTTGCTAGAATCCAATTTCAAGGCTAATCACTCAGCTAATATTAAAAATTATCAATGTTTCTTTAAAAATTGAACCAGTGATTATGCTTCTGGTGGAATAGCCATATTTTTAAAAGCTGCAATTTTGGCTGATAACCTTATGATAAAATTTAATCACATCCTCCAGAAATGTCCCCAATTCAATTCTGTGAGACCTTAATTCTTTGATAAGAAAATATTTAGTACCATTCTAAGGGATAATTCTTACCAAAGTAATGTTTTAAAATTTTGTAATGAAATAGGTATTTCAGTAAATATTTAACTGTATTAGAATAACGTAATTTTCCATTCCTTTTTGTAGTAATTAACAGTTATGTAATTTTCACGTTTAAGTTTTATCTTTTTATATCCATATCATCTCTGTACTGTAACCTCAATTGTAACCTCAATACTGTAAAAACTAAAAATTGACAATGTAAAATATAATGTATTCATTTAGTCGCTAATGACCTAGCCGTTGATGCGACTTAAAATAAATTAAATTTAAAAAAAAAATTAAAAAAAAAATTCCATCCACGTGATCCGTGCAAGCCTCTTTTCATTGAGCTTGGAATCTTACCATTGCCTTGCCTATATATTTACGAGTCTAGTATTTGTCAAAACTGACTTACTTAACGGTGGGAACTTATTTTCATGTAATACTGATATTTATAGTTACAACACTCGACGTAGAAATCATGTTCATCAAATATCAGTATCAACAGTTCACTACAAAAAATCCACATACAATACATGTACGTTACTTTACAACGCATTACCAGATGAAATTAAACAATTAAAATTGGTACACAAATTTAAGTTAAAAGTAAAATCTTTTCTGCTGCAAAACCGTTTCTATACAGTTAGAGACTATACTGATCGTCAAAAAGAAAAATAATGTTTACTTTAACCAAACAAGTATAATGAATTTTTACTCGTACTATATC
Source organism: Teleogryllus oceanicus (assembly GCA_964035755.1). Lineage (NCBI taxonomy): Eukaryota > Metazoa > Arthropoda > Insecta > Orthoptera > Gryllidae > Teleogryllus > Teleogryllus oceanicus. Next base: position 121,045,968 of record CAXIVR010000002.1, read on the forward strand.
TCGTTTACATTTGCATTGTATAATATAAAAAAAGACTCAATATGCCTGTAACAAGTAATGTACTTCAGCTTCCGGGTCAATGACCCCATCTCGATCGGGTTTTTGTCCAGTTTCCCTGATCCATTGAGCAAATGCTGAATGGCCCCTTGATTTGCTTCTGGACGTAAATGTAGCTTCACTATGCGCACGTTTTGTTGAACTTTCCTTTTGCTTGTAGTGGTAGTAGAGCTTAGGGTGAGTTTCTATTTTCTTAACAATACAGAAAAATCAAATCTGTTTGTTCCTTTACCGTTAAAAATAAGTTTTCTGCAATTTGGCAACGAAAATATCTAGTTTTTGAAATGTTAGTCTCTCGCTTTTTTAAATTTATTACTATTATTACTATTATTTTTTCATCTTTCAACTATTAATAGTTAAATTGTTGGGAAGGGACTCTGAAATTAAGAAAGCGTGCGCAGATTATTTTCTCCCCCATACGTCACATACAGTTTTTTGACTGTTTCTGACTAAATAAATAAATAGATTCTCATGGATAACAGGTTCTATAGCGCTATAGTAAATGTCATGACCAAAAAGAATGTTATACTTTATTTCTTTTGAAATAAGTTACTAAAGTTTATAAATAAAATTGTTATTTTTTATTGATGAAAGCTGATTATTATTTGCAGTCACGTGCAATCCAGTAGGATATTTAAATTTTGCATTATAGATTCCACGTTTCTCCGTATGGGGGGCGAATCGTAAGTATTCATGATTATTTCGGTAAAGAACTCGCCGACTGAGTCAGCAACGGAGTTATAATTAAATATAATTTGGGAGCTCATTCTCGTAACCATTTCCTGGCGCCCATATATTTATTAGAAATTCAGAAACAGGTTACAGGAATTTGAGGGCAGCAAGACGGGTATATGGATGGGTATATTTCAATATAAAATGAGTTTATTGCTGCCTGAAACTACTGGTCTATTATTCTGTTTCAGTTTTTTACTAAAAATGTTTATAGTTTTCAAATACATTATCAGGCTTATGAGCATAAAATAGAGTTTTCTGAATTCCAGCATTATAAACAACCTTCCTCGTTACAAGAAAGCATTATAAGCGATCTCCGGCTCACATTATGACGTATTTCCGTTTATGGCACGAATAATTGCGTCATCGCACATTCAGTCAATCTCATTGAGAGAATCGCGGGAAGGTACCATTAAACTTATCAGCCGATCACCATTTTCACACAGATGTTTAAAACCTGTGACATCACAATAAAGTTCTTACCTAAAATTAGTTTTAATTCTCTTACACTTTTATGATGCTATTATACCAACAATAAGATACGCAACTCGTTTATAATGTGACCTTTTCACTGTATTCACTAAAAAGCATACAGCGGGTCACCCAAGTAACCTAGTAGTTTCACTTGACCTGTGACTTGTTATGACAATGTCACACCAAAAATTAGGAATGGTTTTATATGTCCTAACTGCCCTACAGGAGTGGGTTCATCTTTTAACCTGCTTTTTGTACTAAAAGAAACATAGGCAAGATAATCTTTTAACTATGAATAGAGTTCTAGATATATTCTGTTCAATATTTGAATACAATTTTATCTATTACACATCTATTACCTATTACACATTGCTTTGAAAATTCTATCACTTGCTCTACCTTTAGCAATTACGTGATTACCTAACAACTGCAGTTGCGTTCTACACTCGCATTAACACTTTACATAAAATTATATTACCCTTCACTTCACAAAAAAACAATAAAATACCTGTACACAAGACAAAATACAGAAACAAAAATACTGAAAAAGAATCACATATCAAAATACCCTTTACATACTTTCAAAGATATTGTCACTTTAATAGTGAATGGAATATGTACAAAACGTTGTTTCACTTTCACGTACAATTGCTTTATACATTTAACCAACAAAAAAATTGTTATGCAATGAACGTATAATTAATAATAACTCTTTTACTAATTACTGGTTTTGAACAATTTTAAAACGATTAAACAATAAATTGAAAACACATTTAAAGAATAAATATTATCGTTAATAGAAAAATGAAAAAATAGGTTTTTACAATTTACAGGAATTAGCAATCTGGCTTCCTTTTACGACGAAGGTTTCATTTCTGACTCACTACACGTCGTCTCGAAGAAATATTTCCACAGCTGGGAGCGGCGACGGCGACTCAGATCCTTTCAAGGTCGTGTCGTGGCAACCCCTTCGGGGAAAACGTCCCCCGATGATTGGCTTCCACACTCCTCCGAATTTTATACAATATATCTCCGCGTAATGATTTTCTTACGTGGTAAGCCAAGACGAAAAACAAAAAAAGCTGGAAATAGAAAGAAACATTTTCTATAGCACATGCTTTCTACTTCAGTATACGTTCTTGAGCGTTAAAATATATATTTCCTTGTTGATAGAAAAATAGTATATTTCTACGTAACGCGTTCATGTGAATTATCAGAATATTCATTACTTAAAATTCTCAATTCTCTCATACTTGGTATTGTTATTTCAACATGAGACGAATTACCTTTTTCAAGCTTCTTATCGTCGAAATACGGCGAATTCTCCTCTCCGTCCAACACGAACTGTTTCGGTGCGTCCAGATCGGCGGTCGGCAGCAAAAAGGTGCTATTCGTAGCGGTTCTTTGCGCTAGTGCTGACATTTTCAAGGGTGCTTTCTGATTAGTTCTGGTGCTATTCTACGCGGGTGCGTTCAGAAACTAATAAATTCTTGCAAGGAATACCATTCACTGCTGGCGCGATCTTTTACAATTCGGTAACGCTATAATTGTCGTGTCTTGATGTTCTCGGGTGCTTCTCAAAAATCAATGGAACCGACATATGGGCGGTTACAATAATGTTGCTTTATTGCAAGCATTCAATTTTAACAAGAGGTGCTACAGAATGGTACAGACATTCTCGTACCAATTTTTTCTAATTTCCTTGGTGATGTCTGGCTTTAAGGTCTTCTTTGGCCAGCTGTCATCTATCATCACCCACAATTGATTTTTTGACATTTTCTCAACTTTTCGGTTTCCTAGTTATTACTAGAAACTGAAATATTACTTCAAAAATATTAAAGAAGTGCAAAACTTCATTCTAAATAAAAAGTTTCATTGAAAAATTTGAAGCACTTTTTATGAAAATGGCGATTAAGCATTAGAGTCAATGCGAAATTTCAAGCTCATTTTTGCAGGATTATGTTGAGTTTTCGAAAAAATTAATTTGAAGTTTTTTAAGCATTTTCACTCACAAATGTGACAATGTATAAATAAATCCATGGATATGTGCATATGAACGGCATGAGACATAATTTTAAAAACATTACATTGGTGTAAATTTTGTAAATAAAAAGAAAATACCAATATGATGTTTATGTCAAATTAAACAATGCAATTATCTCTGTCCATATGAAAAATTTGAAGCCATTTTTGAGACAGTGGTGTTTGAGCATTTCTGAAAATGCGAAATTGTGGGCTCATTTTCACAGAAAACTGTTGTAGTTTTGAGAAACTTTATTTGACATTATTTAAAGCACATGTTATCATAAATTAATATTGCAAAGAAATCGCCACTAAAATAAGTATTACCGACGTGAGAGACAAGTAAAAAAAATATTTTTGTAATTTTCTAAAGAACAAAAGAATAGAGCAATATCAGGTTTATGTCATCGTATAGGGTTTGTTTGGCACTAACCCAACCAAAAATTTAAAGAAAAATTTGAGATGTTTTCGAGAAAGTCTTGTTTTAGTATTTTTTTAAAATTGCAAATATAGGACGCACTATTATTGCACGAAAAATACTAAAATGTACAAATGAAAAATCTACATAAATTTAATGAAAGAACTATTTATGGACAACAAATTTCATTTGAAGGAAACGTCTCTACCTTCAATATTGTAGTTGTAAGAAGTTGCCGAAAAAAATGCATACTTTTACAATTACCGAAAATTCAGAGTTAATCCTGAAAATAGGACCGATGCCAGCTTTATAAGTGTATTTAACTCTATTCATACTAGAAATTTAAAGAAAAAATCGGAGCCATTTTCGAGAAAATTTTGAAAATGTTGCTAGTGCTTCATATAAAGTCCGTCCAAAAATTAATGAATATTTTTAAAAATCGCAATGCTTCAACTCATGCAAAAACAACAGAGGTTTCTTCAATTTGGAAAAAAGTCTACGCACAGTTTGGGCGCTAGGTTTGTTCACATACACTAGACGGACGGAGGACAGACGGACGGACGTTTTGCTTTCAATTGGTTTTCTGGTCATCTGGGACCCACAAAATGGGGATTCTGGCTGCCCCACTTGTTAGAGGATTTTTTCTCTTAATTTAGCAACTGATTTTATGCGCTTTTTCGTTACCAGAGCCCGGCAATGATTTTTTTCCTGCTGTAAATCAGCCGTTTTTTCGCGCAGAATTACATAACTTCCTCTATACTACGTATATTACTCCGTATATACGTATTATTCCAGAAAGTAAAAACTCGTTCTAAGTTCTTCGTTTTCAAAACGTATTCATATAATAAATATGAATATTATAAACGAATTGCATAATTAATGCACAATAGAAGTTTTATTATTTCATGAAATACTGTTACACGAAATATGTAATAATTAAGATTTTATAATATTTCTTACACTGATTCTGATCTGACATTTACTTAAATAATGTCACATTATTTAAGAGTAAGTTTTTCTGATTAACAAAAAGTGCATGCACAAAATAATATTCGAAGGTTAAACTCCTTTACACAGAAAAAAGTATCACATTTGTATTACCAGATTATACATTTCAATATTTGATAATGCTTTGTTTATACTTTTTGTAGTTGAGTCATTAACAACAACGTTATTATTGATTTAAATGCATTACTTGACTATGATTGTTCATAGTTAACATGACCGACAATAATAGAATGCACATTCTGTATCACTTCAACAAATCAGAAAAACATATACAATTGTGAAAACATCAGTCACGAATTACCTGTCTCTCATTTGTGAAAACATTTAGCTCTCCAGTAGCAAACATTCCACAGAGTTAACAAAGAACTCTCCGTAACCTGATACAGGAATTCGATATGCTAATAAAGAAAAAAGAGCGAAAAATAAAACATCCGAATTTTATTCCGATTTACCCGGCGCACGGTGGCAAAGCCGCGTGCATTGGAATCCAATCTGGATTCTTCCTCTCGGTAATTTCAGCTCCCGTAGCGCGCTATTTGTTTTCTCTGCCGCATCCGCAACACAATATTGTTTTAGCTATTGCCCGCGGGTCGGCCCCATGCGCGCCATTAGCCTGCACAAACACATGTCCCCCGCGGCGTGCCGCCCCGCCCACGCCCCCGCACGCGACCGCTACCACAGCGCTGAACTCTGCTGCCCCGAGCGCCACCCGCGGCCCGCGGCGCCCCACGCGCGGCCGCCTCCGATTCCTCACATACACGGCCCCTGGGGACACTTCATTGGACACGGAAACATCTTGGGCAACTCGCCCATCCGTGCCCTACGGAGGTCTTGTTTGGGGACACGATGGACCACACGTTGCCGGAAGAGAGGAAATATTATATTGTTATAATTGGGTTATTAGGCGAGTATCGGGTCAGGCGATCTATGAATTAGTACATACTTTTGGGTTCCTGATTCTGTTGCATTTACATTCCTCTATTGCAAGTATTACTGATAATACATTGATGGTATGTCTTACACGTTGGTTTTATTTAATCTTCTCTCAAAAAACGATAGATGCGATAAAAAAAGGGATTGATTCGTTAAGGTAACTATCCTTTCTTTACTTCTACACACACACACACACACACACACACACGAGAAATGAAGGTCTCATTAGATAGAAACATTGCACTAACATAAACATAAGGTTTATTTTTTTTAATATTTTACAGATTTACAGTGTGTTAATACATCATTTTGTTCCCTCTTCATTCCTCAAAATTATTTTACACATTTTCTTCACTTATATTTTGTTCTATTTTCTTCTCTCTTCCAAATCTTCCTGCCTTAGACTTTAAACAATACAAAAAAAATTCAAAATTATTCTATTGCATAACGTGAACATTGATTAGCTACTTTCTAGACTTGGGCAATAAATAATTCACTCGTGCGTAGTAGTGGTTTATGCATCAAGAGCAAAAAGCGAAGATTTTTGTTCGAGGATGATCAGTGAGCTAACTCAAAAACTTTCGCATTTCGATCGAGGAGGATCTTTTTGTGCACTTCTTAAAGTATCCCTTTCTGCACTATCAATCTATCTTCTATACTATACTTCTATCTTCTAATCTATCTTCTATCAATCTGTCTTTAAATATTAATATAAAGACAGAAATGCATTGTCTTACAGCGCGGTAATTACTGAATCTACTGGATGGCCAATGAACCTTTTGTGCTAGCATCCTTTAAAGGTTTGGAGTACTACAGGCTATGATTTACAAACATAAACTGTAATATATTTTCAAAATAATTACTTTTCTGGACGTTTTGCGCCTAGCTTTACATCACAGATTCAAGAGTGCATCAATGCCAATAGTTTAGCTACGCGCCGCCACGTCTGAGATCTACTACTGATTTCATCAACGTCCAGAATTATTACGAAATTCATTGGAGTTTGAATAAGGTTATGTAATGTTCCTGTGTGAACATATGAAAGAAATTCGTAACTGAAGTGGTAAAGAATGTCAATGTTCATGCATTACTCCTTGTCCGTGTTATATACAAAGTGGCAAGAAATCATTGCGAGTACAATATATAGATGTCGTACAATCTAAACAACGTCTTCTTTTACAGTAATTTGTGACAACTGAATTGTTTGACGAAACGAGTGTCACAATTGTCAAAACAGATTACAAATGCCAAGAGATGGGCAGTCTACTAAAATTTTGAATCGGCTACTCAGAGGGAATATCGACTTGCTGAAGTACTCACTCGCCCCATTGAAAATAATACTGCAAGAAGGGGAGAAATGTGAATAATTCTCTAAGTAGTAAGGTATTCATTAGGATTCTCAATTTGACTATTTACACATTTCTTAGGTTCAAAATGGTAGAATGGAAAATATTATATGTTTTCAGTACATCCAGTAACATTTGTTATTCAATATGCGAGGGAATTTTGAACAGTCGTGTGTAATTTAGGAATGATCATTTACATATTAAGACTAATCTGTACAGTTGTTTGTCATATTAATTGCAGTTGTACTTTTTTCTTCTGTGTGTGAAGAAGTTTAGTGAGTGGTTGGTAATTAAGCAATGATCATTACAATATTAAGACTAATCTGTGGTGTTGTTTTGCTTATCAATGGCTGCCAATGAATGATTTCATCCGTATTTTTTCATACAATATAAGCAAAACTTAATTTATATAAAAAAAGTTTGTCTGAGCAAATAAATAAATCTGGGAGTTCTTGGTTTCTATTCTTCAGCTCTCCTGTACAAATTGGAAAAATGGAAAGTAATTTATGTTTTGTTTTTCTTCAATATGTGATGGATTTCTGTGCAGTGGTATGTAATTTAGGAATGATCATTTACATATTAAGACTGATCTGTAAAGTTGTTTTGCATATCAATTGCTCCCAATGAATGAGTTCATTCATATTTTTCTAAAAAGAAATAAGCAAAAATTAATTTGTCTACAAATATTTTGTGTAAGCAAATAATATCTGAGAGTCCTTGGTTTCTATTATTCATATTTCAGGAACCATAATCTCTATCGCTTGAGGTAAAATAATGATGCTAATATTGTTTTGTTATGTGGCTCATTGCATTGTCAATTTATTATTTACACATAATGTACTGTTGGTGGATCATTAGTTTGCTAATTATCAGTTGTATGATGAATTGATTTATCTGAAAAAATAAGTTTTATACTACATTTTACTAGTACATAGGACATAAACATATATATTTTTGTCGTCGATTATTTTTTAATACGAAAAGTAGTCGTTGGTACTCCCAATATTCACCAGGAATTCTAGTTCTCTTCGCGTACCGTGTTCTGTTTGTGTACAGTACATCTGATCTGCGGTAAAATGTGCATTTCTTATGTGTATCTTTGCCAAATTACTTCAGTGAAAGGGTTTTACGTAGTCCAAGAAACTTCCATTTTAAGTACGAATACAGAAATGGCTGCTTTGACCTATTAACGACTTAGGATGAACAAAACAAAAAGGTTCTTCTGAACCCTTTGTAGATCAAAGAGAAAATAAAATTGCAAATTGTTAATTTTAGTTTGTTTTTAAAATTAGAAATAATTGGTGTTGCAATAAATGAAACATTAACCTGTAGCAATATGCAAATCGCACGTGGGATTTATAATATTTTTGAAGAAAAAGGTAAGGAAGTAGAATCAAAAGTAACAGGGAACAAGCATGCAAAATAAAATATTAAAAATTTTATTCAAAGAAGTTAAGGAAAATAAATCGAAATGTTGGTGATGTATTTCTGTGATCGTAAACCGGAAATGGCTTAAGTGAGTACAAAAAATATTTTCACTCTTGTGTGTTATTCTTTGACCCTTATCATAAAGCAAACAAAAAGGGGAAATTTTAAAATAAATATTGTTAGTTGATATTGAGACAATATTCTCAAATATTTAAAGCGAGGAGTCGCAAACAACAGGTTGCAACATTCGATTGATTGATTGATTTTTTCGTGTTTGCGGGCGCGTCAACTGCTTCGGTCCCGTTAGTGTAGTGCATGCTTTTTTCTCGGGAGATGGCGGTGATCTTCCCCCGCTGGATGGCGAGATCCGGCACCGACCTACCGTCGGCTAGTGAAGTTTCCCCCTAACCAGGATTCTCCCACCAGCGGGACAAACTCTAAGCTCTCGACCGGTCTCCCGGAATATGTGGTAGTGTAGTGCATGTTAGTGTAAGTGTGTGTGTAAGAGGAGAGGATAGGACAAGGAAGAAGAAGGACAGATCGCGCACGGTCCGTGGCCCGTTTGGTAGGGTACTGCTCCGGCACTCGCCTGCTGTTGATCAGGGAAACAACGGAAAACCACCGATTATAGCAGCCGGCCGCTTGAATCCAGACAGCGACTGAATTCGACCTAGCTGAAAGCTAGTGTCGAAAATCCTGCCGCCTCAGGACTCGAACCTAGGACCTCCTGGTCAGAGGCGCTGCAGTGACATCAGTTGATGCACTGAGCTACCGCTACCGATGTTGGAACATTCGAATCAATAGAATATAATATCAGTGATTTCTTTTATTTTTATACAAAATAATGGTTTTTGGTGCAACTAATGACGAAGTAAATTATTGTTTTTATTTTAATGAAGGATAAAATATGTTTTCATAAAAATATGAGAAATTGCGTGTTTTACATAGTGCTATTATTTTATAAATATTATTAAGAATTATCACTATCAAATTTTGGTGCATTGAAACTCAATTTCGTTTGTCATTCGCACTGTATGATAATCAACTATTTGTTCATCCTATTCTTTTCAGCAAGGAGGAAACTGCTGGTAAGCGATCGGTAAACTAAATGTAAGAGACATCTTCATGCACTTGTGAAATCTTCTGAATTTTTGAAATTTCAATCAAGCTATGTAGTACATTTGTTGCTCTAAATTATGTGAATTTTCTAAAGAACCAAAGGTTTTAATTTTTAGTAAATTTTGATTATGTGTATTTATGTATTCCTGATTTTCTAGATGTTATTGATTGAAAAAAAGTACTAGTAAAGAACAAAACATAATACATTTTAGATCATTATTTAAAAATTTAATTTAATAAATTTAATCATATTTCATACTAAAATTGACCTCAGAAAGAAAGAGAGTAGATTGTATTTCAGTAATATAATGACATAGTTTTGCCTAGATTCACTTGCATTCTTTAGAAGCATATTTATGAAGGTATGACATACCTGTCAATCACCATTTGTATTTTACTCACATTATATTCAACCGGTAAAATCGTAACTTAACGTGCATATGGACAGTTAATCGAATACAGAAGAATGAGAGAAGAGAATGGAGGCACACAATATACATCCATTACACATACTTTGCGATTTCGTTCCATTCAGGCCTGTCCATGTTTCCTTCGTAGTTGTAGCTTATGATTTGTGAACGAAAGATTCAGAGCGACGGGCATGTCAGATTGCTAGGTCCACACTGCGATCCAAATGAAAGTTTATATCACACTGCCTCAATTAATCGGGTAGAGCACGTTTTCCAGGTTTCTCGAAAACAGAAATTCCACATTAACCCTCTATTCAACTGTATGATAAATAATGGGTTAGAATAATCAAACACATTATGATCTGTCGTGTACCTTGCTAGGCATTTGGCGTGGCTCTGTTACTGGACGTAGACTTTTTTCCGGTCATGTAAAAGAAATATTCAAAGTGTGCGTATACTTTCAATTCACATTCTATACAACCATGTTAACGCAGAGATATACGAAAATTACAGCATACTACATTAAGTAATACCCAGGATCATTATTGAGATGGTGACACAAATCCAGTGATCACGCTATTGTGTCGTGTCTGTTTTTATTGACCAAAACGTTTGCTAACAGGTTAAGGGAAGTCAGGACATATTACGTCTCGTGTCCTCATCAATAACTTTTGGAAAAATCATCAAATTATAATTTATATGTATTTTGATTTCCACTTGCAAAATGCTATCGATTATTTATTTGAACAAAGTTTGAGGAGTCACGGACCACATGACCCTTCTTGATCCGCCATTGCTGCTACATTCTATTTCTTATCATGTATTTCTTGTTCTTCAAGCACATTCACAGAGGTAGTTGATTTTCTTTTACAAGTTTTTTGATTTACTTTATTTCTGGCAACAAATTATGTCTATATTAATTTCCTATATTTTTATTTGTAAGCCGTTGTTTACCTTTTCGACTCTTTATCCAAACTATTTCTTGCTTATACAAATACGTTATGCTTCAACTTCAAATGTTTTTAGTACTTTTTAATTGTATTTTATTTCCAAATTTTCTGTATAGATCTTCACGACATTTGTACTTTGGGATTATCCACACATCCATCTGATTACTTTAGTTGTGAAGTATATATTTTGTTTTATAACAGTCCTATATTTTATTCTAGAGATGAGTCATCATTCGGCCCGACAGAAGTACGCATTGCGTTTTGGCGTCTTCTATCAAAACATATTTCAATGACAAATAAAATTACCGCTATTATTAGTCCTGCACCTAATAGTTGTAAATGCGGAAGTACCACAGTCAAAGAGAACGCCTCGATGTTATTTTTCTCTACGAGCTGTGAATCAAATTTTAAAGCTTTCTGCTTTTGGCTGAGTATGCGCTGAATAAATATGTTCTTCCGATTGAAATCCTGTTGCCAGAAGTTTGGAAGCCCTGCTGACTTGAAACGCAATATTTCAATCTGAAATGCATCAATCCATGGCCAGTTCCTGCCAAAGAGAAAAAAATAACATAACTTCATATTATTTTCCTCCGAACTGTTCATACAGGAATGCAAGTATATTTCATGCAAACATCCAAAATTATAATTAATTTTATTCAATTGATAATTTGGGGACCTGCGATACAGGAGGACGGTTAGAGCATGGTGGCTGAAACGTTGGGAACTGTGCCTAGGACGCGGCATCTCCCGGACGGATAAATAGTTACTGACTCCGGCAGGGGAAGCCTACACTCACACATCTGTAGTTGGTTCATACTAATGAAAAAGGTGTCTTTTCCTTACCTAAGTATTATTCTGGTGTATGTATAAATAAATATATACAATCCAGATCTGCGAAAACTCTGTCCTTTGTAAATAATAATTGTATGAAAACTGAAAATTGATTTAATGTAGCACCCAACTGTGAAACACCCATCCCCCGAAATGTGATTTACAGAATTAGAGTCCTGGATTCTGTGCGATAGAACCCATTTCAATACTGCTGAGCATTGAGATCAAAATTCACATAAAATAAAATAGTTCCTTTTAATTTTATCGTGAAAGATTATTTACGTATTTTTCCTTCAATTTAATTTTACATAGATTTAGTCTCTTCTCTGTCTACTGGTCTCATGCTATGGAGAGGAGGCACCCAAAAGAACTCAGTATGTAAAATTGGGCAAAAATGATGATCATAAAAGTCGTATTTTGTAGAATATTGTCTTGTTGTTTGGTATTAGTAAATGATACACATCATGATGTCATCCAGTAAGAACAGGAGTTTACTCTCGCACAAAGTATACACTTCGTAATATTCCCGACTCCTCTATACATAACAAAAACATGAACTTAGTTACCAGTTATCACCTTCAACTGTCATTCCTAAGCCCATCTATCCTTCCAACGCTTATCTATCCTTCACCTGCATACGAACTGTCCCTCATATTTTCCCCATTTTCATCTTCCCGCCCACCAAAACATTTCATCTTCAGAATTTACTGGCCCTAAAATATATCGTGTCCTCAAGCGACACACAAACCCGGTGTAAAAGGCCTAGGAGGCCTAGGCGCTTCCGAGTTATTCGCGATTATAATGTGTTGTAACAATTTTTTTTGTACGTCATTATCTGCAAAATTTTATTTTTTCTTCTGAAATCTTTTCTATGAAGGATGGAGTATAATTCCTTATCCACCAGTATCACACTTTCAAGGTTTTCTGTCGATGATTTCATAAAAACTCCAAAAATAAAAATATCGTCTTTCCTTAACGTATGATATACTTATTCAAAGGATTAGAAAGATTTAAAAAATAATTATTTGTAACTAATTCATAATCAAAATATTACTGGGTACTACAACAATGTATACAAATGTATAATAAACACTAAAATAAATGCACAGAACTGTTGCAGTCATTTTCAAAGTAAATTTGAAGTCAAGGTGATTTAAAGGCGGGAACATTTTAATGTTTTTTAACAGCAGCCCAGTTGTTGAAAAAATCTGAAAATAATTCACAATAATTTGTGTTTGAAGAGAAACTTTTGAGATTTTTCAAACATGTTTCATCGTTCTAAAACACAATATAAATATTTTTTTGTTATTTTTTCAAAAATATTTTTTGTATTTGAATTTGTGTCTGAGAAATTATCAAAAAGTATTTTTCTGATAGTATAAATTGTTTTCTTATTTAACATATTTTTTCAGTCAGATAAAAGTGTTAAGTTGCCTAAAAACTTAAAATAAAAAAACGTTTTTGGCTGTAGATGGATGGGGGCTAAGAAACCTTTCAAAAATATTATTTTTATGTTAGAATTATAATGTAAACACTCATGCGTCATTTTGTTTAGGGGATCTTTTTACCATCTTATCCGGAGTTACCCTTTGATAAATAGTTTGTGAGCATTTGATTTACATATTTTTGCATAATCTAGGGAGCATTATAAGCTTAGTGTGAAAAATGTTAATGCCTGTCCAATTAGATATTCCAGAATACAAACGTTCTGAATTATTCCTCTACTGTTAGGGTGTCGCGCTGGGATAAATTTAACGTATTTTAGCGTCAGATTCCAGGATTTCCTACCGCATTCGAAAGAATAGCAAGGTATTTTTTCTAATCTTTATCTTTGAGTGTTAAAATAACACAAAATCAGTTTTATTAAAAAACTTGCTGATTTGAAGTGTTACAACATGTTACTTAATATTACAGGAATTGTCTTTTTCTTCTGCAAGAAAGGAACGTCGGTTAAAACTTACTTGCGAACAAACAGGGCAGAATATACATCCTGAATACCCTGTTTCAAGATATGTAATCGTATCCCGAGTCGCGGGTACGTTAAAAGTAATTGCTCCAAATCAGCGGCGACGTCTATTACAGCAAGTACGTCATGCCCTTCCAGCCGCTGCATAACGCTCTTCGCATTTCCTTCCAGTCGAAGCTGCTTTGCCAATCTCTTCAGAATTGACAATTCCATGGCGCTGACTGATAAGGCAGGGTCGGGGTGAGCGAGTTTCTGCATCATCCCGATTCTCCAGGTCATCACTGGCATTCCTGAGTCGACCAGTTGTTCCACTGTATCTATTTCTGGGTAGAAGGTTGGATGTGTCATCAGCGTGTACAAACGTCCCTGGAAAGATTAGATGATTATTGATAAAACCTTCACATCCTTACTAGTTGTTTTCAACAATGGCGACTCAAGATTAATTCCACATCAAGAAAAAAACTACAGCAAAATCTTCACCCTCAGAAAACCTCAAACTCCACCATATCTATCAATAAAGAACTCCCAACTCCCTTAGTCAAACAATTCTAAGCCTATTAAATAGTATCTTAGAGTACGAACAGAGAGACTTTTAACATGGAAGCAACTCACTAAGTCAGTTCTACAAAGAGTAACAGCAAAAGCTGCCAAACTATATCCACTCATTAAATCAGTATCTGCTTTTAAAAATTGAATCCAAATTATTTCTTTACAAAACCGGCATCATACCAACATTGATGTATGCTTGTCCAAATTGGATAAACGTTGCACCAAGCAATATTAACACTATACAAACCTTCCAAAACAAATTTCTCCAAAAACTTCTCAATACACCATTGTTTATACCTAATAGACAAATTCAATATGAAATTCAAATACCCCTAATTACAGATTATCTGATCAATTTAACGTCAAACTTTTTCACTCGTACTATCCTGTCCACATCCAGCCCATTTTGAAGTAGGTCAGCAAGAAAACCCTTCAAACACAATTAAATTAAAATTAAAAAAAATTAAATCTTAAAAAAAAAAAAATTTTAAATGTAGAATAAGAAATCTCGAAATAATTTTTTTCCACATTAATGTACTTATCTCTCTCAATTCTTGAAGGTCTTTTGGCAATCGGATAATTTAAAAATAATTTTAAAAAACGGTGCTACAGAATGGCACAGACTTTCTCTTGCTAGTTAGTTTTCTAATTTCTTTGGCCTGGGCTAGCTTTTTGGTCTTGCCACATACTATTGGTAGTTCCCATCTATCGCCGCCGAAAGTACATTTTTTCGAAATTTTTTCAATTTTTCGGTTTCCTAATGGTAGAACCAAAACCGAAATATTGCTTCCAAAATATTATAGAAAGGTAGAATCTTGCCCTGTAAGGAAATTTCCGTTTAAAATTTGGAGATGTTTTTTAAAAAATGTCATTTAAGTGTTACTGTAAATGCGAAATTTGAAACTCTTTTTCACAGAAAAGTTTTGAGTTTTTGAAAAACTTAATTGAAAGACATTTGAAGAATTTCAAAGACATTTTAAGCACAAATGTAATAATGTATACGAATGGTTGGAAATGTGCGTATTAACGATTTGAGGGGCTGTGTGCGTCACAGCAACGGGAGTTGTGCCAACCTTGCGTCTCCACATGGCCACCAGCCGCAGAGAGAAAAGTACTTTGACGTCTACCTACAGATTACTAACGCCTCATTCACAATGCAAACTTAAACGTAACGTAACGTAGCCAAAACCTAGAAATGGGTTATAAAGCGAGATCATTCAAATGCCTGACGTAAACGTAGACGTGAGACGTAAACTTAAGAGCTCGCAAGCCCAAGCTTCTACGTTTAAGTTTACGTCGAAATTCTACGAAGACCAATCGAGAGCAGCAAAAAAAACAAATACACAAGCGAGAAAGGTGGACCCCAGATCATTCGTTTATGCGTGGTATTGGTGCTTTGGGGGATAGTTGAAAGGTAGAGCAGAAAGTTTGTGGGTTTGGAAGAGTGCGAAGTGTTGATTCGAAATGGCAAAAGCGACTCTTCTTTTTTTTAAATAAGCGCCCCTAAAATTAATGCTGCAGAAGTTGCAACAAATGTTTGCACGCCCAAATCTCTCCATGACAAAATCTGAACGTGGCGTTAAATATTTGCGGTTCACAAAAGCTCACTGCTCGCATAAACCTCAATAGGTAGGGCGCAAACAGCTGCTCGCAAATGAAAAAGGTGAAATCGATAGGAGAGTCGAAAAAAGCTAGAAACGTATCTATCAATATGTTGAATTATGATTGGTTCAGGCAAACCTACGTTCCAGCTTACGTTTCCCATTGTGAATGCTCATTTTTACGTGAAAAGTTTACGCATACGTTTACGGCTTACGTTACGTTTAAGTTTCATGAATGAGGAAAAAGGGAATCAAAACGCATGTCACCTCAAGACATCATTCTGCGTTAAAGGGTTAAGTAGTTAAAGGGTTTAAACTTCCTCTTGGACTGATTGATTTTGCGTTTCCGGACGAGTCAACTGCTTCAGTCATAAGTTCCGTAAGTGTGGCACATGCTATACCCTGAAAGGTAGCGGTGATTCACCTCCACTGGAACGTGAGATCGCCACCGACATTCCCATCGGCATGCGGGGTATCCTCCTTCCAGGGATTTCTGTCAGCGTGGAACTGCGTCAACGAGAGTCCCAAGTTCTCAACTACTCTCTCGTCATCTCTTCTCGTGAAGTGTATGTAACTGTAAGAGGTGGGAGCTGAGGAGACAAGAATGAGAAAGGAATAATCGGTCTCGGTCTGCGGCCGGTGTTTGTTAATGTACTGCTTTGGCATTCCCATAGAACTGATCGGCACTTCGCACAGGTCGGTGATGGTACCTTATAGAGCGGTTTACGGTATCCACTAATGACACTGCAGTGCCTCTGAAGGAGAGGTCCTAGAGTTTCAGACCTGACGGTGGCAGGAATTTCGACACTAGCTAGATAGCTAGGTCGAATTCATCTTCTGTTTGGAGAAGAATTCTATCGGCCGGCTGCTCTGTTCCGTAGTTTTCCGTGTTTCTTTGTTCAACACCAGACAAATGCGATACCTTAACAAATGCTTCACAGACCCGCCTATTTTCCTATTTCTATCCAGACCCCTTTGTAACTAATAAATACACCTTCAGGCACCACCCTGCAATACGTTTCAAGAGACCAGTCGGGAGCTTAGAGTCAGACCTGAGCAGGGCCGGTTCACCGCTGATGGGAGATATCTAGATTGGAAAACACTGCAATCCAACGTGTAGGTCGTCTCTGGATCTGACCATCCAATAGAGGAAGAACACCGTCATCTTCCGTGATACAAACATGCTGTACATTTACGGAACGAATGACCATAGCAGTTAATATGCCCGAAATACTCTATGAATGAATGAGTAGCACCTGATAGACGGCGACGAGGACGACGGCGGAGGCGAGCAGCGCGGCGGCCAGCTGCAGGCGCTGCGGCGCGGCGCGCACGCGGCCCTGGCGGGGGCCGCCGTGCGAGGAGAGGGCGGCGAGGGCCGCGGCCGCGCTGCCGCCCAGCGACGCGCGCGCCACCACGCGCCACGCCAGCGCCCACGCCACCAACGCGCCCGCCCACGCGCCCCACACGCCCGCGCCCAACACGCGCGCCGGCAGCGACCTGCGCACACAAAATGCAATTGACCAAAGCACGAGGTGTATGTACAGATTGTCAGAGGAGGTAACGTCGAAACGTCCAAAATAAGCTCTTAAGACAATTTTAAGAATTTTCTGTCTAATAAATTACTTGGATATTCCGAATGGCTGAACTGCAATAAGCACTCAAAGAAATGAATATATTTGTTCAGAAAGAAAAATTAACCCAGAAATAAAAAAAGCACCAAATTTAC